>CM033473.1:184442946-185042946 GCA_019447015.1 Hymenochirus boettgeri | reverse complement strand
TACTGGAGTGGTATTTTATAGCTTATTGGTGTTTTTAGGGGGGTTGTTTTCAGATTCTGAAGTATAAAAATTTGGGTTTAGTTCTCCTTTAAGAAAAATAATGGTTATTTGTTTTTTCATCGACAAATCAGTAATCTAGGGGACTATTTATAAAACTGCCAGTGGTGTTACTAGGAATCACTGGGCCCCCAACTTTACTAAATCCAAAATCAGGATGCTTAGGGGCCTTAAAAACATGTAGAGAGAATTTGAACTCTATAAGTTACTTATATTTCCAATATCAGGAATTAGAAGAGAAGGCGAGTACGGATGGAAAAGTATGATAAGGATACAGAGAGAAGCAAGCAGAACTCAACCTTTAAAAGCCTCCAGGGCACAAGACCTTACTCTGCTACAGGAGTCAGCTACCAAGGTAAATGAGAGTTAACCTATTTTAAAGGTGTTTATTCAGATTATTGATAGTGTATTCTTAAATAATGTGTTTGATTAATTATTAACTGCATACTGCAATGAGTTGGCATTCGAAGTCAATTAACTGCATTAAAGAACAATATATTAAAAATAAAAACCTCACTTAGAATTACACTTAAATTCTATCTGGGTTATTGCACCTTTCTACTTACACTGTGTGATACCACTGGCACCCATTGCTCCACCTCCTTGCCAGTGGCTTGAGCATGCCCTCTAGAATCCTACAGAGTAAGATGCTATATTACTGCATCATCAGCCCCACCCCCAACACAACATTTTTGATTGTTATTTGCAGCTGGTACAGGTCTGAAAATTAAAATTTGCCTCTCCTTATATGCCCATAGGCAGAGAAAAACAAGCTTGTGTAAAGCTTTAAAAAGATTAGGATTTTTGTGGGCAAGGTTTATGACAAGGCTGATGACGTAGCAATATGCTCTATGGACGTACATTATTAGTCTATCACAGCAGGGGAGAGACACACTGTAAACCAGGAAGTTACATTTTTATGCCTGTAACTTTAGATTCACTGCAGCTACAGACATCATTCTATGCTTGTTTAAAAGGTACAAGTACAACAATATATCAGGGAGACAAATGTTCCGCTTTAATATTAGGAATTGAAATAAATAGCATTTGGCTACCTAGATCTACCACTGTGCTGTTAGATTATGATTCAACTGTATGTACCTTCCAGTTTTGGAAACGCCTTAGCCTCTGAATTAAGATTGCCTTTAATTCATTTCAGCTCCTGCTTCTGTGTGTCAGACTCCTTATTCTAATACCGATTCTACAGTTTGCTCCAGGTGCTGGCTTGGTTTATATATATATATATATATATATATATATATATATATATACACACACATTACACAAAAGACTCCAGCACTCAAACACCATAAATTAGACATGTATGCAAGCAATGAAGGGTAATCACTGCACTGTAGTTAAAATGGATACTTTAGTTACATTGTTTGTACAAACATGCGTCAGCTGATGCGCCACTCCAAGGCAGTATCCTAGCATCAGTCCTAACCTAGTGAAAAAAATATATGTTCCCAGGGGCAACAAGACCATACCTGCTTCTCTCTTTATTTAGTATGATCTATTCCAGGGACTCATATGAGTACAGAGTTATATACCTTCCTTCTATCTGGACTGCCTTCAAGGGGCGGAGAATACATTTACACAGGGTGCAAAGCATATAATAGGGCTTTGGCCGCACTGCCCTTAATAAATACAAATATAAAGATATGCTGTTCAAATCTTTATTCAAAAATACTTTTAGGTGCGGTGCAACGGAGGACCGCAATTTATACATTACACAAAAGACTCCAGCACTCAACTACACATACAATTATAAATGAATGGGGTAAACGAATTAGACATGTTGCAAGCAATGAAGGGTAATCAATTGCAATGTAGTAGTATTTTTGAACCATTTGAATCCATAAATAATGGAAAAATCCATCGAACTCCTAAATATACATAATAACAATATACTTTTATATATTATTTATTATATATATATGATAATTTGGTTCAAATTTTCACATCCAACTTGTGAATACTGCAACGTTTCGGGAAGCTGCGTTCCTTCTCAACAGATCATTCAGTTACTTGTGCTTGAGAAAAGGAACGCAGCTTCCCGAAACGTTGCAGTATTCAGCAAGTTGATGTGAAAATTTGAACCAAATAAAAGCTTATGAAGATGGTGTGCCGCTTGGTCGATGTTTTCTATACATTTGAGAATGCTGATCCTAGAGGAATGCTGGATCGAACTAATTCGGTTAGTGCCGCTACTCCATTTCCAATATTATATCTTATATATATATATATATATATATAATATATATATATATATATACATAAAATTAGAAGACAACAACCAGTGTGTGCTGTAAGTTGTACATACAATAGTTATATTGTGTTACAGTATATCATTAAAACTGTCATGTTCAATGGTCGCGTTACAAAGGCAAATATTTATCATTATTTATATAATTCGGCTACCAGCTGAGAATACCTTAGCAAGGGAAGTGAGGGGAGAGTGAGAGCGACATATAATGTCAGCACATATACATTTATATTGTCTCCAGAAGTCATAACAGGATAAGGGCTAAAGACCTGCTAAATTTATAAACTAGAAAGATTTGTCATTGGCAAAGTGGTATAAATCTTTAATCTTTATTCAGTAGTTTTTCTGATGACGAAAGTTTAAATGGCATTTAAGTGTAATTGTATTTCAATACAATGGGAAGATACCAGGTGGGTATTGGACTATTACCCGGTATCCATTTTCTGATGTTGAAAGTGCTTTGCGACTTAATTTCCGATGGTTTAACGATCTCTAATTTACGATAATTATCATAAATTGACGATACATCTTAAATTGCCCATCATAAATTACTGATCGTAAATCTACGATAACAAAATGGTAGATTTACGATCCCCATAGAATACCCTTGTGGTAATTAACAAATGTTCGGTCGTAAATGTACGGTCGCACTCTACATTAACTAACCTGTGGTATCGCTAAGAAGCGATACCGCGGGTTTAGAAAAAAAAAGTTATTTCTAGGTAAAGCACATAAACCACAAAATGGTTAAATTGTGCTTAGCCCATAAATGTTCGTTTTTTCAAATTACGGGCAGCTATCTAGAATTACTATTGTTTTAAAATATATCTTACAATTAAAATTGGAATTGATGTTCAGTTTCTCTTGTTTTAGTGTAAAGAGTTTGAAAAGATAATAATAGAAGATCGCCTAGAAAAGGAGAGAACACAGAGGCAGAAAATACAGGAAAAGAATGAATGGCTAGTGCAACAAAGTAAGTTGTCAGTGAAACACAGACTTTTTATTACATGTGAGATGCAAACAAAGAAAGTTAAGAAAAAAATGGGTTATTTGTTTTTTCATCGACAAATCAGTAATCTAGGGGACTATTTATAAAACTGCCAGTGGTGTTACTAGGAATCACTGGGCCCCCAGGAAAACTATGATGTGGTTTTCAGGGAGGAGGCTATATATGTCATAGGAAAAATAAGATGTGCCCTTCTGGCTCCTAGACAGTCCCTGCTCCCCTGGTAGCTATGCCTCGAAAGCTATTTGTCACAGCATAAAGGGCATATTTATATCCAAAAATCCTATACCATAGGTTTATAACAGCAGCTAACAATGCGAGCATAAAGTACTGATTGTTATCAGTATTGTTACTGCAACATCATTACTTTCTGCAAAAACAACAGCCTCAAGACTATTGTTAAACTTTCTTAAAGGAGAGACGCAATTGAAAGCTTTAAATCTCAATTTTGAATCAGCGCCTGGAGCATTGATCAGGCCATTAACCTTTATAAATATGTCCCAGTATTTTATGTTCATGTTATTTCACAACCGCATCATACAATACTTTAATGAGATTCCAATAGATATTATTTTGTGGCTACAAAATAAAGCGGTATAATATTTGAGGTTAAATAAAGACACAAGTCCATCCAGTCCAACCTACTAAGTAATATCCACAATGCCTGCCTAACAGTTAACCCAGAGGAAGGGGGTGCGGTTGTGGGGAATTCCTTCCTGATCCCAAGTGGCAATCAGAAATATCCCTGGATCAACTTTCAACATTCTTTATTTTTAGAAACTCATCCAGACCCTTTTTGAAACTGTCCAATGAACTTATCACCATGGAAGACAGTTCCTTACCATTTTCACAGTACAAAACTCCTTCTAAATTTGAAGACAAAACTTCTTTTCCTCCAATCTTACAGGGAAAGTTCACCCCTCAAATGAAAAATTGTATATAAGTAAATCACCCCCAATACCCAAAACTACAAAGCTTAACTGTTAATGCAGTGAAAATTCGTCAAGGGCTCACGCTTGTGACAATGTCACTGGGACTCGTGCACGCATTGACGTCATGCGCATGTCACATGCCCGCAGCATTCTTTGGCCAAGTGGGTGGTGAAAATTTGGAAATCTTGTGAGGGCAGTGCTAAAAACATGATTTCAGTGGAGGAGGAAGGCCAGCAACACTCAAGCATTAAAGGTTGTGTATGGAAGGTGTACATGCCCTTTAACTGGACTTGTTTTTAGCAATTGAATACATTTTGCCAGTCATCCAAGTCCTTAGTTGGGTAGGGATATCCCCCAGCATATAGCTTGCTGACAGGAATTGAAACCCTCAAAACGTTGCCCTCTGTATTAGTATGACAGTATAAAGTTTGAGTAAACTGATTATGGGATACAAGGGCGCTGTTGCAATACTCCAAGATTTTCTTTGTTTAAATAAATTCTTTGTATCTACGTCTACAGCTCCAGGCATGGTGGAGAGGGATGATGGTGCGGAAAGGCCTGGGTGTCCACAAGAAAACTAAAGGAAAAAATGACAAGAATAAAGGGAAGAAAAGCAAGGCTAAAAAAGGTGGCAAGAAGAAATGATCCATTCTGACTCTAACCTTTTATCCACAGGTTTTAATATCAATGCAGTAAAGATCTCAAATCTCATGAATTTTCTTTAATAAAGTTTTGTAGCATGGAACATTTTTACATAAATGAAATAAGCTGCGGAGTGCCCTATAAACAGACTAAAGATGGCCGTACACTACCTCGACACCAATTTGACATTCAATCTGCAATGTCGAATCGAGTGGAGCAGCAGATTTACCTGCTGACATTCTTACGGCATTTTCCAGCTGGATCATGTTTAGGATCAGAATTCTGATCTTTAGGCCAGAACATTGCAAGAATGGCGAGAGGTAAGTTTGTAGTTTATGGCCTGCTTTAATGCACACCCTTATAGGGAGATACAATATTAAACAGTCACGCTACTTACCCACGCATGATCCCGTGATTCAGTAACATAGCGTACTTCACTGTGTGACGATATTGCATCATGGGAGCATGCATGGATAAGTAGTGGGGACTGGGCGCCTGCAACAAAAGAACGTTAGATATTGTGCAAAATAACAGTGCAATATTTTACTATTTTTATTGGATCAGAAAAGCTGTGGTACTTCCAAAAATATTTGGAAGTGGTGCAGCCCCCACAAAACGAGCGTTAGGAAAGTGTATGTTTTGTGCTCGTTTTAGGGGGAAAACGAGCATATTGAATCTCCCCGATAATGTTTTTAGTTAAAACTTTATGCAGTTTGTAAAAGTTTTATTTTAATTCTTTTTTGTTCTGTTTATTGGTTCTCCAATATAAAAATAACCACAATGTCTTATTTTATTGTTTCTCTAAGGGCACGGGCACACTGCAACGCAATTGCAAACACAATCACATGCGATTTCATTGCGATTTCGTTGCTTTTGCGCATGTGTTTTTTCATTAACTATTGAAAAACGCATTTGAGTGCGATTTAAAATGTGGAATGCAAATCTAAATCGCAACACACCCGAAAACGTACATTTTCGGTGCGTTGCCGCATTTTCAATAATATGGAAAAATGCAAGCGCAAACGCAAAAAAAGCGCAGCAGTGTGGCCTAGCCCAAACAAATGTTGCACTGCAGCATAAAAATTCAGATATTTTTGTTCATTTACCTGTTTTTAGGTATTAAAACTAAGGGGCATATCTAGAAAGACATGGTATCAACAAAATTATTAAACATTTATAAACGATTGGTATTGCAAAAGAACGATTGATACCAGCGTTTTTTTTTGTAAACAACGATCGTTGTTTTACAAAAATGTCTGCTTACCTGCAGTTTCTTGTGATTAAAACCAGCCATGGTTCTAGATCCCATCATTGTGGCTGTTTATCATATGAACCAGAACAATGTCATAGGAAACTGCTGGTAAGTGGGCCAATTCTTACTTCACGAGGCGTGCAATTAGTGGTCAACGTCTTGTACCCGGTATAGGTGGTTTCGCTGGGATGCGATGTGCTCTTGGATTGCAAAGGTGGATGTGAGGTCCAATGTTCCAAACTGTGTCTTTAGCCAATTCTCTAGAAATATTGCTGGGTCCTGGTGTGTTCGGAGGACCTGGTTCTCCTCCTCTGTACAGATTCCCCCCTCCCCCTGTCTCTGTATTTCTTACACGTCGGTCCAGAGGCCAAAGAGGATTGTGGGTCGGGTCTGGTCCTCCACTCTTGCTCCGCTTTCGGACCCCTGTCTAAATAGAGCACATTCACAAACACACAACAAGCTACAGTATGTCTCTTCTCTCCCTTTGCTGTGGATGCTGGGTGATTTATGAAAATAACCTGTGGGTACTAGGGGTCAGCTCCCATAATTCCCCTTATCTGGGAACACCCAGCAAAATGTACGCAGTACACTTCACAGGAAACTGCAGTTTGCTTCCTGGAAGCTGACAATAATGTTACAGCTCAGTTTCCTCCCTCTGACACAGAACATAGATTTCAGTACAGTTTTTGTGTAAACACATTTCAAATGCTCCTATCCCTAACAATGATAAATTCCTTTTTTACATACAAAAAAGAAAAGTAATCTTTGCAGTGTATGTCTTTGCTAGCATGGATGAAAGAAACAGAATATTAATATTTCAGTAAAAAATAAAAGTAAGTACGGGGAATCAAACCAGCAACCTTGTGTCTTTCTAAAAAGAAATCTTTCTACCTCTATGCCACAAGGGCTAGTAAGTAAAAGACTAGTTAGTTCATGTGGAGTCTTTATCTTTTGCTAGACACATAATAAAAACCAAAAAAAGGGAGCATAGGGAATCGAACCTGTGTCCCAATAGTCAGATTTTTTCATAACCCAGCACTTTACCAGAACGCGCCACCAGTGAACTTGCAATAGATAGATGTACATTTCAGTAAATGTCAGTAAAATCAGTTCACACACGCTGTTTGGTAAATAAATAACAGAGCTGCTATATATAAAGTTTGTACATATGTAGAAACTTTAAAGAAACATGGAAACAAACAAACATAAAAAGCAATAAACTCAGGCAGTAGACTATCAGGGAGATTCAATAAAAGTTCTTATTTAAAATGGTGCTAATTTTGCCCCAACCTATAAAAACTTATGTAACATTTGAAAGCTAACATCTGATTGGGGCAAAATTAGCACCATTTTAAACGATAAGAACTTTTATTGAATAAGCCCCTATGTTATATAGTTTTGGAGATTAGTGTCTTGTGCCTTCCTGGTCTGTTTGTTCCTAACAACACTGCATTTACATGGTGCGCCACCAGCAAATCAACTGTGATCACAGGCACATTTAGAAACTTAATCTTTTTGCTAGATACTTTATGCATAGAGACAGTGAATCCTGGGGTCAGGGGCGTGGCTCTTTGAAGCCAACATGGGCAATGAGTTGTACTGGCGCCAAGATGGAAGTCTTTGTTACAAAATCTATTACTTATATCTACTAAATTACAAATAACTAGAGAAGAATATTTTAATGTATAGGAATTCTGGGGAGAAATGCTTTCACATTAGGATTAAAAAAAAATTAAATTTAGTTCTCCTTTAAGTTGCGTATTTGTTCGTTCCTACCCTTCAGGTAGGTTGGGTGTGGCGGTGTATCAGTACAAGTGTGTACCTATGTGAACAGATTTCTTTTTGTAATAGTTTATGTATGGTTGTCATGGAAATATAACGGTAGGGAGGGTCTGGCAGTGTATCAATAGGTGTGTACCTGCGTCTGTGTGGTGTTAGGGCATATGTTTTTGCACTTTAGGGTAGGTTGGGTGTGGTGTTAGGCTGGGTACACACAAGCTGTTTTTTCTCTCCAAGTTAGACAATATTTTAATCTTGGTTTGTCGGGCCAAGAAATCTGCGGTGTTCTCATTGTTGGTCGCCTGTTCCGCCAGATCAAGCTAATGGGCGATCAAACATGTCAGTAAATCACGATCATGTGGTCTGCTATAGACTGCATGATCAGTTGGCAACTTTAGCTCTAACCCGGATGACCGCTCGCTAGATTGCGATGAAAAATTTTATTTTGGTGAACCACAGGATGGACATCACTGATTTAAAATTAAATTTCATTCAATTCATTCTAAATACATACACCATACATATATGTATTATTGTGATTTTATTGTATATTGATTTTATTGTATACATTTTAGGACTCTAATTTTGCAAATGTAAGTTTGTGTCACACAAACACACAATTGTTAGTGCAGCTTTGGACCCATGTTTGTTTTATTAAGAAAGTGACAGAGTGTACTTGATTTGATCACATGACCCTGAAACCTCAGAATGTTCATGTTTGAGGACTGGACCTATTATAATCAATCAGAAAAGTGGTCACCGACCCCGAAAATCCGAATTTAGTGTCTCTAGCTTAAAAACTGTTGCTGGAGATGAGTGAAGGGGAATTTGGCTCTTTCAGGCCAAATAAAAAGATTTTTCCTTTTCTTGCACTGTCAAAATGGCCTGATCTTTTCTACTAATCGCTTTAGCAGTTAGAAAAAAAATGGTGCACAGACAATATTTTACCTGATTGCTCCATCCTACATATTAAAACAAACATTTTCCCTCTGATTTCATTAAAACATCAGCCAAAAAACACTGGTTGTGTTGGTAATTCCATGAGCTTTTTCTGCCGATTTTACCTACCATTTAGTAGGGGCAAAATATATGTAGCCTATAGCTGAGCACATAACATCCAAAAGTTCGTCACGACTGACCATCATTTCAGTGTATCATTCGATCTGGGTGAAATATTCATGGGTTCCTTTGTTCAGCCATGACCAACTGATCATTTGAATCGGATAAATAGACACGTCGAAAAACCACGGTCGATCGTGCGGTCCTCTATGGACCACATGCTGGGTCAGGCCAACTGTTGGCCGTGGCTACTTTTGCAGCAACAGTTGGATAAATGATATTTGCATCTGGCAAAGCACAAAATATTCATATTATGCATAATGTCCCAGTACCCTATCTACTGTTCTGTAGATAAAACTTAACAGAGGATGATATAATAAGGGTAAAGTTTGAAGTTCTGATGTTTTACCTCCAGATTTCCAACACTCCAGCTAAAGGAGCATTGAGGGTAGAAACTTGCAGGACCTAAAACACTATAGCCTCACCAACAGAAATTCAGTGGATTGTGGGAAATTATGCGTCAAATCTGTAGCTCCAGCCCTGACTCTCACCAGTGTTAAAACATTTTGGGCCACTTGCACCAACCAGATCTTTGGCAAAGTGCCCCAAATGTTTTAACACAACCTACCTAATAGAAGTGCCCCGAATCTGTTTTTCCAGTAGTACTACGCGGCTGCACGGTGACATCACGGCATGCTCGTGCCTATCGGTGCAATGATGTACTACTGGGAAAACGCCTCTGCAACAACATGCTGAATGAATTCCGGCTTCCAGCTGCTCCACTGCACATGGGTATGTAATAGCCGAATAGCACTATTAGGCTATTACCTACCCCATGTGCAGTGCAATACACTCTTAATATTAGTGCAGGCAGTGGCAGCATTTGGGAATATCATATTGCCTGTCTGTCCTAGTGAGTGCACATTATCAAATGCTGCCACTGCCTGTCCTGTTATAGTGAGTGGATTGCCCTGCACATGGGTTAAGTAATAGCCTACTCCAGTATATGATGAAATTACCAGTTTGCTGCCAGTATGTGATGAAATTCCCGTGGCTACCAGTATGTAATAGAGGTAAATGCAACAACAGCATTCCACAAGATTCAAGGTGTAAGGACCGTGCATGCACAGGTGAGGATAACCTGCAATCCTCTTATCAAAAAAGAAAAAAAGGTTGTTGTTGTGCAGCACTCAATAGAATTTATTGTTGTAAAAACATCATAAGTGAGTTACTGGCGACATTTCGGGAACATCCACTCTCTTTCTCAAGATTATGTGAAACACCAGGCCACTAATTATCCTTTTGAGGTAGACCTAATTACATGATCTACCAAAAACACATAACAAAGCAACCACAATGATATCATCCAAAAAAATATATGTAACAGTCCCACTGGAAATAAACATATATAACATTATGAATCAAATATATGCATACAGGTCGTAATCTCTATTGAGACTGTTTAGTCACAAAGTATTGAACTCGTGGATCTAAAAGACCTCCTCTAAAAGGATCTTTCATTTTTGGGTAGTCTGACCAACATAGAGCAACTCACAAAGACATCTGACATTAAATGTAAACACAATATGTTTCACAAGTAATACAAGCCCCCAAGGTCATGTTTTGTTTAACAGGTAAGTCTGCTTTAACCATCTTATTGCTTAAAGTGGGAGATATTTTATAGGCAGTAATTGGCACATCCTGAAACTCAACAATGTCCTGATAGGACTGTTTCAGCATGTGCCAATGTTCCTCAAGGATAAGGGACATCTCCCTGCTCGCAGTATTGTGCTGTGTCACAAAAACCAAACGTCCCTTTTTGTCACGTTTAGTCCTGTCTTTTAGTTTCAAATACTTCTTTGGTTAGTACTGATCTAGGGTAACCCCATTTCTCAAGGCGTTCCTGCATTTCGTCTAGTCTCCTCTGTTGAAGTAGGGGATCCTTAACTATGCGGGTAACCCTGGTGAACGCACTATGAAGGATTTTACGTGTGGGGTGGAAACTGTGGCATAAAAGTAACAATCAATTACTATCAGTACTCCTCCTGTATTGGTCAGTGGTCATAATTTGACCCTCAATGATGACCCGAACTTCCAAATATGTAATATCAGTGGAATGGATAGTACTTGTGTAGGATATATTAGGGTCAAAATTATTTAACTCACTATGTCCCTGCAGGGATCCAATGTGCCCCCACAAATGAGGAAGATCTTGTCTATGTACAATGACAAAAAGTCTTCAACATGGGGTGTACATAAACAATTCTATCCTCAAAGGAACACGTTTAGCTATTAGCATGAGAATCCCATTGCCAGTTTGCTACTAGTATGTAATGAAATTCCTGTGGCTACCAGTATGTAATGTAATTCCCATGGCTGCCAGTATATCAAAACTCCCATGACTACCAGTATATAATGAAAATTTCATGGCTACCAGTATGTAATATAACTCCCATGACTACCAGTATATGAAATTGCCAGTTTGCTGCCAGTATGTAATAAAATTCCCATGGCTATCAGTATGTAATGAAATTCCCATGGATACCAGTATATGCTAAAATTCTCATGGCTACCAGTATATGAGGAAATTGCCAGTTTGCTACTAGTATGTAATAAAATTCCTATGGCTACCAGTATGTAATGTAATTCCCATGGCTACCAATAGGTAATGAAAATCCCATGGCTACCAGTATATAATGAAATTCCTATGGCTACCAGTATGTAATGTAATTCCCATAGCTACCAATATGTAATGGAATTCCCATGGCTACCAATATGTAATTAAAATGTCAGTTTACTACCAGTATGTAACGAAAATGCCAGTTTTCTACCAGTATACACTGAATTTACAGATAAAAATAAGAATGGTCTTTATAACAGGACTTCACAAAACCCAATACTGGTGTTGTTTATTAAATGTGCTAAACTTTGCCACACTTCATGTTTCCAACCTACGGGTTCTTTCTCAAGTGCCATGCTTAGCTCATTTAATAAACAACACCAGTATTGGGTTATGTGAAGTCCTGTTGTGAAGACCATTTTTCTTCTTTTTATCTGCATGATATTGCTGCGAACAGGGCAAGGTCATATACAAAGGGCTGAAGGAGAGTAAATATATACGGAAATTGCCAGTTTACTCACTAGTATAATGTAATACTGTGCCTCTGAGTCATTCTTTTGTGTCTGTCTACCTCTTATCTCTGTCTTTCTATTCATCTCTATTCATTATTTTCTGGCTGTGTATCTATCTCTCGGTTTGTCTATGTTTATCTGTCTCTCTGTCTATCGCTATAACCTACAGAAAACGAATACCAACAGTGAAGGGGAAAAGCAAGACAGGAGAAAGAACATGGTCATCCCATATGTAGCAGGGGTCTCTGAGAAATTAAGAATTTTCAATAAACACCGAATCCTTGTCTGCTTTAAACCAAACAACACACTGAGGCAGCAATGGGTACATCCGAAAGACCCAATACTGAAACACAAGAAAAGCTACATCATATACGCAGTGCAGTGAAGAATGCTGATTTGCATGTGGGGGAGACTAAACAGCAACTGCATCAACGTATGGTCCAGCACAGGAGAGCCAATTTCTCGGGTCAGGACTCAGCCGTGTACCTGCATCTTAAGGATAAAGGACATACCTTTGAAGATTGTAATGTTAACATATTGGCAAAGGAACGTGACTGGTTCAAGAGAGGTGTTAAGGAGGCCATTTATGTGAAAATAAAGAAACCAAGCCTAAATAGAGGTGGGGGGGTTCAACAACAACTGTCTGCCATGTACAATGCTGTTTTGACACCTTACTCTGGGCGTTCCTATAACACCTCTTAGCCACTATCCAATCACGCTCTTAACACTTGGCTGTGATATGCTAATTGTGATTTTCCGGGGTACATAATTGCCACAGATTCTTGTACAAGTCATTCTGAATTGAGAAAGCCAGTCGGATGACTAGCGAAACGTCTTCAAGAACTAAACTTCAAGTCCAGTTCTAATTGAATACAACAGATATACCATGACCTGATTGAATGAGAACCTTCACAAGCATCTTTCAGAAGGAAGATCAATATAAAAGCAGTAATCTGTATCTCACCTCTCTTTTGATATGGTTGTTAAGACATTTACCTTTCTTACATGGGGGTTTGTGTTTTATTTTCCAACATCCCAGTATCACACAGTGTGGTCACTGATCATCTGTCATCTTTGAAGTATATAACGTCCAAGGAGAACGTTTGTGACTGCCACAATACCTACGATCCCAGTGGACTCCGTATACTCTAGTAAAGGGGGCCTACAGCAGGACATTTTCTGGTCAGTACAACAGTTTCTGATCACGAACGTGTGTCGGCATCAGAAATGGTCGTTCTGGACGTACACAGTTTTATTTCACTAATGTGTGTACCAAGCTTTAGTCCTAAGATACTGCAGGAACTTAGTACAGCTGGTTACACCCACCAGTAGACTCTAGCCAATCCTAAACAGGACAGATTAGGTAAAGGAGCATGTGACTGGGGTCAGGGGTGTGTTCAGACACTGTCTATACAGTTATTTCATCCAGCTCTTCCGGGGGTTACATTTACTTTAATTCTATTTACAGTAGTGGGATTTTACAGTTTATTGGTGTTTTAAGAGGCGATATTTTCAGATTCTGGAGTGTAAAAATGTGGATTTAGTTCTCCTTTAACCCTTTATTACCCATTTAAATAATAAAAAAAAAGACCAGCTCCAACTTATGGCTCCAGCACTCGAACATTAACATTTAAAAGGGAATGTCAGGAAAGATGTGCATTATTAGATTTGTGTTTTAAAATGTAAAGAATATTTAGAATTTCCATAAAAAATAGTACAGTAAGCTTTGTTTTCACTGCTGTAGCTTTAATAGGTTTCATAATTAAGCATCTTTAAACATGCAGATACACCCCATACAGAAGAATTACGATACAAAAACAGCAATGTACTGGGTTTCAGCTGAGTTACATTAAATAGGGCTTACTCGTAAGTAGAATTTAAGAAAAATGTACAATGGAGAATAAGTGAAAAACTGCATGAAAATATGTTACATCACTATTTTTTCAAATGATTTACAGTACATTTAAAATTACAATAAAAATTCAACATTTGCATATATTAATAAAATAAGCCATATTTGAAGTAGTAGTTCAGGCTAAAATGCACATTTCTGGCCCTATAATACAGAAAATGCTGATTAAATGGTGTCACTTTCTTTGTGGTTTCCACTAAAGATAAAACTGTAGTCCGTAAAATATTTTACTAGCATAGGAAGCCCGTCATTTCTTCTTTATGTAAAGGATTAGAAATCAAGAAAAACATAAAAGCTTTAACAGAAGGCTGTAAACCCCAGTGGTTATTGTGCAACTTGCAACATTTACAAGAACACCCCTTTAAAAAGTGCTGAATGGACTGGGAGTGCATCACAGAGCACCTACTGACAATGCTGTGATTGGGACAGCATTCAGGGGGCCAATCCAAATTACGTTTACTAATGTTCTAATCCGTCAACTGACTGATGACCAAGTGGCTGCAGAATTGCCAACACTGGCTCTACAGCCCCCACATTTTAGAAGAAGAATTACCAAAGCTTCAGCAAACATACGACAAAGTCTTCTACTGTTAAAGCTTATGTTCTCCTTTCCAAACACATTATGGAAGAACAGAGGAATGCTACAGTTTGAAGGACTGCAGGTTTCATTGGTTTAACCAGTGAACTGGCAAAGTGGTGCTGGGCAAACAAAGAGGGAAAAAAATCTATAGGACCAAATTGATTTGAATAGCTAGTTCTTATACATTAATTCTTAACCTATCTCCTGCTTGTTAAAAACCACACTAGAAACAGAATCCCCAACCCCACATTTTCTGTTATGTGTATGTCAAGGTGGCATGCAATGTTTATCACATATATGTCAACACAATCCTTTATTAACTGGTACATAAATAAGCCTCCAGTGTTTAATAACTATGCACACGGATTAGCCTCAAAATATTGATAAAACACAAGTGATGTATGGTGATTAAGTGGAAATAATTTAAAACTGGAACAATAGTTTAAATTGTCATATGGAAAAGATGCCCTCTTTCCAATTACTGTTTGGGGAAATAAAAAAAAAAAAGTCTCCACTTTAATGACATTAGTGTCTTGGTTGGGACATAGTTAATCAAAACAGAAATGTGTAGACAAACTATGTTATCATAACCAATGTCAGTAAGTTCATAGATATTTACAAAAAAAAAATAAAGTGAATGTTTAGCCTACTTACAGTATTGTATTTCATAGATATTGATTCTAATATTAATACAAATAAAATATTTACAACAGCTTACTTACATAACACACCGATATACATTTCTCATTTAAAGGTGAACTAAATTAAAAATTAAAGTTTTGTACAGGTAGTTGCTTCCTTATAGGGATAGGTGCCACATTTTAATGTTAAAAAGGCTACTAAGTTACCAAAGTAACAATATACTGCCAAATGCCCAAGGTCCTTTACACTGGGAGGGCTTAAAGGATAAGTACACTCAAAAAAAATTAAGTTTAAATGGAAGCTAACCATCTAACTTTAACTAACCCTCTCCCCCCCCTTTTCAAAGCTCCCTTTAGAGTCTACCTGTGCCCCAGTAAAGTTCACTACATCTTGGATCATGTATTCAGTCAGCTAAGCTCCACCCCCGAGACTTCCTGGACCTCGTAGCAGACTTGGATCCAAAAATCCACTGTCAGGTTAGTTAAAGAAACAGCTTCCATTTAAACTTAATTTGTTTTTTTGAGTGTACTTATCCTTTAATAGCTGTGCCAAAAATAAACCACAGAGAGAAAATCACAGGCTATGGAGAACTGTAAGATGAGGGGCTTATCTTTGATCTGATTGTAATGTAGGTGAAAAGTAGCTTTTTTTTTTTTTTTTTTTTAAGATATAATCAATCAGGTCCATAACATCACTGAACTCAAAAAAGTTTTAGTTTGGTAGGAAAAAGGTGAAGAACATTTGCTCAATTCAAGGTATTAGCTGCACAGTTTACACAACTCCCTCGACAGGAGCTGAATGGCTGATTGTATATTTTCTCTTGTCTATATAATGTGCTGTATAAATGTAATGCCCCCTGCATGGATTAGCAAGTATATGAAATAGGAATGTTTGCATCTTCTGCACTATAAAAATATGTTCACACAATTTTTACAAGCTTTATATGTAAACTAGGGTAATTAGGACAAATGTATCACCTACTGGTTTAAAAAAATTGTGATTTAAAAAATTAAATGAATGAATTAGAGAACAAGATAACGGCCCATTCAATTTAAACCCATCTTTCCCCTAAACGTTTAGTGTTCCCAAGCAGGATACAATATTTTTCTTTTTCTCATTCAAGTAGAAAACTCTGCACTGATTATTATTTAAGCTGACATTTGTAAGGCAGCCCAAGGCAGGGGTGGACAAATTATTTTTGTCAGACAATTTTAGGAGCCAATCTTGAACATGTAGCCAGTACAACAAATAGAAAACCCATTAAAAGTTAAATGTGGGTACACACATTAACGATAAAGGGACCATACTGTTGGATCTGGTGAAGTAAAAAAAAGCTTTACATAGGGAGGACACTTGGAACTGTGTGTACAGAGATTTTTCATGTGTGTACCCATCTTAAGTTTCCATTTATACATTTCTAAGTGTATTGGCTACCTGGCTTCTGCACATTGTTAATTTCTGCTTAAGCCAATTTTTAAATCACTTGTAAATATTCTCTCATTTATATTTCCCTTTAAATAGATTTAAAACAGGACATACAAAAAGTTTTCATTGTACATGGGTAACTCCATGAATTTTAATGGTTTGTTCCCTTTTAGTTTGCTACTGACTTATAATGGGTTTAGGAAACAATACACGTTTGCACAGGTTGAGATAACCAGGTGCTATTCTTCCTCAGGAGTAGAGGAAATGTTCGCTAAACTAGTGCTAGTCACCTATCATTAATAGACTAGATGGCTGATGGATATATACTTCAAAATAACTCACAACATTTTAAAAAGATTTTATATAGTGCCGGAATTTCTACCTAAGGCAAGGTCTCACGCACATTTAAGGTTGGATTCCAGATCAGACAATTCATGGCAGTGTGACATGGTGCTATTACACTCGCACCTTTTTATTTATGTAACTATGTACGTTAAATGTACACATTATATAATTCTACATGGTCAGTTCTGTTTTGACTCCCTTCAACAGGTCTAAAGGTAAAAGAAACAATGGGTGCTTAGAGTCCTTCAAAGGAAGTTTATTATTTCTTCTACTTACAGCAAACTAAACAAGTGGGGGTATAACTTGCTGTTTAAGTTGGTAATATTGTACTAAATTGGAAAATGCACTTAAAATACATATTTTTATAAATGCAAGGCTAGCAAAAACAAATTGTTTTAGCAATAAAACCTCACAAACATATGCAGGGAGATGTAATAAAAGTTTCTAGCGTAAAAAATGGTGCTAATTTTGCCCGACCAATCAGATGGTAGCTTTCAAATAGTAAATAATATCTGATTGGTTGGGGAAAGTTAGCACAATTTTTATCCATAAGAAATTTCAGTGATCACTGTAACGTATTTTTACAAAATGCTGAATATCGTTAATCCTAACATTTAGAAAAGTGAAAAAAAAATGTAAAAAATATTTTGAATTTTGTTTTTACAATTGTCAGGACTTAACACATTTTAGGAGAATCATAATAAATAAAATAAATAACCCAAAAACTGTTAGACCTGTAAAGTAAACATATGGTAAAGGAAACATAACAAAATCTGAACAATGTATTTAGAACTGTCAAATCTACAGCTCAGCCAAGAGACTATGCATAGTAACTCGTTAGGAGGGTGAATTTCATGTTTCTCTTGCTCTCGTTAGAGGAAAGTTTAGATACCTCCATGGCAGGGGGTTGCAATGGCTGCATTTACCTTGGTCCAATTTGCAGTGTCAATAAAGATGGTTTGTTTGTGCATTTGCATCCATAGATGTCCATGCTGTCAGTTCAAGATATGGAAAGCCACTTCTTTACATACAGGGTAGAATTTTTTCTTCCTTTGTCAATGGATACAGAGGTATGTTGCAGGTGATGGTTAAAAGCAATAGGGGAAAACCTATTGTAGTAGTTCAGTATAAAAGAACTCTCACAAACACTGCAAAGTTAATCGTTGGTACGGATTAGGCAGTCAACTTGTACATCATCTAGATGTCCATCCATCTATGAGAAAACCAGCAAATAATGGCTAGCAGGGACACCTTTAACATAAAAAGTGCTTAGAACATCAAGGTTATATTAATTTCTTAAAAGTAGCCACCATCACAGGGCTAAGTGACAATTTACCGATCCATTAAATCATCTGTTTATGGCTTCTTTTGCCCCATCCCAGAGTAATGGTGGGGCGTGTGCATGTTGACTTGATCCTTGGTCAGGATGTCACACTGTAGTGGGGGACATGTGCTTTGGGGGTGCTAGATCCAGCAGTGCCTGAACTGTTCCTGCCACTTCCACCAGGCCAGATTCTTCAAGAATGTGAGGAGGAATACAGAGATGGTCCTACAGATATGCAATAGAAAAGTGACAACAAAATAAAAGAAAAAATAAAATGGATGTGAAGGATGATAAAATAATCAAATGTAGGAATGAATTATTCTAGCATTAAAGGGTAACTGGTCTCCATATGTGTCCTCTATTTAAAGGATAAGTGCACTGTAAAATCAAGTTATGTTCATTTGGAAGCTGCAAATTTTTTTCCCTATGCCCCTCCAGAGCCTACCTTTGTGCCTTGGAAGTTGCTGACATCTTGTTACTGGTTTGCTGAATGTTAAAGCTCCGCCCCTCTGAGATTTCCTCTGCTTTCTCCTGCTTGAGCCTCAAACAGTAATGCTTGTGACGGACCTCACAAGCATTACTGTTTAAGGCTCAAGCAGGAGAGTGCACGGAACTCACAGGCATTACTGTTTGAGGCTCAAGCAGGAGAGTGCATGGAACTCACAGGCATTACTGTTTGAGGCTCAAGCAGGAGAGTGCAGGGAACTCACAAGCATTACTGTTTGAGGCTCAAGCAGGAGAAAGCCGAGGAAATCTCAGAGGGGCGGAGCTTAACATTCAGCAAACCAGTAACAAGATGTCAGCAACTTCGAAGGCACAAAGCTAGGCTCTGGAAGGGCATAGGTAAAAAAAAAAATATGGCGACGGTATTTTTAAAGCTGCAGCTTCCAAATGAACATAACTTGATTTTACAGTGCACTTATCCTTTAAAAAAGAGCTCTTTTATCTTTCCTGACTGTCTGAGTTTGTGACAATCACTTGATGTGATGTGTCACACCCCCAAAAAATATTGCAAGAGCAAGTGGTACTGGGGATGTCACAGCTCACAGTACTAGCAAGAAAAAAACACCCTTTATACTTTGTATATACTTCAGCTAGGATCAGGATCCTAAAGGCATTATAAAAGATTGAAGTGTGCTCTTTTTAATAAAGGCCCCTTGTATGGAGACCACAGTTCCCTTTAAGACAAACTATGTAAAATGATTTAAACAAAATGATGAAAAATCCTTAATAAAAAGCAAATGGACTTCACTATACTGCATGTGGACTGCACCAAAGAGAAGCCAAAAAAGAAAAGAAAATGGTAATGAGGCAAAAATGGAGAAAAGATGAATTGTTAAGATCGAAGTATAAGCCAAACAATGAAGAAAAGGGACCGCTCCACAAGCTGGGAAAGGCAGGAGATCGGAATTCCATACTTAATGGCTTAATCACACCAGGTGCGTGTCCATTTGGCCTTCGTGCCGCTACAACTTGCAGGTAGAAGAGGAAAAAAGGATGCACTTCAGGGTGGCTCAAACAACTTTATTGAAGCAGCATAAAAACATGACACACAGCCAGACTCATCTGACACGTTTCGGGTTTGTTTGATCCACCCGGAAGTGCAGCCTATTTTCCTCTTTTACTATCCACCTGAAATACATTAAAAAAACAAAAGCCGGAAAACAATTCACTCTTAGAATATGAATCATTTATTTACACAAAAAGGCAGTAGAAAAACAAAGTGCATGTGTAAGAAGGAGGATCTGGTGTTACAATTTTTATGCCATGTATTTAATTTAACCTGTAACTTCTTAATTTAATCCTAGACACAAAAAAAAAGGTCGGTACAGGAAAGGCACAAAACTTTTAATGCAAAATGCAGTCTTAAGAATCACAGCCTATAATGATTTACCTGTATAATGTTTAATAGAACAGCCCAAAGGAAGATTAGCCCAACTACAGTAAAGAACTTTTAAGGTTGCCCAAGATACACACTTACTGTGCACACATTTCTGCTTGCTATTGGTAAAGCAAGTTTAGGGAGAGACGAAAATTAACGTACAACATAAATAATTTATACAATAATCTGTATTTAAAGTATGATACAATAGGTCCGCCACTAGAGTAATGTTGTTTTACTACCAGTTTTAAGCAAATATCTATATATCATCCAGTTTCAGGGATACAGCCAATTTTGATAAAACTACAGACTGCTCTTTCTTTGAAGCCGAGAAGTACACTACTGAACTAAATGCTAACCACAATTCCAGAATGTTGTAATCCCTTAAAGGTGAACTGAGACCTAAAAACATGGTGATACGTAGTCTATAGTATAAATTAACAAACAATCACCCAGGCTAAAGTAAACCAGTGAGACATACAAAATCTGCCTATATAAAAGAAAACAAACTCATACCTCACGAGGTCTAAAGTTCAAAATTGTGCTTCTAAATATACTTACCAGCCCTCGTTCCTTCGGCTGCCTTCTACTTGCTTCCGTTCACGGAAACAAGTAGAAGGGGCCGGGCCGACAGCAGCTCCTGTGATTGGTTGAGACATGGCACTTCATTATTCTAACAGTTTTGCTGCTAACATTAAACCTTGCATGGGGTTGCAGAGATTCTTCACAGCATTGCACATTATCTGTTTTCATAAGGCATTATTACAAGCACTGTTGGATAGAGATTATCAGCTGTACTTTCAAAATAATGTGAAAAGACAAACTAACAGGTTTTCTTAAAAAAATAAATGTATTTGCTAGCATATCCTGAATTAAATGAGTTATCTGGTCATCTAACTACAAAATACTGATGGCTTATCAGTATTCTGTTTTGAGGCAATAACATATAAATATTGCATAGGTGCATAATAAGAGAATGAATGAGAAAAGTTAAAAAGAGCTTTGTTGTTATTACAAAGTAATATTTATATTTTATAACCCTCCCTTACTTTATTTTACCAATAGCAGTGCATAACACACGGAGAGTTACAAAATTATAACATCCCAGTTGCTTTGTAAAGTCCTGAGTGTGTGCATGCTGTTATGGAGTGGCATAAACACAAGACCAAATAACATGGTCAGATAAAGATGCAGCAGGGAGGCAATGCAAGACATAAATGTACCCACTTTAAAGAAACAAGAACTTTAAATGTTTTCTACAAGAACTGTATAGAAAAAAAACAGGTGACCATAAAAAGGTGCTGATATTATTACTATTAAGATACACTCACACTAGAGCAGAGCAAATAAACAAAAATACACAATTATAATTGCAATGCACTTTGTAAAATTAGAAACCTTGGTTTTCCACTGATGACACAATAGAGGATTTCATTAATTCTTTATAAAAGAATGAACTATAAGGCTGCATTTTCTTGCTGTCTCAGCCCAATACCTCTTTGGTAATTTTCACAGCTAGTGCTAAATTCAATGGAAGATGTAGATTCAAGATGCGAGGCACTGGTTTGTCACATTTTAAATCCGTGTACAGCTAACCTTGTATTTGCCATATAATGCTTGCCATTATACATTGATACATTAAAGTCATTTCAGATAATAAAACTGTACTAATATATTAAGCCCAGACAAATAAAAAGGTATTGTATTGTTGTTAAATGGCTGGGATTTGACCTCCAGTCAAAACAAAAGAAGACAAGAAGAAAGGGGTGGGTCAGACAATACCTGAACTGGGACATTCCAATGGTAATCTAGTTGAAGCCCTGCATTTATGTTACTACTATTTCCCTTATTTGTAGGGCTAGGCCACACTGCTGCGTTTTTTTGCGTTTGCGCTTTTCCAAAATCATTGAAAACGCGGCAACGCAAAAAAAGCGCGTTTTTCGGTGCAATTGCGTTTTGCGTTCTGCATCTTTAATCGCAATCGCATGCGTTTTCCTATACTTATTGAAGAAATCGCAATCGCAACGAAAATCGCACATGAAATCGCATGCTATTGCGTTTGCGTTGCAGTGTGGCCTAGCCCGTATTGTGCGAGAAAGGATCCACTTAAAAAAGCCTTTGGTATAATTTTGTCATATCTGATGTTTTAACTGTACCAGAATAACTATATCTTTCCCAAAGATATTCATAAGGCAGGAAGATGTATCCTATACAATTAGGAATAGTCATTTGTATAATACAATAAATTTGCTTGACTGCAAATAAATTAACAGTGCTCTCTGTTGGTGGAAAGATGCAAGGTTCAATGTTCCCTCAGAAATTCTCTGCAAAGCATTTGTATTCAATGAATATAGTTTTTTTAAATTTTTTTTCTCCCCCTCAGTCTCACTCTTTAGTTTTTTTTTTATAAGTTTATGGTGTTTTGCAACTGCTTTCCATTAAGATTACTGCTACATTTAAATACCAAAAAGAGCCAATGAATAACTGGAAATATTGTGGTAAAAAGATAAACAGCTACCCTTAATCCAATGGACCTTCAATATCTCTTCAATAGTTTGTAAACGCGTGTTAAAGGCTTTGTATTAATTTCCAAGCTATTTACAGCACTAGCCAGCAATCAAGTGAAACAATTTTCTTAGTTGCAGTATTTTTTGATCATTATGTTTGACATTGAAGCACAAGTTCCTTTTATTTCCCTTATTTGTTCTTCTGGAGACCACACTTGCTGTGGGGTACCAAATAAGAGTAATAATTAAAGATCTTTTATTTAAAGCTTAGAGGAAGGCCACAAATGGTTATCAAATGTGTCTTCTTAGGTACAAGCCATACCCCCCTGCCTCTTTATGCCTGTGTCCAGTAGTTAAGAACCCAGTGATAGAGCAGGAAGAAAAAAAGCATGAGGGTGCAGTAAAACACCCCAAAGCCCAGGAGGTTGAAGGAAATAGTAGGTGCTTGTACACATTCTCCAAAGGAGATGAGACTTTCCAGAGTTCCCTCAATGCTGCAGAAGTTTAGCTGAAGAATATCTGAAGGTAGACACAATTTGTCCTGTCCAAAGGGTAAGCAGGAAGGGAAAAACAGAAAGGTAAATCACTCATGCAAACAGTGACATGCAGTTTGAGTCATATTAGTCCAGAAATAGAACCAAGGAGACAGATGAAGGAGAAACATTTCTGCTGAATTTAAAGGACATGTCCAGCCTTAAAATAACATTCTATAGTTATGTTCAGTTATACCCCAAACCCCATTTTTGCATTATTGAAGAGTTACAAGAGTCCCGTTACCTGAACTGGACCCCAAACACCTGGGTACCATCCACTGCTGCTGTTACGAGCAAGAACAGCAGCAGTGAGGTGCTTCCTGGCGTCTGCTGTCTGGCAATTAGGAGTGATGTAACACTAACAGCTGCAATCAGAAAGCAGAGAGAGTAGCTCAGCAGAATGGGGAGGGACTGGATCAGGCAAGTCCTTTCAGGGGTATCTTTGGAACTTTTCAATAATGCAAAAATAGGGTCTGAGGGGGTAGCTGAACATAAATATAAAATGTTATTTTAAGGGTGGACATTCCCTTTTAATATTGCTAACCTATACCATGGAGAACAAAATAAGCAGCCATAGCTGACAACCCTACTCGGCTACACTGGATCAAATCAAAGTGTAGTTCCTCTTTCTGTTCTTTACTGATCATCATCTAAAGAACAAAAGAGTGAATGAGTGGTACACATTATTCCTTTTAGTTAACCGGCAAATTTACTGTTAAAAATATTGTGGTCCAGGCCTCATTACATAAACTCGAGTTATTTCTAGACTTTTTATATGTTACTTTTATATTTATTACAATCCTCACAACATTCCAAAACATGGCTGTCTGATTGTAAGGTAGCGCTTACCTGGGGAACACCAATTTTCCGGCAGGCTTCCAAAAAATTTTCCACATTTCGTCTGCATTTAGCCATTGTTAACTTAGGCTACAAATAGAAAATAAATAGATATATCACAGTAGGCACAGTGGGCTAACTTTGATTCAATAGTCACATTAAAAGCTAAATCCTTCTTATTAATATGGGCTTTGGGGAATAAATCTGTGTTCAGTAGTTTCTCATAAAAGCAACTAAATCTAGCTTTCTTCACTCAGAATTTGAATATGTGAACAACAGCTACCAGTAGGGACAATTTAAAGGGTAAAGCTAGGTACACACAGTACAGATTTCTGAAAGATGACAGACAGGATCTGCAAGATCCTGTCTGCCATCTTTCAAAGATCTGCATACACACAGTCCCGAGCGTTCTCCCTATGAACTTCATAAGGAGAACGCTCGGGACTGTGTGTTTCAATCGGCAGCGCTAGACTCCTCTATAGGGAGTCTAGCGCGGCCGATGGAAATTTTCAGCCTTTCCCGAACGAGCGTTAGGCCGACACGATCGTTTGGGAAACGAACATACACACATAATGATAAAGCCCCGATACCCCCGGGCTTTATCGTTACTGTGTGTACCCAGCTTAACTGTGGCCTCCGAACAAGCTAGTCTACCGTATATACTCGAGTATAAGCCGAGGTTTTCAGGCTTTAAAAATAGCCTCAAAACCCGACCTCGGCTTATACTCGGGTCATGGTAAAATGTTCACAATCTGCTGCTGCTTACCGGTACTTCTCTATGTAACCGGCTACCTGTAACTTAATTCCTCGATCCTGCTGGCACTCTGCACGCTGAGCTGCATGTCCGTACTCGCGGCTGTCTAACTTACTGTCCGGCGCCGAGTAGTGACATCACTACTCGGCACCGGGCAGTAAGTTAGACAGCCGCCCAGTACGGACATGCAGCCAGCGTGCAGAGTGCCAGCAGGACCCAGAGAATTAAGTTACCGGTAGCTGGTTACATAGAGAAGTACCGGTAAGCGCAGCATATTTGTAAAGATTTACCACCTCAATCCCTGAATTGGGGGGCTCTCTAAGGGGGGATGCTTTTGGGCCTTTCCTGGGGGGTGCTGTCCATAAAAAAGCCTCATTCCTTCGCACTAAAGGGGTTTGGAAACCAACTCCCAGCTAATAAAGCATGCTGGGAGTTGTAGTCTCCAAAACATCTGGAGTGCCAAGGAATGAGGCTTTTTTATGGACAGCAGAGTTCCCATAATTTCAACCCTCGGCTTATACTCGAGTCAATCATGGGTTCTTACTTTTTGAGGTAAAAATAGGTACCTCGGCTTATACTCGGGTCAGCTTATACTCGAGTATATACGGTATATATATAAAACTCAATGTATGTGTTTGTATGGTCCAGATAATTTTCATGAGACTTGGTATACTTATGTATAAAGACCTGGGGAAAAGCAAAGGTTACTTTACAACTTTTAAAAATGCCTCCTTAACCCCCTTTTCCCCACATTTTTTAAGTTAAACTGTGTGCTGCCACTTGGTGGTTAATTCCAAATGTCACAGATTGTTCAGGGCAGTAAAATGCTTTACTTGATTTTGTTCTGTTGTTGCTGTGATAGGAGGACAGAGCTGTCAATCACAAGCAGCAGCAGTCCGTGTGATGTAGCAACGTTATGTAACCACACACTCAGTCTCCTCCTCTCACTTGTGGTTTGCCCAGAGCCAAGATTGAGAGGTAAACTGACCAATCCAAGATAAGTCTCTTGTACTGGAGGTTGGCCAGGCAGCTACTCATAGAGATTACAGTCTGCTAAGGAAAATGTAATTGTACAGAACAAGGTAATAAATCGCATTTTACTTAAGACAATAAGAACTGTGAATGGGATGGAGCTGCCACACTGCAATACAACTGCACTGTAAGGGGTTCATTTCACTTCACACCTTGTGTCTCTTTTCCCCACAAACAAAGGCCATGTACACACTCTTTTCACTCTCCTTTCTTTTCCATGGGTCATTTTTGCAAACAAATTGTGTTTTCTGGGGGACATCGTGTGTCAATAATTCAATTTGATCGATTGCAGTAAAAAATAAATGAATGTGAGATGTTGTACCCCATTGTTACAGGGGACGTTGAGGCCATAGGCGCTACAGGGGACGTTGAGGCCATAGGCGCTACAGGGGACGTTGAGGCCATAGGCGCTACAGGTGGACGTTGAGGCCATAGGCGCTACCAGGGACGTTGAGGCCATAGGCGCTAGGGGACGTTGAGGCCTAGCTACAGGACTTAGCATAGGCGCTACGGGGACGTTGAGGCCATAGGCGCTCAGGGGACGTTGAGGCCATAGCGGCTACAGGGGACGTTGAGGCCATAGGCGCTCCAGGGGACGTTGAGGCCATAGGCGCTACAGGGGACGTTGAGGCCATAGGCGCTACAGGGGACGTTGAGGCCATAGGCGCTACAGGGGACGTTGAGGCCATAGGCGCTCAGGGGACGTTGAGGCCTAGGCGCTCAGGGTGACGTTGAGGCCATAGGCGCTACAGGGGACGTTGAGGCCATAGGCGCTACAGGGGACGTTGAGGCCATAGGCGCTACAGGGACGTTGAGGCATAGGCGCTACAGGGGACGTTGAGGCCATAGGCGCTAAGGGGACGATGAAGGCCATAGGCGCTACAGGGGACGATGAGGCCATAGGCGCTACAGGGGACGTTGATGCCATAGGCGCTACAGGGGACGTTGATGCCATAGGCGCTACAGGGGACGTTGATGCCATAGGCGCTACAGGGGACGTTGATGCGATAGGCGCTACAGGGGACGTTGATGCGATGGCCTACAGGGGACGTTGATGCCATAGGCCCTACAGGGACGTTGATGCCATAGGCCCTACAGGGGACGTTGATGCCATAGGCCCTACAGGGGACGTTGATGCCATAGGCCCTACAGGGGACGTTGATGCCATAGGCCTACAGGGACGGATTGATGCATAGGCCTACAGGAGCGAGGCGAGGTTGATGCATAGGCGCTACAGGGGACGTTGATGCAAGGCGCTACGGGGACGTTGATGCATAGGCGCTAAGGGGACGTTGATGCGATAGGCGCTACAGGGGAGTTGAGCGATAGGCGCTACAGGGGAGTTGATGCGATAGGCGCTACAGGGGAGTTGATGCGATAGGCGCTACAGGGGAAGTTGATGCGATAGGCGCTACAGGGGAAGTTGATGCGATAGGCGCTACAGGGGAAGTTGATGCGATATGCGCTACAGGGGAAGTTGATGCGATAGGCGCTACAGGGGAAGTTGATGCGATAGGCGCTACAGGGGAGTTGATGCGAAGGCGCTACGGGGAAGTTGATGGATAGCGCGCTACAGGGGAAGTTGATGCATAGCGCTACGGGAAGTGATTCGATGGCGGCTCCAGGGGAAGTTGATGCGATAGGCGCTACAGGGGAAGTTGATGCGATAGGTGCTAAAGGGGAAGTTGATGCGATATGCGCTAAAGGGGAAATTGATGTGATAGGTGCTAAAGGGGAAATTGATGCAATAGGTGCTAAAGGGGAAGTTGATGCGATATACGCTAAAAAAAGTTGATGCGATATGCTTTAAAGGGGAAGTTGATGCAATACGCCTTAAAGGGGAAGTTGATGCGATAAGCGCTATAGGGGAAGTTGATGCGCTGCGTGCTAAAGGGGAAGTTGATAAATTGATGTCATACGCGCCAAAGTTTAAATTAATGCGATAGGCACTAAAGGGGAAGTTGATGTGACACGTACTAAAGGGGGAGTTGATGCGATGCTTGCTAAAGGGGAAGTTGATGCAATACACGCTAAAGGGAAAGTTGATGTGACGCTTGCTAAAGGGGAAGTTGGTGCGATATGCCTTAAAGAGGAAGTTGGTGCGATATGCGTTAAAGGGAAAGTTGGTGTGATACTGAATCCTCCATTGTGTTGACCCCCTGAAGTTAAAGGAAAGTTGGTGTGAAATCTTAAAGGGGTAGTTGATGCGCTATGCGTCAAAGGTGAAGTTGGTGTGATACTTAATCCTCCATTTTGTTGCCCCCCTGAAGTTTACCAGATTTGCGGCTCAGCTAACCTACATTGAGTTTGAATGGGTCAGGTTTGGTTAGAAAGGTGCGGGTCCAGGTCTGTTGAATTTTGGATGCAAGGTCAGGTTGGATCTTTAGAAAAACTGGGCAACGCTGGGTACTCTGCCAGTGTTAAATAAAAGACTTAAGTCTCACTTTTAAAATGAGCCCCGGCATCATAACAGACAGACTGCAGTCAGAAATGTGAATAAGGGTTTGTTTTAAAGGTATGATTGCAGGCTTTTTGTAAACCATAATTTGTTTAGAGATCATAGTGCCAAACTTAGTTGGAACATAACACTTTCAGAATCAATGTTTGACTTTTATACAGCTCTACAACTGAATGAATTATCATGGGACGGATTGGTCCTGGTCTTGTACTATTGTTTGTCATGCTGAGAGGCGTGTGAGGGATATTAAAAAAAATAAAGTGAAAGCATGTCAAGCTCTATTTAAGGTGTGGGGCAATAAATGTGCGGAGATACTGCAGAATACTTACAACAGCAGGAGAGGGAACATGAATACTCGGCACTGAACGTGGCCGGACATGATTAGCCAAATGACATAGGACCACACCATCTGTCAGAGCAGCTCCAAGGTCATGGGGTAAAGAGATCTTCAACCGTGACTCGATGTTCTAAGACAAAATACACTTTGTAAGCAGAAGAGAAACACACAATATAATAGCCTAAATTGTAAATTAAACTGTTACGTAACCAGGTCACACTTTCTTTGCACATATGAGGTTTTGGAATTTAAACCACCAATACATAGTCACTTTAACAAGGTAAATCTTAAAATAAAAAGTATACTTCATAAGTACATACATGTGTTTCCAATAAACACATGACCCCCCTTCTTGATAGACTTCACTGATTGATGATGGGTCACAAAGTGAGAGATCGTAAACTGTACTGATCTCCTTCTTCCGGTGTCTCCAGGACAGCTTGCTTTCTATTGGCCACTGTGTGTGTTTTTCAGGATGTTGAACTTTTAACTCCTATTGCACATGATAAGCTTGTCGGCAAGCCGGAGTTGAGATATGGAGGGGTAACAGAGGGGAGGGGGAAGGGGGGAGTGCTGCACAGAGATCTGACACCATGGTTAAACAAAGTTACTGACAGAGATAGGATTAAGGCAGCAGAGAGTACATGAATTTAACTTTGCAAAGGGGCAATGTGTTTTTTTCACTATAGATGCCCTTTAAGGAAAATGTTAAGTATGCATTTTTGTAGATCTAGTTGGCTTTTAAAACCAAACTAATGTGTGCATTTTTATTTAATTAAATTTCATATACTGGTCTAATACTCATAGACCAGGTCAGTAAAATAAAAAATAATTTACACAGGAGGGCTTACAACAATCCAAAAATTGCGATGGGGGGAAATTTCTGCTAATATGATTTGTAGCTATTGGTTGATAATATTGATCCGCCTTTGGCCACCTTAACAGAGACTTAACTCTCTAATGGAGATCACTTATGATTACTGACTTGTCTTGAGTGTAAAAGCTCATACAGGGCTGATGGATTAAAGTTTAACTTTTACTGTAAGGGAGTACACTGCCCATTTTATTCTGGCTTTTTCCTGTGCTCAGACTACGTAAAGGGGATTTTCATCTATTAAAAGGTATAGTTCACTCAGAAAGTGAACTATTCCTTTTTTGCATTAATTGAAGAACGGGAGGTAAAGAAGCTTTACTGCTGTCCTTCACCTGGAATTCTCCAAGTATGGAGGACATTTCACGAACAATTTACACAAACACAATAGTTTATAAGGGCACATTTAGGATCTTGTTCATACTGATCTTACACTGCACGGTTGAATGCAAATTTAGGGTTGCATAAGTGCTTGCTCCTACCCTTCCAATCATTTCTGCAGTCTGAAGAAGAATGTTCTGACCTCCCCTTCCTGTCCACTTCCACTTAAAGAGTCCCATGGGAATGCAACTGGCTGCAAAAGATGCAGAGGAACTGCTGGGCTAGATTTCAGCCAAGGGTACTTAAGTGATTGCCTAATGTGCCAATTTCCTCAGTTTTAGCTAAAACATTATTTGCTTACTGCATTGATAGCAAAGAACAAATTTATCTCTTAAATCCAGACAGTCAGCCAAAAAAAAAAAGCAGAGTACTAAAATGTAATAACTGGTAATGGCTGAACCTGCCTAGACTTCAGTAACTAGCCTTCCAACGGTTTACATGGTCACCTCCTAATGTAGAGAGAAGGGAAGCAGTGGATAAACCTGCACAGTAAAACAGCTTTAAAGTGGGGACTTATTTATTGCATTGTGACATGGTTAATTGCATTTAATACATTCCTACACAGAGGTAGATTATTTTATTTGGCCTAGACCATATTTTTAAAAATCAATTTAAACAAATAATACTTATATTGTTTAGTTCCAGGGATGCAGTGCTCACTTTTTAATACAATCTGTTTTATAGTAACCAGGCAGAAGGAGAAATCCTTATCCCCCTGCCTTCCAAAGTGGTCATGCATGTGGGGGGATTGGAAAATACCAGCAGAGTAATACTAGATGGTGCTGGACACAAATATTGCACAGTGTGCCATTTAACTTTCTAACCTTAGGACAAACCTACCCAATTCCATATAAACTGCACTATACTAAAGCCTAAGGTTACAGGGCAATGCACCACTGGATAGTATGCTAAATATTGGTCTTGTTTTCAAGAGAGGGGAGGAGAAAAAAAAAAAGTATAAATTCAGCCCTAAGAGATTTGGGTGAAAATAGATCTCTCTCCCTGCAAACATCATGAAAACAGATGCCTTCGGGCCTGTAACCATACTTTTGGGAAATACTGCTGCTGGGGATACCAAAGAGGCCTGTTCTAAATGAATTACTGCATATTTATTTTTATTTATTTTAAGAGGGTTAAAAACAAATGTTAAGTGTTGGGTTTCCCTGACCTAAATGTTGACAGTAGATAAAATGGAAGCTATTATTATTATATTATTTTTTACTATATTACTTAAACAGAAAATATTATTTAATGTAATCCCTTAAATAAATTTATAAAAATGTCCTGTAATTTCCTGTAAGGAGGTGGAGTAAAAATTTGAGGCCCATATACAAACCTTTCTAAGTTGTTCTGTCACTTCAAACTCTTCTTGTCTTTTTTTCATTCTCTGTTCTGCTTTTAAACACGTAGAGTCACTGGATGTAATGGGAAGTGGTGGTGTGCTACCTGCAGGTGAACAAAATAAAAAATCAAAGCCATGTTTTATGAAAAAAAACTAAATCACTATTCCATAGGGTTCAGAAATGTTAAAATTAAAAAAAATGTACAAATTATGGCTATTTATTGCTTCTAGCAGCTGGATAACTCCAATGTGGGTTAGTGGAAGTGTCTACACAAGGATGATTCCAACATCTTGGCCCTATAGAAAAATGTTTTACCTCACAAACTCCACTGCTAATCTCACAAAGCCATAAAGGTCTGAGAGAGCTGCGTGGGACAAAGGTAAGGTTCCTTCTATCAGGAGTGCAGGGGAGAAAGGTAAACATTGAGAAAGTGGGGTAATTGGGTGGGAACATACCTTTTAATTGCTTTGGGTTTCTTGCCTTTTCATAAGAGCATTTGAGCTAATGGTGAAACATGGTCTTATTAGTTACATTGTTGGCTTAGAGTCTTGCAGAGTTAATTCAATAAAAGTTTTTATCGTAATAAATGGTGCTAATTTTGCCCCATGTTAGCTTTCAAATGTTAAATAATATTAGATTGTTTGGGGCAAAATTAGCACCATTTTTAATGATAAGAACTTTCATTGAATCTCCCTGGCTGGCATTTTTCCTCTTTCTTTTAAAGGGCAAGTCCAGCCCCAAAATGAAAACTTACATACAGGTAAATCAGCCCCCAAAACCCTAAACGGTAATAGTTTGAAATCTGAAATATATAAGTCTAACCTGATATCCTGCACAATTTCCTGTTTCCCTTGTTTCTGCTTCCTGGTTCTTCCAGTTAGCAACTGTCAGTTAGGGTGAGGCCACACTGCAACGCACAGGAATCGCGCACAAAATTGCGAGCGTTATCGCACGCGATTGTGTGCGCGATTCTTGCGCGTTTCGCGCATGCGTTTTCGCCTTTTCACGTTGACACGCATGCGTTAACGCACCAAAAATGGTGAACGCATGCGCTACCATAACGCGAACGGACGCGCAATCGCATGCGCATCAGAAATTGCATGAATTTTTGCTTTCCTGCGATTTCCATTTTAGCGAAAATCGCGGGCGCAAACGCGAGCGCGAAACGCGTGCGCAAACGCGCGAAAAACGCACGAAAAACGCGCTAGTGTGGCCTAGCCCTTATGGATTTGACAGTTAAAGGACAATTATACTCACCTTCCCTCCGCTCCTCTTCTTTGTTCATTACCTTTTACCCAGGGCGAGGACCTGAACCGCTAGGTCCTCACCCCTGGGTTCGCGTAACTTAAAGCAGAGTCTTAGTGCAATGCTGCTCTGGTAGGCTCCGCCCCATCGGCGACGAGGCCAATAAGAAGGCACGCTTGTTGCATACAAAAAAGAATTCATAGGAGAAAGTATGATAAATCAACATATTTGAAAGAGACCATTCTTTCTAAAAGATGTTCTTATGAGGGTGGAGTTGTTTTTTTTACAAAAGCAAACAAGAGCTACCTAGAAATGTTGTGTTATTACTTACACAATAGTACACAGTGTGAGGACCTAAACCATAAGGGCTTCATCCCTGGTTCTTACCTAATTCAGCCAAACAGGCCTTCCAAATCTGGGCTCCCCTGTCATAGATAGGTCGTGGCTTCACAATGACAACTTCTCGTTCTGCTGAATTAGGCAAGGCCCGGGGGGAGAGGGAATTATTTTTCCATACTGTACTGTACGCACTGTGTTTAGGGGATCAGTGGTACTTAAAAATTATGCACGCATTCCTCAGGTTTATTCTAAAACAAGCAGTAGATTTATTCACTTTTCTTTGTGCTGTACCTTTACATTTTAGGTTTTTATATCATTACCCATCATTTTTAAATAAAAGCTTTTTTTCGGGAGGTGTAGAAGCTCTTATGTACATACGTTGTCTCTCTTCTCACCTACTAAATAAACGGCCTATTTGTAACAAGAAACTGGTAGTAATATTTACCTCTCTTCACTTCTTCTCGTGCAGCAGCTCTAAATAGGAAGCTCTCAGGGCGTGAAGAGAACCGGCAAGATGTGGTGGAAGTTGGTGAGGACAGATTGACTGATTGTGGATAAATTAAAGGACATTTTAGATGTAGTTGTTGGTTATTATAGCTTGTTATATAGGCATCACATTTTAGAATAATATTCAAAGGGTGCTTATATTCTACAGACAAAACCCCCTCAGACTTTTTTAGAAGCCAATTTAAAATTCATAGGAGTTTTTATGCATCATACACCTAGCTCTAAGGGGGTAAAAAAGCCCTCTTCCATTCATTATCCCAAGTTCCCAACAGACCTTTTACCCATGACAGATAAGTCACTCACAATACTGATGCAGAAATCACTATAATACAAAATAAGCAATATAAAATTGATAATATATAAAACACTACAATCTAGATAATTAAAAGCAAATGATAAAAATAGCAAGCAAAAAAAAAATGATATACTTAAATTGCCAGCCCATGGCAGGGGGTAAAACCAATGTATATCACATGGTTGTATCTTTGTACAAAAATCACCAAACACATTGGCATCTACAGTATATGTATTAATCTGCAATAATGTTTTGTCAAAAATGCTTTGTCATGAGTATGGGACTGCTGGGGAGGTGGACAGCTTATGAGTAGGACAGCATGTTTGTCATGAGTTGGACTGCTGTGGGAGCTGGCACAGCATGTTTTGTATGAGTATGGGACTCTGTGGGAGCTGGACAGCATGTTTGTCATGAGTATGGGACTGCTGTGGGAGCTGGCACAGACTGTTTGTCATGAGTATGGGACTGCTGTGGGAGCTGGCACAGCATGTTTGTCATGAGTATGGGGCTGCTGTGGGAGCTGGCACAGCATGTTTGTCATGAGTATGGGGCTGCTGTGGGAGCTAGCACCAGCATGTCCTGTGTGCTAGCTTTAAGATATACTTTAATATATTGCATATAATGGGCGATTACCTGTTTGTGAAGAGGGTGAAACCAAGGCATTGGAAGATCTCTCATCGTCTGCAGGTAAAACACAAGTGTAGTCAAGTTTAAAGTATTGGATGCTGTTAAATGGATAGATTGTAAACTAACGTACTAAACTAACGTACTCACATTCCGATATTATAGACCGATCAACTGCACAACTGAAATTATGGTTGATTGGGTTGTAATATGGGAAGTAATTTTAGCAGCAATGGACCAATGTCGGTCCAACACTTCACTGATTGGATGATCAGTATGTCGAGTCTAATATTGTGCATTCACAGAATAATCTAAAGAATTACATGCAATAAGGAAAAGTTATTTAATTTCTTAAAAATTAAAACTAAGGGTGGTGCCTAACAGCAATTGCTTATGTTCAGTTTGGCTGACCAGCACCATGACAATGACAAGCAGGCTGCCAAGTATTAAGCCATAGTCATGTCAGTTTCTCTGCCCAGACAAAGAACGTAGAAGATGGCAGATGAAGAAAGACTGAATACTAGAGGGTCTGAAAGATAAGTAATCAGCACCTGGATTTTACAATTCTGGTTTTATTCTTCTTTGATAAATTAGAAGAAACCCACATTTCTCAAAACAATGTTATGAACTTTTGTTGATTTCATGTACAAGCTATTGTTACAATAAAAGCAATAAATTCTACAGGAATCAGCATGCTTTGTTCACCTGCATGTGGTTTCCTGGTCTCCTTTTTATGGTATTTGTGTTACTGTCAACCTCAAAGACAAAGTGTGGTTCAAAACCATTCTGTCATGCCAGCAGTAGAAAGAAAAAAAAAGAGAAAAAAAGAATGGAAAAACCTAAGCCACGTAGAGTGCAAGAAAAGATACCTGTAACATTTCTCAGTATCAGTAAGCGGTTATTGATTTTTTTTTTTTTAATTCTTTAGCTGTGTAACAACATTATTCTTAACTAAGGAAGCAGAGGCATAAAATACTGCAAAGCTTGTTACCAAGGTAAGCAGACTGATTTCAAAATTGTCACTGTATAATATATGAACAAATATGAAAAAAAATCTAATATTTCGGCCCGACTGATACACTGAATTGTCGTTCGGCCTGAAATTTTGAAAGGTGTGTACAGCTTTTGGGTAAGCAGATTATAATGTTCAATGCGTTTTGCACATTAAAAGGAGAACTAAACCCAAATTTATGCACCACTAAAACATCCACATACAAAAATGAATGGAGTGTAAGATACCAGTTCAGTATCAGCACTTACCCATAGATTTACTCAGATTAAATCAATGCCACCATTACTAGCTTTTCAGTATTCACTGACCTCAGGCTAGAGGCTTCTAATGGGCAGTGACGAGCTGCTGTAATATGCTCTTGTAGTACTCAGGACTAGGCATGTGGGATGAAACAGAACTATAATGGAAGATTGGGTTACTTCCGCGCTATGGTGTGGTAGGGAATGTCTCCTTAAGTAGGGTGGCTGCACTGCAAGTTGTCCACTGAATTGTTTATAAAATCTTTAAAAGTATCTTGCTTGCGCTTGGGGGTATGGGTAGGGGAAGGGTTAAAACAAGAAGTAAAAAATAAAAATAAATAGGTTAAGATCAAGATCTCTGTAAAAAAAACAGTTTAAAATGAACTTCCATATATTAAAATTAAAATTCAACCACTCACTTTGTCTATCCACACTAGGGGTAATGCAGGCTTCACTCTGTGCTGTTCTGATGCTTGCTTGGTCTGTATAGTTCCAAAAACCTCTGCACACAGGAATAGGTTGCCAAAAACTATTATAGCAAGGTTGTTGGCAACCTTATTCTGTGTGCAGAAGTTTTTGGGAACTATACAGACCAAGCAAGCATCAGAACAGCACAGAGTGAAGCCTGCATTACCCCTAGTGGTGGATAGACACAAGTGAGTGGTTGAATTTTAATTTTAAATATGGAAGTGTCATTTTAAACTGTTTTTTTTACAGAGATCTTGATCTTAACCTATTTATTTTTTACTTCTTGTTTTAACCCTTCCCCTACCCATACCCCCAAGCGCAAGCAAGATACTTTTAAAGAACTATAATGGACATGTATGTAAATTTGCAATGTGAGGAAATAAGGAACATCACTCACATATATGTTCATAATATCCATTTCTCAACAGCCAGACCAAAAATAGAGGACAAATGTTTAGTTAAATTGCTCTGCTTTTTTAATCAATATTGTTTTGAGGCTTTAGTTTCCCTTAAAAATTCAAAATCAGGCAAGTCCATAAAGCATCAATATTAGGAATGCTTTAATTATCAGATTTATTTTATTAGGAAAGGAGGGACACTGTATGAGGCAGTTATGAAGATACAGGGTTATGTATGAATGGTTATCATCCCAGAAAGTGTGAACATTTGTGCGATTTACGTATGTTTGCAAACCTTAGTGTATTGCGTTTGATTTTCACATAATGGCATGTAAATGCTGAAACATTTCAACAGGAGCAAATATAGATAAATAAATGTGCAGTGTATTGCTGTACCTATAACAGTGTTATACCAATCAGCCATTATAATGGCCAAAATGTGATAACATTTTTCAATGCACCTAGATAAGGCATAGATCATGGCATAGAAAATCAACATGAAAAAAAGACAAATATTGCCCTTAAATACATTGCTTGCGACTCTTAAGGTTCGTACACACGAACGATCGCGATTATCGGCCGAAACAAACGTTCGTACACATCCTGTGTTGCGGGTCGGGAACCGTGAACGCACGTGTGTACAAACCTTTAGATGGACACAAAAACAGAAAACTTCACAACCACCGCAACTAACATTTAATCCTCACGCAAAACATTCAGACATTGCTAATCGCTAGGCAAAACTTTGAAACAGAAATCATACATAGCAGCCATGACACACAGCATTTATAGTACAGGATTCACACATTGTAGCCATTAGCAGCGCAGCAGCCAAAGGGTAAAACAGCTTATAACTAAAGACAAAAGGTTGGATAAGCTTACTGGATGGTAAAAATACTGAATAATACTTACATCTGAATGACAAATGTAGCAAAGTGAGTTTGTTCTATATTGTGATTAGTTTTTTTTATTTTTTATATATAACTAAAAGGCAATGACTAACGATTACTTCTAGAACTCAAAAAACAGCATTAAATGTAAAATTTTTGTAAGGTGGGTTTGACTGCAATGTACCACAATAAAAGGTAATCGTAGTGACTGCAATAATCTCCATTTGTCTGTACATAAATTGTTATGCAATGTGCACATCACGTATCCAAGCAGCCATCTGTGAAGCTGCATTTGCCTAAGTTTAAGTTCTACATCTATCAAGGCAAGAAAAATTAAATGAACAAAGCAGAACTGGCACATTACATTAACAAGGCACAAGACTACCAAGCATTAACATAAACAAATTTCACAAGTTGAGTTTTAAAGGGTATGTCCACCCTTAAATCTGTTTTTTGATATAGCCTTCCCCCTGGTCTCCCAGCCCCAACCGCTTCATTTTAGGTTTAGAAGTGCCCCAAACTTTTACTTACCTCCCTCTTTCCTCCGCAGCGCTGCCGGCCCTCTGCTTGCGAGAAAATGCAAGCAGAGGGGCGGGACCGGCAATCACGGCCAATCACGGACGCGGCTGCCGGTCATTCAGTGCAGCAGAGGAAAGAGGGAGGTAAGTAAAAGTTGGGGCATTTCTAAACCTAAAAATGAAGCGGTTGGGGCTGGGAGACCAGGGGAATACTATATCAAAGGGGATTGATGCTAGGGGGAGGGAGAGGAGGGGAGGGAGGGCTGCAGTACGCATGCCAAACTTCTCCCGGAGGCCAGGTAGGAGGCCTATATGGACTCTGCTATCTCCTGGTGGGCAGTTTTGGGACTTTGGGGGGAAACTACAGGAGAACCATATGGAGCTGGGAGTTGAGGTAAGGATTAAACTACACTACATGATGGGGCCAGCAGTTGGGGGGATTATAGTTTTGGGGGTGGACATGCCCTTAAAAGACAGAAGTTCAGCACAAATATTAACATTGTTTTCAAAAAAAAGGAAGTATTTTTTTGCACTCTGCAGCCTCAGCCTGCCTAATAGAGAGTATTATATGAAATTATTAATGTACATAAAGTCTTTATTAATGAATTGTTTAATTAATGAATAGATATAAATCAAAATTAATTTATAGCTAATGTATTTATAAATTTGAATTAATAATTCAAATAAGAATAAAAAGGAAGTGGTTAGGGGTGGCAGGGGCTAACATTGGGTGGGGCTTAAGACGGCAAACTAGCCATGCCTACATGCATGCTCTGTAATGGGAAAGGGAATTTCCCAGAATGCAGTTCAAGCATACCAACTGTCACCCCCTATCTGCACGCTGCAGAAGATTTTTTTTTATGACAGCTAAAAAGCAACATGATTCTAAAGAAATAGGGGATAGATCGCAAAATATGGTTGGGAAGAATTATAGTTTCAAGTAATGGTCAATTAAAAAAAAAAAAAAACATTTTTGAGGTTTAGATTTTTTTCACGCACACGCAACTCGCAATTGTGTGTGCGATTCCTGTGCGTTGCAGTGTTGCCTCCGCCTTAGATTCACAGAATGTCACTTCACCCCCTTACAAATAATATATCAATAGCGTTGGGCCGTCTCTACTCCTCTTAATGCGTTCACAGGTTCCAGGCATCCGCTTTTAGCCTAGGCAGTATAACTTCAAAAAGAAAGGGCACTTGATAAAGAGCGGTTAGCTCGAAACATGTTGTGCAAAATATAACACTAAGAGTGTAAGCAATTATATTTCTGCGTCCAGACTCCCTTTCTTTTTGAAATAATATATCAAGTAGCACCAATGCATTCCTTGTTCTGCAATTGTATATATAGCCTATTGTGAATGGCCATGCACATTTTCTTTTCAATACATAAGCAATGCAAAACAAAACATGCCATTATATTACTACATGCAATTCATACATGTGAGAGTATGTATGAACAAAATACATAAATCATCAGACGTTTAAACCCACTTTTCCACCGTGATTCAATGCTCCCTTATGCTGCTAGCCACTCTGCCTGTGGTTAAAAATGTCCTTTGATATCTCTAAAATAATGCAGTCTGAGCAGTCTGTTGTAGATTGTGAAAAAAGTGTTTATTCCCCCATAATTACAAACAGCAACATTTGGGAAAATCTCTGCCCTTTCTCAAGCCTGCTTTTTCACAATCTACAACAGACTGCATTATTTTGGAGATATCAATGTACAGAATACATAGTGATTAATTAAGGTTGAATAAAGACAAACATCAATGTAGTCCAAACTTTACACCCAACTCTTCAACCGTACTTAACAGTTGATCCAGAGGAATTTCCTAGATGTCCATGTATATGGGATTCCAAAATTGCACCACATATTCCAAATGAGGTCTTACCAGTGCCTTGTAAAGAGGGAGAATAATATTTTTCTCCCTTGAATCTATTCCCCTCTTTATACAAGACAATATCTTGCTAGCTCTAACCGAAGTTTTAGATTGAATATCTAAGGAAATAGGGGACAGATAAACAAAAAAATGATAGTGTTGTTTGGGAAGAATTACAGTTTGCAGTTATGGCCAATTTGAAATAACATTTTTCAGTATAGATTCCCTTTAATACCACTTTAAAAGCCCCACCCCCCAGTCTATGAGCAGGAGTGATTACTTTAATAGCATAAAATGAGCTTTCATTTTGTTTTTTGCAAATTATATTAAATGACACTATGATATCATGATCACTATTCCCTATGCTTCCCATTACCTTTATCTCCAAAATGAGCTCAGTGTTATTAGATATTACCAGATCCAACAATGTATCCTGTCTAGTAGAAACTTGTACGATCTGTGAAAGAAAATGCTCATATAGAAAATTAAGAACTTTATAGCCTTTGAGGTGCTGGCAGTTCCCTTACTCCAATCTATGTCAGGGCATTTGAAATCCCCCTTCACCAACTGCATATGGAGATTCATATCCACCTCCTCACTGGAATTTGGCGGCTTATAATATACACCTCCATACTTCCATCATTACTGCCCAGTCATGTGAATCATTTAGCCATGTTTCTGCCGATCACATCATACCTTTCCTTTAAAGCTATTAGTTCTAGTTCTCCAGTCTTTCCAGCCAGACTTCTTGCATTTGTAAACATACATTTTAGATTATCATTTAATTTACTTCCATACTTTGACATACATGCCTCCCTTATCCTCTATGCTGCCCCCCTCCCTTCATTATCATATTAGCCCCTGATCCCTAGTCCTTCTATCTACCCCTGTGTAGTCCAACATTCCCTCACCCAATACCTAGTTTAAAATTTCATCCAACCTCCTTGCCAACTTCTCCCCCTAAACAGCTGCACCATCATCATTGAAGTGCAGTCAATCAGTAACCAGCCTACATTTCTAAACCCAAACCCCATCTCCTTACACCACCCCATCTCCTTACACCACCCTTATAGCCACGCATTAATACTCCTAAGCTCCCGTTGCCTCCCTTGCGTATCACGTGGCTGCGGTAGTATTTCTGAAAAATTCTACCCTGGAGGTCCTTACTTTCATCTTAGCCACTTAAGGGCTAGGCCACAGTAACACGTTTTTAGCGCATTTGCACAGGCGTTTTGCGCACGCAATTGCGCATGCGATGTTGGTTAAAATGGAAATCACGGGAACACAAAAATTACTGCGATTTCCGATGCGCACATGTTTGCGCATGCGTTTACGTGCAGCATTTTTTACGCTAACGCATGCGTCTTTATATTAAATTACAAAAATGCATGCACAAAGCACCGGAATAGCACTTAAGATTGCATGCTCGATTTTGTGCGCTGTAGTGGGGCCTCAGCCTTACTTTGTCATTTGCACGAATGTAAACCACATGTCGAACCCTAGAACCAGGCAGGCAACACACGGCATGTAGTGTTGGCGGAAGATTACCCTATCCACCTGTCAAATAATGGAGTCCCCTACCACTACTACCTGCCTATCCCTTCTAGTCCTAAGTTCTCCCCCTCCCTTGCATTAGAGATAGCGGTCCCATAGGTGCTCAAGGGGAAGGCCCACTCCATTCACCGCTCACATCTTTGTTAATGTTTTATTATATCTTTTCATGGGACAATACTAAAGATATGGCACTTTAATACAAATTAAAGTTGCCAGCTTTTGTAAAAATGTAATTTGCTGCGGAGCGCACAGAGCGATCGTGCATTACCTAATAGGCCAGCCAATCAGCATCTACATGAACATCTAGGAGGGGCAGATATTTTCCACTAAACTTTTCCTTTAACAAAAATATTCAAGGGTCATTTACCCCTTAGGATATCAAAATAAACAATAATTTTCAACTGTACAAGCACAGTCTCTTAACAGCTGGCATACTCCCCAAAACTTTCCCTCACACGTTTTCCCATAAGTCATGTTACTAACAGACAGAGGGGAACAGTGACACAAAGTATTTCAGCTGTTAGAGACAGTATCCAGGGCTGAACACCCAGCAGTTTAGGCCCTTAACTGGGTACTTTTAAAGGTAGGGGGTGGTGTGGGATGGTTTCATTGCCCTTTGAAATTTTTGTAACATACGGCAAAGCTTACATTTCTAATACAACAAAATATAACAAGAGTAAAATAATAGTCTGTAAATCATGTGCTTCTCAACCAGGGGTCTGAAGACACCTAGGATTTCCTGAGAGACTGCTAAAGGTTCCCCAAGAGGTAGTTAAAATAACTACAGATCTACCCTTGTAATGATTTTGAATGCATTTTATAATATTTACAGATATATGTATTAATATAGTTGATATTTACCGTAGATGCATTATATTTCTATCTATCTTTCTACCTTAGTCATCAATTTATTAAATACAGAATATTTTTTTTAATAAAGGGTCCGCAAAACATGCAATTCATTTCAAGGGTTGTGCTAGGATGAAAAAGTTAACAAACACTGCAGTAGATGTTTGTATCATTTTAAAACCTTCTAAATGACAAGGGCCTTTTAGAATATTATGAAGTGAACAATGAAGGGGACACAAGGGGAAAAATTGAAAAAGGGGAAAAATTGAAAAATTAATGTCACTTGGAACATAAACATTTTTCTTGTTTCTGTATAACTAGAATTTCCACATCATATATCACAGGCATTTGTCAGTCCTCCATTTTTAAAAATGTTATTTTTAGTGGTGTGCTTTTGACTTTAGAAACCACCATCTAAACCTTCATCTGTTTTTACAAATAATTACTGCTCAAAGAAGTATTGTTTATGAGTGCCTTGATTGCAAGCTAAAGCGGTGGTTGGGAAGAATTCTAGTTTCCAGTAATGGTCAATTTAAAATAACTTTTTTATCAGTTTAGATGCCTTTTAATATTAACTTATAAAAAAATAAAAAAAATTAACAAAAATGTTGTCTTATGACAAGTACCATATATTTTTGAAATAAATTGTGATTCAACAAGACATATTTTACATTTTGATTGTTTAAACTTAACTTTGCCATAAAACTAAGAGACAATATCAGCCCAAACCAGAAGAACCAAATATCTTGTATAACCTACTAAGTGTAAAATCAACGCCTACAAATTCTACTTCACTGCTAACACTGAAAATTGTGCCACATGATCTGTAATTTTTGGTGCTTTATATTTTCTATAATGTAGAATATTTCGGCTACTAGTTTTTAACTGTTGGGTTACAGGGTAATGTTTACAATTTTGGGGTTTCGCTAAATGTTTATTACAGCTTGAATGTCTTTAATCCTATAAATTGGTTCTCATCATTTAGTTATAGATTTTAATGTAGAAAATTCTGGAAGAAATCATCAGCTAGTGGTGACTAAAAGAAAATTAATTGTTTCTACAAAATAACAGGCATTGTTTTGCTTAAAATAAAGTAAGGCAGAAAGTTTACAGCGTGTCCGTGTTAAACCAAAAACATTGTCACTCATCTCTTCCATCTCTGTTCCATCCTGCTCAAGAGATATGCAGCATGTCAAAGTTAGAAAAATCTTCTAGTGGAAGGAACTTCTGACTTAATGCAACAACAACCAATGGGTATATTGGATATTTAGATAAAGTTCCTCCATTATCAGTAGTGATGGCCCAGTTCGGCGGATTTACCTCGTTCGCGAATGGCAGATATCGCGGGTTTTCCGCCTTCCGAACTTTTCCGAACTGTTTTTTTTTCGAAAATTTTCGAAATTACGAGGATTTCTCGTATTTTTGAAAATACGAGAAATCGTCGTAAATTCAAAATTCCGTAGATTTTTCACTTTTGGACTGAGCAACCCACATTTTCGGGTCCGTATTTTCGAAGAATCCTCTTTTTTTCGAAAAATCCTCATATTTTCGAAGAATCCCCGTATTTTCGAAGAATCCTCGTATTTTCGAAGAATCCTCATATTTTTTTTGAAGAACGGATTTTGCCGAACTTTCATTTTAATAGGTTTTAATGGGTCCGCTCGCGGATTTTCGAATTTTCGAAAATTCGCGGATCCTCAAGCAGACCGGATTTTTCGAAGTTTGGACATCTCTAATTATTAGCAGCATCAAAATCTATTTCTAACTTTGATGGGAAGCATATGAAATATAAATATCACAGATAACCCTGTCTGATTCAGTTGGACTGTTTTCAATTTTCTTTTTTTTAAATGCCGGTTTCACCAAGTTCAGTGTATTTCCAAATGGAAATAAGATAAAAATATGGATATTGCTTTTGGTTGACAAATATAGGAATTGACAGTAACAATCATGTATTCCCTGCAGTCTTTCTATGATCTGAGGCATTGATTGCCTGCTTTGGTTTACATTTATAGAAAAATGTCCATACCAGTGGGAGCTTTTACAAGTTACTTTCAATTTATCAATAACAAAATGAGCATTTGACAGAAAATTTGACTACACAAGTAGTATATGCACATTTTAAGAAGCATTTTGTTAAACTGGCAGTGGTTTGTCAAGCAGAATAATGTTAATGTTACAAAATGACTATTCAAATAGTTAGAACCAGATGACAGAAATTTACAAGGCAGATTAAGAAGCAGTTCAAGTTAACAGTCTTGGTTTATGCTATCTCTTGCAGTTTGCATTATGTGTAAAGCGGTGTCATGCTACAGAAACCTTTTGGACATTATGCGATTCCATGCAAAGTCTTACCACTAATAGGGCACTATCATCTGTGTGCTGAGAACGTCTGGATGGAAGGGAACACTGAGATGAAGGTGAGGAGAGATGAATTTATGTCAAAAACAGAAAGGTATTAACAAAACAAAAAGCAAGCAGATAACAAAAGTACATTACATGATTAGAAACAAAACTGTTGATGGAAGGAGAAAAAAAAAAAGGGAATTTCCTATGAAAACTGAAAGGAAGCAGAATTTATGTCAGAACAAAGAAAGCAATTAAAAACTCAGAAAGATGTAAGCTTTTCAAATTTGTGAGAGCAAAATGCCTGAACAAGACACACATACACTTATTTATAGGCTTGTCTGCATATAAAATATTTTTAGGTGCATTGGCTACCTGGCAACTGTGATCATTCCAGATACACGAGATCACATACACATATATTTCCGTGCATTCCATTATATCAAATCACACATAAAAAAAACCTACACACCTAGAAAATTAGTAATTGCCGTGCACAGAATTTCACAACAACTAGAACTCAACCATCAACATAAAGGGCCTTTTTAGATTTTTTTTTTTTTTTTTTACTTTTAGGGTCATCAGATCTTGACATCCACACTCCACACAACCAACAATATAATTTCACAGGGACTACAAATGTAAAAAAACAAAATAACTGCAACTTTATCTAACATTTGTATGCTTAGGGAATGCTCTCTAGCATCTAGAATTCTAGCAACTTCTGAAGTTCAATGCAAGACAGAAATTGTTTAGCTGCATTAGTTCTTTAAAGAAAAAGTAAAGCAAATTCCTGACTACCAGACCAAAAACGATTAAAAAAAACACACTTTTTTAATGGGCATATTCAGCCCTCAAAAAAAAAATTATATACAGATAGATAATTCTCCAAACCACAATGGTTAGAAAGCTGTCATGTGTAGGCCTGACCTGTTATACAGTAATCATTTTTTGTCTTGCTGCCTACTCTCCAAGCTCTTTAAAGGGCATGTCCACCCCCAAAACTATAATCCCCCCAACTACTGGCCCCATCATGTAGTGTAGTTTAATCCTTACCTCACATCCCAGCTCCATATGGTTCTCCAAAGTCCCAAAAACTGCCCACCAGGAGGCTAGCAGAGTCCATATAGGACTCTGCCTCCTACCTGGCCTCCGGGAGATGCGTACTGCAGCCCTTCTCCCCCTCCCTCTCCGGATTCCCTCCCCCTAGCATAAATCCCTTTAAATATAGTATTCCCCCTGTTCCTCCAGCCCCAACCGCTTCATTTTTATCTTTAGAAAGTGCCCCGAACATTACTTACCTCCCCTCTTTCCGCCGCTGCACTGAATGACTGGCAGCCGCGTCCGTGATTGGCTGCCACTCAGCCAATCACAGACGCAACTGCCGGTTCCGCCCCTCTGCTTGCATTTTCTCGCAAGCAGAGGACCGGCAGCGTGGCGGAGGAAAGAGAGGAGGTAAGTAAAAGTTTGGGGCACTTTCTAAAAATAAAAATGAAGCGGTTGGGGCTGGGGGACCAGGGGGAGTACTATATCAAAAATTGGTTTTAAGGGTGAACATACCCTTTAACTAGCTTGCACATGCTCAATAAGAACATTCTTTCCTTCTGATTTCCCTACACCAGTCCAAAGTGACTTAAGGCCCTGTCCACAAACAGCCAGGACCAACTAAATGTTCCCTTATTATACCACCTGTGTTAATCTGCACAGGGGATTATGCTTCATAAAACCAAAATCAGACTGAAAAGCTATTTCTAAAGGAAAGTTAATCAAGTCGGATGTAAAGAAATTAAAATTAAACTTTATTTAGCAGCTTTCCTTAAACATTTCATGGGTATGAACCAATAGGAGGTCTAAAACAATAGTGGAAAAGAAATTAAAACACTGCTTCAATAAACGGATTATTTAGAAAATAGATTACATGAAGATACAATGAATGAAGAAATAGGTATCCCAAAAGTATGTCTTTTATATGTAAGAAATCACTGAATTGTCAATGAAAGCTGTGTGTAATCTTCTTACTTAACTAGTTTATCTGCAACTACAAAATGCCCAACCCCAATGGCTTGCAAAATTTGGGGCCCTCAACCACTTATGGCTTGTGATTGAGTGCACAGCTATTATATGGGAACCAGACAAAACTACTATTTGCCGAAATGGTGAAAAGGGTAATGTAGCATTTTTCCTTTATGTGATAGATGCTTTGTTTTTATAGAAAATTATTTTGTGTCTCTTTAAAAACTTTATTTACTTTTGCAAAATATATTTGATGCATCATATCAGGATAAGGTACTACTCGTATTAAATTGGCTCTAGTTTGGACATCTTTATAGGTGTGCAATATCATCCTGCTGTTTGATACCAGCTTGAAACAAAAATACTACCAACATTAGGACCACCTTTGTTTGTCTAGCTTTAAACAGCACATAAGACTTTATTCCAGTAAATGTAATTCTTTCATTTATGAACATTTCAAACAACCTGCCAGGTTCTACACTGGAAAGTCAGCAAAGTAGTTGCCTTCAAAATCTTGCACAGATAAATATGCGTTTTTTGTTAGACATTTAGCTTAATCTCTGGCTGCTTTTTTAATTACTAATTAAACAACTGTACCAAATTCTATAGGAAATAATCTCACCTTATTATTCTGTGTGTTTTTCCAGTTAGGGCTTTGGGGCACATTCTGCCAAATAAGAGGGGAGACACATAAATATGTAACCAATTGTATTTTACATAGAAAAATTCAATCACTATCACAGGTAACTGGTAGCAGCGTATCGTGGATCTCAATAACAGCAACCAGAAACAATATGCATGCTGGCAGTGTCACCAGTTAACCAGAGCCCTACAGATGCTTAATTGTCAAAATATTTATTTTCAAGCAAAAACAATAAAAAAACTAAGCTGACAATCCAAACTCAATGGTGATCAATTAGAGGGGGTTAAACTAAAATTACTATAATAATGAGCAAGCTTTTATAGGGGGAAGAGACAAATATCTATTGTTTTAAAGAGAGATTTAACCACCACCAATAAAACTGTAAAACAAAAAGTCATCTTTATTTATCTGGATAGCTGTCATTATTACTAGGGATAATATACTACTGATTATTTTCCCTATGTAGAGTGATAGTGCCACATGGTCAAGTAGATAGATAGCAGTGGGAATTGAGTTGTGTGATACCGGAAAGTGAAAAATATTCAAACCAATTTACTATTTTTATTGCTCAATTTAGGAAGTAAACATCTGGAGTAAATGTAATGCATATCCAAACAGAGACATAACCCACTGTCATGCCACTAGATAGATGCCCAAAGTGCTCCACACATTTTAAGGGGCCAAAGTGGAGCATTCGGGCTTGTATCTAGTGACAAAGGTGGGCAAATATTCCTTTAGGGATGGATACGCCATTAAAAATTGTTACATTTCAAAACATGGATTGTTTGGCAAATGAGCCCGAAACAAAACTCACTTTTAATGAGCTAATTGAAGAATTTGTGTGTTTTAACCCAGTCTGTATTCTCTCCTCCTCATACTGCTGGGCTGCAAGCTGTGCCTCCCTCCTGGTGTTTTCTAGCAAATGTCTCTTTTGTTGCATTTCTGTGCCTGTCTGTGGCATCTATAAGAAACCAGTGTAAAAATTACATTGAAAATCTGGATGCAAAAATAAAAAAACAAAATATATTTGTAAAGTTTTCCAAAAGTTTTATATTTTCTTACAGACATAATATATAGCTGAGATGCGTACACAACTTTGATAATAAACAAGTGTTTTTAAACAAGAAGTCCAGCCTACTTATGTCACAAAGCTTGATAGGAAGTCACAAAAATAGTGTAACATGCTGTTAAAAGAACACAAAGGAATTTGACAGTGTTTCAATAAGGCAGATCTGGTGGATATACCCTTTTGTCCCACGGTAGGTAGCCACCTAGCAACAGATGTTGGGCTTTTTCGCAGATTTTTTTCGCAGAAAAGGCAGATTTTTTTTCAGTGGCACAATGGAGAAGGACTCCGTGAGCATAGCTGCCACTGGCAGTGAGCTCTTTTCACCTAGGAGACACTCCTCCCCTCGGAAATTGCCATATAAAAGGGTGGTAAGAGATACTATATCACTATATCATCCTACTCAGATGAGGAGCCAGTTTATAAAAGGAAAAATGTACACCCTTCCCAGAGGTTTCCCTCAGACACCTCTGAGGAAACCATTAGAACTGTTAAGGGCACTAGGATGGGGAAGAAATGTACTCACAAGGTGAAACATGGAGATTTGTTTCACAAATTACACACCCCTCATGTCTCTTCCAGAATTCTCCCTGACACTCGTTTGAGCAGAAGTCATAAAGGGAGAGAGGCGTTTGCCTCACACAAAATAGCATCGTTTTACGCAATTTCCACATTTTCAATAGTGGACTGGGACTCTGAGACAGTATCCAGGTCCTCCGCTTCCTCAGAGAGAGGAAAGATTAGTGAGCTCCAAATGGCTCGCGTGGGGCTAGCTGGAAAAGAACCCCCCACAAAACTTCTCACAGCACTGGGACATTTCAAACTCCCCAGAGGTTTTCAACTTCGCCCAGCTGGCTTTTAGGTACACACTAGTCAAAGAAGATGAGCTGGTACTGAGAAACTATTTAGGAGTCCCAGACATGCAGGCTCTAATAGCCCCATAGTTGGACCCCGCACTATCGTCCTTTACCAGTGACACCCAGTCACATTCTTCCTCAGATAATATGCTGCGCAACATTCAATATAAAAAAGCAGACGCAGCTGGCCCTCTCTTGTTCATGTTGTCCTGAACAGGAGGGAGATATAGACGCAGAACAATCCTTCCGCCTATTACTCTCCTCAAAGAAAGCACTACTTAAAGCAACCAGCAGGCCCACCCTGATTATAGGTCAGACCTTTAACCATATATCAAATATAAGAAGGGCCCGTTACCTCACCTCTGCAGGCAGTCAGATCTTGCCCCGAAGTCTCACAAATTCCCTAACCAGCGCACTGTTTGGTAGAGACTTCATGCAGGAGGTTAAAGTCAGATACAAGGCCAAAAAGTCCTTCGCCGACTTAAAAAAACCAAGACAATTCCCTACGCACAGGAGGTACGCCACTTTAGAGCCCAAGGGACGTCCCACGATTTCAACCAGGGCAGCTACAGACGATTTAACCCTAGGGGACAGGGACCAGATCAGCACGCCTCTGTCCAAAGAGCAGCAATTGCTCGAAAACCATTTGCAGGTAGGTTCCCATTCTTCTTGCCTGATTCCATCAATAGTTTTACCCAGCCTGGGAGGCAATTTGTTCGGACCAATGGGCCCTCAATCATAAAGAAAGGCCTATCCATTCCCCTGCTTCAGTTCTCATACCAGTACAAAGTCCCCAGGGCAGGGATATACAAGAGTTTAGACAACACTCTCTCTTTAGCCTTATCACAGGGAAAGATAGAACCCTCCTATCCACTAAAAAGAGGTTGGATAAGCCACGTCTTTCCAATACAAAAACAGGACGGCTCCCTGCGACCAATCCTAAATGTAAAGGCACTGAATCGCTACATAAAACCCAAGCGTTTTAGACTAGAAAACCTGTCGGACCTTCAGTATCTGTTGCACAGAGACTATTTTATGATAAAGGTAGACTTGAGAGATGCCTTTCACACGATTTATGTTACACCAAATCACAGACGTCTGCTTCAATTTTTATCTGCTTCAACGCTCCCTACACATTTACCAGGGTATTAAAACCAGTAGTCCAGCATTTAAAGACAAAAAAGTATTCAGTCACTCATTTATCTAGACAATGTTCTGGTGTTCACCCCACAAGAGTCTGTGATCATACAACAGAGAGACTTGATACTCTCCACCCTTACAGAACTAGGGTTCACCACAAACACACAAAAATCTGTCCTAACACCCACAAAGTCCCTTCAGTTCTTAGGATTTCTAATAAACACGCAACATTTGACAATTTAGGTTCCAGATGAAAAATGAAATCTAATCAAATACTCTGTTCAGGAACTCCTTCCCCGACGTTCAATCCCTTTTTGCACGATAGCCAAATTAATTGGGAAACTAGTAGCCTTTGCTCAGGCTTCTATACAAGCCCCCACACTATGCAGGCACACCCAGATGTTCCTCCAAGAAGGTCTCCAGAAAAGGTTGTCATGGTCTTGCCCAGTAACCCCTATACCCCAGGTAAGACAGGAGATACAACAGATACTGCTCATTCCCCACCTGTCACCTCGCCCATTCAGATGGGGACTCCCAGACCTGACAATCACAATGGCTGCATCCTTGATAGGGTGGGGTGCATTCAGGGCAATCAGGGGTCGCTGGTCTCACCAGGAGTCCTGCCTCCACATAAATCTTCTGGAACTCAGAGCAGCAAAGTTGGCCATTACCAACCTACTGTCGGAAATATTATCAGGCAAAACTGTTGTAGTTCAGCTGGACAACAATACAGCTGTATACTTCATCAACAGAAGAGGGGGAACAAAATTAAGATTACTATGTCTAGAAGCACTAAAGATATGGCAGAGAGTACAACTTCTCAACATCAACCTAGTAGCCCAGTACGTACCCAGGCAATCAAACGAGCTAGCAGATGCCCTGTCCAGACACCAGATGAACCTATCAACCCTCTGTCTCAAAGCCACTCTATTTGTCAGGATAAATCAATTCTTTGGGGAGAGACAGATAGATCTGTTCGCATCGGAAACGACTGCCCAGACACAAACCCTTGAGGCGAGAGAATGGTCAAATGAATGCACTAGCCTCTCTGTGGACAGGTCTACCTCCCCTCTATTCCTTTCCACGCCCCACATTAATGCCACAGGTTCTACACAAAATTATGATGGAACAAGTGAGGGACTTAATCCTCATATATCCAGTCTGGCCTTCCAAGCCATGGTTCCCCAAAATCCATCCACTAATAGTTGGTCAGAAGTTACCACTGGGCATGACTGTAGACTGCTTCCAAGGTTCCCCCGGACCTTTTGTCCAAGCTCCCACAGTTAATATGGATAGCAGCTCAAGTAATTTCTTCTGTTTCAAACAACTTTCCACCACCTCAAACAGCCTAATCGACCTATCGCTGCATCACAAAACGATCAGGAAATACAAACACCTGATAGCCGAATTTCTAAACTGGTTCACTGGGAGAGAAGCCCAGTTCGAACAACCTAAGGCCTTGTGGGGGGCAATGGAATTTCTTTCCCACAAATTTCACTCCTGCCTAGCCTCTACTATGCTTAAATCTTATGGTTCAGCCTTAAAGATAGTAATTCCAGACTTGACGTCAAATTCTATGTACCTAAGATTGCTTAAAGGAGCTTCTATGTCTAGACCACCTATACCCAGATATACATCCACGTGGGACATCGATAATCTCCTTAGTTACTTAGCCAATTGGGAACTAATGTCTACTCCCCTCTGCCCTCTTAAGTGTTAAACTAGCATGCCTTAGCATTTGCTGCAAGATCAGCAGAGTTAACGTTGATCTACATTCAGGAGCCATGGATGTCACTTACTCCAGGGGGTGCTCACATAATTCTTAAAAGGAGAACTAAAACCTCCCATATTTCCCAGGAATTAGCAGAAATTGATCTACCGGAAAATATATGAGGAACCTTCAATGTTTATAGTGTCACACCTAAAACACTACTTACAATTATCAAGTGGTAACAGGGGAGACATTTCCCAGCTCTTTATCACATCCAGAACCCCCTTTAGCCCAGCCTGCTCCAAGACAGACAGGGGATGGATACTCTTAGCAATGGATAGCGCAGGGATCGACACTTCAGTATTCCGCCCCTCATTCCATTAGGGGTGCAGCTGCCACGAAAGCAGCCTCCAAGGGAGTGCCATTACAATCTATCCTAAGAGCAGCTAGATGGTCATCCGATAGGACATTCGTCCGACATTACTGGGGTCCTACAGAACTAGAACGTCTAAACTTCGCAAGGGCAACAACCAGGTGTGTGCTGCTCTGCCTAACAGATGTTGCTAGGTGGCTGCCTCCCGTGGGACAAAGAAGGGTTTGCAGGAATCTATGTACTGCAAACCCCATTTGTCCTAGGGAATAGGACAGACACCTAGCAACAGCGCCCAACCCTCCCTCCCAGAAAGTTCCTGGTGTTGGCTTTAAACAAGTTGATAAACTAGTTGGAAACTGCTAATCCTATAATTTATAAAACATAACTTTTTTGTTCTTGTGCATTATAAACCCACTGCACAGTATAAACTCATTATATCCATTCATCTCTCCTTCTTATACCCTTAGCACGTCCAAAGTTCCAGAGACAGCAGAACCAAACTGCGCAGAGGGACACTAGGAAATAGACCAGAAACGTCTCTACTTTCCTACTTCTCAACCTTCAGTTTTCTCCTACAGCGTTGGTTCCCATGGACTGTTTGAAATACTGAAAGTCATTCAGCAACCTTCTCATTTCTGTTGATAAGTTAATCCGTATACCTTACATTGTGTCACTACAACATCCCCAGTTGTTACTATAAATGTTAATCTGTTCAAGTAAAGCATTGAAATCCAAAGTTGATTCATTTCCATTTTTTCCATGTGCAGGTTACTTGTCCTTACATGTATATTCATGTATAAATAGTCTATCATATGTATGTACACACATAGACAACAAATAAATAGGTCCACTACTATATAAAGTAGGACAGCCATCTGCTTGACGTGAAAAAACCTGCCTTTTCCGTGAAATCTCGCGAGATCTCGGAACTCGGATCGCCCATGCACGAACAGTGGCCGCAGGGATGCGCACCAGTGAAATTACATTTTTCCCAGACGCGGTTTCGGGAGGCAGCCACCAAGCTGTTGCTAGGGGGCTGTCTTATTCCCTAGGACAAATGGGGTTTGCAGTACATAGATTCCTGCAAACCCTTCTTTATAAGAGAAAAATCAAGCATTGTACTTGTTTACCAGGTATGATTAGACTTACCTGACAAGGGTCCGAGGTCATAGAAAGTAAGAAGCTAGCATCTACTGATGGTCTAAGAAGAAATATAACGGCACATTTTTTAGAATAATAATATAATAATACACACCATCATAATATCCAGAGAGCAAATTGATGAATACACAGCAGAAACAAATTAAAAAACATGTTACTTTTCAGTTTGCCTGCGTGGTGAGGGTTGCCTCTCTTTCGTGAGTGGTATACTAAGGGATTCAGGTCTTCGCAGTTCTTCCTTTTCTCTAAATGAAAAAAAAAATATTTAAATATTACCTTTTCACATCTTTACAAAAGGTTTCAAGAATCGTCCACAGATATGCTGAATTCTAAACTACTACAGGAGTTCAAGAAATGTGACCTTAGTTGTTTATATAGTGCTATGGACTGCACATTTGACTAACCTGGTTCGATGAAAGAGGATTTTTCCTTCATTCGATCTCTGATACTCTCTTGTTGGTGACTGTTTTACAAAAGATACCTTTCAAATCATAAGAAAGGGAACAGGTACAAATTAAATAAAAAGATTCAGTGATATTAAGCTCTCCATAGACATAGCCATAAATGCAGAGTTAAACAATCTCACCTCATTGGAGATTCGTCTCTCCTCTATGTAAGCCTTAAATTGTGAACTAAGACTATTTCCTCTAGATAGTCTTACATCATCTTCCTCCTCCTCCGTAGCAGAACTATCGATATAATCAATTTGATCCAAATCATGTTCCACTATGGGGGAAACATTATGTTACTAAACTGGATCCGGACACCAATAAGCTTTGCATTATATAATAGTACAAGTAATACAAATGTACCTCCTCCATTTGTAATAACTGTGTTGCTAGGGAGCTCTGGTGGATTATGTTCTCGACGAATCCGCAGCTCTCTGCTTATGTCATTATTTCTTAGCTGTAGCTCAGAGAAATCATCTGTTGGCTTTAAGAAAATAAAAATTGGAAGATAAAAACTTACAAATAAAAAAAAAAAGATTAAAAGCAGAGCCACCAAGTAAAAGGTATCACTTTAATGAGCAATTAAATGTAGATAAATTACCACCAAACTAGAATAGTAAGAAAGCAGAGATGTAAGACTAACCTAAAAATGCTGCCTAATGTTTTGTTCCAGGTTCTTCCAGTTAGTAGCAGTCTGTCTTTTCAGAGGTAGAAGGAATAGGGAGGAGAACATATTGCTGCATTACAGGCTAGCCCTACATACATAGAACAAAAGTGGAGGAGCACACCACAGATGTGTTTCAACGATTTATTGCGAAAACAACTTGATACAACATTTCGGGAACACTGTGTCCCTTCCTTATGTATAACTAGTGCATTCAACCAACCAACATGTATACCCTCATAACCCCACCTACTAACCATGCACTGGTTATAACTGAGGAAGAGACACAGTGTTCCTGAAACACATCATTGCCTTAACACTTGGCAGTAGAAGGTTGGAGGATTGCACCTACCTATTGTCTGGCAAACAGACATGTGCTTTGTGGCTTTGGACTATATAGCGCTACATACCTTTATATTAAATTTTCATTTAAGAGGTAAACATGCCCTTTCATTTAAATAAATACGTTACCAAAAGTGATAGATATTTGTGTCCAAAAAAAAAAAAAAAGATACCTCATTGCCAGACCACCTCTTGTCGCCACTATCCACACTGTTAAAGCCAGAGTCAAGTGCACCATACGGCCTTCCAGCATATCCATCATCATGGCTGCAAAGATTAAAATACAGGCATTTGTTTTAGAAGGAAACATTTATTAGTGTTAGAAAACTAAAGTTAGAAAATTATTTTGTTGCGTGTAAACAAATGCTCTTTCCCTTTACCAAAGCAAAGGACGTGTTAGTGTATTACAACAAAACAGCACTATTTTTTTCCTGCTGATACCAGTCTTTAACCCTTTCCCTGCCACAAATCGTATATTCACGATCTGTGCAGTGTATGCCCAAACTGCCACAGATCGTGAATATACGATCTGTGGCTGTACCTGAAGCCACTTGCAGGCTGGATTTTATATAAGAAGCCTTGGTGTATATGTCCCTTACATACCCACACATCATGTGGTAGCAGACACTGGAGCACCTCAGGGGTGTGGTTTAAGCTCCATTTGACCATTCCATTGATTAAAGGATGATTGGGCTGTGTTTTAACTGATTCATATTTATTCTCTTAGACCATTCTTTTTCAGTCAATATTAAAGCATACAATTGTTTACAAGTGAGCAGAATAGAAGGTAGTATATTGATTTAAAAATATGCATATATCATGTATGCCCAACATATATGAGGTGTATATGAGGTATATGAGGCTAGTCAAATCTAGTGATTTGGTCATTGAAGCCTTAAAGGGGAGGTAAACCATACCGACACTCCTCTGTTAAGCTGTGCCAAGGGTGATAAACAACAAGTGGCATCCTAGAATTTTTGTACTATTTATTTATAAGTAGACCCTTAACCCCTTCACTGCCAGAGATTTTTCATTTTTTTTTGCGTTAACTGCCAAAGAATTTTCAAGATTTGCCCTTATATCGCTTTAGACTAATTTTACAGTAGGAAACCTTGCATAAATCAGGAATATTATACATTGTTTTTTTCACACAAGTCACTTTAACATGGTAACAAATTTTGTAACTTTTCTGGAAATTTTACTGGAATATGGGTAAAATATGTAAAAAAAATGAAAATTTGCAAATTTTCATGGATTTTTCCCATTTTTACTTTATTATCTTAAGGTCCACACAAAAATCTTACTGTTTCTAAAAGCTCTGATACTCCCGAGTACAACGATACCGATATATGTAGGGACCCGACTTTTCCTGTACAGGAGACCCCCCCAAACTAAAACTGCACCTTCTAGAATATTACACCAAATAAAATGTATAACCACTACTGACAGTTAACATAGAATTTACCAAATTATCTAAAATATCCCCACAAGTGAGATATTTTTAGAAACTACACACTCGCAGGATTTAACGAGTGATATAGTTTCGATCAAACGCGATACCCGGGCGCAGCTCTTCGTCAATTGTAAGTTACTTTCCACATTTTCCTTTTTTTCCTCAACTGTAAAATCAGAGACAAAATCAAATGCGATTTCAGCTAAAAACTGTGGAGAAAGTTCAAACGCATCTCAAATATGAAAGCCTAACCCTCCCGAATAAAACGGTATGCTCACATTCATGGTGTACCAGAGACATGGCTATCAACTAAACCCAGAGCGTGACCAGTGCCAAACTCAGAAATACCCCCCCAAAACTATATATTCCTGAAATCTACACACCTTCAGCTATGTAACGCATATAGATTAGTCATTCATACCATCATGGTGTGGGCGCAGTTCTTCTTAGAAGTTTGCACTTTTACCAGATTTTTTAAAAATGAACATCAAACAACATCAAAGTTAGAAATCATGCCAAACCCCCCTGGAATGTAAAAAAAAGTTACCAAATATCAATCCCCCAAATGTCCTGAATCAAACGGTATACCATAGTGTGGTTACACACGCAGACTGGAAGCGAAAAGCCACAAAGTGAGACAATGCACGATGGCTCAGAAACGGTGAAAATATTTAGCCAACTCCAATTTGGACAGTCTGCAGTTTTTTCCACAAACACCCCCATAACTTAGAAATAACCCCCCATAAACTATATATTCCTGAAATCTACATACCTTCGCTATGTAACGTAGTAGATTATTCATTCATACCATCAATGGTGTGGGCGCAGTTTCTTCGTAGAATTCGCATTTGTCTGAAAAAATGACACAAAACAACTTCAAAAGTAGAAATCAGCCAAAACCTCATGGAATGTAAAAAAAGAGTTACTAAATATCAATCTCCCAATGTCCTGAATCAAACGGTATGCCATATGTGTGGTTACACACACGGACGTGGAAGCGAAAAGCCACAGTGAGACAATGCACGATGGCTCGAAACAGCGAAAATATTTAGCCACCTCTGAATTTGGACAGTCTGCATTTTTTCACAAAACACCTCCGTAACTTAGAAATAACCCCCCAAACTATATATTCCTGAAATTTACACACCTTCAGCTATGTAACACTGTAGTTTGTTCATTCATACCATCAATGGTTGTGGGCGCAGTTCTTCGTAGAAGTTCGCATTTGTCTGAAACATGAACAAAAAACAACTTCAAAAGGTTAGAAATCATGCCAAAACCTCATGGAATGTAAAAAAAAGTTACTAAATATCTCATCCCAAATGTCCTGAATCAAACGGTATGCCATATGTGTAGTTACACACGCGGACGTGGAAGCGAAAAGCCACAAAGTGAGACAATGCACATGGCTCAGAAACAGCGAAAATATTTAGCCAACTCCGAATTTGGACAGTCTGCAGTTTTTTTCCACAAAACACCCCCATAACTTAGAAATAACCCCCACAACTATATATTCCTGAAATTTACACACCTTCAGCTATGTAACAATGTAGTTTGTTCATTCTACCATCAATGTGTGGGCGCAGTTCTTCGTAGAAGTTCGCATTTGTCTGAAAAAAATGAACAAAAAACAACTTCAAAAGGTAGAAATCTGCCAAAACCTCATGGAACTAAAAAAATGTTACTAAATATTAATCTCCCAAATGTCCTAATCAAACGGTATCCATATGTAGTTAAATATATTCGAAACTATATTCCTGAAATCTAACACCTTCCGTATTAGCACTGTAGTTCGTCATTCATACCATCATGTGGGGCGCGCAGTTCTTCGTAGAATTTCGCATTTCACACATTTCTGGAAATAGAGAAAAGTACATTTCAAAGTTACAAAATCACACCAAAACCCCATGTAATGTAAAAACTACCAAATATCAGTCTCCTAAATGTCCTGAATCAACGGTATGCCAATATTGTGTTACACACACGGAAGTGGAAGGACTAGTCAAAATTTAAACAATGCGCAGTGAGCCAATAACAGCATTTTCCCAGATTTTCAACTGAACACCCTCTAACTTGGAAATACCCCCACAAAACATATATTCTGAGAATCTACATACCTTCAGCTACGTAACGCTGTAGTTTTGTTCATTCATACCATCATATTTTTAGAAACTACACACTCGCAGGATTTAACGATGAGGTAAGTTTCGATCAAAAACGCAGATCCCGGCGCAGCTCTTCGTCAAATTGAAGTTACTTTCTCACATTTTCCTTTTTTTCCTCAACTGTAAAATCAGAGACAAATCAACACAAAACAACCCCCCAAACATACATTTCTTGAATCCACACACCTTTATCTACGAAATTCTGTGTTCATTCGTACCATCAATGGTGTGGGACGCAGTTCTTCGTAGAAGTTCGCAGTTTTTGCAGATTTTCTAAAAAATTTGAATAAAAACACTCTCAAAGGTAGAAATCAGGCCAAAATCCCAAGTAATGTAAAAAAAATTACCAAATATCAATTTCCTAAATGTCCTGAATCAAACGGTTATGCCCTATGTATGGTTACACACGCAAACGTGGAATCAACTAGCCACAAGTGAGCCAATGAACAATGGCCCAATTACAGCAACTTTTCAGATTTGTCAGACTAAAACCACCCCTCTATATTAGAAATACCCCCAAAACTATATTTCTTGGAATTTACACACCTTCAGCTACGTTACGGTGCCATGCTTTCATACATACATGAAGAATTCCAGACCCAGTAATCCAAGAACTCCGTGTCTTTAGGAGGTTTTGTGAAAAATAAAGTAAGATATTCAAGGGTTGAAATCCTACCTAAACCCACTTGACAAGCAAAAAACCCCACTTAATGTCAATCTCCCACATGTTCTGAATCAAACGGTATGCTATATGCGGGGATGCACACAGGGACGTGGCCACCAACTAGCTCAAATTGGACGCATGCACAAGTGTAATTACAAGAAAAAATCAAAGTCTCTGTAATTTCAAACAGCCCCAAAACTTGGAAATGCCCCCCACAATAAAACCCCCCACTAAATATCAATCTCCCATATGTTCTGAATCAAACGGTATGCCCTATGTGTGGATGTACACAGACGTGGCCCACCAACTAGCTCAAATTGGACGTATGCACAAATGCAATTACAAGAAAAAATCAAATGCTCTGTAATTTGAACAGCCTACCCTTTTTCTAAGGAAACAGTCCCGAAACATGGAATTCCCCCCACAAGCTATATATTTTTGGAATCTACACACCTTCAGCTACGTTACGGGGCCATGCTTTGATGCATCATGAAGAATTCCAGACCCAGTGATCCAAAGAACTCCGTGTTTTTAGGAGGTTTTGTGAAAATAAAAAGTAAGATGATTCAAGGGTTGAAATCCTACCTAAACCCACTTGACAAGCAAAAAAACCCACTTAATGTCATCTCCCACATGTTCTGAATCAAACGGTATCTATATGCGTGGATGCACAAGGGACGTGGCCACCAACTAGCTCAAATTGGACGCATGCACAAGTGTAATTACAAGAAAAAAATCAAAGTGTTCGTAATTTGAACAGCCTAATCAATTTTGAAATACCCCCCACAAACTATATATTTTGGAAGCTACACACCTTCAGCTACGTGATGGTATCATGCTTTCGTATATACGTGAAGAATTCCAGACGCTGCTATTCATAGAACTCCGTGCTTTTAGGAGATTTGTGAAAAAAAAATAAGAGGACTCAATGGTGAAATCCTACCTAAACCCACTTGGCAAGTAAAAAAACCCCCTAAATGGCAATCTCCCACATGTCCTGAATCAAACGGTATGCCATAAGGGTGGGTGCAAACGGAGACGGGGCCACCAACTAGCTCAAATGGATCCATGCGCAATTGCAATTACAAGAAAAAATTAAAACGCCACAACCCACCCCCTACCCTATACCCACTCCCCCTTTTAGTGGAAAACCAGTTAGTACGGAGAGTCACACAAGTTTTTGCACACTTTATTGATCCTAAAAAAGCAATACGGCCTTTTTTGGTACCTCTGCAAAATTTCCTACTAAAATAGGCTTAGTTTCCCTTGAAATCCAACAAATAAATGATCCGCGTTTACTTTACCGATTCACCGGGGACATTGGGAAGCTTGGAGAAGACAAAGTTTTTGCTAATTTATAGTTTAGGGTAAAAAAAAAAAAAAAGGTGTGTGTATCACTTTAGATTTTTTTTGTGGCATTTCCCCTTTTTTTGGGGATCATTCCCAAAGATGATCATCAAATCATCTTAGGAATGATACCGAACTTGGAATACGGGCATAAATGCCCGTTTTCCAATTCGAAATCCGATTGGAAAAATCACTTCCCGAAATCATTTTCCAGGAAGGGATTTTTCATTCATTGGCAAAGATCAATAATTTGGTGATCAGAAGTGATCACCAAATTTTGATCTCTGTCCCCATTTTTTTTCTAAGTCTTCGCTAAGTAGCAAAGACTTAGAAAAAATCCTATTTGTGATGGAACTTTGAGTTCCATTCACAAAATGTATAGTACAGCTGTCAGCTTGACAGCTTGTGCTATAACGGTACAGCAGCATGACCTGAATGGAGATCAGCTGCAGTACCTCAACTAGACCACCAGTGGCAGTCTCTTACCACTCAAGGGAGACCCCGGTGAAGGAGGAGCTCAGTGACATCACCGGGGTCTCCCTTTCCGGAACAACCCTTTCCTCCCGTGGGACCGGCTTTCTCTCCTCGGGACCCGGCTAAAGGCAGGTAAGTCTCCCGATCCCCCCCTCGGATTTGGACGAAACCGAGGGGGGATCGAGGGGGCTAGGGGGGCAGTTAATACTGCCCCCCATCGCACCTAGCTCCGTTTTTTTTTGTTTTTTTTTTTTTAAAAAAAAAACGGAGCTAGGTGCGATTGGGGGGCAGTATTCAACTGCCCCCCTAGCCCCCTCGATCCCCCCTCGGTTTCGTCCAAATCCGAGGGGGGGATCGGGAGATTTACCTGCCTTTAGCCGGATCCGCGAGGAGAAAGCCGGTCCCACGTGGAGGAAAGGGTTGTTCCGGAAAGGGAGACCCCGGTGATGTCACTGAGCTTCCTCCTTCACCGGGGTCTTCCCTTGAAGTGGTAAGAGACTGCCCCTGGTGGTCTAGTTGAGGTACTGCAGCCTGATCTCCATTCAGGTCATGCTGCAGTACCTGTATAGCACAAGCTGTCAAGCTGACAGCTGTACTATACATTTTGTGAATGGAACTCAAAGTTCCATTCACAAATAGGATTTTTTCTAAGTCTTCGCTAAGTAGCAAAGACTTAGAAAAAAAATGGGGACAGAGATCAAAATTTGGTGATCACTTCTGATCACCAAATTATTGATCTTTGCCAATGAATGAAAAATCCCTTCCTGGAAAATGATTTCCGGGAAGTGATTTTTCCAATCGGATTTCGAATTGGAAAACGGGCATTTATGCCCGTATTCCAAGTTCGGTATCATTCCCTAAGATGATTTGATGATCATCTTTGGGAATGATCCCCAAAAAAAAGGGGAAATGCACACAAAAAAAATCTTAAAGTGATACACACACCTTTTTTTTTTTTTTTCCCCCTAAAACTATAAATTAGCAAAAAACTTTGTCTTCTCCAAGCTTCCCAATGTCCCCGGTGATATCGGTAAAGTAAACGCGGATCATTTATTTGTTGGATTTCAAGGGAAACTAAGCCTATTTTAGTAGGAAATTTTGCAGAGGTACCAAAAAAAGGCCGTATTGCTTTTTTAGGATCAATAAAGTGTGCAAAAACTTGTGTGACTCTCCGTACTAACTGGTTTTCCACTAAAAGGGGGAGTGGGTATAGGGTAGAGGGGTGGGTTGTGGCGTTTTTTAATTTTTTCTTGTAATTGCAATTGCGCATGGATCCCATTTGAGCTAGTTGGTGGCCCCGTCTCCGTTTGCACCCACCCTTATGGCATACCGTTTGATTCAGGACATGTGGGAGATTGCCATTTAGTGGGTTTTTTTACTTGCCAAGTGGGTTTAGGTAGGATTTCTACCATTGAGTCCTCTTATTTTATTTTTTCACAAAATCTCCTAAAAGCACGGAGTTCTATGAATAGCAGCGTCTGGAATTCTTCACGTATATACGAAAGCATGATACCATCACGTAGCTGAAGGTGTGTAGCTTCCAAAAATATATAGTTTGTGGGGGGTATTTCAAAATTGATTAGGCTGTTCAAATTACAGAGCACTTTGATTTTTTTCTTGTAATTACACTTGTGCATGCGTCCAATTTGAGCTAGTTGGTGGCCACGTCCCTGTGTGCATCCACGCATATAGCATACCGTTTGATTCAGAACATGTGGGAGATTGACATTAAGTGGGTTTTTTTGCTTGTCAAGTGGGTTTAGGTAGGATTTCAACCCTTGAATCATCTTACTTTATTTTTCACAAAACCTCCTAAAAACACGGAGTTCTTTGGATCACTGGGTCTGGAATTCTTCATGTATGCATCAAAGCATGGCCCCGTAACGTAGCTGAAGGTGTGTAGATTCCAAAAATATATAGCTTGTGGGGGGAATTTCCATGTTTCGGGACTGTTTCCTTAGAAAAAGGGTAGGCTGTTCAAATTACAGAGCACTTTGATTTTTTCTTGTAATTGCATTTGTGCATACGTCCAATTTGAGCTAGTTGGTGGCCACGTCTGTGTACATCCACACATAGGGCATACCGTTTGATTCAGAACATATGGGAGATTGATATTTAGTGGGGGGTTTTATTTGTGGGGGGCATTTCCAAGTTTTGGGGCTGTTTGAAATTACAGAGCACTTTGATTTTTTTCTTGTAATTACACTTGTGCATGCGTCCAATTTGAGCTAGTTGGTGGCCACGTCCCTGTGTGCATCCCCGCATATAGCATACCGTTTGATTCAGAACATGTGGGAGATTGACATTAAGTGGGGTTTTTTGCTTGTCAAGTGGGTTTAGGTAGGATTTCAACCCTTGAATCATCTTACTTTATTTTTCACAAAACCTCCTAAAGACACGGAGTTCCTTGGATTACTGGGTCTGGAATTCTTCATGTATGTATGAAAGCATGGCACCGTAACGTAGCTGAAGGTGTGTAAATTCCAAGAATATATAGTTTTGGGGGGTATTTCTAATATAGAGGGGTGTTTAGTCTGACAAATCTGAAAAGTTGCTGTAATTGGGCCATTGTTCATTGGCTCACTTTGTGGCTAGTTGATTCCACGTTTGCGTGTGTAACCATACATAGGGCATACCGTTTGATTCAGGACATTTAGGAAATTGATATTTGGTAACTTTTTTTTACATTACTTGGGATTTTGGCCTGATTTCTACCTTTGAGAGTGTTTTTATTCAAATTTTTTAGAAAATCTGCTAAAACTGCGAACTTCTACGAAGAACTGCGTCCACACCATTGATGGTACGAATGAACACAGAATTTCGTAGATAAAGGTGTGTGGATTCAAGAAATGTATGGTTTGTGGGGGTTGTTTTGTGTGATTTTGTCTCTGATTTTACAGTTGAGGAAAAAAAGGAAAATGTGAGAAAGTAACTTACAATTTGACGAAGAGCTGCGCCCGGGTATCTGCGTTTTGATCGAAACTTACCTCACTCGTTAAATCCTGCGAGTGTGTAGTTTCTAAAAATATGATGGTATGAATGAACAAACTACAGCGTTACGTAGCTGAAGGTATGTAGATTCTCAGAATATATAGTTTTGTGGGGGTATTTCCAAGTTAGAGGGGTGTTCAGTTTGAAAAATCTGGGAAAATGCTGTTATTGGCTCACTGCGCATTGTTTTACAAACATTTTGAACTAGTCGCTTTCCCTTCCGTGTGTGTAACCACACATATGGCATACCGTTTGATTCAGGACATTTAGAGACTGATATTTGGTAAGTTTTTTACATTACATGGGGTTTTGGTGTGATTTTGTAACTTTGAAATGACTTTTCTCTATTTTTCCAGAAAATTGTGTAAATGCGAAATTCTACGAAGAACGCTGCGCCCCACCATTTGATGGTATGAATGAACGAACTACAGTGCTACATAGCTGAAGGTGTTTAGATTTCAGGAATAGATCGTTTCAGAATATATATTAACTACACATATGGCATAACCGTTTGATTCAGGACATTTGGGAGATTAATATTTAGTAACTTTTTTTTAGATTCCATGAGGTTTTGGCATGATTTCTACCTTTTGAAGTTGTTTTTTTGTTCTTTTTTTCAGACAAATGCGAACTTCTACGAAGAACTGCCGCCCCACCATTGATGGTATGATGAACAACTACATTGTTACTAGCTGAAGGTGGTTAATTTCAGGAATTATAGTTGTGTGGGGTTTATTTCTAAGTTATGGGGGTGTTTTGTGGAAAAAAACTCGCAGACTGTCCAAATTCGAGTGGCTAAATATTTTTTTCGCTGTTTTCTGAGCCATCGTGCAGTTCTCACTTTGTGGCTTTTCGCTTCCACGTCCGCGTGTGTAACTACACATCTTGGCATACCGTTTGATTCAGGACATTTGGGAGATTGATATTTAGTAACTTTTTTTTACATTCCATGAGTTTTTGGCATGATTTTCTACTCTTTGAAGTTGTTTTTTGTTCATGTTTTTCAGACAAATGCGAACTTCTACGAAGAACTGCCGCCCACACCATTGATGGTATGAATGAACAAACTACAGTGTTACATAGCTGAAGTGTGTAAATTTCAGGAATATTAGTTTGGGGGGTTATTTCTAAGTTACGGAGTGTTTTGTGGAAAAAACTGCAGACTGTCCAAATTCAGAGTTGGCTAATATTTTCGCTCGGAGCCATCGGCAGTGTCTCACTTTGTGGCTTTTCGCTTCCACGTCCGTGTGTGTAACCACACTATGGCATACCGTTTGATTCAGGACATTGGGAGATTGATATTAGTAACTTTTTTTTACATTCCATGAGGTTTTGGCATGATTCTACTTTTGAAGTTGTTTTTTGTTCATTTTTCAGACAAATGCGAACTTCTCGAAGAACTGCGCCCACACCATTGATGGTATGAAGGAATAATCTACTACGTTACTAGCTGAAGGTATGTAGATTTTCAGGAATATATAGTTTATGGGGTTATTTCTAAGTTATGGGGTGTTTTGTGGAAAAACTGCAGACTGTCCAATTCGGATTTGGCTAAATATTTTCACACGTTTCTGAGCCATCGTGCATTGTCTCACTTTGTGGCTTTTCGCTTCCACGTCTGCGTGTGTAACCACACATATGGTATACCGTTTGTTCGGACATTTGGGGGATTGATATTGGTAACTTTTTTTTACATTCCATGGGTTTTGGCATGATTTCAACTTTTGAAGTTTGTTTATGTTCATTTTTTAAAAAATCTGGTAAAAGTGCAAACTTTAAGAAGAACTGCGCCCACACCATTGATGGTATGAATGACTAATCTACTTACGCTTTACTAGCTAAGGTGTGTGTAGATTTCAGGAATATATAGTTTGTGGGGGGTTTCTGAGTTTGGCACTGGTCACGCTCTGGGTTAGTTGATAGCCATGTCTCTGGTACCCCATGAATGTTGGCATACCGTTTTATTCGGGAGGGGTTAGGCTTTCATATTTGAGATGCGTTTGAACTTTCTCCACAGTTTTTAGCTGAAATTCCATTTGATTTTGTCTCTGATTTTACAGTTGAGGAAAAAAAGGAAATGGAGAAAGTAACTTACATTTGACGAAGAGCTGCGCCGGGTATCTGCGTTTGATCGAAACTTACCTCACTCGTTAAATCCTGCGAGTGTGTAGTTTCTAAAAATATCTCCACTTGGGGATATTTTAGATAATTTGGTAGATATCTATGTTAACTGTCAGTAGTGTTATACATTTTAATTTGGTGTAATATTCTAGAAGGTGAAGTTTTAGTTTGGGGGGGGTCTCCTGTACAGGAAAAGTCGGTACCCATATATCTTGTGATCGTTGTACTCGGGAGTATCAACTTTTAGAAACATAAGATTTTTGTGTGTAACCTTAAGATAATAACTATAAGTAAAAATGGGAAAAATCCATGAAAATTTGCAAATTTTTCATTTTTTTTACATATTTTACCCATATTCCAGTAAAATTTCCAGAAAGTTACAAAATTTGTTACCATGTTAAAGTAGACTTTGTGTTAAAAAAAACATGTATAATATTCCGGATTTACTGCAAGGTTTCCTACTGTAAAATTAGTCTAAAGCATAAGGGCAAAATCTGAAAATTCTTCTGGCAGTTAACGCAAAAAAAAATAAAATCTCCTGGCAGTGAAGGGTTAAGGGTCTACTTAAAATAATAGTACAAAAATTCTAGATGCCACTGTGTTTTACTCACCCTTGGCACAGCTTAACAGAGGAGTGTCGGTATGGTTTACCTCCCCTTTAAGGCTTCAATGACCAATAATCACTAGATTTGACTAGCCTCATATACCTCATATACACCTCATATGTTGGTCATACAGTGATATATGCATATTTTTTACTAATCAATATACTACCTCTATCTTCTCACTTGTAAACAATTGTATGCTTTATATTGAATGAAAAAGAATGGTCTAAGAAGCGAATAAATTAATCAGTAAACACAGCCCAATCATCCTTTAATCATGGAATGGTCAATATGGCAGCTTAAACACACCCCTTGAGTCTGCTCCATGTGTCCTGCTACCATGATGTGATGTGTATTGTAAGGGACTATACACCAAGCTTCTTATAAACAAATCCAGCCTGCAATGGCATCAGTGAGATAAAGACAAGACATCCCTGCTCTCTATGGCTAGGAGGACAGAAAGTGAAAGTAGATTGTTGTGTTGCTTGGGAGATAATTGACTGCAACACAAGATCCGGTGTATAAGATCCTGTTACCACCTGTTGGGAAGACAATTATTGACACAAACTCTGAGGCAACAGATGCAGGTGTACAACATTTCAAGGACACACTGTACAGGCCCGGTCATATTCAAGTGGTGCACCATAGCAGGGACACCCCTGATTGCTGCCGTTATGGGGAACCTGCTTATGTGCCTGTCTGCTTTGTGGCCAGACCACCAAGTAACCCACTGTGTGCCATGCTACCCTAATCATTCCTAAAGCAGTGATCTGGTACAAATTGGTGGCAGTGGTGCTGTAATATCATTTATCTCTTTTTTCCTGTTTCTCTGTATAGTTGTTCTCTGTATTAAGCTATTGAGGCTGCTACTGATAGTATTGATTTAAATCCTCCTGTCCTGGTACCTGCAGAGAAATATCCCCAATTAGACTCAGTAGCACTAGCAAGCCCAATTGCCAAAACCTATTTTTAAAACCTGATCCATTTTGATAGGGTAATGAGATGTGTTGTTAACCCATTGTTACAGGGGACGTTGATGCCATAGCGCTACTGGGTAACTTTATGCCATAGGCGCTACAGTTTAGACTTTGAGGCCATAGTCGCTACAAGGGCGTTGAGATGATGCCATAGTCTCTACCAGGGACGTTTGGGCCGATAAGGCGCTACAAGTGGGACGTTGATTGCATAGGCGCTACAGGGGACGTTGAGGCCAATAGGGCGCTACATGGACGTTGTGAGCCATAAGGCGCTACAGGTGACGTTGAGGGCCCCCCCCAAGGGCCTACGGGGACTTGAGGCCAATCAGGCGCTACACAACAAAGGGGACGTGAGGTGCCATAAGAAGGCGCTACATGGGACGTTGGAGGCCATAGGTCCTCTACGGGGAACGTGAGCCATAGGCCTAACCTGGGACTTGAGGCATAGCGCTACGGGGGACGTTTGAGGGACCATAGGGCTACAGGGACGTTGAGCCATAGGCGCTACAGGGGACGTTGAGGCCATAGCGCTACAGGAGGGACGTTTGAGGCCATAGGCGCAACAGGACGTTGAGGCCATATGCGCTACAGGGGACATGAGGCCAAGGCGCACAGGGGACGATGAGGCCATAGTCGCTACAGGGACGATGAGGCCTAGGCGCTACAGGGGAGTTTATGCCATAGGCGCGACAAGGGACTTGATGCCATAGCGCTACAGGGGACTTTGATGCCATAGGCGCTACAGGGGACGTTGATGCAGAGGCCGCTACAGGGGACTTGATGCCATAGGCCCTACCGGTGACGTTTGATGCCATAGCCCCCCCCCCCTAAGGGGAGTTTTGATGCCATAGCCCACAGGACTTGATGGCCATAGTCCCTACAGGGGACGTTGAGGCCATAGCAGGATACTTCCATAGGCGCTAAGGGGACCGTTGAGGCCATAAGTCGCGCTACAGGGGACGTTTGATGGCCATGTCTACAGGGACTGGCCAAGGTACAGGGACGTGATGCCCATAGCCCCGCTACGGGACTGTGTATGCCATAGGCGCTACAGGGACGATGTTCCATAGCCTACAGGGGGACGTTGAGATGCCATAGGCTCTACAGGGGACGTTGATGCGCATATGCGCTCGGCGTGATGGCATATCGCTACAGGGACGTTGAATGCCTGCTACAGGACGTTGATGGCGACTTACAGGGACGTTGATGCGCATAGCGCCTACAGGGGACGTTGATGATAGGCCACTACATGGGAAGTTTGATGCGAAGGCGCTACAGGGGAAGTTGATTGCGAGAGGCGCTAACTACAGGGAAGTTGATGCGATAAGGCGCTACAGGGCAAGTGGCTCGGATGATGCGATTAGGCGCTACGGGGAAGGGCGAATAGTGAATTGTCGATGAGCGCTAGGATATCGTACACGGGGAAGTTGTGCATGCCTCACGGGATAGTGATCGTGCTACAGGGGAAGTTGATGCCGATAGGATTGCGTAAAGGGGAAGTTGATGCGATAATGCCTACTACAAGGGGAATTTGATGCGATAGGTGCAGGAAATTGGAAGTGTGACTATAGTTAGGGGAAATTGATGTATGTCTAAAGGGGATAAAGGTGCTAAAGGGAAGTTGATCGATATACGCTAAAAAAAGTTATGCATATGCTTAAAGGGGGGTTAGATGCAATACATCCCTACAGGGGAAGTTGATGCGCTATAAGCGCTATAGGGGAAAGTTTGATGCGCTGCTGCTAAAGGGGAAGTTGTATAAATGATGTCCATAACGCGCCAAAGTTTAAAATAATGCGATAGCACTAAAGGGGAAGGATGTGACACGTACTAAGGGTGAGTTATGCGAGCTTGCTAAAGGGGAGTTTTGATGCATACACGCAAAGGAAGTTATGTGACGCTTGCTACAAGGGAAGTTGGTGCGATAATGCCGTAAAGAGGAAGTGGTGCGATATGCTTAAAGGCAGTTGGTGTGATACTGAATCCTGCCTGTGTTTGACCCCCTGAAGTTAAAGGAAGTTGGTGTGAATCTTAAGGGGTAGTTATGGCGCTAGCTCAAAGGTGAAGTTGGTGTGATACTTAATCCTCCATTTTGTTGCCCCCCTGAGTTCCAGATTTGCGGCTCGGCTAACTACATTGAGTTTGAATGGGTAGGTTTGTTAGAAGGTGGGCGGGTCCAGAGTCGGTTGAATTTTGGCTGAAGTCAGGTTGGATCTTTAGAAAAACTGGTCAACGCTGGTAGCTCTGCCAGTGTTAAATAAAAACTTCTATCTCACGTTTAAAATGAGCCCCCGCATCACTAAGCAAGACTGCAGTCAAACATGTGAAGAAGGGTTGTTTTAAAGGTATGATTGCACTTTTTGTAAAACCATAATTTTGTTTAGAAGATCATAGTGCCAACACTTAGTTGACACATAACACTTTCAGGTAATCAAATGTTTGACTTTTATCAGCTCTACAACTGAATTAATTATCAGGGACCGGATTGGTCCTGTGTCTTGTACTATTGTTTGTCATGCTGGAAGCTGTGAGGATATTAAAAAATAAATTGAAAGCAATGTCCAAGTCTCTTTTAAAGTTGGTGGCAATAAATGTGCGGAGATACTGCAATACTACACATCAGCAGAGAGGGAACATGAATACGCGGCACCTGGAACGTGGCCGGACAATGATAGCCAAGCATAGGAACCACACCATCTGTCAGAGCCAGTCCAATGTCTAGGGTAAGAGATCTTCAGAACTGTGACTCGATTTCGTAAACAAATACACTTGTGAAAGAAAGAGAAACACACAATATATAGCCTAACGATTGTAAATTAAACTGTTTAGCGTAACCCAGGTCACACTTCTTGCACCTATGAGGTTTTGGAATTTAAAAACCAAACCATACATAGTCACTTTAATCAAGTTAAATCTTAAAATAAAAAGTATACTTCCTAAGTACTACATGTGTTTCCAATAAACAAACTGACCCCCCTTCTTGATAGAACTTCACTGATTGATGATGGGTTCAACAAAGGAGAGATCGTAATGTACGTGATTCTCCTTCTTCCGGGTCCTCAGACAGCTTGCGTTTCCTATTGGCGACTGTGTGTGTTTTCAGGATGTTGAACTTTTAACTCCTATTGCAAACATGATAACTGTCGCAATCGCGAGTTTGAGACATCGGAGGGGTAACAGGGGGAGGGTGAAGGGTGGAGTGGCTGCACAGAGATCTGACACCATGGTAAACAAAGTTACTGACAGGATAGGATTAAGGCCGCAGAGGAAGTACATTGAATTTACTTTGTCAAAGGGGCAATGTTTTTTTTCACTAAGATGCCCTTTATAGGAAAATGTTAAGTATGCATTTTTGTAGGATCTAGTTGGCTTTTAAACCAACTACATGTTGTACATTTTTCTTTAATTTATTTCATATACTGGTCTAATACTCAGACAGTGCCATAAATAACAAATAATTTACAGCAGGGCTTACAACAATCCAAAAATTGCGATGGGGGGGAATTTCTGCTAATATATTTGTTAGCTATTGGTTATAATATTGACTCCGCCTTTGGCCCCTTAACAGAGACTTAACTCCTAATGGCGATCACTATGATTACTGACTTGTTTGAGTGGTCAAAGCTCATACAGGGCTGATGGATTAATATTTACTGTTTACGTAAGGGAGTACACTGCCCCCATTTTTATTCTGGCTTTTTTCCTGTGCTCGACTACGTAAAGCGGGATTTCATCTATTAACGGTATAGTTCACTCAGAACGTGAACTATTCCTTTTTTGCATTAATTGAAGAACGGAGGTAAAGAAGCTTTACTGCGTGTCCTTCACCTGGAATGTTCCAAGTAATGGATGACATTTCACGAACAATTTCCACAAACACAATAGTTTATAAGGGCAATTTTAGGATCTTGTTCATACTGGATCTTACCTGCACGGTGAATGGCATTTAGGGTTGCATAACGTGCTTGCCCTACCCTTCCAATCATTTCTGCCGTCTGAAGAAGAATGTTCTGACCGTCCCCTGACCTTCCTGTCCACTTGCCACTTAAAAGAGTCCCATGGAATAGCAACTGGCTGCAAGAAAGTGCATAGGAACTGCTGGGCTAGATTTCAGCCAAGGGTACTGTAAGTGATTGCCTAATGTGCCAATTTTCCTCATTTTGCAAAACAGTTTTGCTTACTGCATTGCTAGCAAGAACAAATTTATCTCTTTAAATCCAGACAGTCGCCAAAAAAAAAAACCAGAGATACTAAATGTAGATAACTGGGTAATGTGCTGATACGCCTGCCCTAGACTTCAGTAACAGCCTTCGCAACGGTTTTAACATGGTCACCTCCTAATGTAAGAGAATGGGAAGCATGGATAACCTGCACGTAAACAGCTTTAAAGTGGGGACTTATTATTGCCTGTGTGAATGGGTTAATTGCTTAAAATACTCCTACACAGAGGTAGATTATTTTATTTGGCCTAGACCATATTTTAAAATCAATTTAAACACATATAATACTTATTGTTTAGTTTCCATGGATGCATGGCTCACTTTTTAAATACAATCGCGTTTTATAGTAACCGGCAAGAAGGAGAAATCCTTTCCCCCTGCCTCCAAGTGGTCATGCATGTGGGGGGATTTGACAATACCAGCAGGTAATACTAGAATGGTGCTGGCACAAGAATATTGCACATGTGGCCCATTTAACTTTCTAACCTTAGAGCGAACCTACCCAATTCCATAGAACTCCCTATACTAAGCCTAGGTGACAGGGCAATGCACCCACTGGACTATGATGCTTTGGTCTGTTTTAAGAGAAGGGAGGAGAAAAAAACAAGTATAAATTCAGCCCTAAGAGATTTTTGTGAAAATGAATCTCTCTCCCTGCAAACATCATGAAACAATGCCTTCGGGCCTGTACACCATGACTTTTGGGAAAACGCTGCTGGGGAACCAAAGGAGCCTGTTCTAATGAATTACTCTGCATATTTATTTTTATTTATTTAAGAGGGTTAAAAACAAATGTTAGTGTTGTGTTTCGCCTGACCTAAATTTGACCATGAGATAAAATGAAGCTATTTATTATTATATTATTTTTTTGACTATTACTAAACAGAAATATTATTTTAATGTACATCCCTCAATAAATTTATAAAAATGTTCCGTAATTTTTCCTGTAAGGAGGTGGAGGTAAAATTTATGGCCATATCAACCTTTTCTAAAGTTTTCTGTCACTTCAAAACCTTCTGGTCTTTTTTTTTTCTGTCTCTGTTCTGTCTTTAAACACGTAGAGTCACTGGATGTAATGGGCAGTGGTGTGTGCTACTGCGGTGAACAAAAATAAAAATCAACAGCCATGTTTTTATGAAAAAAAACTAAATCACTATTCCATAGTTCAGAATGTTTAAAAATTAAAAAAATGTCCAAATTATGGCTATTATGCTTCTAGCAGCTGGATAACTCCATGTGGGTTAGTGGAACGTGTCTACACACAAGGATGATTTCCAACATCTGGCCCTATAAAAAATGTTTTACCTCACAAACTCCACTGCTAATCGCTCACAAAGCCATAAAGGTCTGAGAGAGCTTGCGTGGACCAAAGGTAAGGGTTCCTTCTAGTCAGAGTGCAGGGGAGAAAGGTAAACATTGAAAAGTGGGTAATTGGGGGGAATACCTTTTAATTGCGTTTGGGTTTCTTGCTTTTCATAAGAGCATTGATCTAATGGTGAACATGGTCTTATTTATTACAACTTGTTGGCTTAAGAGTCTTGCAGAGCTTAATATTCAATAAACGTTTTTATCGTAAAAATGGTGCTAATTTGCCCATGTTAGCTTTCAAATGGTTATAAACTATTTAGATTGTTGGGGCAAATTAAGCACCATTTTTAATAATCAAGAACTTCTTGATCTCCCTGCTGGCATTTTTTCCTCTTTCTTTTAAAGGGGCAGTCCATCCCAAAATGAAAACTTACATACAGGTAAATCATCCCCCAAAACGCCTAAACGGTAATGTTTGAATCTGAAATTATAGTCTAACCTGATACTCCTGTCACAATTTCCTGTTTGCCCCTTTTCTGCTTCCTGGTTCTTCATTTAGCAACTGTCAGTTAGGTGAGGCCAACTGCAACGCACAGGAATCGCGCACAAAATTGCCGAGCGTATCGCACGCGATGTGTGCGCGATCTTGCGCGTTTCGCGCATGCGTTTTTCCGCTTTTCACGTGACACCTGCGTTAACGCACCAAAAATGGTGAACGCATGCGCTACCGATAACCGAACGAACGCGCAATCGCATGCGCATCAGAACTTGCATGAATTTTTGCTTTCCTTCGATTTCCATTTTAGCGAAAATCGCGGCGCAAACGCGAGCGCGAAACGCGTGCGCAAACCGCGAAAACGCACGAAAACGCGCGAAAAAACTCGCTAGTGTGGCCTATCCCTTATGATTTGACAGTTAAAGGACAATTCCTACTCACCTTCCCTCCGCTCCTCTTCTTTGTTCTTACCTTTTACCCAGGCGAGGACCTGAACGTCTAGGTCCTCACCCCTGGGTTCGCGTAACTTAAAGCAGAGTCTTAGTGCATGCTGCTCTGGTAGCTCCGCCCCATCGGCGACGAGGCCAATAAGAAGGCACGCTTGTTTCATACAAAAAGAATTCATAGAGAAAGTATATAAATCAACATATTTGAAAGAGACCATTCTTTCTAAAAGATGTTCTTATGAGGTGGAGTTGTTTTTTTTTTACAAAAGCAAACAAGAGCTACCGAAATTTGTGTTATTACTTACCACAATAGTACACAGTGTGAGGACCTAAACCATAAGGGCTTCATCCCTGGTTCTTACCAATTCAGCCAAACAGGCCTTCCAAATCTGGCGCTCCCCTGTCATAGATAGGTCGTGGCTTCCACAATGACAACTTCTCGTTCTGCTGAATTAGGCAGGCCCGGGGGGAGAGGGAATTATTTTTCCATACTGTACTGTACGCACTGTGGGTTTAGGGATCAGTGGTACTTAAAAATTATGCACGCATTCCTCAGGTTTTATTCTAAAAAGCAGAATATTTATTCACTTTTTCTTTGTGCTGTACCTTTACATTTTAGGTTTTTTATATCATTACCCATCATTTTTTAAAAAAAGCTTTTTTTCGGGAGGTGTAGAAGCTCTTATGTACATACGTTGTCTCTCTTCTCACCTACTAATAAACGGCCTATTTGTAACAAGAAAACGGTAGTAATATTTACCGTCTCTTCACTTCTTCTCGTGCAGCAGCTCTAATAGGAAGCTCTCAGGGCGTGAAGAGAACCGGCAAGATGTGGTGGAAGTTGGTGAGGACAGAATCGACGGATTGTGGATAAATTAAAGGACATTTTAGATTTAGTTGTTGGTTATTATAGCTTGTTATATAGGCATCACATTTTGAATAATATTCAAAGGGTGCTTTATTCTACAGACAAAACCCCCTCAGACTTTTTAGAAGCCAATTTAAAATTCATAGAGTTTTTACTGCATCATACACCTAGCTCTAAGGGGGTAAAAAAGCCCTCTTCCATTCCTTATCCAAGTTCCCACAGACCTTTTACCCATGACAGATAAGTCCACTCACAATACTGATGCAGAAATCACTATAATACAAAATAAGCAATAAAATTGATAATATATAACACTACAATCTAGATAATTAAAAGCAAATGATAAAATAGCAAGCAAAAAAAAAGATATACTTAAATTGCCAGCCCATGGCAGGGGGTAAAACCCAATGTATATCACTGGTTGTATCTTTGTACACAAAATCACCAAACACATTGGCATCTACAGTATTGTATTAATCTGCACTAATTTTTTGTCAAAAATGCTTTGTCATGAGTATGGGACTGCTGTGGGAGCTGGCACAGCATGTTTGTCATAGATGGATGCTTGGACTGGCACACATGTTTGTCATGAGTATGGTACTGCTGTGGGAGCTGGCACAGCATGTTTGTCATGAGTATGGGACTGCTGTGGGAGCTGGCACGAGCATTTTTGTCTGAGTATGGGACTGCTGTGGGAGCTGGCACACGCATGTTTTGTCCTGAGTATGGGGGCTGCTTGTGGAGCTTGGCACAGCATGTTTTTTGTCATGAGTATGGGGGCTTGCTGTGGGCTCTATCACAGCATGTCCTGTGTTGCTAGCTTTAGATCATACTTTAATATATTGCATATAATGGGCGATTACCTGTTTGTAAGAGGGTGAAACCAAGGCATGGAAGATCTCTCATCAGTCCTGCAGGTAAACACAAGTGTATCAAGTTTAAAGTATTGGATGCTGTTAAATGGATAGATTGTAAACTAACGTACTAACTAACGTACTCACTTCCGATATTAGACCGATCAACGCACACTGAAATTATGGTTGATTGGTTGTAATTGGGAAGTAATTTTTAGCAGCAATGCCCAATGTCGGTCCAACACTTCACTGATTGGATGATCAGTAAGTCGAGTCTAATATTGTGCATTCACAAAATAATCTAGAATTCATGCAATAAGGAAAAGTTATTTAATTTCTTAAAATAAAACTAAGGTTGTGCCTAACAGCATTGCTTATGTTCAGTTTGGCTGACCAGCACCATGACAATGACAAGCAGGCTTGCCAATATTAAGCCATAGTCATGTCAGTTTTCTCTGCCCAGACAAAACGTAGAAGATGGCGATGAGAAAGAAGACTGAATCTAGAGGGTCTGAAGATAAGTAATCACACCTGGATTTTACAAATTCTGGTTTATATTCTTCTTTGATAAATTAGAAGAAACCCACATTTCCTCAAACCAATGTTATGAACTTTTGTTGATTTCATGTACAAGCTATTGTTACAATAAAGCAATAAATTCTACAGGAATCAGCATGCTTTGTGTCACCTGCATTTGGTTTCCTGGTCCTCCTTTTTATGTATTTGTTGTTCTGTCAACCTCAGACAAAGTGTGGTTCAAAACCATTCTGTCATGCCGCAGTAAAAGAAAAAAAAAAGAGAAGAAAAGAATGGAAAAACCTAAAGCCACGAGAGTGCGAAGAAAAGGATACCTGTACACTTTCTCATATCAGTAAGCGTTATTGATTTTTTTTTTTTATTCTTTAGCTGTGTAACAACATTATTCTTAACTAAGGAGCAGAGGCCTAAAATACTGCAAAGCTTGTTTACCAGGTAAGCAGACGATTTTCAAAATTGTCACTGTATAAGTATATGAACAAATATGAAAAAAAATCTAATATTTTGCCCGACTGATACACTGAATTGTCGTTCGGGCCTGAAATTTTGAAAGGTGTGTACGCTTTGGGTAAGCAGATTAGAATGTTCAATGCGTTTGCACATTAAAGGAGAACTAACCCAAATTTATGCCCACTAAAAACACCACATACAAAAATGATGGAGTGCAAGATACCAGTTCAGTATCAGCACTTACCCATAGATTTACTCAGATTAAATCAATGCCACCATTACTAGCTTTTCAGTATTCACTGACCTCAGGCTAGAGGCTTCTAATGGGCAGCGACGAGCTGCTGTAATATATGCTCTTGTAGTACTCAGGAACTAGCATGTGGGATGAAACAGAACTATAATGGAAGATTGGGTTACTTCCTCGCCGCGCTATGGTGTGGTAGGGAATGTCTCTTAAGTAGGGTGGCGCACTGCAAGTTTCCACTGAATTGTTTATAAAATCTTTAAAAGTATCTTGCTTGCGCTGGGGGTATGGTAGGGGAAGGGTTAAACAAGAAGTAAAAAATAAAAATAAATAGGTTAAGATCAAGATCTCTGTAAAAAAAACAGTTTAAAAATGAAACTTCCATATATAAAATTAAAATTCAACCACTCACTTATGTCTATCCACCACTGGGGGTAATGCAGGCTTCACTCTGTGCTGTTCGGAGTTGCTTGCTTGGTCTGTATAGTTTCCCAAAAACTCTGCAACACAGAATAAGGTTGCCAACAACTTTTTATAGCAAGGTTGTGGGCAACCTTATTCCTGTGTGCAGAAGTTTTTTGGAACTATACAGACCAAGCAAGCATCAGAACAGCACAGAGTGAAGCCTGCATTACCCCTAGTGGTGGATAGACCACAGTGAGTGGTTGAATTTTAATTTTAATATATGGAAGTGTCCATTTTAAACTGTTTTTTTTACAGAGATCTTGTGATCTAACCTATTTATTTTTTACTTCTTGTTTAACCCTTCCCCTACCCATACCCCAAGCGCAAAGCAATATACTTTTAAAGAACTATAATGGACATGTATGTAAATTTTGCAATGTGAGGAAATAGTAACATCACTCACATATATTGTCATAATACCATTTCTCAACAGCCATACCAAAAATAGAGGACAACATTTTAGTTAAATTGCTCTGCTTTTTTAATCAATATTTGTTTTGAGGCTTTAGTTTCCCCTTAAAAATCAAAATCATGGAAGTCCATAAAGCATCAATATAGGAATGCTTTAATTATCAGATTTATTTTAATTAGGAAAGGAGGGACACTGTATGAGGCATTTTATGAAGATACAGGTTATGTATGAATGGTTATCATCCGAAAGTGTGAACATTTGTGCGATTTACGTATGTTCACTTGCAAACCTTAGTGTATTGCGTTTGATTTTCACATAATGGCATGTAACATGCTGAAACATTTCAACAGCAAATATAGATAAAAATTGCGTGTATTGCTGTACCTATAACATGGTTTATCCAATCACCATTATAATGGCCAAAATGTGATAACATTTTTCAATGCACCTAGATAAGGCATAGATCATGGCATAATCAACATGAAAAAAGACAAATATTGTCCCTTAATACTTGCTTGCGACCTTAGGTTCGTACACACGAACGATCGCGATTATCGGCCGAACAAACGTTCGTACCATCCTGTGTTGCGGGTCGGGAACCGTGAACGCACGTGTGTACAAACCTTTAGATGGACCAAAAACAGAAAACTTCACAAACCACCGCAACTAACATTTAATACCTCACGCAAAACATTCAGACATTGCTAATCGCTAGGCAAAACTTTGAAACAGAAATCATACATAGCAGCCATGGACACACAGCATTTATATACAGATTCACACATTGTACCATTAGCAGCGCAGCAGCCAAATGGGTAAAACAGCTTATAACTAAAGACAAAAGTTGATAGCTTACTGGATGGTAAAATACTGAATAATACTTACATCTGAATGACAAATGTAGCAAAGTGAGTTTGTTCTATATTGTGATTAGTTTTTTTTTTATTTTTATATATAACTAAAAGGCAATGACTAACGATTACTTCTAGAACTCAAAAACCAGCATAATTTGTGTAAGGTGGGTTTTTGACTGCAATGTACCACACTTAAAAGGTAATCGTAGTGACTGCAATAATCTCCTTTGTCGTACATAAATTGTTTATGCAATGTGCACATCACTTATCCCAGCAGCCATCTGTGAGCTGCATTTGCCTAAGTTTAAGTTCTACATCTATCAAGGCAAAAAAATTAAATGAACAAAGCAGAACTGGCACATTACATTAACAAGGCACAAGACTACCAACAGCATTAAAACAAACAATTTTCACAAGTATGTTTAAAGGGTATGTCCACCCTTAAATCTGTTTTGATAAGCCTTCCCCCTGGTCTCCCACCCCAACCGTTCATTTTAGGTTTAGAAAGTGCCCCAAACTTTTACTTACCTCCCCTCTTTCCTCCGCAGCGCTGGCCGCCCTCTGCTTGCGAGAAATGCAAGCAGAGGGCGGGACCGGCATCGCGTCTGTGATGGCGAGCGGCAGCCAATCACGGACGCGGCTGCCGTCATTCAGTGCAGCAGAGGAAAGAGGGAGGTAAGTAAAAGTTTGGGGCACTTTCTAAACCTAAAAATGAAGCGGTTGGGGCTGGAGACCAGGGAATACTATATCCAAAGGGGATTGATGCTAGGGGGAGGGAGGGGAGGGAGAGGCTGCAGTACGCATGCCAAACTTCTCCCGGAGCCGAGGTAGGGAGGCCTAATGGACTCTGCTATCCTCCTGGTGGGCATTTTTTGGGACTTTGGGGGGGAACTACAGGAGACCATATGGAGCTGGGATGTGAGGTAAGGATTAAACTACACTACATGATGGGGCCAGTATTTGGGGGGATTATAGTTTTGGGGGTGGACATGCCCTTAAAAGACAGAAGTTCAGCACAAATATTAACATTGTTTTCAAAAAAAGGAAGTATTTTTTTGCACTCTGCAGCCTCACCTGCCTAATAGAGAGTATTATATGAAATTAATTTACATAAAGTCTTTATTAATGATTGTTTTAATTAATGAATAGATATAAATCAAAAATTAATTTATAGCTATATTTATAAATTTGAATTAATAATTCAAATAAGAATAAAAGGAAGTGGTTAGGGTGGCAGGGCTAACTTGGGTGGGCTTAAGACGGCAAACTACGCCTGCCTACATGCATGCTCTGTAATGGGAAAGGAATTTCCCAGAATGCATTTCAAGCATACCAACTGTCACCCCCTATCTGCACGCTGAGAAGATTTTTTTTTAAAAAAGACTTGATTGACAGCTAAAAGCACATGCTTCTAAAGAAATAGGGGATAGATCACCAAATAGTACAGTGGTGGTTGGGAAGAATTTAGTTTCAAGTATGGTCAATTAAAAAAAAACAAAACATTTTTGAGGTTTAGATTTTTTTCACGCACACGCTTTGCACTCGCAGTTGTGTGTGCGATTCCTGTGCGTTGCAGTGTTGCCTCCGCCTTAGATTCACAGAATGTCACTTCACCCCACCCTTACAATATATATCAAATAGCGTTGGGGCCGTCTCTACTCCTCTTAATTGCGTTCACAGGTTCCAGGCATCCGCTTTTAGCCTAGGCAGTATAACTTCAAAAAGAAGGGCACTTGATAAAGAGCGGTTAGCTCGAACATGTTGTGCAAAATATACACACTAAGAGTGTAAGCAATTATATTTTCTATTGCGTCCAGACTCCCTTTCTTTGAAATATATATCAAGTAGCACCAATGCATTCCTTGTTCTGCAATTGTATATATAGCCTATTGTGAATGGCCATGCACATTTCTTTTCAATACTAAGCAATGCAAACAAAACATGCCATTATATTACTACTGCAATTCATACATGTGAGAGTATGTATGAACAAAATACAAAATCAATCATAGACGTTTAAACCCACTTTCCACCGTGATTCAATGCTCCCTTATGCTGCTAGCCACTCTGCCTGTGGTTAAATGTCCTTTGATATCCTCTAAAATAATGCAGTCTGAGCATGTCTGTTGTAGATTGTGAAAAAGTGTTTATTGCCCCATATTACAAACGCAACATTTGGGAAAATCTCTGCCCTTTCTCAAGCCTGCTTTTTCACAATCTACACACAGACTGCTTATTTTGGAGATATCATGTACAGAATACATAGTGATTAATTAAGGTTGAAATAAAGACAAACATCAATGTAGTCCAACTTTACACCCAACTCTTCAACCACTTACAGTTGATCCAAGGAATTTCCTATAGATGTCCATGTATATGGGATTCCAAAATTGCACCCACATATTCCAAATGAGGTCTTACCAGTGCCTTGTAAGAGGGAGAATAATATTTTTCTCCCTTGAATCTATTCCCCTCTTTATACAAAGACATATCTTGCTAGCTCTAACCGAGTTTTAGATTGAATATCTAAGAAATAGTGGACAGAAAACAAAAAAATATAGTGTTGTTTGGGAAGAATTACAGTTTGCAGTTATGGCCAATTTGAAATAACATTTTTTCAGTATAGATTCCCTTTAATACCACTTTAAAAGCCCCCCACCCCCCGTCTATGAGCAGGAGTGATTCACTTTAATAGCATAAAATGAGCTTTCATTTGTTTTTTGCAAATATATTAAATGACACTATAATATGAATCACTATTCCCTATGCTTCCCATTACCTTTATCTCCAAATGAGCTCAGTGTTATTAGATATTACCAATCCAACAATGTATCCTGTCTAGTAGAAACTTGTACGATCTGTGAAAGAAAATGCTCATATAGAAATTAAGACTTTATAGCCTTTGAGGTGCTGGCAGTTCCCTTACTCTACACTATGTCAGGGCATTTGAAATCCCCCTTCACCAACTGCATATGGAGATTCATATCCACCTCCTCCTGGAATTTGGCGGCTTATAATATACACCTCCATACTTCCATCATTACTCTTGCCCAGTCATGTGAATCATTTAGCCATGTTTTCTGCCGATCACATCATACCTTTCCTTTAAAGCTAAGTTTTCTAGTTCTCCCAGTCTTTCCAGCCAGACTTCTTGCATTTGTAAACATACATTTTAGATTATCATTTAATTACTTCCATACTTTGACATACATGCCTCCCTTATCCTCTATGCTGCCCCCTCCCTTCATTACATATTAGCCCCTGACCCTAGTCCTTCTATCTACCCCTGGTAGTCCCACATTCCCTCACCCAATACCTAGTTTAATTTCATCCAACCTCCTTGCCAACTTCTCCCCCTAAAACAGCTGCACCATCATCATTGAAGTGCAGTCAATCAGTCAACCAGCCTACATTTCTAAACCCAAACCCCATCCCCTTAACACCACCCATCCCTACACCACCCTTATAGCCACGCATTAATACTCCTAAGCTCCCCGTTGCCTCCCTTGCGTATCACGTGGCGGCGTAGTATTTCTGAAAATTCTACCCTGGAGGTCCTTACTTTCATCTTACCACTTAAGGGCTAGGCACGTAACACGTTTTTAGCGCATTTGCACAGGCGTTTTGCGCACGCAATGCGCATGCGATGTTGGTTAAAATGGAAATCACGGGAACACAAAAATTACGCGATTTCCGATGCGCACATGTTTGCGCATCGTTTACGTGCACATTTTTTAACGCTAACGCATGCGTCTTTATATTAATTACAAATGCATGCACAAAGCAGCACCGGAATAGCAAAGATTGCATGCTCGATTTTGTGCGCTGTATGTGGGGCCTCAGCCTTACTTTGTCATTTGCACAATGTAAACCACTGTCCGAACCCTAGAACCAGGCAGGCAACACACGGCATGTAGTGTTGGCGGAAGATTACACCTATCCACCTGTCAAATAATGTAGTCCCCTACCACTACTACACTACTGCCTATCCTCTACGTCCGTCCTATCCATCCTTCTCCCCCTCCCTGCATTAGAGATAGCGGCTCCATATTGCTCAAGGGGAAGGCCCACTCCATTCACCGCTCACATCTTTGTTATGTTTATTATATCTCTTTTCATGGGACAATACTAAAGATATGGCACTTTAATACAAATTAAAGTTGCCAGCTTTTGTAAAAATGTAATTTGCTGCGGAGCGCACAGAGCGATCGTGCATTACCTAATAGGCTAGCCAATCAGCATCTACATGAACATCTAGGAGGGGCAGATCTAAGTAATCACCTACTGACAAACAAGATACCAGCAAAAAGTGGCTCTGGAGGGCTTGGGGGGGAGGACATGGCAATTTTTTTAAGCTGATGCTTCCAATTGACTAACTTCTTTTTATAGCATCCTTATCCTTTAAGCATTAAAAATTTAAGGTTAAAAGAAACTGTGAAAACGCACGTTTTTTACTTTAAAGGGGTAATATTAGAATAAAAAGTAATAATCCTTTTAATTCTTAATGATCTAGCATCACTTCACCTTTATTGTATTAAACAAAAATCATTATTTTTCTAATTCTAAGACTCTTGTGCGGTTTCACAGTAGCAGTAAAGTTAATTTACTAAATATAAAGCTTGGGTTAAAGGGGAAGTTCAGTTTAAAGGAAAAAAAGCTGTATTTTTCCATACCAATGATCTTACCCTGCCCATTCAGCATTTTGTCTGTGTAAAAATAAATGCAACCGGAATACTGACTTTCTGTTTGTAGGAGCTCTAATAGAAACAGTTATGGTTTTGCCCTTGACCCAGTGCTGGGTTGATTCAGTTGCTCAGTAGAGATCTGAGCATGTTTGACCCATTCAACAGTCAATCAGTAGAAATTACTTTTAGAAACATTCCAAGGAATCCAGGGAAGAAGAAGGACCATTAGAACCTGAAATATCAGCTCACTAATGTCAACAGCAGGGAACAACAAAGGGTATGAAATCAACAGATTTTTTTTAAAACAATAGAGAATATGTAGCAAAACTAGGTATGTATAATACAAACCAAGAATTTTTAAAATATTGATATTTTCCACTAAACTTTTCCTTTAACAATATATTCAAGGTCATTACCCCTTAGGAATCAAATAAACAATATTTTCAACTGATCAAGCACAGTCTCTTAACAGCTGGCATCCTCCCCAAAACTTTCCCTCACACGTTTTCCCATAAGTCATGTTACTAACCACAGAGGGGAACAGTGACACAATTATTTCAGCTGTTGAGACGTATCCAGGCTGAACCCCAGCAGTTTAGGCCCTTAACTGGGTACTTTTAAAGGTAGGGGTGGTGTGGGATGGTTTCATTGCCTTTGAATTTTTAACATACGGCAAAGCTTACATTTCTAATACAACAAATATAACAAGAGTAAATAATAGTCTGTAAATCATGTGCTTCTCAACCAGGGGTCTGAAGACACCTAGGATTTCCTGAGAGACTGCTAAAGGTTCCCCAAGAGGTAGTTAAAATAACTACAGATACTACCCTTGTAATGATTTTGAATGCATTTTATAATATTTACAGATATATGTATTAATATAGTTGATATTTACCGTAGATGCATTATATTTCTATCTATCTTTCTACCTTAGTCATCAATTTATTAAATACAGAATATTTTTTTTTAATAAGGTCCGCAAACATGCATTCATTTCAAGGGTTGTGCTAGGATGAAAAAGTTAACAACACACTGGCAGTAGATTTGTGTATCATTTTAAAACCTTCTAAATCACAAGGGCCTTTAGAATATTTGAAGTGAACAATGAAGGGGACACAAGGGGAAAAATTGAAAAAGGGGAAAAATTGAAAAATTAATGTCACTTGGAACATAAACATTTTTCTTGTTTCTGTATAACTAGAATTTCCACATCATATACTCAAGGCATTGTCAGTCCTCCATTTTTAAAAATGTTATTTTTAGTGGTGTGCTTTGACTTTAGAAACCACCATCTAACCTTCATCTGTTTTTACAATAATTACTGCTCAAAGAAGTATTGTTTATGATGCCTTGATTGCAAGCTAAAGCGGTGGTTGGGAATTCTAGTTTCCATTGGTCAATTTAAAATAACTTTTTTATCAGTTTAGATGCCTTTAATATTAACTTATAAAAATAAAAAAAAATTAACAAAATGTTGTCTTATGACAATTACCATATATTTTTGAAATAAATTGTGATTCAACAAGACATATTTTAACTTTTGATTGTTTAAACTTAACTTTGCCATAAAACTAAGAGACAATATCAGCCCAAACCAGAAGAACCAAATATCTTGTATAACCTACTAGTGTAAAATCAACGCTAACAATTCTACTTCACTGCTAACACTGAAAATTGGCCACATGATCTTAATTTTTGGTGCTTTATATTTTCTATAATGTAGAATATTTCGGCTACTAGTTTTAAAACTGTTGGGTTACAGGGTATGTTTACAATTTTGGGGTTTCGCTAAATGTTTATTACAGCTTGAATGTCTTTAATCCTATAAATTGGTTCTCATCATTTATTTATAGATTTTAAATGTGAAAATTCTGGAAGAAATCATCAGCTGTGGTGACTAAAAGAAAATTAATTGTTTTCTACAAAATAACAGGCATTGTTTTGCTTAAAATAAGTAAGGCAGAAAGTTTACAGCGTGTCCGTGTTAAACCAAAACATTGTCACTCATCTCTTCCATCTCTGTTCCATCCTGCTCAAGAGATATGCAGCATGTCAAAGTTAGAAAAATCTTCTAGTGGAAGGAACTTCTGACTAATGCAACAACAACCAATGGGTATATTGGATATTTAGATAAAGTCCTCCATTATCTAGTGATGGCCCAGTTCGGCGGATTTACCTCGTTCGCGAATGGCAGATTCGCGGTTTTCCGCCTTCCGAACTTTTCCGAACTGTTTTTTTTTTTTTTCGAAAATTTTCGAAATACGAGGATTTCTCGTATTTTTGAAAATACGAGAAATCGTCGTAAATTCAAAATTCCGTAGATTTTTCACTTTTGGACTGACAACCCACATTTCGGGTCCGTATTTTCGAAAATCCTCTTTTTTTTCGAAAAATCCTCATATTTTCGAAGAATCCCCATTTTCGAAGAATCCTCTATTTTTTCGAAAATCCTCATATTTTTTTTAAGAACGGATTTTGCCGAACTTTCATTTTAATAGGTTTTAATGGGTCCGCTCGCGGATTTTCGAATTTTCGAAAATTCGCGGATCCCAAGCAGACCGGATTTTTCGAAGTTTGGACATCTCTAATTATTAGCAGCATCAAATCTATTTCTAACTTTGATGGGAAGCATATGAAATATAAATATCACAGATAACCCTGTCGATTCAGTTGGACTGTTTTCAATTTTCTTTTTTTAAATGCCGTTTCACCAAGTTCAGTGTATTTCCAAATGGAATAGATAAAAATAGGGATTTGCTTTTGGTTGACAAATATAGGATTGACAGTAACATCATGTATTCCCTGCAGTCTTTCTATGATCTGAGGCATTGATTGCCCTTTGGTTTACATTTATAGAAAATGTCCTTACCAGTGGGAGCTTTTACAAGTTACTTTCAATTTATCAATAACAAAATCAATTGACAAAAATTTGACTACACAAGTAGTATATGCACATTTTAAGAAGCATTTTGTTAAACTGGCAGTGGTTTGTCAAGCAAATAACGTTAATGTTACAAAATGACTCTATTCAATAGTTAGAACCGATGACAGAAATTTACAAGGCAGATTAAGAAGCAGTTCAAGTTAACAGTCTTGGTTTATGCTATCTCTTGCAGTTTGCATTATGTGTAAAGCGGTGTCATCTGCTACAGAAACCTTTTGGACATTATGCGATTCCATGCAAAGTCTTACCACTAATAGGGCACTATCATCTGTGTGCTATAACGTCTGGATGGAAGGGAACACTGAGATGAAGGTGAGGAGAGATGAATTTATGTCAAAACAGAAAGGTATTAACAAAACAAAAAGCAAGCATGATAACAAAAGTACATTACATGATTAGAAACAAAACTGTTGATGGAAGGAAAAAAAAAAAGGGAATTTCCTATAAACTGAAAGGAAGCAGATTTATGTCAGAACAAAGAAAGCATTAAAACTCAGAAAGATGTAAGCTTTTCAATTTGTGAGAGCAAAATGCCTGAACAAGACACACTACCCTTATTTATAGGCTTGTCTGCATATAAAATATTTTTAGGTGCATTGGCTACCTGGCAACTGTGATCATTCCAGATACACGAGATCACATACACATATATTTCCGTGCATTCCATTATATCAAATCACACATAAAAAAACCTACACACTAAGAAATTAGTAATTGCCGTGCACAGAATTCCACAACACAGAACCAACCATCAACATAAGGCCTTTTGATTTTTTTTTTTTTTTTTACTTTTAGGGTCATCAGATCTTGACATCCACACTCACACAACCACAATAATTTCACAGGGACTACAAATGTAAAAAACAAAATAACTGCAACTTTATCTAACATTTGTATGCTTAGGGACTGCTCTCTAGCACTAGAATTCTAGCAACTTCTGAAGTTCAATGCAAGACAGAAATTGTTTAGCTGCATTAGTTCTTTAAGAAAAAGTAAAGCAAATTCCTGACTACCAGACCAAACGATTAAAAAAAACACACTTTTTTAATGGCATATTCAGCCCTCAAAAAAAAATTATATACAGATAGATAATTCTCCAAACCACAATGGTTAGAAGCTGTCATGTGTAGGCCTGACCTGTTATACGTAATCATTTTTGTCTTGCTGCCTACTCTCCAAGCTCTTTAAGGGCATGTCCACCCCAACAAACATATAACCCCCAACTATGTCCCTTGGCCCATCATGTAGTGTAGTTTAATCTTTACCTCACTCCCAGCTCCATATGGTTCTCCAAAGTCCCAAAAACTGCCACCCGGAGGCTAGCAGAGTCCATATAGGACTCTGCCTCCTACCTGCCTCCGGGAGAGTTTGGCATGCGTACTGCACCCTTCTCCCCCTTCGATTCCCTCCCCCTAGCATAAATCCCTTTAAATATAGTATTTCCCCCTGTTCCTCCACCCCAACCGCTTCATTTTTATCTTTAGAAAGTGCCCCGAACATTACTTACCTCCTACCTCCCTCTTTCCGCCGCTGCACTGAATGACTGGCAGCCGCGTCCGTGATTGGCTGCCACTCCAGCCAATCACAGACGCAACTGCGTTCCGCCCCTCTGCTTGCATTCCTCGCAAGCAGAGACCGGCAAGCGTGGCGGAGGAAGAGGGGAGGTAAGTAAAAGTTTGGGCACTTTCTAAAAATAAAAATGAAGCGGTTGGGGCTGGGGGACCAGGGGGAGTACTATATCAAAATTGGTTTTAAGGGTGGACATACCCTTTAACTAGCTTGCACATTGCTCAATAAGAACATTCTTTCCTTCTGATTTCCCTACACCAGTCCAAAGTGACTTAAGGCCCTGTCCACACAGCCAGGACCAACTAAATGTTCCCTTATTATCCCACCTGTGTTATCTGCACAGGGGATTATGCTTCATAAAACCAAAATCAGACTGAAAAGCTATTTCAAGGAAAGTTATCAAGTCGGATGTAAAGAAATTAAAATAAAACTTTATTTAGCAGCTTTCCTTAAACATTTCATGGGTATGAACCAATAGGAGGTCTAAAACAATAGTGGAAAAGAAATTAAAACACTGCTTCAATAAACGGATTATTTAGAAATAGATTACATGAAGATACAATGAATGAAGAAATAGGTATCCCAAAGTATGTCTTTTATATGTAAGAAATCACTGAATTGTCAATGAAAGCTGTGTGTAATCTTCTTACTAACTAGTTTATCTGCAACTACAAATGCCCACCCCAATGGCTTGCAAAATTTGGGGCCCTCAACCACTTATGGCTTTGATTGAGTGCACGCTATTATATGGGAACCAGACAAACTACTATTTGCCGAAAGGTGAAAGGGTATGTAGCATTTTCCTTTATGTGATAGATGCTTTGTTTTTATAGAAAATTATTTTGTGTCTCTTTAAAAACTTATTTACTTACTTTTGCAAAATATATTGATGCATCATATCAGGAATAAGGTACTACTCGTATTAAATTGGCTCTAGTTTGGACATCTTTATAGGTGTGCAATATCATCCTGCTGTTTGATACCAGCTTGAAACAAAAATACTACCAACATTAGGACCACCTTGTTTGTCTAGCTTTAAACAGCACATAAGACTTTATTTCAGTAAATGTAATTCTTTCATTATGAACATTTCAAACAACCTGCCAGTTCTACACTGGAAAGTCAGCAAAGTAGTTGCCTTCAAAATCTTGCACAGATAAATATGCGTTTTTTGTTAGACATTTAGCTTAATCTCTGGCTGCTTTTTAATTACTAATTAAACAACACTGTACCAAATTCTATAGGAAATAATCTCACCTTATATTCTGTGTGTTTTTTCCAGTTAGGGCTTTGGGGCACATTCTTCTGCCAAATAAGAGGGGGGACACATAAATATGTTAACCAATTGTATTTTACATAGAAAATTCAATCACTATCACAGGTAACTGGTAGCAGCGTATCGTGGATCTCATAACAGCACCAGAAACAATAGGCATGCTGGCAGTGTCACCAGTTAACCAGAGCCCTACAGATGCTTAATTGTCAAAATATTTATTTTCAACAAGCAAAAACAATAAAAAAACTAAGCTGACAATCCAAACTCAATGGTGATCAATTAGAGGGGTTAAACTAAAATTACTAAATAATGAGCAAGCTTTTATAGGGGAAGAACATATCTATTGTTTTTAAAGAGAGATTTAACCACCACCAATAAAACTGTAAACAAAAAGTCATCTTTATTTATCTGGATAGCTGTCATTATTACTAGGGATAATATACTACTGATTATTTCCCTATGTAGAGTGTAGTGCCACATGGTCCGTAGATAGATAGCAGTGGGAATTGAGTTGGTGTGATACCGGAAAGTGAAAATATTCAAACCAATTTACTATTTTTATTGCTCAATTTAGATAAACACTCGGAAATGTAATGCATACCACAACGAGACATAACCCACTGTCATGCCACTAGATAGATGCCCAAAGTGCTCCACATTTTAAGGGGCCAAAGTGGAGCATTCGGGCTTGTATCTAGTGAAAAGGTGGGCAAATATTCCTTTAGGGATGGATACGCCATTAAATTGTTTACATTTCAAAACATGGATTGTTTGGCAAATGAGCCCGAACAAAACTCACTTTTAATGAGCTAATTGAAGAATTTGTGTGTTTTAACCCAGTCTGTATTCTCTCCCTCCTCATACTCTGGGCTGCAAGCTGTGCCTCCCTCCTGGTGTTTTCTAGCAAATGTCTCTTTTGGTTGCATTTCTGTGCCTGTCTGTGGCATCTATAAGAAACCAGTGTAAAAATTACATTGAAAATCTGGATGCAAAAATAAAAAAACAATATATTTGTAAAGTTTTCCAAAAGTTTTATATTTCTACTACAGACATAATTATAGCTGAGATGCGTACAAACTTTGATAATAAACAGTGTTTTTTTAAACAAGAAGTCCAGCCTACTTATGTCACAAAGCTTGATAGGAATTCACAAAATAGTGTAACTGCTGTTAAAAGAACACAAAGGAATTTGACAGTGTTTCAATAGCAGATCTGGTGGATATACCCTTTTGTCCCACGTAGGTAGCCACCTAGCAACAGATGTTGGGCTTTTTCGCAGATTTTTTTTCGCAGAAAAGGCAGATTTTTTTCAGTGGCACAATGGAGAAGGACTCCGTGAGCATAGCTGCCACTGGCAGTGAGCTCTTTCACCTAGGAGACACTCCCTCCCCTCGGAAATTGCCATATAAAAGGGTGGTAAGAGATACTATATCACTATATCATCCTACTCAGATGAGGAGCCGTTTATAAAAGGAAAAAGTACACCCTTCCCAGAGGTTTCCCTCAGACACCTCTGAGGAAACCATTAGAACTGTTAAGGGCACTAGGATGGAGAAATGTACTCACAAGGTGAAAACATGGAGATTTGTGTTCACAATTAAACACCCCTCATGTCTCTTCCAGAATTCTCCCTGACACTCTTTTGAGCAAAGTCATAAAGTGAGAGAGGCGTTTGCCTCAAAAAATAGCATCGTTTTACGCAATTTCCACATCTTCAATAGTGGACTGGGACTCTGAGACAGTTCCAGGTCCTCCGCTTCCTCAGAGAGAGGAAAGATTAGTGAGCTCCAAATGGCTCGCGTGGGGCTAGCTGGAAAAGAACCCCCCACAAAACTTCTCACAGCACTGGGACATTTCAAACTCCCAGAGGTTTTCAACTTCGCCCAGCTGGCTTTAGGTACACACACAGTCAAAGAAGATAGCTGGTACTGAGAAACTATTTAGGAGTCCCAGACATGCAGGCTCTAATGCCCCCATAGTTGGACCCCGCACTATCGTCCTTTACCAGTGACACCCAGTCACATTCTTCCTCAGATAATATGCTGCGCAACATTCAATATAAAAAAGCAGACGCAGCTGGCCCTCTCTTGTTCATGTTGTCCTGAACAGGAGGAGATTATAGACGCAGAACAATCTTCCGCCTATTACTCTCCTCAAAGAAAGCACTACTTAAAGCAACCACAGGTTCACCCTGATTATAGGTCAGACCTTTAACCATATATCAATATAAGAAGGCCCGTTACCTCACCTCTGCAGGCAGTCAGATCTTGCCCCGAAGTCTCACAAATTCCCTAACCACGCACTGTTTGGTAGAGACTTCATGCAGGAGGTTAAAGTCAGATACAAGGCCAAAAAGTCCTTCGCCGACTTAAAAAACCAAGACAATTCCCTACGCACAGAGGTACCCACTTTGAGGCCAAGGGACGTCCCACGATTTCAACCAGGGCAGCTACAGACTTTAAACCCTAGGGGACAGGGACCAGATCACACGCCTCTGTCACAGAGCACAATTGCTCGAAAACCATTTGCAGGTGGTTCCCATTCTCTTGCCTGATTCCATCATAGTTTTACCCAGCCTGGAGGCAATTTGTTCGGACCAATGGGCCCTCAATCATAAAGAAAGGCCTATCCATTCCCTGCTTCAGTTCTCATACCAGTACAAAGTCCCCAGGGCAGGATATACAAGAGTTTAGACAACACTCTCTCTTTAGCCTTATCACAGGGAAAGATAGAACCCTCCTATCCACTAAAAAGAGGTTGGATAAGCCACGTCTTTCCATACAAAAACGGACGGCTCCCTGCGACCAATCCTAAATGTAAAGCACTGAATCGCTACATAAAACCCAAGCGTTTTTAGACTAGAAAACCTGTTGGACCTTCAGTATCTGTTGCACAGAGACTATTTTATGATAAAGGTAGACTTGAGAGATGCCTTTCACACGATTTATGTTACACCAAATCACAGACGGCTGCTTCAATTTTTATCTGCTTCAACGCTCCCTACACATTTACCAGAGTATTAAAACCAGTAGTCCAGCATTTAAAGACAAAAAGTATTCATTCACTCATTATCTAGACAATGTTCTGGTGTTCACCCCACAAGAGTCTGTGATCATACAACAAGAGACTTGATACTCTCCACCCTTACGAAACTAGGGTTCACCACAACACACACAAATCTGTCCTACACCCACAAAGTCCCTTCAGTTCTTAGGATTTCTAATAACACGCAACATTGACAATTTAGGTTCCAGATGAAAATGAAATCTAATCATACTCTGTTCAGGAACTCCTTCCCCGACGTTCAATCCCTTTGCACGATAGCCAAATTAATTGGGAAACTGTAGCCTTGCTCAGGCTTCTATACAAGCCCCCACACTATGCAGGCACACCCAGATTGTTCCTCCAAGAAGGTCTCCAGAAAAGGTTGTCATGGTCTTGCCCAGTAACCCCTATACCCCAGGTAAGACAGGAGATACAACAGATACTGCTCATTCCCCACCTGTCACCCTCGCCCTTCAGATGGGACTCCCAGACCTGACAATCACAATGGCTGCATCCTTGATAGGGTGGGGTGCATTCAGGGCAATCAGGTCGCTGGTCTCACCAGGTCCTGCCTCCACATAATCTTCTGGAACTCAGAGCAGCAAAGTTGGCCATTACCAACCTACTGTCGGAAATATTATCAGGCAAAACTGTTGTAGTTCAGCTGGACAACATACAGCTGTTACTTCATCAACAGAAGAGGGGAAACAAAATAAGATTACTATGTCTAGAAGCACTAAAGATATGGCAGAGAGTACAACTTCTCAACATCAACCTAGTAGCCCAGTACGTACCCAGGCAATCAAACGAGCTAGCAGATGCCCTGTCCAGACACCGATGAACCTTCAACCCTCTGTCTCAAAGCCACTCTATTTGTCAGGATAAATCAATTCTTTGGGAGAGACGAGAATCTGTTTGCATCGGAAACGACTGCCCAGACACAACCCTGAGGGAGAGGAATGGTCAAATGAATGCACAAGCCTCTTTGGGACAGGTCTACCTCCCCTCTATTCCTTTCCACGCCCCACATTAATGCCACAGTTCTACACAAAATTATGATGGACAAGTGAGGGACTTAATCCTCATATATCCAGTCTGGCCTTCCAAGCCATGGTTCCCCAAAATCCATCCACTAATAGTTGTGCAGAAGTTACCACTGGCATGACTGTAGACTGCTTCCAAGGTTCCCCCGGACCTTTTGTCCAAGCTCCCACATTAATATGGATAGCAGCTCAAGTAATTTCTTCTGTTTCAAACAACTTTCCACCACCTCAAACAGCCTAATCGACCTATCGCTGCATCACAAACATCGGAGAAATACAAACACTTGATACCGAATTTCTAAACTGGTTCACTGGGAAGAAGCCCAGTTCGAACAACCTAAGCCTTGTGGGGGGCAATGGAATTCTTTCCCACAAATTTCACTCCTGCCTATCCTCTACTATGCTTAAATCTTATGGTTCAGCCTTAAAGATAGTAATTCCAGACTTGACGTCAAATTCTATGTACCTAAGATTGCTTAAAGGAGCTTCTATAGTCTAGACCACCTATACCCAGATATACACCACACGTGGGACATCGATAATCTCCTTAGTTACTTAGCCAATTGGGAACTAATGTCTACTCCCCTCTGCCCTCTTAAGTGTTAAACTAGCATGCCTTAGCATTTGCTGCAAGATCAGCAGAGTTAACGTTGATCACATTCAGGAGCCATGGATGTCACTTACTCCAGGGGTGCTCACATATTCTTAAAAGGAGAACTAAAACCCAATTTCCCAGGAATTACCAGAAATTGATCTCCGGAAAATATATGAGGAACCTTCAATGTTTATAGTGTCACACCTAAAACACTACTTACAATTATCAAGTGGTAACAGGGAGACATTTCCCAGCTCTTTACATCCACCAAACCCCCTTTAGCCCAGCCTGCTCCAAACAGACAGGGGATGGATACTCTTAGCAATGGATAGCGCAGGAATCGACACTTCAGTATTCCCCCCTCATTCCATTAGGGGTGCAGCTGCCACGAAAGCAGCCTCCAAGGGAGTGCCATTACAATCTATCCTAAGAGCAGCTAGATGGTCATCCGATGACATTCGTCCGACATTACTGGGGTCCTACAGAACTAGAACGTCAAACTTCGCAAGGGCAACAACCAGGTGTGTGCTGCTCGCCTAACAATGTTGCTAGGTGGCTGCCTCCCGTGGGACAAAGAAGGGTTTGCAGGAATCTATGTACTGCAAACCCATTTGTCCTAGGGAATGCCAGACACCTAGCAACAGCGCCCAACCCTCCCTCCCAGAAAGTTCCTGGTGTTGGCTTTAAACAAGTTGATAAACTAGTTGGAAACTGCTAATCCAATAATTTATAAACATAACTTTTTTGTTCTTGTGCATTATAAACCCACACGCACAGTATAAACTCATTATATCCATTCATCTCTCCTTCTTATACCCTTAGCACGTCCAAAGTTCCAGAGACACAAAACCAACCTGCGCAGAGGGACACTAGGAAATAGACCAGAAACGTCTCTCTACTTTCCTACTTCTCAACCTTCATTTTTCTCCTACAGCGTTTGGTTCCCATGGACTGTTTGAAAACATGAAAGTCATTCAGCAACCTTCTCATTTCTGTTGATAAGTTAATCCGTATACCTTACATTGTGTCACTACAAACATCCCCAGTTGTTACTATAAATGTTAATCTGTTCAAGTAAAGCATTGAAATCCAAAGTTGATTCATTTCCATTTTTTCCATGTGCAGTTTACTTGTCCTTACATGTATATTCATGTATAAATAGTCTATCATATGTATGTACACACATAGACAACAAATAATGGAGTCCACTACTATATAAAGTAGGACAGCCATCTGCTTGACGTGAAAAAAACCTGCCTTTTCCTGTGAAATCTCGCAGATCTCGGAACTTCGATCGCCCATGCACGAACAGTGGCCGCAGGATGCGCACCATGAAATTACATTTTTCCCAGACGCGGTTTCGGGAGGCAGCCACCAAGCTGTTGCTAGGGGTGTCTTATTCCCTAGGACAAATGGGGTTTGCAGTACATAGATTCCTGCAAACCCTTCTTTATAAGAAAAAAAAATCACATTGTACTTGTTACCAGGTATGATTGACTTACCTGACAAGGGTCCGAGGTCATAGAAAGTAAGAGCTAGCATCTACTGATGGTCTAAGAAGAATATAACGGCACCATTTTTTAGAATAATAATATATAATACACACCCATCATAATATCCAGAGAGCAAATTGATGAATACCACAGCAGAAACAAATTAAAAACATTTACTTTTCAGTTTGCCTGCGTGGTGAGGGTTTGCCTCTCTTTCGTGAGTGGTATACTAAGGGATTCAGGTCTTCGCATTTCTTCCTTTTCTCTAAATGAAAAAAAAATATTTAAATATTACTTTTTCACATCTTTACAAAAGGTTTCATAATAACGTCCACAGATATGCTGAATTCTAAACTACTACAGGAGTTCAAGAAATGTGACCTTAGTTGTTATATAGTGCTTGGACTGCACATTTGACTAACCTGGTTCGATGAAAGAGGATTTTCCTTCATTCGATCTCTGATACTCTCTTGTTGGTGACTGTTTACAAAAGATACCTTTCAAATCATAAGAAAGGGAACAGGTACAAATTAAATAAAAAGATTCAGTGATATTAAGCTCTCCATAGACAAGCCATAAATGCAGAGTTTAACAATCTCACTCATTGGAGATTCGTCTCTCCTCTATGAAAGCCTTAAATTGTAACTAAGACTATTTCCTCGATAGTCTTACATCATCTTCCTCCTCCTCCGTAGCAAACTATCGATAATAATCATTTTGATCCAACATGTTCCACTATGGGGGAAACATTATGTTACTAAACGGATCCGGACACCAATAAGCTTTGCATATATAAATAGTACAAGTATACAAATGTACCTCCTCCATTTGTAATAACTGTGTTTGCTAGGGAGCTCTGGTGGATTATGTTCTCGACGAATCCGCAGCTCTCTGCTTATGTCATTATTTCTTAGCTGTAGCTCAGAGAAATCATCTGTTGGCTTTAAGAAAATAAAATTGGAAGATAAAAACTTACAAATAAAAAAAAAAAAGATTAAAAGCAGAGCCACCAGTAAAGGTATCACTTTAATGAGCAATTAAATGTAGATAAATTACCACCAAACTAGAATAGTAAGAAAGCAGAGATGTAAGACTAACCTAAAAATGCTGCCTAATGTTTTGTTCCAGGTTCTTCCAGTTAGTAGCAGTCTGTCTTTTCAGAGGTAGAAGGATAGGGAGGAGACCTATTGCTGCATTACAGGCTAGCCCTACATACATAGAACAAAAGTGGAGGAGCACACCACAGATGTGTTTCAACGATTTATTGCGAAAACAACTTGATACAAAATTTCGGGAACACGTGTCCCTTCCTTATGTATAACTAGTGCATCCAACCAACCAACATGTATACCCTCATAACCCCACCTACTCACATGCACTGGTTATAACTGAGGAAGAGACCAGTGTTCCTGAAACACATCATTGCCTTAACACTTGGCAGTAGAAGGTTGGAGGATTGCACCTACCTATTGTCTGGCAAACAGACATGTGCTTTGTGGCTTTGGACTATATAGCGCTACTACCTTTTATTAAATTTTCATTTAAGAGGTAACATGCCCTTTCATTTAATAAATACGTACCAAAAGTGATAGATATTGTTGTCCAAAAAAAAAAAAAAAAAAAGATACCTCATTGCCAACCACCTCTTGTCGCCACTATCCACACTGTTAAAGCCAGAGTCAAGTGCACCATACGGCCTTCCAGCATATCCATCATCATGGCTGCAAAGATTAAAATACAGGCATTTGTTTTAGAAGGAAACTAATTAGTGTTTAGAAACTAAAGTTAGAAAATATTTTGTTCGTGTAAACAAATGCTCTTTTCCCTTTACCAAAGCAAAGGACGTGTTAGTGTATTACACAAAACAGCACTATTTTTTTTCCTCTGATACCAGTCTTTAACACCCTTTCCTCTGCCACAAATCGTATATCACGATCTGTGCAGTGTATGCCCAAACTGCCACAGATCGTGAATATACGATATGTGGCTCTACCTGAAAAAAAAAAAACGGAGCTAGGTGCGATTGGGGGGCAGTATTCAACTGCCCCCCTACCCCTCGTCCCCCCTCGGTTTCGTCCAAATCCGAGGGGGGATGGGAGATTACCTGCCTTTAGCCGTGCCCGAGGAGAAGCCGGTCCCACGTGGAGGAAGGGTTGTTCCGAAAGGGAGACCCGGTGATGTCACTGAGCTTCCTCCTTCACCGGGGTCTTCCCTTGAAGTGGTAAGAGACTGCCCACTGGTGGTCTAGTTGAGGTACTGCAGCCTGATCTCCATTCAGTCATGCTGCAGTACCTGTATAGCACAAGCTGTCAGCTGACAGCTGTACTATATATTTTGTGAATGGAACTCAAAGTTCCATTCACAAATAGGATTTTTTCTAATTCTTTGCTACTTAGCGAAGACTTAGAAAAAAAATGGGGACAGAGATCAAAATTTGGTGATCACTTCTGATCCCAAATTATTGATTTTTGCCAATGAATGAAAAATCCCTTCCTGGAAAATGATTTCCGGGAAGTGATTTTTCCAATCGGATTCGAATTGGAAAACGGGCATTTTTGCCCGTATTCCAAGTTCGTATCATTCCCTAAGATGATTTGATGATCATCTTTGGATGATCCCCAAAAAAAGGGGAAATGCCCACAAAAAAAATCTTAAAGTGATACACACACCTTTTTTTTTTTTTTTACCCTAAAACTATAAATTAGCAAAAAACTTTGTCTTCTCCAAGCTTCCAATGTCCCCGGTTGATATCGGTAAAGTAAACCGGATCATTATTTGTTGGATTTCAAGGAAACTAAGCCTATTTTAGTAGGAAATTTTGCAGAGGTACCAAAAAAAGGCCGTATTGCTTTTTTAGGATCAATAAAGTGTGCAAAAACTTGTGTGACTCTCCGTACTAACTGGTTTTCCACTAAAAGGGGGAGTGGGTATAGGGTAGAGGGTGGGTTGTGGGCGTTTTTAATTTTTTCTTGTAATTGCATTGCAGCATGGATCCCATTTGAGCTAGTTGGTGCCCCGTCTCCGTTTGCACCCACCCTTATGGCATACCGTTTGATTCAGGACATGTGGGAGATTGCCATTTAGTGGGTTTTTTTACTTGCCAAGTGGGTTTAGGTAGGATTTCACCATTGAGTCCTCTTATTTTATTTTTCACAAAATCTCCTAAAAGCACGGATCTATGAATAGCAGCGTCTGGAATTCTTCACGTATATACGAAAGCATGATACCATCACGTAGCTGAAGGTGTGTAGCTTCCAAAATATATAGTTTTGTGGGGGTATTTCAAAATTGATTAGGCTGTTCAAATTACAGACACTTTGATTTTTTTCTTGTAATTACACTTGTGCATGCGTCCAATTTGAGCTAGTTGGTGGCCACGTCCCTGTGTGCATCCACGCATATAGCATACCGTTTGATTCAGAACATGAGGGAGATTGACATTAAGTGGGTTTTTTTGCTTGTCAAGTGGGTTTAGGTAGCATTTCAACCCTTAATCATCTTACTTTATTTTTCACAAAACCTCCTAAAAACACGGAGTTCTTTGGATCACTGGGTCTGGAATTCTTCATGTGCATCAAAGCATGGCCCCGTAACGTAGCTGAAGGTGTGTAGATTCCAAAATATATAGCTTGTGGGGGGAATTTCCATGTTTCGGAACTGTTTCCTTAGAAAAGGTAGGCTGTTCAAATTACAGAGCACTTTGATTTTTTCTTGTATGCATTTGTGTGATACGTCCAATTTGAGCTAGTTGTGGCCACGTCTGTGTACATCCACACATAGGGCATACCGTTTGATTCAGACATATGGGAGATTGATATTTAGTGGGGGGTTTTATATTTGTGGGGGGCATTTCCAAGTTTTGGGGCTGTTTGAAATTACAGAGCACTTTGATTTTTTCTTGTAATTACACTTGCATGCTTCCAATTTGAGCTAGTTGGTGGCCACGTCCCTGTGTGCATCCCCGCATAAGCATACCGTTTGATTCAGAACATGTGGGAGATTGACTTAAGTGGGTTTTTTTGCTTGTCAATTGGGTTTAGGTAGGATTTCAACCCTTGAATCATCTACTTTATTTTCACAAAACCTCCAAAGACACGGAGTTCCTTGGATTACTGGGTCTGAATTCTTCATGTATGTATGAAAGCATGGCACCGTAACGTAGCTGAAGGTGTGTAAATTCCAAGAATATATAGTTTGGGGGGTATTTCTAATATAAGGGGGTGTTTAGTCTGACAAATCTGAAAAGTTGCTGTAATTGGGCCATTGTTCATTGGCTCACTTTGTGGCTAGTTGATTCCACTTTTGCGTGTGTAACCATACATGGGCATACCGTTTGATTTCAGGACATTTAGGAAATTGATATTTGGTAACTTTTTTTTACATTACTTGGATTTTGCATGATTTCTACCTTTGAGAGTGTTTTTATTCAAATTTTTTAGAAAATCTGCTAAAACTAGCGAATTCTATGAAGAACTGCGCCCACACCATTGATGGTACGAATGAACACTAGATTTCGTAGATAAAGGTGTGTGGATTCAGGAAATATATGGTTTGTGGGGGTTTGTTTTTGTGGGAAAAATTGCAGACTGTTCAAATTAAGATTTGCCTGAATATTTTTGCTGTTTCTGATCCATTGTGCATTGTTTCACTTTGTGTCTTTTGGCTTCCACGTCCACGTTGTGTAACCCCCATATGGCATACCTTTTGATTCAGGACATTTGGGAGATTAATATTTAGTAACTTTTTTTTAATTCCATGAGGTTTTGCATGATTCTACCTTTTGAAGTTGTTTTTTTTGTTCATTTTTTCAGACAAATGTCGAACTCTATTCTACGAAGAACTGCGGCCCACACCATTGATGGTATGAATGTGAATAAACTACATGTTACTAGCTGAAGGTGTGTAAATTTCAGGAATATATAGTTTGTGGGGTTATTCTAAGTTACGGAGGTGTTTTGTGGAAAACTGCAGACAGTCCAAATTCAGAGTGCTAAATATTTCGCTGTTTCTGAGCCATCGTGATTGTCTCACTTTGTGGCTTTTCCGCTTCCACGTCCGCGTGTGTAACCACACATATGGCTACCGTTTGATTCAGGACATTTGGGAGATTGATATTTTGAACTTTTTTTTAGATTCCATGATTTTTTGGCATGATTTTTACCTTTTGAAGTTGTTTTTTGTTCATTTTTTCAGACAAATGCGAACTTCTAACGAAGAACGCGCCCACACCATTGATGGTATGAATGAATAATCTACTACGTTACATAGCTGAAGGGGTGTAATTTCAGGAATATATAGTTTGGGGGTTATTTCTAAGTTATGGGGGGTGTTTTGTGGAAACAACTGCAGACTGTCCAAATTCGGAGTTGGCTAAATATTTTCACGTTTCTGAGCCATCGTGCATTGTCTCACTTGTGGCTTTTCGCTTCCACGTCTGCGTGTGTACCATACATATGGTATACCGTTTGATTCAGGACATTGGGGGATTGATATTTGGTAACTTTTTTTTACATTCCATGGTTTTTTGGCATGTTTCTAACTTTTTGAATGTTTTTTGATGTGCATTTTTTTTAAAAAATCTGGTAAATTGCAAACTATCTAAGAAGAACTGCGCCCACACCATTGATGGTATGAATGACTTTACTCTACTGCGTAATAGCTGAAGGTATGTAGATTTCAGAATATATAGTTTGTGGGGTATTCTGAGTTGGCACTGGTCACGCTCTGGGTTGTGGTAATCCAGTCTCTGGGTACACCCATGAATTGTCAATACCGTTTTATTCGGGAGGGGTTGGCTTTCATATTTGAGATGCGTTTGGAACTTTCTCCACAGTTTTTAGCTGAAATTCGCATTTGATTTTGTCTCTGATTTTACAGTTGAGGAAAAAGGAAAATGAGAGTAACTTACAATTTGACAAGAGCTGCGCCCGGGTATCTGCGTTTTGATCGAAACTTACCTCACTCGTTAATCCTGCGAGTGTGTAGTTTCTAAAAATATCTCACCTTGTGGGGATATTTTAGATAATTTGGTAGATATTCTATGTTAACTGTCAGTAGTGGTTATACATTTTATTTGGTGTAATTCTAGAGGTGCAGTTAGTTTGGGGGGGGTCTCCTGTACGGAAAAGTCGGTACCTTACATATATCTGTATCGTTGTACTCGGAGTATCAGAGCGTGAGCTTTTAGAAACAGTGAGATTTTTGTGTGTAACCTTAAGATAACTATAAGTAAAAATGGGAAAAATCCATGAAAATTTGCAAATTTTTCATTTTTTTTACATATTTTACCCATAATTCCAGTAAAATTTCCAGAAAAGTTACAAAATTTTGTTACCATGTTAAAGTAGACTTTGTGCTGAAAAAAACAATGTATAATATTCCTGATTTACTGCAAGGTTTCCTACTGTAAAATTAGTCTAAAGCGATTAAGGGCAAAATCTTGAAAATTCTTCTGGCAGTTAACGCAAAAAAAAATGAAAATCTCCTGTGAAAATTCTTCTGGCAGTTAACGCAAAAAAAAATGAAAATCTCCTGGCAGTGAAAGGGTTAAGGGTCTACTTATAAATAATAGTACAAAAATTCTAGGATGCCACTGGTGTTTTACTCACCCTTGACACAGCTTAACAGAGGAGTGTCGGTATGGTTTACCTCCCCTTTAAGGCTTCAATGACCAATAATCACTAGATTTGACTAGCCTCATATACCTCATATACACCTCATATATGTTGGTCATACATGATATATGCATATTTTTTACTAATCAATATACTACCTTCTAGTCTGCTCACTTTGTAAACAATAGTATGCTTTAATATTGACTGAAAAAGAATGGTCTAAGCGAATAAATATGAATCAGTAAAACACAGCCCAATCATCCTTTAATCAATGGAATGTTCAAATGGCAGCTTAAACCACACCCCTGAGTCTGCTCCATGTGTCTGCTACACATGATGTGATGTGTATTGTAAGGGACATATACACCAAGGCTTCTTATATAACAACTCCAGCCTGCAGGTGGCATCAGTGAGTAATAAAAGACAAGACATCCCTGCTCTCTATGGCTAGGAGGACAGAAAGTGAAAGTAGACTGTGGTGTGGGGAACCTGTTTATGTGCACTGTCTGCTTTGTGCCAGACCACCAGAGTAACCCACTGTGTGCCATGCTACCCATAATCATTCCATAAAGCAGTGATCTGGTACAAATTGGTGGCAGTGGTGCTGGTAATATCATTTATTCTCCCTGTTTTCTCTGTATAGTTGTTCTCTGTATTAAGCTATGGAGGCTGCTACTGATAGTATTGATTTAAATCCTCCTGTCCTCTCACAGGTCTTGCAAACAAACAAATCCTTTATTCACCTGTTAACATGTTTCCGTCTGCATAGCAGACCGTCATCAGAACATCTGATCACGAGACACACACTTCCTTAAAACCAAACCACCCAAGACATACCCCCTACGTGTGACCAATAGACCTCCACCAACCTCAAATCCTCCCACAATCAAAGTAAGCACCCCGCCCCATGATCGGGGCTGTGAAACATACTAAAGTTAACCCCTGCCTATTCGGAGAGACCGGGAAGGCAGAAAGAGAAACATAACCCGGATCGAAAAACCCGCCCGACCCGAACAAGACTATCCCATCTCAGTGCATACAACCCACCCAGCCTGCGAATAAAATAAAGTTATAGATATTATGATATATATATATCATAATATTAATATATATATATATTTTTTTTTTTTTTTTTTTTTTTTTTTTCCAAAACATCCAAAGTTCCAAAATTTTTTGAAAATTGAAGGGGAGTATGAACTGCTATTCTTACTTTCCCGCACTTAAGCAGGTGTACAATACCCAATCAAGTCCCCTTCCTTTTAGGGCAAAAGCTGTTTTCATCTCCCCTGCAACTTACAGCATCACCCTTAGGTTAGTTTCACACGAGTGTCGTGTTTTTGGCCAGGTAGTGATTCTTAGCAGTTAACAGATGTTTTTGAGTGGTCAATTTTGAAGAAACAATAAACATAGCGTTTTCTGCAGCTAAACATCTAGATCTGCTCAAAAATTACTATAAAGCAGTTTGTGCTATATTTTGTTATAACTAAAAACAAACAAAAAAAGGAATAAACCTTATGACATTTCAGTAGGATCCATGAACAGTACATTTTTTTTAAAACTATTTAAAGGGAAAGTACAGTGGAAAATATTTTTTTTTAAATTATTAGTTTATATTACCTAGTTATTCTACATATTCTCTTCCATTTTGAAAAATCAGTTGAATTTATACCCCTTGCTATTACCTGCTAACATTAGTGTTGACATTAGTGAGCTGACATTTTGGGTTCTGTAATGGTCCTTCTTCCCAGAATGCACACTAACTCGAAATGTTCTACTGATTGGCTGTTGGATGGGTCAAACATCCTCGGATCTCTACTGAGCAACTAAGTCCACCCAGGCGCTGGGACAAGGACAAAATACAGATTTTTGCACTGAATTCCCCTTTAAGCACACCAGTTTTATTTCGAAAGGTTTAAAACAATTCGAAAAATAACCCAATAAAAGTCAATGTCATGACAGATATTCGGTAACTTTAAACTTTTTTTGAAAATAAACTGAAGTTTGAAATAAAAAAAAAAAAAACATCACTATTGGTACAAATATGGTGATAATTGACAAATCCTGCCAGATCCAATGGGATTAGCCGATAACTGTCCATCTGTATAATGGAAAAAATACAATCCTGGGACTGACAAACCATAGCTGTTGGCCACAGGATTTACCATTGCTAAGCAAAACTTTCCATTATTTACTTTTGACCTTCTTCTTTCAGTAAAAGGAAGTAATAGCTGACCAACAGATCCCCATATAGAGTAAAGGTGGCCATACACATTAACGATATTAGGTAAATCCCGTCAGTCCACAACGAGATTTACCCAATATGGCTAATGCGTAGGGGCTGAATCCGACCGACCATAATGCAGATAAACATCCGTGGTCAGCATTCCGGTCGGTCGGGGAAGATGAAAAATTTCCGTCTGTTGGCATCGGCTCCTTTTACTTTAAAGTAGAGAGAGCCGTTAGAGTCAGCCTGTGTATGGCACATGGTCCACCAATCCCCATACCGCGGTTCTCTTCACAATGTGCAGACCGATACAAATGTTATCCGCCGGCACATTGCGATGGAAATTGCATGCGTATGGCAATTGTTGTCTATTACCCTTTAAACAATGAATAAAAAAATTAACACTTTTTTTCCTTACCAAGTACCAAAGCCAACTGGTCTTCGATCATATTCAGGTATATCAGGGCCACTCTTACAAGCTTGAATGTTCAGGTATTTAAATATATGTATTTTTCCTTTGATGCATATCTGTGCAGAAGAAAAATATATGGCTGTGTTATTAACTTAAAATACATAGCCCATACAGCTGTTAACAATCAAAATCAAAAAAAAATACTAGGTGAAAACAGGACGATATTTCAGCACGATCGACTGGCTGGCAAGATACTCTGGTCAATTGGGTCGAATAGCGACCATCCTCAAATTGAACAAAAATTTATCACATCTTTAAGTCGATTGTGCAGTCGTCAATAGGCTAAACATTCAGTTGTGATATATCACTAGCAACACATTTTTTCAACCAACAGACGACAAATCAGGATAAGGATGAATCGGTAGTCCGCTGGTCAAAAATATAGGGTGAAAATTGACCCAAGACTACCAGGCCTTTCAGGCAGTTTTACACAGAATATTTTCTCCTGAGATATTCAAATGCATTTAAATTTAGATGGGTGCAAATGAGATGTCTAGGCCTGCTCCTGACCTGCGCTGGAGGAGACTGCAGCGGATTATTATCAAGGCTGATGGTCTGAAGGTGGCGAAGATTTCGGTAACACACTGGAATACTGCTGACTTTATTACAGGAAAAATCCAAGCGGACTAGAGGCAAATCGGCAAGTTCTGTAAAGAATGAAATAGAAGAGAATACAAATTTAGATGTCAGAGAAGCTGCTTCCAGAGTTTGATACCCCTCATGAAATTCCTTGGTCTTCTTTTAAAATAAATTCATCATGACAAACATATACGGTACCAGTTAAATAAAATTAAACGCAATTAAATAGGATTTTCAAACTCGCATAATTATGTAACTACGGTACATAAAGATGGTAACAAATTATCCCTTCTCTGCGAACACAATAGCATTTTTCTGACTGTAAATCTTAATGTAAAGACTCTACACACACTGCTGAGAAAGTCCATTGGCAAAAAGGCAACTTGACTGTCAGAGGTGTTTTCACCCATTTGGATATAGATACTAAATTAATGTCTACTTATAGGAAAATCAAAACCAGGAGAACATTACTTCTTATTGCTTGCCCTTTCTCAAACCAACCCTTTAAAGTGAAATCTAATAATTAAACCTTCGGCTTAACAGAGGATAAAATAATAATTCAGCACCTTAAATCACAGACATCATCATTTTGTAAATTAAAGGTGTCCATGCACTAGTTGTATATTAGATGGATTAGATACTCAATTGTAGACTAACTAATCGAATATCTATAGCACTGTTTTCACCTTTTGACATTCTTGCGATGGTCCCACCCAGCAAAAAAAAAAATAATGGGTCAGGTGTCTCTTTCAGCATCGCAAGGTAAGTTCCTAGCATATGGGTACCTTACAACATTTACAAGAAATCCCATCTCATTAAAAAAATACTGTTGGGAATGTGGAGATTGAATCAGCTCTAATTTACCTACCTTATTTAATTTGGTAGCGACTTCTGTCCATAGGCACTTAGCATTGCAAAACCAGATGATTATGTCTCAATAAAGCTGAAACCGGTCTCTAGCTGGCTCTCTGGTTTTGCATTTAGCTTGTCGAAAGTGGTTAATGCCTCTTAGTAGGTATAGCACTTCCTAAGGGCTACCATGGAAATTACCCCGAAGCCTCCGTTTCTTATTTCTATAGAAGTATGCAGAGGTCTACTTCCTTATACGGTTTCAGTGACTTAATACCCTTATATTACATTGTAAGGTGTGCAATGCCCCTTATATTATTGCTCCCTGCTTTCATAACATCATTCCATCCACCCTTTATTTACTCCGATATCTTACAGATACTACCATCAGAAATAATTTTAAAAAAATTTAAAAAAAGACCAGCTATTTAATTAAGAGGGATTTCCTGTAAAAGCTTTCATTTACAGATAAATGCAGATATCTTATAATACATACGTTATGTTAGTGTATATATAGAAAAAATGGGGGGGGGGGGATTTATAACAAATTAGTGATTTTTTGATACATGGATACCCAATTTAATGGAATGAGAACAACAGTGTAAATAAATGCCTCGGCTAATGTATTATAAAGCTTCATTGCCTATAAATGGCATAAATGGTTGTTATACCATATTTTAAAATAAATATATCACCACAGAAGGAGGCAAAGAGTGGAGAAAAACATTCTCACACAAAACTTCCCTGCAGTCAAATAAAGGGGTATTTATCTTTATCACTTACCTTCTGGTAGCTGTAATAAATGGTTCCTCCTGATGTTGAAATCCCTTAATAAGTCTAATTTGCCGATTTGCTTTGGAATCGTTTGGATTTCATTGCAGCTTACATCCTGCAATATTAAAAGATAATGGATTGAAATGTGCTAGAAATTCTTCTCCAAAGCATGCAGTGAACAGACGGTCCCATCATCTGTCTGGCATTTCCCATACATGAATTAATAAATTCCCTTATCTATGCATGATACTATCAGCAATGAATAATAATGAATAATGCTGGGCAAAATATTTCTGAAAATTTCCTTCAGCCTCGGTCAGCTTTCAGCCTAGCAATGCCCCAGACTTTAAAAGGAGCATATTGCAAGACACAGTAAACTCAGAAGCTTGACTGCCTTTTTTCACTGGACAAGAGATATTTACAAGTAATTCTTGTATTCGCCATTACCTCCTTTAAAAATGCCCATACTTCAGTCACAACTTGCCTTGTATGCATGCTTGGAATTTGACCAGCAGTTATGCATCATATCTATTTTCCTTTTCTTAGCAATTTCACATTTAATCATAATACAAATTAATCCTTGTCTTGGCCTCTTGCTAGAAATGTAATGATGTCGCATATACAGTATCCACTTTCTAGCTTTGGGCAAACTACAATTTAAACAATCCCTTGAAAGATTTGGGAAACTGGGGATGCCATAAAGTGTAGTTCAACAAAAGCTATGCAAAAATGTTGCAGGTCAGATTCTTAGCAATCCAATCCAATTGCATAACTGAATAGTCTAAAACATCAGTGCATAAAGAACAAAAGGGACAAGGAATCCCAGTACCCAAGAAACAGCACTCACACACTTATCGTTCAAAAATTATGGAATCATTTATTGACACAAAATACACTAACCTACCCACGTACTCCTTCTATTCCCATATATAAGCAAAAGAAAAATAGGAAACACACCGGGCGTCCCCGATCACATATGTAAACAGCCTCGTTGTGATGGCCCCAGACAGGACAGGATGGAACATTACAGAAAAATGCTGGCTGTGCAAATAAGCAATGAGATGTCCAAAGTTTCAGGCTGGTAAGTAAAGAGTCCATTGCATACAATAGCAGCTCAATCAAGCAAACAAACAGTATCTGTAACAGTCTAGAACAGTTACCAATGGATCCCGGTCTACAACAAGGTGATTACAATGTATCCAAAGTACAGAATGCAGAATAAATAGCAACAGTCTTACCCAGGACTTGTGTACACTGTTCGCCTCTCCTCCTAAGGAGCCTGCAGTGTAGACTTCAGCATGGATCTCCGATACAAATGCTCCTTAGCACTGGAGCGATATTCCGTCCAACTCTTCACCCAGTGCTCTTGGGAAATTCCCTCTGCTCTCCGCTCACCACAATTGCCGGTAGGTAACCCATCCGCCTCCTCTCCAAGTCCAATCAGGGCCTCGGTAACCGACACGTGTTTCGTCTGGTATAGTTACTATACCAGACGAAACGGTAACTATACCAGACGAAACGTGCAGGAGGAGCGACGATCAGTGTGCACAAGTCCCGGGTAAGACTGTTGCTATTTATTCCGCATTCCGTACTTTGGATACATTGTAATCACCACGTGGCAGACCGGGATCCATTGGTAACTTTGTTCTAGACTGTTACAGATACTGTTCATTTGCTTGGTTGAGCTGCTATTGTATGCACTGGACACTTAACTTACCAGCCTGAAACATTGGACATCTCATTGCTTATTTTTCTGTTATGTTCCATCCTGTCTGGGGCCATCACAACAAGACCGTTTACATATGTGACCAGGACGCCCAGTGTGTTTCCTATTTATCTTTTGCTTATATATGGGAATAGAAGGAGTAGGTGGGTAGTGGGTCTAGTGTATTCTGTGTCAATAAATGATTTCATAAACAGCGTGAGTGCTGTTTCTTGGGTACTGGGATTCCTTGTCCCTTTTGTTCTTTTTGCTATAGTTTATGTGGTTGACCCTAGCACCGTCTATGTAAATTAGACAGCACATATCAGGAGTGCATCCTATATATATATTCTATGTAAAACATCAGTGCATGAACAGTAAAATCAATAAGTACACAACTGTCCCCTTTGGTGCAGGGGGAAAAAGTAGGTAGGACCAGAAGTTAACCTCATTATTAATCATAATTGGGAGAATCATGCTTGGATTAGGTGTCTACCCTTATTTTTAGTGGCTTAGAGAATTTAGGGCCTTATTTAATAATTGGTGCAACATTTTGTCCATCTTCTTAACTGCAGTAACCAATCAGAGGTTATAAAATGTTTTCAAACTGTAGTGAACCAGTAAAAAGTAAAAATTTTATTGGTTGAAGCAAATTAACAGCTCAGGCAAAATTCTGCCCCTTTTATTGAATAAGGCCCTTGGTGAGCACGCACAGAGACTACCTGCTTTGAAAGAGAGTAAGGCAGAAGGCACACTACAATGCATGTGAAAGCGCATGCATGTTTTGCGTGTATTAATATCCACTTGCGATTCCGGTAATGTTCCGTTATTGGAGCACATGCGAATCGCACAAAAAATGATGATCGCGTCTGCTCCTATATGCAGATCGCATCGCATTGCAACAGACGGCAGTACACCTAGCCAGACCAACTGGCCAACACTAGCGTGCGCTTTTAAACTTGTGCATCAAAATGCGGTAGTGTGGCCTAGGGACAGTTATCTTTTTTAGCCCACATAGTCTCAGATCATATATGAAGTCAATGGGTATATGCAGCAACAGATTTCTAATATTTGCAGCAGCAAAAAAATACAGTTTGAAGTATTTGCTGTAATATTTAATGGCCAAGTACAATTCAATTACAATACATTTTTGTTGTTAGAAGAGAGACTAACAAGGGTAACACTACAGGTCTATGATGAAGTCTGGTCCCCCTGGCTCTCTGCCATGTCTGACGCGAGAGGCCTATCTATAAGGGACCTCACCCAAAGAGCGGGTGAATAAATAAATTTAAAAAAAAAAAAAGATGCAGAGAGCAGAGCTGAGAGACGCAAGGAGCCGTGGGCGGTGGGCGAGTCGGATCTGGAGCCTCGGGTTAGAAATGTTTAATGTTTCTATAGCTTTTATATGAATGGAACCTTACAGTTCAATCATTGAATATGATTATTGTGTTTATTAAATGAAGGACAACAAAAAAAAAAAAAAAAAAAGAAAGAGAGAGAGACCGAGCGCCGAATTTAAAAGGGTTATACAACAATAACTGCTGTTAAATTTGTAACCTACACAGAAATAACTTTAACGCCACAAGTGCTTTTGCATGTATTTCCTAGTGCTCGATCTTTCTCAATAAAAAAAAAGTTTGGAAAAAAAAGAAGAGAGACTAACATGTGCAAAACGTGGTCTCAGCCACTACACAAGCAGAATTGAATAGCTTTCCTACCTTCCTAAAAGAAGAACTTCACGATTTTAAATGGCTTATCTCTATGCAGAATGGCGTAGACATTTTGTAATGCTTACATTTTGAATCATCCCTTTTCATTCCTACATTCAATCCTAATAAGCTAATTATTGTCATCCCATACAAAATCTGTTTTTACGTTGAAACCATAAATTTCAAAACCCTGGAGCCCAATAACATTTTCAGATCAGGATCTACTACTAGATGCAGCATCCACTGCCACAAAAGTTTGCAGTTTAAAAATGGGAAACTAGAATACATTATTATTGCTTTTTAGAAAAGTCACATTTACCTTAGCAGAAGCTGAAAAAATACAATATCCACACATACCAATTCAGTCAGATTCTTTAAGGCACCAATTTCTCCTGGCAGAGAATCCAATTTATTATTGCTGGCAATAAGAACTTTTAGAGGAAGGCTGCATAAGTGTCCAGGCAGGGATGTGAGCTGATTACGACTTGACACAAAATTTAGAAAAAAAATAAATGTTAAACGGAGTATTTATAAAAAAAAAAAAAATTACAACTTCCTAACAATAAATTTACGGTGTGCCAACAAATATATTTAACAATTTTGCAATTTAACAATTTTGCAAGCACAATAAATACTTAATATAAAGTAATAGTAAAAAAGGAGAACAAAACCAAAAATGCAGAGACAGCTTTACAGATCCTGTAATTGTGACTAAGTAAAACCATGTCTCTTACCTCTGTATTTAGCCTATTTGTGTAGAAATTATTTGTAGAATATTTTAATTTACCATCAATCTGTGATGTGACTGCTGTTTTTTAGTGTTGCCACTTCCTGGTGGTCATGGATGCAGCACTCCTTCAGCACTAGGTTCTTGTGTTTGCATCCCCATTCACTTTTTCACAAAGATGCATTAACAGCGTCACCTGCCAGTGTCTCCCAGCCAATCATCAGGGACAGCAGGGAATGTGATTAGCTGATTTTCTGCTCAAGCAGAATGATGCAGATACAGAGGGTAGTAAGATGTTAACCCTTTGCATAAGTATTTATGAAGCAATCTGTTAACACTTTACATTTGTGAGAATTTCTGCAAGAGTTTGTTTTTTGTTTATTTCTGCATTCTATAATTTATACAATTTGTAGAAGTGTGTGTTTTGCTGCAATATTTATTTAGATGCATTGATTCAGTGTAGCCAAACAGCATGAATGGCACTGCAATTTTAATGTGTTTGGGTCTTAGGGGAAAGGTGGCAAGCCTAGTACAATTGTTAGAGTGATCTCGTAAGTGCAACATAATGCAGAGCCACAGGTGGAACATAATGAAGTGAACCTGAAAACAATACACTACATTCACCAGTTTTATGCAGTGTTACTATAGAATAATTTGGCACTGGCATATGACAACGCAGGGGGAAAAAACAGAGCTACATCGCAAGTGTGATGTTTCCCCTGCATTGTGTGCTCCCTAGTGTGAACAAATGAGTGAGCACACCTTATTTAAGGGAAAAATTGCAGAAATATTCTGTAAAATTATGCAGCAGGAGGGCTGTCTGTGGAAACATAAAAGACTCTTCCTACCCTCCAACATTCTTTCCAACTTTCCCCTTTAAGAAAGGAATATGTCTGCAACTGGCCGGGAGAGCTAGAAAACTAACACCTGGCTGTGATATGCTAATTGGGACTTTCCAGGGTACATAATTGCCACAGATTCTCGTACAGGTGCGATACGATTGCGATTTGCGCTTCGCATTTTTTATCACAATTGCGTAAACGCAACAAAATTGCACATGAAATCGCATGCGATTCCGTGTGCGATTGCGGTGCCGTGTGGCCATGCCCTTACACAGCTACTAGTAACGTGCAAATCAGTAAATCGATCAGCACCACCCAGCCACTTCAACAGTTTCAATATTTTTTAATTAATACACTCACAAATCATAGGGGATAAGAGGTAGGATGTAAAATTACAGTGCAGAAAATGTAGTAAAGTCAAAGAAGCTTCTGGCAGAGGTGCAATGGTAGCTTCAGCTTGATGGAATAAGAAAATACAAAAGTAAAGGAAGGGCACCTGAGTGAATTCTTTCATTCTGAGAAGGTTGCTGAGGCAAATACTTTTTACTTGAATTTTGTTTTTGGGCTTTATTCTCCTTTAAAACTCCTCTTAAAAGGTAACTGTGGTTTTCAATACTTTCAAACTAGTTAGGCCTACATGTAAAAAGCCTTCCATCGTACCTTCAAAATAAATACCAAATCACATCTCTAGATAAAATTTGTGAGAATTTATTGCTGGAATGGTTCAGCAATATTACTTCCTGTTTGAACACTTCCTGTTTTCAGTTATGTGACCAGCTTGTAGTCATGTGACTAGGCTTTGCCTGCATTAATAGGCTCCCCTTCTCAACCTTCAATTTTTTCCCCAACGTACTTCCTTCTTTACCCAGCATTAAGTCCTAACTGAGCAGGACAGGGGCAGAGGTCAGGTCATGTCACTCAACCAACTGGAAGCAGGAAATTTGAACATTAACCCCAATATAATTTCTCACAGGCTCCAGCCAGAGATGTGATTGTTGTCTCATTTCAAAGGAAATACTTCAAGCTTTTTATTTAACCCTAACTTGTTTGGAGACCACAGTTGCCCTTTAAGAACAAAGATAACTTCTACCAGGTCGGGTTTATGTTTTTGTTTGCTGCTTTGATGTTAGTTAGTTTAGTTCATTTTAATAATTATGGTTAGAGCATAAAGAGGATTTTATATATTTAATTTTATTTCACCTTTAAAAGAAAAACTGCTAATAATGAAAACAACTTTACGGTTCGACAAGCATAAAAGTATAAATTACACTGTACCATGGCGATGTTACCTGATATTCAAGAAGGTCAGTGCCTGTAAGTTTAGAGTTGCTTCTGGAACATAGCGTATGCAGTTCTGGTAGAGATTCAGAGTCTCCAAGGACACAAAAAGGCAGATCTCTGCAGGAATCTCACACAGTCTATTTCGAGACAAATCTGAAAGAATAAAAAAACAGAAGCGTATGTACATGCGTATCCTATACAGTGAAAAAAAAATCTCCAATATATTGAAAGGCCATTTAGATTTAATTGAGCCTCTCAAAGAACAATTTAACAAAACAATGAATAACATATTAAGATATACCGTAATGCAGTTAATTCAAAGTGACCAGGGTAATGTAAGTCACCTATTGACTGAGCCAACAGCTTGGCTAGCTCTAATAAATTCAACAGAAAAGTAAGTTAGGCTAGGTAACATCAACCCCCCTAACTCCAATCAACACTTATGAAGAACACATTCACACACCTTTGTGTGCTGGATTGCTGCCTTGTCTATTTCCTGATTATGGTGTTCATTTTTTTCTTACTTTCTTAAAGTTAAGATTTCAATTTAATGGCAATAGAAATATTTTGCCAGCAAATGTGTATTTACAAGTTTTGCAGAATTGGAAAGCAGATTAAGGGCTAGGTCCCACTATGTGCGTTGTATTTTGCTGTCAGTTTTGAGTGCGTTTAGGACAATGCATTTTGTCCGCGTTCCTGCCCATTTGCAGGTTAACAGACACACGTTTTTCTATGCATTTGTCCGCGTTTCCAGTCCATTTCCATGTGTGTGCAGTTTTTGGAAAATCAACAGGAAACACTGGGGAAAACGGGGGGGGGGGAAACCCTGCAAAAAATGTTTGTCCGCTTTTTTTTGCGTTTCCATAAACTATTAAAGAGCGATTCTGACACACATGGACCAAAAGTCTTGCACGCATGCAGATAAAAATATGGACCACATAGATTCGGGACGCAAATTATACAGTGGGAATTGATTCTCACAATTTCTATTATATTTTAAATTACATTGCGATTCGCAAAATGCACGAAAAATCGGATTGCACCACGCATAGTGGGACCTAACCCTAAGGCCTGGCACACACAGGTCGACAAGAGCCTGAAATTGCAGGCTGAGGGACTACTAATTTGATAATCTACTGGATCAAGAAATAAAGGGAAAGTTCAGTGGAAAATATGCCACATTGTACATTATCTGTCTGCCATGTACAATGCTGTTTTGACACCTTACTCTGGGCGTTCCTATAACACCTCTTAGCCACTATCCAATCACGCCCTTAACACTTGGCTGTGATATGCTAATTGGGATTTTCCAGGGTACATATTTGCCACAGATTCTTGTACAAGTCATTCTGAATTGAGAAAGCCAGTCGGATGACTAGCGAAACATCTTCAAGAACTAAACTTCAAGTCCAGTTGATCTAAATGAATACAACAGATACAGTGGAAAATATATTTATTTTTAAAATTCTTAGTTTACATTATGCATACCTAATTATTCTACATATTCTCTTCCCTTTTGAAAAACAGTTGAATTTATACCTCTTGCTGTTCCTTGCTTTTAACACAGTGAGCTGACATTTCAGGTTCTGCAACGGACCTTTCCCCCTGAATGCTTCCCTGAATTCCTAACAGTAATTTCTACTGATTGGTGGTTGGATGGGTTAAAGGATAAGTGCACTGTAAAATCAAGTTATGTTCATTTGGAAGCTGCAGCTTTAAAAATACCATTGCCATATTTTTTTTTTACCTATGCCCCTCCAGACATAGCTTGTGTCTTGTAAGTGCCGACACTCGTTACTGGTTGTGAATGGTTAGCTTCGCCCTCTGGATTTCCTTGCTTTCCTGCTTGAGCTCAAACAGTAATGCTTGGAGTTACGTGCACATGCACGGAACTCACAGTCATTACAGTTTGAGGCTCAAGCAGGAGAGTGCACAGAACTCGCAAGCATTACTGTTTGAGGCTCAAGCAGAAGAAAGCAGAGGAAATCTCAGAGGGGCGGAGCTTAACATTCAGCAAACCAGTAACAAGATGTCAGCAACTTTCAAGGCACAAAGCTAGGTTCTGGAGGGGCATAGGTAAAAAAAAAAAAAAAATATGGCAATGGTATTTTTAAAGCTGCAGCTTCCAAATGAACATAACTTGATTTTACAGTGCACTTATCCTTTAATGTTGTATTAGTGCATGACTAGTTATAATTTATCAACATTTCTTATGAAATTTTCACAAAAATGGTTTAGTATTTATCCAACAAACTGTAAATTTCAGATCTTTTGGTCCTTGACCAAAATATCAGACAGGGCAGTCAATTGGGACAAAATTTAGCATGCAAACTGTAATTTTACACCCATAGTTAAACTAAATGCATACAAGATTTTGATAAAATGTTATCTATAACAATCAAAAAAATCTGTCAGTCAATAAAATAGAATACAAAATCAAGTGAGACATGGTAGATTTTTAAATTTTTATAAAGCTTTGTTTTTAAAAATGTGATCTATATAAATTGGTCATCATATTTTAATATCACACGTGAACATTTCCCTAAAAACAAGAAAGGAATCTCCTCTCTATCCTTATTCACTCATTTTGATAACTGTCTACAGATGAATTGGCAAGTCCCAACTCATTTCTGTAAAAAGACTGGGTTATTCACTCAAAAATGCGGAAGTACCAGCCTTGTTTATGCACAATGGTCTCTGTTTTAGATGATGTCATTCATATGAAAAACGGCCTGGAGGAGTTATTTAAAGAACATAGAACTTTTCATAGCTTTCCTCCCTCTCCACAATAAATTGTTCTCTGTATAAATGCAGCTTTTTGGACATTCTGAAGACAATCTTTATGAACATAAACTAGAGAGGAATAGCTCTGAGGCAAAATGCCACAGTATTGTAAAAAGAAGATAAATGGCATATAAGTCATTAATACAGGAACATACTGTAACTTTACATTTCTATAAATAAAATTAATAAATGATCCAGACATAAATTGCAGAACACTTTTACCCCGTCACTAGGCCCTTTGTAGAACTAGACAAACCCCAAGGCAGGTAGCCAATACATGTGCAAATTTACTGCTTCCTTTTCACAGGCTTTACAGGAAGTAAACTGACAAAAAAAAAATCTTTAGTGCATTACCCTATATACTCGAGAATAAGCAGAGGTTTTCAGTCTTGCCACTGCAGATGTTTGGAAATTACAAATCCCAGCAACTAAATAATGCTGAGAGTTGTAGTTTCCAAACATCTGGAGTGCAAAGGAATTGGGGGTTATTATTTGGGATTACTTTCCATTTAAAAGGGCAACTAATGCCTCAAAACAATACAGAATCAGGAGGATGGTATCTACCGTATATACTTGAGTACAAGTCGAATTTTTAAAGCTTTAAAGTTAGCCTGAAAACCTAACCTCGACTCGGGTCAAGTCCCAATTTAGACCCAAATTCTGCAATTGTGGATTGTAACCAGTAGGTGGTGCTGTGTTAACCTGCATAGAATGTTACAGGAGCTGATCTGCCTTTACACTTCCTGCTTCCTGTAGTCTGGCTGCTGGACTCACTCAGCACTGTCACTGCTTATCTGGATGCTGTAAATCTGATGGGTCTCCTCAGTTTGAGGCAAGAAACAGCTGCTAGTACAGTGCAAATGACAGCTTGAAACCAACTCTCAGGTGACATTTTTAACTATTGGGGTCCGAGAGTCCTTTATTATATGGGGGTCAGAGTGCCCTTTACTATATGGGGGTCAGGAGAATTTTAAATGATGGTTAAGCTTAATTAAAAGTTTACTGAACCTTGCCACTCCACATGTTTAGAAACTACAAGTTACTGGTACTGGATGTGGCTATTACTGTATGGGATTCATGTATGGGAATTCTGCTGTCCATTTAAAGGGCAACTAATTTCTACCCTCGGCTTATACTTGAGTCAATCAGTTTTTCTAAATTTTTTAGGTAAAAATATGTACCTCGGCTTATACTCGAGTATATAGGGTATTGTTATTGTTAGATTGCCCTCTGATTTTGCATTGTTTTGAGGCTTTATTTGCCGATATAGGATTTGGCTATTACTGTATGGGACTACAGAAGACAGTAGTGGTCATAATGTCTCCCCTAGACTTGGATCGACTTATACTCCAGTATATACGTAAATCAAATACAGAATTCACCCTAATTATTAACATCACTTTTAAACCTGACATGTTTTCATTTAGTATATTTGGCAGTCATTGCCCTCCATTTGTATTATTCACAGGGAGGTGAGAACGATTATTCTCACCTTCCTGTGAATAATATTTTGCTCAGAGGACCGGGAACTTACCTTCGCTCCGCTCCACTCGCAGCCGCTCCTTCACTGACAGCCGATCTGTCCCGACCGCGTGCCCTATCTTAGGCGCATGCGCGCCAATACAAAAGATAGGGCGCGCAATCGGGAGAGAACCGCTGTGCAGTGAAGAAGCGGCTGTGAGTGGAGTGGAGCGAAGGTAAGTTCCAGGTCCCCTGAGCAAAATATTATTCACAGGGAGGTGAGAATAAGCGTTCTCACCTCCCTGTGAATAATACAAATGGAGGGCAAAGACTGCAAATACTGAGTTTACAGTTCCTTTAATATAGGTTTTCATTAGGGTGGTCATGTCAGGGCACTGACTATCTTTAAGCCCTCAGTGGTGGATAATGGTTAAAGGGAATGTCCACCCATTAGAAAAACTTTTAATATGATACGCAGAAGAAACTTACCGCGTATCGCTCCATCACCGGCTTCACTGACAGTCTCCACCACGTCCACTCTCCTATGCACTGTGTGCGCACGTGCACACAATGCAAAGGACTGTGGATCCATCGGGGAATGTCAGTGTAGTCGGAGGCTGTCAGCAGCGCTGGAGCGATACGCGGTAAGTTTCTTCTGCTCTCCTGTAAGTTTTACTGAAGGACAGGAGGTAAAACATATCGCATTTAGCTCCTGTCCTTCAGTTAAACTGGAAACATAAAAGTTTAAAATCACGGTGGACATAGCCTTTAATATTATTAAATATGCTTCCGGACAGAGATCTCATACTTACACGATCCACCGCCGCTTCCTCCCTCTTCACTGCTGCTGCTCCATTCTTTTTCTGTTCCCGAGCAGTCAGCCATTGGCCGTGACGGCACTGTCACCGATGTGACCGACTGTGCAGAGCTGCGGCGGAGGATCGCGGAGCTTGTAAGTACTGTCTGTGAGCATATTTAATCAAATTAAACAAAAGGAACTTAGGTTATAAGGGGTGCTGCATATCATATTAAAAGTTTTTCAAAGGGGTGGACATACTCTTTAATATGTTGCAATATAAGGTCAATATGTTAAATGCCTATTGCCATGTTAATACATTCAATGTGAGCTGAAAGAAACACACAATTCAGGAAAATAATTAGGAAACTGTAGCAGATGTTCCAGACAGAGAGTAGAAAATGGCGCTGTCCACTGTCCCCATACATTTATGATCTAGCCATTGAAGCCCTTGCTATTAAAATTTAAACAAACACAAAATACAGAGAGTCCAGCTAGGCCAATATATACAGTAGATTAGGATTATATACAGATATCATACTTTTATATTTGAATGCAACAAATTATTCCCTCTTTAACAGCATAGACTACAATTGCACTGTATGGCCTGCACTCTAAACAAACTAGAATAAATTGGCCACTCATCCATTTTTTTTTCCCCCAGATTTATCGAATTTAAACCTTTCTCGACAATGTCACAAACTTTAAATACTTAGGTATTTGAATGACTTAATCTAGTATACAATTGTACTAATATAATGTTCTACCTGTTTTCTTCTATTCCAGTCTGGAACTCCCACCTCCACAAATGGCATTTACACGCTACAAGAAGTATGCCCTCCCATGGAAGGGGATAAATTGGCTGCCATGAAGAGTGGGCCGATGCAGCAAAGGCACCTAGAAGGTCTGTTTGTGATGTTCCGGCTGTACTCCCAGGGGTACTGAACTAATGGGGGGACGGGGGTGCTTTAACACTATTTTGTTTCTGGAATAAAATAATCCTCTCAGGAATGTAGCTTTGTATATAGTGAACAGGTCGGGCAGGGTCAGTTTTATCGCTATGTCCCAAGGGCCCCTAGAACCATAACCTTTGACAAATGGTGGGCTTAATACGATGTTTTGCCCAAGGACCCCCACGGACTTTTAACCATTCCTGACTCAATAAAGAAGGAACTTTTATCCTTTGTTCCTGCACTTCTAAGTAAGAAGGCGATTTATAAGTTCTCACTTCTACCTCCCAGCAAATCATATATTTTATTTTTAAAGAAATACGTTTAGAGTTCCTTCAATAAGAGGTTTTATGCATTTCATGGGATGCCTTTAATTTTAGAAGCAAGTGGGGAAATGAAATCTTGTTACACCAATCCAATGCAATGTCCAAATAGGGGATGTCAGACAAAGAACTAACCCAAACTACTGGAGGTGATACCTTTCATACTATGGTTATCTTGATTTTGGCTTAAACTTGGTTCAAGAACCCTCTGGGTCCTTCCCTTGGTTATACAACACTATCATGGAAGCATCATACATTGACTAGTGTTATTTTTTTGAAGCTTTACTTAAAGAAAATGTTCACCCCTTTTTTTAATTTTTGGGGTACTGTAGGGCTTCCTGCCCCAGCCCCAACCGCTATATTAATATTTGCAGAAACTCCCCCGGTCATTACTTACCTTACTTACCTCTTTCCTCCGCCGTACTGTCCCAGCCCTCTGCTTGCATGAAACTGCAAGGGCCGGACCGGCAGCCGCGTCCGTGATTGGCTGAGAGGCAGCCAATCACAGACGTGGCTTCTGGCTATCCAGAACGCCCAAGGAGAGAGGTTAGGTAAGTAATGATTGGGGGAGTTTCTGCAAATAATATAGCGTTTGGGGCTGGGGGAGGAAGCCCTACAGTACCCCAAAGGCATTTTATGCTAGGGGGAGAGAGAGGGGGGGAGGGAGGGTTGCTCAGAGTAAACCAAAAACCTCTGAGAGGACGCCTCAGAGGCGGAAACAATTTCCCTCCCTGCCAGGCTCCTGGTGGCCAGTTTTTGGGACTTTACAGGGACATTACAGGAGAACGATATGGAGCTGGGATGTAAGGTAAGGCTTTTATTACACTACACAGTGGTGAGTTAAATTCTAGTTTTGGGGGTGGACATGCCCTTTAATGGACACGTGCCAAATAATTTTCCAGCTAAAAAGGGATTAATTACCACCAATCTGAAATCTGCTTTTTTTTTCTTCTCTGACCTTCCTATCCCTTGCTTTTCAGCTCAGGAAATTTAACTATTTAAAAGGAAGCGGAGCAAAGCTAGCCTGTAAAGAACTGGCAATCACCCACTCCCAGACTGTCCCCCTGGCACACCTCTAAAGCTGTGTACAAACAATGCAATTTTTCAGGCTGATTTAGTGATAGTTTAGTGCATGGCTTTTCAGTGGCCCACGACTGTCGTCCCACTATGCGACTTCGTTTGCCACGACCAAAAGTCATTAGCCCTGGATGAACGGGGACCAAGAATCCTATGGTTTGTACTGGGCTTAAAGGTTCGTACACACATACAATTTTGCCATCCACGACCCGACACCGAGCACTACATGTGACGAAAGGGCGTTTCGGCCGAGATTCGTCTGTGTGTATGTGTGTCTCGTCTGAAACGGAAATTCGCCGAGTGTATCGCTCGGTGACGGAGTCGTGGCTCGCTCGCAAATTGAACGTGTGTACGAACCTTTCCAAACTTGCTTGTGACTTCCTAGTCACTAATGTGTAGCTTATCTTAAGCAAGCAAATGACACACAACAGTTTGCAGACTGGAGTCCGTTATCCCTAGGCACTTGAAAAAGTTCCCAAAAATATAGATGGATATTTTCCCTTTGATTTTTCCCAGGATTCAATTCACAAACTACTTTCTGAAAAACTCTGTATGAAATATTACTTTTTATTAAAGGGCAACTGTGGTCTCCAAACAAGTGAGGGTTAAATGAAAGCCTGCAGTCTTCCCTTTAAAATGAGCTCTAGATCACATCTCTGGCTGTAGACTGTGAGAAAAAAATATTGGGATCATTTTTCAAAATTTCCTGCTTCCAGTTGGTTGAGTGACATCTCCTTATCTCTGCCCTGCCCAAGGGGAGAAGTATGCTCAGTTAAAGGGTGTCAATACAGCAAGATGTACTACTACTACTTCAAAAGTTTTTCGGATTTTAAATGTGAGCTGTATATTTTCTGAGAAATTATAATTTGAAATCACAGCATTAACAGGGAAAGATCTGTCACGCCAGAAGCAGATATTATAATATGTGTCCTATGCCTGACATTTTACTAGGATCTTGGTCTGCTTGGCAGCACACTTTCTGCAACAATTAAGAAAATCACAATATATAGAAAATTGGGCTGTTGTACATCCATATTAAAGTGCAACTAGAGACCAAAAATATAATATATACAAAAAACAGAATTCTAGTGCACACACAATTCTAATTGCATATTGGCTACCTCCATAAGGTTGCTACTACAAACAGTCTGCTAAACCCTGGATAAATAAAAGCAATTAGTTCAATAAGTTGGCCAAATTATTTTAAGACCAGTCACCACGTCAAGGTTGCTTTCGTTAACTGGGTCCTAACCTACTGGTACTTGCCTTTTCGGCTACATGAGCTGACAGCTTCTCCTTTGTGGCTTGGATGCTTGAAGCTGACTCTCTAGTTTAAAGTACTTTATGGAGGTATGGAGGTAGCCAACATGCAATAAGAATTCTGTGTGCAATAGAATTCTGTTTTTTGTATGAATTAAGGAAATCAGCAGAGAAAAGATGGCAGGGGGAGGCTGTGCAGAACTTCTAAGTTGTATCTCCCGCACACCTTCCCTTTAAGGTAAGTATCTTGCCAGGTGTTGCTGGGTCACCTCTGCCAGTGGTCTCTATTTCAGAGGGGAGTAAATTCACCACGCACACTGGTCTTAACAGAATGTGTTATTTTTTACATAGATTTATTATGCTTGTGAAGGTTCTCATTCATCCAGGTCCAGTTGATCTAATTGAATACAACAGATATAGATTTATTACAATAAATAACACATTCTGTTACGACCGGTGTGCATGCTGAATTTACTCACCTCAGAACTTATATAAGTGTTGCAGAATCTACAAGGTGGCAGTGGGGAGAAGGTGGGTCAATTAGGAGAACTCGCTAAACATTAATAACTTAATGACAAAGCAAGCAAAGATGAATACGCGAGTACTCCAATTTTCCTTCTCTCAAATTGTAGTTTCAGATAATGTAAAGTTGATTGAGTGAGTATAGTGAGCCTTTAAGACTTAATGCTTGGGAAAACAGGAAGTACCTGGGGGGGAAAAAATCGACAATTGAGATGTGGAGCCTATTAATACAGGCAGAGGCTGGTCACATGGTTGAAAACAGGAAGCGTTCAAGCAGGAAGTAATATAGCTGAACCTTTCGAGCAATAACTTCTTACAAATTTCATCTAAAGATGTGATTTAGGGTTCAATTTGAAGGTACGGCAGAAGGCTTTCCAAAACAACCCTAACTTGTTTGGAAGAATTGGAGATCAGAGTTACCCTTGAAGCAAGAAAATCACAGTTTGCATTTTTTTAAAAATTCCAATTTTCTTTCATAAAAATAGAACTTGTCATTAAGCTCAACTGGCAGATCATTTCGATAAATCCTTCCTCACAATCCATTTTTGCACACTGCATTACAAAATCAGGGCATAACAAACAAATGTATGGCAGAAATCCAAAGTATGACATCAGCAGTAATGGCAAAAAAAAGAAGACAGTCTGGTTTTACAAGTATGTCTTGTGAAGCACTGACGGAATTACTGACATACAGACCACAAATTCTACAAAACAAAACTAAAGATTACTGCTAAAATCATGTTTGTTTTACCCTAGAACAAACAAGGAATCTCTCAGACATAGTAATACCAGTGTTTAGATAGAGAATAAGAAAACAACATAGCAGCTATTGATTGCAAGGGGTAATTGTGATAGACTTGATGCCACTGATGAAATATGCTTAAATATTTTATTCTGGTACCTCTGATGAAATTTTTTGCTGGAAAGTGTAATTTGAGTACAATACAAAGCAGTAATAAATATCACTATAAAAGGGTATGTCCACCCCCATATCTAAATTTCGAAAAAAACACCATGAATCCCTCAACAACGAAACCGCAATACTTTTTTCACAGATGCTCAAAAATGTAAAACCCAGCTAAGTGCACTCAGTACACTTCACATGTTCTATAGTGTTCAACAGATCAAAACAAGGAAGTTACAGCCTTGCTTCCTAGAAGCTGTAAGCCAATCATATAACAACACAGACCTCTCCCTGACACATTCATAGCTCCTGCCCTAACAATGATATAATTCTTTGCTTTTCATACATAAAAGAAAAGTAAACTTTGCAGTAAATTTCTTCTAGCATGGATGTTAGAAACAGAATATTAACTTTTTAGGAAAAATAAAAGTGTCTGGGGAAACTGAACCTGCAACCTCATGTACTCTGTCTTGATAAAAGCAGAGTTTTTACCCCTAACCCACCAGGCATACTTGGTGGAGCACTACTACCTGTGAAAATTAAATTTTTCACTAGGAACTTAATGAAAACAAAAAAAAGTTTGGGAAATGGACCCAGTGACCTTTCTTAAACAAGCGCTTTAACAGGTGAGCCACAATATTAAATACAAAGAACTTCAGTAAATTTAGAAGCTTTTGCGGGGAACAGAATATAAAAAAAAAAGAAAAAAGAAAAAAGGTCAGTAAAATGAACTGTCTGTTTTGTATTGCCCCAGGAAGGCTGTATGCAATTCATGCTGGCTGGTAAATAAACTGCAGGGTAAAGCTGGGTACACACCTGCCAGACCTTTGAAAGATGACAGATAGAATCTGCTAAATCAGGATTTACACAGTGCCGAGCATTCTCCCTATACACAGCATAGGGAGAACGTTTGGGACTGCATGTTCCCAACAACCATGGCCGGCTCCCCTATGGGGAAGAGTACCGCAGCCAAGGAAAATTTGGGGTCTTTGCAGAATGACCGTGAGGCCGATGGGAATGTTCATAATGTTTGCCCAGCACAGAATGTGGAAGGTAAACTGGAAGTAGACGTTTACAGAAAACCAACACACACAGATCAGTATTTGATGTTTGACTCCTACCACCCTTTAGATCACAAGCTGGGTGTCATCAGAACCCTGCAACACAGAGCTGAGAACATCCCCACTAGCACAGAGGCGAAGGCTAAAGAAATGAAACATCTCAGAGGAGCCCTTAAAACTTGTGGATATCCAGACTGGGCCTTTGTCAAAAGATGTAGAAGGAAAGAAAAACACGAATACCAACATTGAAGGGGAAAAGCAAGACAGGAGGAAGAACATGATCATCCCATATGTAGCAGGGGTCTCCGAGAAATTAAGAAGAATTTTCAATAAACACCGTATCCCAGTCTGCTTTAAACCAAACTACACACGGAAGCAGCAATTGGTACATCCGAAAGACCCAATACCGAAACACAAGAAAAGCGACATCAAATATGCAGTGCAGTGAAGAATGCTCTGATTTGTATGTGGAGGAGACCAAACAACAACTGCATCAACGTATGGCCCAGCACAGAAGAGCCAATTCCTCGGGTCAGGACTCAGCAGTGTACCTGCATCTTAAGGATAAAGGACATACCTTTGAAGATTGTAATGTTAACATATTGGCAAAGGAATGTGACTGGATCAAGAGAGGTGTTAAGGAGGCCATTTATGTGAAAATAAAGAAACCAAGCCTAAATAGAGGTGGGGGGGTTCGACACCAACAGTCTGCCATGTACAATGCTGTTTTGACATCTTACTCTGGGCGTTCCTATAACACCTCTTAGCCACTATCCAATCACGCCCTTAACACTTGGCTGTGATATGCTAATTGGGATTTTCCAGGGTACATAATTGCCACAGATTCTTGTACAAGTCATTCTGAATTAAGAAAGCCAGTCGGATGACTAGTGAAACGTCTACAAGAACTAAACTTCAAGTCCAGTTGATCTAATTGAATACATCAGATATACCATGACATGGATGAATGAGAACCTTCACAAGCATATTCTAATAGTATTGTTTTTGTAACTTTGCTTTTCATTCCTTTGTTCTATTTACAAGACTGATCAATGAAAAACAGCTACTAAATTAAATATTTCTTAAATGGGGTATTTCAGTTGCTGACTTTAACACCACTATAAAATTTTATTTATTTCCTCCTTCTTGAAAAATGAAAATGCCATAAAGTACACCTAATGCAGACAAACTATATTCTTGGATGTGGTTATGCTTCCTATTGTGTATTTATCTCCCTATAGGAAGCCTACATGAACCAGTTTGGCAGCCTAAACATAATGCTACTTCCCAATTTTGGTAAACTTAAAGAGGAACTAAAGTCACCAGACCATATTATCCCAGAAGATAGAGCACATTCTAAAAGATACAACAATCTGTATCTCATCTCTCCCTTTGCTGTGACTGATTTATAAAAAAAATCTCCCATAATCCACCTCTTTAAAGGGATATTATTCTTAAAAAAATTACTTTGCCCCATATTAATCTATAAATTGAATACATGTAAGTAGCACTTACTCTGATTTGTGTGTGTTGCGGCATGCCTTCAATCCAGCACACATTTTGTTTAGGAGCAGTATCCCCCCTCTCTCTTTTAACCACTCCCACTTTCATCTGACCTGACTTTTTTCCCACAAACCAACTGTCAAGCTTGCACACAGCATTCCAAATGTCAAAACTGTCACATTCCAGCTACAGCAAAACTACTCACAGAAGAATATTTTTTGAGTGCAAGGAAGTTGATTGACAGCTGAAATATAAGAAGTTTTAGATTGGATATCTAAAGAAATAGGGGGTAGATCAACAAAAAATGATACAGTGGTGGTTGGGAAGAATTATAGTTTCCAGTAATGGTCAATTTAAAATAACCTATTTTTTGGTATAGATGCCCTTTAAGTGGAAGTCTAAGGGTACACTTCACATGCTCACCAGGGGCTGGGCGTCTCTGTGTGAATTTCAACAATTAGCTGGATTAAATACTTATGCATGATCTGCTGCACAGCCAATGAAGAAGCTAAGGGTTAAAGTCACAGTAATCCCTAATTTTCCTTTATGGATACAATAGTAAGTACATTTAGATGTCCATTAAATTACATTTTTTTTATTTACATCTAGGTAAAATCCTCACCCCTAGGTCCTTTAAATAAGTATAGCTGCTATGTAAAGAAACCATGGGAGAGCTATGGAAGTAGAAAACCGAGAGGGGAGGTGAGTAAATTTTTTATTTTTGCAACAATTTCTTTCCATTTAATTCCAAAAATAACGTAGTGAGTTATGAACAAAAATTTTTATGCACACATTAATACAATGCCAGAGCCTTTAAAGTTCGGGTCTCACTCCAAGGCTCTTCAATTATGAGGCAGCTAAGTGTTTTGTTACACGTTATTTTTAAACTACTCAGTAATTTGTAGTATGTGAAACACTAGTCTAAATTTACTAGTCTATCCTGCAAAACAAGTTTTGTTTATATCATGCATGGTACAATACTGATGATATGACACTTTGATCCAATGTAAAGTAGATTTGCTGTCCCCTCAAAATAACACACAGCCAGTGTTCCCTCTAAGCCTGAGCACCTGTGCGTACAAAACATACGCACTGCTGTATGTAGCTCACAAAACTTTATTTTTTATGTGCACAAAAAACATATACATTAAATGGAACATAGCACATTTCTAAACTGCTGGCAAGAAAAGTAATCACACCCCTAAGTGAAAAATGGCCAAATTGTGCCCAAAGTGTCAATATTTTGTGTGGCCACCATAATTTTCCACAAGAACTTCACAGGTTGACACTTGAATCCTCTTCCACACCTCCAAGATGACAACAGGGAGCATTTGCATGTTAGAAACCTTGCAAAACCTTCTATTTAAAGGAATAGTTCACTCCAAAAGTAAACCATTCCTTTAATGTATTGATTGAAGACCAGGAGGTTAAGGAGCTATGCCTTACCTCCAGTTCTTCAATCAATTCCCCAGGAACGACGGACGCAGAAACTCACTCGCGATCCACCGCAACAAAAGCGGAAATTCACGACTGCTTCCGGTTCAGAGTAGCTATAACGCGCATAACAGTCATGCACGCTATAGTTACTCTGAACCAAGAAGCGGTAGGGACCTGTCACTGCTACTGCAGTGGATCGAGAGTTAGTTAAGTTTCTTCATTCTTCGTCCGTTGCTTCTTGGGAATTGATTGAAGAATGGGAGGTAAGGCATAGCTCCTTAACCTCACAGTCTTCAATCAAATTAAAGGAATAGTTCACTTTTTGAGTAAATTATTCCTTTAAAGGCTATGTCCACCCTAAAATAAAAAATTTAATATGTGATCCCCCCTGGGCTCCCAGCCCCAACCGCATAAATTTTTTTTTTAGAAAGCCCCCCAAACTCTACTTACCTTCCCTTCTTTCCTGCGCCACGCTCCCGGCCCTCTGCTTGTGAGGAAATGCAAACAGAGGGGCGGGACCGGCAGCCGCGTCTGTGATTGGCTGAGCGGCAGCCAATCACGGACGCGGCTGCCGGCAGCTCACTTCCGCGTAGGAAAGCGGAGAGGTAAGTAAAACATTGGGGAGCTTTTTAAAAATAAAAAGTATGCGGTTGGGGCTGGGGGACATAGGGGAAGGGATAGCAGAAGGGGTTTTAACGCTAGGGGGAGGATACAGAACGGGAGGGAAGGGAGGGGGAGGAGGGGAGAAGGGCTGCAGAACGCATGGCAGGAATCTCCGGAGGCCAGGTAGCAGGCAGGTCCTATATGGACCTGCTAGCCTCCGGGTGGTCAGTTTTTGGAACTTTGGGGGGGGACTACAGGAGAACCAGATGGAGTTGGGATGTGAGGTAAGGATTAAACTACACTACATGTGGGGCCAGTAGTTGGGGGGATTATGTTTTGGGGGTGGGACATGCCCTTTAAGGATTTGCCAAAGATGCTTAATATGGCTTAGGTCTGGAGACACGCTCGGCCAGTTTAGCACCTTTACCCTCAGTTTCTTTGGCAAGGTATTGGTTGTCTTGGAGGTGTGCTTGGGGGTTGTTATGTTGGAATACTGCTTTGCGGCCCAGTATCCGAAGGGAGGGGATCATGCATTGCTTCAGTATGTCACAGTACATATTAATGAACTGTAGCTCCCCAGTGCTGGCAGCACTTATGCAGCTCTAAACATTCCCACTCCCACCACCATGCTTTTGTGAGATTGTGAGTATAAGTGTGTATGAGAATTTAATTACGTTACATATGGTTGCAGCAGAGAAATCTTCCTAAATGAGATGGCATAGCCCAGCTAATTTTTAAGTGCTTATGGGTAATATTACAGCCTCAATAAGAATTCAGAATGGAAGGGCATACGCTTTCTACCATCAAATCAAACATCCACATAACCCCTATGTACACTAATACAAACTTCATAACCTATATGTAAATCTCTGGTAATGGTTTCATATGCTCCTATTTTCAGTATTGTCTTAGAAGCCAAGATATCATCAGCAGAAGACCCACGTTCCTGCAACATAGCACATAGTTCTCTCAGGCTCCTTCCTTCTCCCTCCCTTAGACCCATGTGCACATGTACGTCTCTGCATCACAATAAGGGTCTGAGTCAGAGGCGCGACCAGGAAGGGCACAGTGTAAAAAACTGTTTCCGGCTTTATTTAAACTATAGCGTGCATTAGCACTATGATCAAGTAAAGCCAGAAACAGTCAGGACCTGTCAGAGGAGCCAGCGGTCGATATCGCTCGTGGGAAAGTTTGGAATCTAAGCTCCTTGTTCCTGTTAGATTAATTAAAGAACGGGAGGTAAGACATAGCTCCTTTACCTCCTGTTCCTCAATTAATGCATGGTTTTCTTAATTTTCTAAGTGAACCAGTCCATTAAAGGCCACTGCTTAATTTTTTTTTTTGCTATTTAGCTTTATTGAGAAAGGGAGGTAAAGGGCTGGGTCTTATCATCTCCGTTCTTCTCTTCAATAAAGCTAAATAGCAAAAAAAAAAATTAAGCAGTGGCCTTTAATGGACTGGTTCACTTAGAAAATTAAGAAAACCATGCATTAATTGAGGAACAGGAGGTAAAGGAGCTATGTCTTACCTCAATAAATAAAAATAGGTTCAATAAAACCTGCAGGAGCTGGGAGAGAAGATAAGGTACTTACCAAACGTTCGCTCATCCATCGCATAGTCTGACAGGTGCCGACAGACGACACATTCTATGCACATTCTATGCTACAAATATGGTTGCTAATTTTCTAGGGGCATTGGCTGCCTGGCTCCTAGAACTTTAAGTTCCTTCTCACATTTAGCTAACCACTTTTAGAAGCTATCCATGCACAGTGGTGATTTATTTTCTCTTTAATGGCAAAAAATAATAGATGGCAGGATTCCTATAATTTTCAGGGAGGTAGCTTATTCCTACCATCCTGTGTTAAATAAAAATTACCTAATGCAGTGTTACACATAGCTGCTAGCACTGCACTCGGTGCTTCAGCAAAATGATCAGCAGGCTGTCCCGATGTCCCTCCTATCTTCTGCACGTGTGCGTCTCTAGAGGAGGATAGGAGGCATGTTGGACAGATCTCCGATCAGCTGTATATAAGCAAGGGCAGCAGCCTGGGCATTAGTAAGGGTGCATCAAGTTAGTTCAGGTAGGTAGTCAAGAATAAGCTAATGTACAATACATTTTAGTGTCCCTTTAATAATGTTTGTACAATTTTAATCGAAAAACACTGGGAAGTCACTTCCTTTGTCATGGTGGATGCAGTGGAGAGCATGGCGCTCATCCAGCAGTAGTTGGACCCATCATCACATATTTATCCACCGTTCCTTTAAAGAGTATCTCAACAGTAAAATGTCATATTAGCAGAATTGTTGACATTATTTAAGATTACAAAAAAATTAATTTCATCTTTGGGTTAGGAAAGGTTTCTTTACAGTGAGAACGGTGAAACGGTCTTCCAGCTATAGCAAGTTAATTGAATAGCTTTCAGTGGGCTTGATACGTTTCTAAAACTAAAAACTAATAATTCATATAGTTTTGGTTGATCCAACTTTTCAATTTCCATTTGGAGTCAGTAAGGAATTCTTCCCCCCCCCCCTTTTTTTTTGCCTTGGGTATAACGGTTGGACTGGATGGATGGATGGCTTTATTCAACCTCAATTACTATGTTTCTATGTTACATTTTAGAATGGAGATACCCTATAATTTAAAAAAAATTACAAAATATGCAAAGCCAACAAACATGAATCACATAGAACAGAAGTTTCTTAAAGGGCAACTCCACCCACTCAATAAAAATTTGTATATTGCATCCCCCTTATTCTTACCCTTTCCAAGCATGCTTGTAAAGTTACTTTAAGTACTTACAGACCCAATCCCTCACCATGGCTGTCTTCTCCCCTCTGCAGCTTCCAATTAATAACTGTCATTAGGATCCAATGTCACAGCCAATGCCCAATGGCTGTTCCCAGTGCTACTTACTCTACTGCTGTGCAAGCTTTGAAACCAGCTCGCAACAGAGTAGGCGTGTCTATACAAACGAGGGATCGTGGTGTGTAAATGACTTAAGACACATCTTCGAAAAAGGGGAGTATATAGAAAAATATGCCTAACATATATACAGATTTTTGTTGAAGGGTAGACTTGCCCTTTAAAATGATCCTTCTCCCATATGTCAACATGGTATGTGTCTCAAAATTCATGCAGGAAAACTCTTGGCTTATAAACAAGTAGAAACCTGTACAGAATCTACTACTACTACTACTAGATTCTACAGCTATTCTGTAGCCTGCAAGGGTTTCTTACCACAGCTCACTCTAAAAAAATAAGAATTTACTCATTACTAGGATAGTCAACCAGATAGTCAGTCCATGGGATTAAATTGGGACCCACAGTGGGGTATTTACATGTTTGTGTGTGTAAAGAAGGTACAGGAAATTAACCTGTTCACAGGGAACATTGCAATAGAAGTAATAGAGTCCAATCTCAAAATCCTCCTATGACTTACATCTGCAAGGAATTTTTATGTTCCTTCTAAAAGGATAAGTAAACTCTAAAATCAACTGAATTGTAATTGGAATCTACAGCTTTAAGTAATCTGTTCTTTTTTTTCCCCTAGGGCCCTCCTGAGCCTACCTGTGAAGATCTGAAGTTCCTGACATCTTGGATTATGCTTGCAGTGTCTGTAGCTCCGCCCCCCGAGATTTCCTGCCTCTCCTTCTGTAGTGGGTCAGAGAAAGCGTGGCCCTTGACATCACACGCACAGGCGCAATGGGAAAGCTCAGGGGGAGCGGAGCTACAGATACTGCAAGCATAATCCAAGATGTCAGGAACTTCAGATCTTCACAGGTAGGCTCAGGAGGGCCCTAGGGAAAAAAAAAAGGCGGTGCACCGGGGCATAACATATATTAAAAAAAAAAAAAAAAGAGCGAGAACCCAAATAGGGCCTCTAAGTACTCCAACAAAGTGCACTTTCACTATATAAAAAGTCAAAATGTTTATCATGATTCACTAAAACTAAATATGCAAATACCTATAAAAAGTACACTACATCAAAAACTACATCAGACACTAAAAACACAAGTTACTCATAGGATACAGGCGTCCGTGTTCCTATTTAGCAGCATATATGAGGTATGGCCATACGATACCAAGTAGGTGTCCCGCAATCCTAATTCCTGTGTCTCGATCTCCGACTCGTCCAGGAACCTGAATGGGATGACAGACGCTGTATCCAGTAAGGTGCCGGGACTTAGCGTGAGAAGCCATGCCACACTACTCATGCTAAGTCCCGATGCACGTACTATACTTACAGTTGGAGGCCACACTCTTCAACCGGCTCCGCTCCTTCTCACTGCCGGACCACTTTGGAAGCCGCCGTCCACAATACAACGATCCCCATATTTGGATCCGATCGGCCACAGATCATAACCGCTGCACAAATCACAAACCGCTACGCCAACATGTTTCACCCCCTCAAAATCCTCCTTCCGAGCTTCATCAGGGCAACCCGAGAGATCCAGCCACTGAGCTTATATCGGGTAAGTATTAAAGAGGGGTTATTAGTCACTTCCTGATCCATTAATACAAAGGTCCATAAGGATAAGAGCTTTCCCCCGGGCCGTCCCATTGTTTCGGGTATTGACGGTCCTACGGAAAGAGATTGCCAATACGTAGATGAGGTATTAAGACCGTTTCTACCTACAATGTGTTCTTATGTTCTTGACACGAGTGTTGTCTTGCAGAAGCTAGAGGACATCATTGTTGATCAAGGGACCCTTCTTGTCACTTTAGACATTATGGGTTTATACTCATCTATTCCTCACTTCATTGGTATTAATGCCTGTAAATCCTTTTTAGAAACAAGGGGTCCGAGATATAATAAGCATACTAATTTTGTGCTATCACTTTTACAATTTGTTCAGAGTAACAATATGTTTGTTTTTAACAACAGATTCTACCGACAGCTCCAGGGGACTGCGAAGGGAGTGGCGTGTGCCCCAACATACGCCTGCCTCCATCTCGGATGGTGGGAGCTGTTGGTAGTGAGTAAGGTGATAGCGGACCTGCCTGGGGAGGAGGATGTCGTCCTTTGGTTACGCTATATGGATGACGTCCTCCTCCTCTGGAAAGGCTCAACTGAAGGCCTGGTAAGGTTCATTCAGAGATTGAATGAAAATGAGTTAAATATTAAACTTACTTATGAATATAGTGCAGTCTCAGTGCACTTCTTGGATCTGACAATCAGCACTGAGGATCAGACTCAAACATACCGCAAAGATACCGCAAGCTGGGGAACTCTGTAGGAGATTTAAAAGTAGGGGTTACCCGGAGAAGGTGATCAGAGGTGGGTACCAAAAGGCACTAAGGGTGGGGAGAAAGCCTGCTAAAAAGAAAAAAACGTGTGCACCTCCAACAAGAAGGGTTGCACTCCTCGGAAGTAGGAATGAGGCAAAAAGAATTGAAAACTAGACGGGTAACCAAAAAAAGGTTTATTGGTACTTTCAATGGTGAGTGGCAGTCAATAAGGAGGGCACTGCAGAACAACTGTTTTTTGTTGACAGATGATGAGGACGTGGGTCCGTATCCTTTAATGATGGCAAAACGCGCCCCGAACCTAAGAGATATGTTATCTCCGAGCCATTATAGAGACCCAGAAGTGTTAAATCAAAATTAGCTAAAGAGAACGTGATGGAAAGGTAATAAAAAGTGTGGCAGGTGTCTAATGTGCTCTAATATGTCAGAAACAAATACTCATTGTGATAAGTCAGGGAAAATATATCGGATTCAAGAGTGTATTACGTGCCAGATGAAAGGTGTGGTGTATACCATAGAATGTGAATGTGGCCTCAAGTATATAGGCAAGACAAAAAAGGTCAACCGGAGAGATCCAGTATCGCTAAACACATGATGATGGTCCAAAAAAATTAAAGTCCTAGATGATAATTCTATGGTATCAAGGTGGTAACTCTTGGAATCAGAGGAGGGGTTTAGATAAAAGATTGCTGCAGAAGGAAGCAGCCTGGATCTATAGAATGAGAACTTTAACTCCGCATGGCTTAAATGAGGAGCTACAGTATTCCTGTTTTTTATAAAGTATAAGACATATTAATTAGGCACCTCTGTTTGGTAAAATCTAGTAGCTTTTAAGTAAGGTATCAATATGGAGGTATATTTAATGGTGTGTTGAAGTGTCATTTTTGATCTTAATACGCACATGTACTGAAGTAACAATCAGGTTCATGTATTAATTAGAAAGTTACACGGTTATCTGTATGTTAGCAGAAATTTGGCAACTATGTTAATCTGCAGCATATTTTTGTATTCATGTGTATCCTTTTATGAAGGGTCTATATCGGGCACTGGCAACACAATGTCAGGCACTGTGGTTTGTGGTAGCCTATAAATTGTTGGTTTCTGTAAAACATATTAATGGATCAAGAATTGACTAATAACCCGCCTTTAATACCCCATATAAGTGGTCCAGCAGTGAGAAGGAGCAGAGCTGGTTGAAAAGTGTGTCCGCCACCTGGAAGTATAGTACGTGCAACGCTTCACTTACTAGCGTGGCATGGCTTCTCACGCTAAGTCCCAGAACCTTTCTGGATACAGCGTCTGACATCCCATTCAGGTTCGTGGACGAGTCGGAGATCGAGACACAGGAATTAGGATTGCGGGATACCTACTTGGTATCATGTGGCCATACCTCATATATGCTGCTAAATAGGAACAGGGACGCCTATATCCTATAAGTGACATGTGTTTTTAGTGTGATGTAGTTTTTGATGTAGTGTACTTTTTATAGGTATTTGCATTTTTGGTTTTAGTGAATCATAATAAAAAATTTGACTTTTTATACAATATAGTGATAGTGCACTTTGTTGGGGTACTTTTGGGTACCTATTTGGGTTCTCACTCTTCATTTTTTTTTTTTTTTTTAATTGGTTGTAGTTCCTCTTACACACATTGTATAGGGTTTCTAACCCTTTGCAAACACCTTTTTTTTTTTTTTTTTTTTAAGGAAAAACCAAAACCCAACTATCTTCATAACACAAATTTTCCATTTCTTCTATCAGTTTAGTTGCCCGTCTCTGTACTTTCTAATTTGTCAATATACTTTCTGTGGACTAGTGTCCAAATACAGAGACTAGTATCATTCACATATATAAAGCACATAAAAAGTATTTTCCCATTCAAAGGAGACAACAGAATTGGAAAATTGAACGGAGGAAGTGGAAGGGAAAAATAGAATGAGACGTAGAATATGAAAAGGGGAAGCAAGATGGGGAACAGGTTCAAGAGACAGGGAAAATGGGAAGCACAATAAAAAAAAAAGGGAAAACTATAATGGGGAAATGGGAAAGTAGAATAGTGCAAAAAGCAGGCAGAAATCAGAATGGGAATGCATCACTGAGTATTTGCAGCAGCTAATAATTATTAACCCAAAACATCACATAGTAATTTTAAAATAAAATTCAGTAGTAATTAGTGGGATCACTTAAGGGACACGATGCCTAATCAACCCTCTCTGGCGTGTAATAACCATAACTCTTATAACAGACAGACCAGCAACAGTATAGGCTTAAAGACAAACACTGGAAAATCTGACGCATTTTGCAGCGACAATGCTTCCTCCTCAAAGACCTAGGAAGCAGCATTTTCTCAGAGAGAGAGACTTTCCTGTCTTTGGTTCCAGAGCAGACCATTAATTCCAGTGTTTGTGTTGTTTGTGTTGATAACCCAAAATATTAATATGATCTCTTAACAAAAGGCAGTTTTACCACTTTTTATAAGAGTGATGTCCATCCAAATTGGTATGACCCTCCACAACAGTTCCAGTTTCATGCCTCCCACCCCCACCCCCAGGTAAATTAAATACCCTAAACTTCAATAAAAAGGACAAAAAAAAAAAGTGTCAGACATTAACTACATGTTTAACATAGTAATTGAGGTTGAATAAAGACATACGTCTATCAAGTCCAAACTTTTCACCCTCCTTTTTAACCCTACCTAACAGTTGATCCAGAGAAGGGCAAACCCAGCTAAAAAGGGGGGGAAATATTCGTTCCCAACTCCAAATTGGCAATCAGAAAGTATCCCTGGATCAACCAGAACTGCAGTATATTATTAATACCAGTAATTCTCTATCAGGAAGATTCAATAAAAGTTCTTATCGTTTAAAATAGTGCTAATTTTGCCCCAACCAATCAGATCTTATTTAACATTTGAAAGCTAAAATCTGATTGGTTGGGGCAAAATTAGCACCATTTTAAACAATAAGAACTTTTATTGAATAACACTGAATATTTCTTAGTTTTAGAAACTTATCTAGCCCACTTTTAAAGCTATTTAGTGAACTTGCCACTACCACATCTGATGTTTACACTCAAATTGTTTAAACATATCAGATTACTATAATGCAGATTAAAATTATATATGAATGTCAGGTTACATAATCACTCTAGTAAACTACACACGGTGCTTAATTTTTTTGCAGAGGACTTTATAAAAACTATGACTTATCTGTGAAATAGGACATATTGTAATTTTTAATTACAATTTAAAGGAATAGTTCACTTGATAAGTGAACTATTCCTTTAATGAATTGATTGAAGACCGGGAGGTTAAGGAGCTATGCCTTTACCTTTCACGCAATCCACCGCAGCAGCACTGACAGGTTCTGACAGCTTCCTGGTTCTAATCAACTATAGCGCATAAGCGCTTTTTTTTAAGTGAACTATTCCTTTAAACTAATTAGGAGTCAATTGCTATATTTTTGTTAACTCTGAGGGTGAGGCCACACTGCAACGCACAGGAATCGCGCACAAAATCGCGAGCGTTATCGCACGTGATTGTGTGCGCGATTCTTGCGCGTTTCGCGCATGCGTTTCGCCTTTTCATGTTATGGACACGCATGCTTAACGCACCAAAAATGGTTGAACGCATGGTTACCAAACGCGAACGGACACGCAATCGCATGCCCATCGGAAATCGCGGGAATTTTTGCGTTCCGCGATTTCCATTTTAGCGAAATCGCGGGCGCAAACGCGAGCGCGCGAAACACGTGCGCAAACGCGCGAAAAACGCGCTAGTGGTGGCCTAGCCCTGACTCTGGGTACCAAGCATTGCTTATGACTCAAACTTAAGGGTATGTCCACCCTAAATTAATTTTTTAATATAAATTCCCTCTGCCAGCCAGCCCACCCCACCGCTATATTTATATGTTTAGAAAGCTTGGGCTTTAGAAAGCTCCCCAAACTCTACTTACCTCCCCCTCCCTCTTTCCTCCGCCGCGCTCCCGGCCCTCTGCTTGCGAGAAAATGCAAGCAGAGGGCGGGACCGGCAGTCGCGTCTGTGATTGGCTGACGGCAGCCAATCACGGACCGGCTGCCGGCAGCTCATTCAGCGGAGGAGAGGAGAGGTACCGATAGTAAAGTTTGGGGAGCTTTCTAAACATATAAATAAGCGGTTGGGACGGGCTGGCAGGGGCAATACTATATATTAGGGATTTATGCTAGGGGAGGGAATCCTGAGAGGGAGGAGAGGGAGGGAGGGGGAGAAGGGCTGCAGTACGCATGCCAAACTTCTCCCGGAGGCCAGGTAGGAGGCAGAGTCCTATATGGACTCTGCTATCCTCCTGGTGGGCAGTTTTTGGGACTTTGGGGGGGGGGGAGACTACAGGAGAACCATATGGACTGGGAGTTGAGGTAAGGATTAAACTACACTACATGATGGGGCCAGTAGTTGGGGGGATTATAGTTTTGGGGTGGACATGCCCTTTAACAGCCCTGTATAAAACTGGTGGTCCTTCATTCTAAACAAGATTTGCAGATAACTAGTGCTTCACTTACAAATGCATGTAATAACTGGGAATAATAGCAGTTGGAGTTGTTTTTTTAAGGTGGAAATGCCCTTTAATACATATAGTTCTAGTTGATCAAGGGATCCTTTCTGATTGCCATTTGGAGTCAGGAAAGAATTTTTATCCTCTTTTCAGCATTTTTTTCCTTTGCCTTCCTCTGGATCAACTGTTAGGCAGGGTTAATGATTAGGATTTAAAGGTTGGACTAGATGGATATATGTCTTTATTCAACCTCCATTACTTACGATGTTACCGTGGCAAGTGAGAAAGCCTTCATTATATGTTTATCTGCTTTAAAAAAAAAAAAAGTGTTCTGTTCCTTTAAATATATATTTTTCTTTTATTCTTAAAGGATAACTTTATTGCCTCAAGGCATTTTTTTTTAAAAATTGCTTTAAAAAGATTAAAGATATGCAGCCCTCCCTATACATTTTTTCCTGATTCCAAGACCCTCTCTGCCTTCAATTAGCCATGCTGTGAAGAGGGCGTAACAATTTGGTCTGTCACTAACTGTCACTCAGAGCTAGCATGCGAGAAAACACTCCTCCACCCACCCTTGATCAGCTTGATTATGTAGGCTGTATCCTAGCAACTGAACAGTTCAAGTTTGTTTGACTGGCAGGAGGAGAGAGGTTGTAACAGACATTTCCACCAGCCAATGACAAGTGATATGTTAATCATGGCCCTGGGCCATCTAGGAGGCGGGCTTTTAGCACTCATCTGCTGTGGGATATCTAAGGGAGGGCAGCACAGCTGTACATGTAAGTGATTTCAGCTGCTGGAAGTGTGGACATGTAATGGGGTGTATTTTTTTTTTTACATTGTTGTCCTTTAAGAACTCAAAACTAGTAGAAACGTGCAACTTTGGGAACATTACCAACAGCTATTATATTTCTTCACATAAATTATCTTTTACGGCAGGGGTGGACAAATTTTATTTGACATTAAAAGCCAACCTGCCATTTTTATGAAACATATTTGTTTTTATTTACATTATCTCTGTCTTCTATATAATAAGAATGTACTGTTAAACTGGCCATACACTGATCATTTTTTTTTGGAAGATTCAGGGCATGGCCACACTGCATCGCACCGGAATTTCTGTGCGTTTGCGATTTCTCTGTTTTAGATAGAAAATCGCACAAAAAAATGGTGGTCGTATGCGATTGCATATCGCAATCAGATGCCCAATCGCAAGGCACCCAAAATCGTGGGATTTTAGTGCATTGCTGTGATTGCAATGTTAAAAAGCAATTGCATGCACAAAAGCACACAAATCGCGCTAGTGTGGCCTAGCCCTTAATCTAATGGAATCTGTCTCTCCAAAAAGAAATAAAAAATTGTTACAATTTGATCGATAGCTAGACTAGACTATGCTTGTTAAGGTTCTCATACATCTAGGTCATGGTATATCTGTTGTATTCAATTAGATCAACTGGACTTAAAAGTTTTGTTCTTGAAGACGTTTCGCTAGTCATCCAACTGGCTTTCTCAATTCAGAATGACTTGTACAAGAAACTGTGGCAATTATGTACCCTGGAAAATCCCAATTGAACTAAACTCCAAGTCCAGTTGATCTAATTGAATACAACAGATATAGAATCTTGAACAATTTCAAATAGCTTATCCAAAAAAGAGACGTGGTTAGGTAGTTGGAAATTTTCTGCCTGATGAGTGTATGGTTAGTGTCAGTAGTGAAGGCAGTAGCTGGGGATCAAGTCACATACCCTCTACTGCATAAGTAGTACAAAAAAAACTCCCTCAAACAATTCTGAATAAGATTTTTAATGAAATCTGTTCAAAAATCATTTTACTGAAGTGATGACAGATAGTAAAAATGACCAATGTCTCATGATCAAAGAGACAGACAGAGACATCTTGTAGTATCGGCCATACAACATTATGGGTAAAACTAGGTGAAGCCATAGATGATCATTAAAATACTATTTAAAATAGTTTTTAAAATAACTTACCAATATCCACCCTTGCCTAAAATGTGTTTGCGTACCTTATCTTTAATGCATAAACATCAGCACAGTATTTGCAGATTGATCCCCGAACTCAGTACTGCAATCAATGCATTGGTGCCAACAGTTGAGCCACTAGGCTGCTTTTATCTAAACATCTGTATTAAAGGACATGACCATCCCCAATCTAAAATTTGCCCCAGTGCTGGCCCCTCTGTATAGTTTTAAAAAATCCTTACCTTACATTCCTGCTCCTTATGGTTTGTTCTCCTGCAACTGAGTAGTGGCTGTCTTTCTGTCCAAAGGTCTCTGCTTCCCGTCTTACCTCTGAAAGGCTGTTTCCGGTTACCAGAGACAGGAGCAAAGGGACTGTAAGCAACTATCGGATAAGAAAGGAGGAGGAGTATGTATGTATGTTAAACAGGAATTGAAGCCAATTTAAAGATGGAATAGATGGGGAGCAAACGATGCGGCAGAAACATTATGGGTGGAACTGTGTACAGGAAGCAAGAAGGTAGGTAAATAATGTTTGGAGTGTGTTATAAGCCGCCAATGCCGGGGAGAAGGTGGAAATGATCTCCATATGCAGTTGGTGAAGGCTGCTGGTATGGGGCATGTGTTCTGGTTATGGGGATTTTACTACCCTGAAATAGATTGGATTAATGGAACTGCCCAGCACCTCAAAGGTATAAAGTTCTTAAATTTCCTATATGAGCATTTTCTTTCACAGATGGTAGAAGTTCCTACTAAAGAATGCGTTGTTGGATCTGGTGATATCTAATAACCCAGAGCTCATTTTGGAGATGAAGGTAATGGGACTTAGGAATAGTGACCATGATATAGTGTCATTTAATATAGGTTGCAGAAAACTAAAGTGCACTGGCTTAACAAAAACTTTAACTTTAGGAAAGCTAATTTTATGCTTTTAAAGGAATCGCTCCTGCTCATAGACTGGGGGGAACGGTTTCTAGGTAAAGATACTGAGCAGATGTGGACCACTTTTAAAGGGATATTAAACTATAACATTTCCAAATCGGTACCTTTAGGAAACAAGTGTAAAAAAATTAGGTCCACTCCTGCATGGCTTAATGCTCAGTTAAAAAGGGAAATGGAAAAAAAGAAAAGGGCTTTTAAAATTTTGAAAGCAGAAGGCACAGAACAGGCTTACAGGGACTTCAAAAGTTGTAATAAAGAGTGCAAGAAAGCATTAAACTAGCTAAAATAGAAAATGAACACGGATTGCCGAACAAAGCAAGTCCACACCAAGATGTTTTTTTAAGTATATAAATGGTAAAAAAATGAGACTGAGAATGTGGGACCATTAAATAATGAGCTGAGGTGGTTGTAGAGGATGCCGAAAAGGCTAATCTGCTAAACCGTTTTTTTACATCGTTTTTACTGTTGAGAATCCTTACAGTAGGGATTGTAACAATGTGCAGGGAGGAAATGAAGAGTCTCACATTGGATAACAGAGGATATGGACGGAATCAATTAGACAAAGTTAATATCAATAAGCGCCAGGACCAGATGGATTGCATCCTAGGATTTTAAAAGAGCTTAGTTCGTTCTAGCAAGACCACTGTGTCTCATCTTTTCAGATTCGCTTTTGTCTGGGGATGTGCCGCTGGATTGGAAAAAGCCAATGTAATACCAATATTCAAAAAAGGTATTCGTTCACAGCCTGGTAACTATAGCACCTGTAAGCCTAACATCATGGTAGGGAAGGTGATGGAAACTTTGTTAAGGGATCATATCCTTGACTTTGTCTCCAGAGATCATCTTATTAGTAGTAGTCAGCATGGATTATGAGAAATAGATCATGCCAGACAATTAATTGGTTTTTATGAAGAAGTGAGTAAGAAGTTAGATTCAGGCACAGCTGTGGATGTGGTATATTTGGATTTTGCAAAAGCCTTTGATACTGTGCCACATAGGCGACTAATGTTAAACTGAGGACTGTTGGCCTTGAAGAACATTTGTTCATGGATAGAGAACTGGTTATTGGACCGCAAACAGAGAGTGGTGGTTAATGGACTACACTCTGTGGGCTAAAGTTCTAAGCGGAGTTCCTCAGGGTTCTGTACTGGGGCCGCTTCTGTTTAATCTGTTTATAAATGACTTAGAAGGGGGCATTGAGAGCAAGGTCTCTGTGTTTGCTGATGACACTAAATTATGCAGAGCTTTGAAACTTCCAATGATGTGCAAGTGCTGCAAGCAGACCTAGATAGATTATCAAAATGGGCAGCAGAATGGCAGATGAGATTCAATGTTGATAATGTAAGGTATGCATTAAGGATTTAATAATCCCTGTGCCACCTACACCATAAATAACTCTGTGTTAAGTGCATCTGAAATGGAAAAAGATTTGGGGGTTCTGGTAGATAACACTTAGCTGTACAAACAATGCCAGGTAGCAACAGCTAGAGCTAGCAAGATATTTTCTTGATAAAGAGGGGAATGGAATCAAGAGAGAAAAATATTATCTCCCCCTTACAAGGCACTGGTAAGCCACATTGGAATATGCGGTGCAGTTTTGGAATCCCATATACAAAAGGGACATCTTGAAATTGAGGCAGTTCAGAGAAGGGCAACTAAATTAATAAGGGGAATGGGGGGCTTGAATATGCAGCAGATTAGACAAGTTAGGGCTGTTTACATTGGAGAAGCGGCGGTTGCGTGGGGACATGATAACCTTATACAAATATATTATGGCCCATACAGTGAACTCTCTGGTGCATTGTTCACTAATAGGTCATATCAGAGGACTCGTGGACATCCTTTAAGGTTGGAAGAAAAGAAGTTTCATCTTCAAGTTAGGAGAGGTTTCTTTACAGTGAGAACGGTGAAACTGTGGAAAATGTCTTCCAGCAGAGGTGGTAATGGCAAGTTCATTGAATAACTTTAAAAAAGGCCTGGATAAGTTTCTAAAACTAAAAAATATTGAGAATTACTGGTATTAATGCATATAGATCTGGTTGATCCAGGGATACTTTCCGATTGCCGTTTGGAGTCAGGAAGGAATTTTTTTCCCCCTTTTTTAGCTGGGGTTTTTTGCCTTCCTCTGGATCAACTGTTAGGTAGGGTTAAAAAAAAAAAAAAAGGGAATAGGTTGGACTTGATGGACGAATGTCTTTATTCAACCTTAATTACTATGTTACTATGTTACTATGTATAGTTTTTTTTGTATTAACATGGCGGTTGGGGGTGGGCAAACCTTAAGAGCATCATATTAAAAGTTAAGGTTTTGGGTGGACATGCCCTTTAATGATGTTCATAACTGTATGTCTAATATCTGTAAGCAGGAGATACAATCCTGTTCACTGTGGCATGAAGACAATTCATAGTTTCCACTTCCGTATCTTAACCAAAATTGAAGACTAAAAGGATAATTATCGTGTGTCTAAAGTTTTTATTAATTCATTATCAAACACTATAAAACAAATGCTGTGTCTATAAAACCAAAATCACCACTTACCACAAACTTGCAGCCCTCCCTTTGTTTTGAAAACTACATCTCCCCCCAATCCTTGGGAGAATACCGAGAACTGTAGTACTCAAACATCTGAAGGGCCACAAGTTTGACATCCCAGATCTAAAACCATTCAAACACGCCTTCCCTCTAGAAGATCTACTTGTTAGAACAAGTTTAAGTCATTCCTCCCAATCCCACTAACAAACCTCTATTCAATCCAACAAAATCCACTATACCCGTGTTCAAACCAGTGTTTCCCAACCTTTTGATCTCTGGGGAACCCTTGAAACAATTGTCATGATTTGGAGAACCCTACATAAAATAATGTTTATTTATTATTTTCCTCTCAGTCATCAAATCATCAAAATGTATAATTTAAACAAATATGAATGATAGATTTATAAATACATGCCTACTCAAAATGCACTCAAATACACTGCAGGCGGTGGGTCTCAGGGAACCCTGCTGGACATTTGACCCGGCCGAGCGCTCGCTCGTAGCGAGTGCTCAGTCGGGAAAAATAGTCTGCGCGTGTATACCCAGCCTTATTGTTAAAAATGGTGCTAATTTTGCCCCAACCAATCAGATCTTATTTAACATTTGAAAGCTAACTTCTGATTGGTTGGGGCAAAATTAGCACCATTTGTAACAATAGGAACTTTTATTGAATAAGCCTGGCTGTTTTAGACAGTAAACATCCTGCCAGCCGAATTACAGCACTCCGTCTGTTGAAGGATGCCATTTACCTTTGGGAAGCTCAGGCTGCAGCTCTTTTCCCCATGTCAAATCATAACAAACACAGGTCAGACACCTGCTGATTATTCTTCAGTCTAGGTGACGAACTCTGTGCTGGCATTCCATTGGCCAAGTGATCCCCGTCCCATTAACCTCCCCTTCCAAGCACGATGTCTATTAAATGACAGACCAGCCCAACGCATTGGAACAAACCTCTTCTGGGGTCACTAAACCACAAGTACCTATCACCGCCCGTGAAGGTAATGTCACCCAATACCACACAGTGTAATACACACTATCACAATCTAACTCATCCGCATCCCTCACCGGTCAGGGTGGTGTCGCTTAAGTCCTGTCTGGTTGCGCTTCGAGGAAATTCTCTCAGTTTCCTGCCGCTTAGGTTCAGCACTCCTGTCACTGCCGCCTCCTCCAGGGCTCTCTCCAAGGAGCGATTCCACGCAGCCGGACCTGCGCCCACTCCAGACCCTGAAACATTTCCATGTCCGTTATGAGCAATCGCAGAAAAACCACCAACAACCAAACCCTCAGCCACCACCGCGGCCGCCATAACACCTAAAGCTTTCCGCGCCTGCGCTGCCAGACTGACAGGAAGCGGGAGCCAGAGGCGGGACCATATTGCACTGCGCATGCTCGGCCAATAGATCGTTGGGGCTTATTTGATAGGTAGACGTTGGAGGTCTTAATGGGCTGAAGTGACTTGGGAGTGATGTCATCAAGTGAGCAGCCTAGTGAAGACTGAAGTTGTCCCATGGCGACTCAGGGGTGTTTCTACACGTTTTACCACATGAGACAAACATTAAAAAGACGCCCCATCCACTAAAAAAACCCGGAAGTGATAGGGGTGTATAAGAGAAGCGCACTACTCAGAAATAGAAGTGGGAACTATAGGAAGTAAGGTAAAATGAGTACACAGGGACAGGGCTGGTTTTAGTCATTTTGGTGCCCTAAACAAGTGTTCCCTGGTGCAGTGGCGTAACTAGCAAACTATGATGGGGCCCCTATCCATGCTTCATCCACAGTGTTTTTTTGTGAGTGGAAGCTATATCTGCCTTAGGAAAAATAAGAAGATGGGGCCCCCTTAGCTCCCGGGCCCCCCGCTCCCCTGTAGTTACGCCCCTGCCCTGGTGCCCCCTTCCCAACTGAGTCTTCTCTCATCCAACTCTTGGATTAAGGTGGCATAGACGCTACAACACGATTCTATGATCCTCAGATTGTACGATCATATTGGCTGATGGAAAAATGTTTGTTATTATTTATTAAAATTATTGGACGCTAATCCATGCTTGATCCAATGATTGTGTGATATCAGGATATACCCATATCACATGACCAGGATATTAAAGGCTATGTCCACCCCTAAAATTGCTTTTTTTTCCTGTGTGTAGGGCATCGCAGCCCCACCGCCTTTTTAAATTTCTACAAAAAAGCCCCAGAAACATACTTACAGACTTTCTTTCCCCTCGTGCTCTGCTCGCCGGGAGCAGCAGAGAGAGGTGTGACCAGCAGACAATCGCATACGCCACTGCCAGCTATGCAAACAGACGAGGGAACCAAGGTCTGTAAGTATATTCCTAAAACTTTTTTTAGAGGTCTAAATTGGCGGTTGGCTGGGTTTGCCCTACACACAGAAAATAGGTATTAATGGCAGGGCACCAAGCAGCCATAAGGGACCGGGAGGGGGGGGGGGGGAAGGGCTTCCCTGTGCATGCTAGAAACCTCTCAGGAAAGGTAAGAGGCGGAAACCTTTTGGCCCCTCCCTGCCTCTTATTGCTCGCTTTTTGAAACTTTACTCTGGCCATCTTAGAAAACTACAAGCACTACAGCAAAAACGTGAGTGTTATGCTACACACAGGGAAGTGGCCTATGTATGGTGGGTTTACAGTTTTGGCGGTGGAAATGTCCTTTAAGGTGGCCATACACATGCGATTTATAAGTTATTTAAGCGTAATACAACAAAGGAAGTGGCTATCATGATTAAAATCCCAAACTGTAACCTCTCCTCTTTCCTCCGCCGAAGTGAGCTGCCGGCAGCCGCGTCCGTGATTGGCTGCCGCTCAGCCAATCACAGACGCTGCTGCCGGTCCCGCCCCTCTGCTTGCATTTTCTCGCAAGCAGAGGGCCGGGAGCGCGGCGGAGGAAAGAGGGGAGGTAAGTAGAATTTGGGGAGCTTTCTTAAAATATAAATATAGCGGTTGGGGCTGGGAGACCAGGGGGAATCTTATTTTTTTTTTAGGGTGGACATACCCTTTAATTTATAGGCTTGTAACGTTACACTTCCCAGACTGCCCTGTCACTGTGTAAAACATGAGTTATAAAATGTCTTAAGCCCCACTCCCCAAAAATCTATCTTTTTGAGGACCTGCAACCATTCTCTGTCCTTTCCCTTTACCTATAGACACCTTAAAGGACAACTCCTCCCTCATAAGAACATCTTTTAGAAAGAACGGCCTCTTTAAAATATGTTGCTATATCATATGCTTGTGAAGGTTCTCATTCATCCAGGTCATGGTATATCTGTTGTATTCAATTAGATCAACTGGACTTGAAATGTAGTTCTTGAATTTCAAGAACTACATTTCAAGTCCAGTTGATCTAATTGAATACAACAGATATGTTGCTATATCATACTTTGTCCTATGAATTTATTACTGTATGCCTGCTATGATTCTGGATGCCTCATGGAAACTGAGCATTTAGAAACCTGTACTGAGCAGGTACTGAGCCTAAGCATGCTCAGAAGAGGCAGATAGGGGATTATCATTCAGTCATTGGCTGTGATGTCAACTCCATAACTGACGTTGCTAACTGGAAGAACCTGGGAGCAGAAACAGGAAACACAACATTATGCAGGAATTCAGGTTAGACTTATATATTTCAGATTTCAAACTATTACCGTTTAGGGTTTTGGGGGGTGATTTACCTGTATGTAAGTTTTCATTTTAGGGCTGGACTTGCCCTTAAAGGGGAACTGTGGTCCAAAAATGACTTTAGGTAAATTGATAGGAATTGCTCTCCTAAGAAATTTTTCATTGTTTATTTTGCATAGTTTTGAAGATATTTACATTTTTGTGTGTGATCTGGCAGCAGCATCACCAGGTCCCCTGCACTTCCTGCTTCGAAACTGTCAGTCAATCTGCCCTGTGTCTCCTCCTCCCCTTTGCAGCCCCCCCACTTATGGACGCCATGGTCCCTCCAGTTGCAGGCCCCCCTTGGCCCATTCTTACAACCCCATGTGGCCCCGCCCACCCGTGACATCTAAGCCCCGCCCACTCACAGGTGTTGTGAGCCACTCAGACACCCCCCTCTACAGAAAACTCTGGAAACCACCGTTTCAGGCACAGTAAGAACTCTGCCTGAAAAGGCTGTTTTCACATAATGGGAAAGAAGGGCTGTAGATTCCCTTACCTACTCTGTCAGGACTTCACACAGCAGAGAGGAGGAGGGACTTCCTGTCTCCCTCACACACTGAGGGAGTCTGAGGCTGTGCTCGCCGGCGGTACTGTGCAGGAGAAGCCTTAGGAATGTCACATGTCAGCCTCCCACCCATTAACTTTCTAGTCAGTCATTTCTTTATATCTTGGGATGTGGAGCACATAGAGAGGTGGTTGATGGCTCGTTTTAAAGGTAGGAAACTGGCCTTTCATAACTCAACTTGTTTGGAGACCACGGTTCCCCTTTAAATCTGGTACACATGGTAAGATGCTTTGTCCCAACCGACCATTAAGCACTTTTGACCAGTCTGGAAGGACAAAGGACCATATGTTGCAGCTAACAGGTCAGTGCGACCGAGGACCACCCGATTAGGACAAACTGTGAGATGTCGGTCACAGCCAGACAAAGAGATACGCCATTTTTTTGCCCTGATCGACCGATACACTAAAAAATTGCATGTTGTGTACACAGCCTTTGGGTTCACAGGGTCTAATTTTTGGCGCACTTTTGCAACAGACCATTTTTATAAAAAGCAAGGACACAGAATTCAATAGTACCTTTCACACTATTGTGTTGAGATTGGGCCAGTTTGCTTTCCGGTCCATTGTGTTTAAAAAAACGCAGGTTGCATTTCTATCCAGTTTTTTGCATGCAATTTCTATATAAATATATATAGTAAAAAAACAGACACAAACCCTTGCAAAAAAATGGACATAAAAGTTTGTCAGTTTCTAGTGTGAACTAACCCTTAAGGTACACATGTCGTGATATAGGTCTGTAGGTCACTGCAAGTTGCCGCGACCGAGCATGCAGTCCATAGAGGGAGAAAACCATACAATAATATGGCCCGAATGGCCTAAACACTGCAATGTCGGTTGGTTTGGTAGGGCCGAATTATTGTATGGTGTGTACCCAGCTTTAAGGAGAGAACTATTTTTCTTATATGGCTTCTGGCTAGCTTTAACAAGGATTAAAGAAGTTTGGGGCCAGGGCTTATGATGCAGCAGATGATGCTCTGTTCCATACGGCTTTCACTTTGGATAGACTGCAGAATTTCAATTCAGTTTTCTGTCACAGTACTCCATTATATACGGTGAGTGAAAAAGTATTAGAAACATTTGCATGGTAAGATATACAAGTGCAGGAGACAGGGATCAGTATAACAATGTAACAAATATGGTAAATTACATGTGTGTAACTAGATAAAATAACTTGAGTATCAAATAAATTGTTACAAAGACCTAAGCAGTCCAAAAATGTCATAGCAAATTCAGGAATTTAGTAAAACAATGTTCTACAAAAAAAATTCCACAAGCATGTGCCAGAGGGTGACAAAATAACATTTTTAACTAGGATGAGAAGGATTATTCATTATTTTATTGACTCTTCAGTCTTCCTTTAAAAAATATAAAATGCACCAAAGTACAATATATTAAATAAAGTTAATATATTGTAGATATTTTACTATGCGTTGTAGGGAATATACAATTCCCATACCAAACCAGAATATTATATGTTAAAATGCTCTCAATAGTACTTAAGTAAAAATTAGGTAAAAGTCTGAGGCAGATGCTTCCGTTTCAGCTTACTAAGAAAAAAAGAGCCTCTGTTGTGCCTTCTTAATGCAATCATTAAAATTACCACCCCATGATAGATCAGAGCTAAGGTAGGTGACCAAAATTTCAACCTTTCCACATCTTCAACCTCCGTACCCTCAATAGCTAAGGGCTCATAAGTGCATTATTATATGATGTACAAAATCAACCCTTTGTCTCAGTCATTTTAAAGGGCATGTCCACCCCCCAAAACTATAATCCCCCCCACGTAGTGTAATAAAATCCTTACCTCACATCCCAGCTCCATATGGTACTCCTGTAGTCCCCCCCCCCCCCCCTCATAGGACTCTGCCTCCGGGAGAAGTTTGACATGCGCACTGCAGCCCTTCTCCCCCTCCCGTTTTGCAAACCCTCCCCCTACCATAGAAACCCTTGGCCATGTATTAGTATTTCTTCCCCCAGCCCCAACCTCTAAAGTCCCCCGAACTCTAATTACCTTCCCTCTCTCCCCCGGCATTCTGAGAAGCCAGCAGACCGTGATTGGCTACCTCTCAGCCAATCACGGACGCGGCTGCCGGTTCCGCCCCCTGCTTACAGTGTCTTGCAAGCAGAAGGCCAGGCAGTGCGTCGGAGGAGAGAGGGAAGGTAAGTAAAGATCGCGGCACTTTCTTAAAATTATTTTATAGCGGTTGGGGCTGAGGGAAGGCATACTATCATATCTGGAAAATCTTTTATAAGGGTGGACATGCCTTTTAATCTGCAAGTTATTATGGTTACACCCGGAATTAATGATGTGACCTCTGCCCTATACTCCATCTCATCATTGTTGGTAAAATGGTATCATCTGCATACTTCACAATATGACATTTGCCTAACCTGGCAATGAAGCATGGTTCTGGAGTCAATTTAAATGTAGGAGTGTGCCATTTTTAATAATGGCAACTTGTATGGTGAACACAATTCCCCTTTAAAGGGAAATTATACTCAAGCATAAACAGACCGATTTTGGTCTCCTCCCCTCCCCCTCAATCATTGACATAGGTTAGAGATGGGAGAATCGTCAGTAACCGACTAGAAAGGAGCCAGAAAGTTGTCTGTTATTGCAGCAATATAGTTCTCCTTTAAATTAGTGCACATCACTATTTAACCCAACCAGCTGTTTGACCTGTTGAAGACTCATGGGCAATGATTTACCAACACATCTGACTGTCTGGTGCAACCAATTTTGTCTAAAAACTTCTGTGTTGAAATCACCAGTACTCACCCGGCCAATCCAGCCAAAACATCTTAAGTGATTGACTGCAGAAATATTTTATTTAGAACTTTGTAACCAAAGCATTTTTACTGTGAATACTAAATATTGTTCATGGAAGCAAACACACCATTTACACATGAAGTTGGAAGGAAACGGTTGTGTTGATAGTGGTAAAAGGGTTAGGGCTTACTGGTGCATTTTCACACACTTCCGAATGCATTTTGAGAACTGCAAGACATGTATGTGAAACCATAGAACCCATTTATATTAAATTTAGAACTTCATTTTTTTTGGGGGGGAATATTAACCATAGAAAATGTACGCTTTTCAGTTAGTACAGTTATAAAGTCTGAAGCCTTGTACGCACAATATTGATAGACTACCATGCCTGATAGTGATAAGGCATTGCCTTTGGAAAATCATAAGGTCCAAATGATCAGACATGTCCGTAAGTCACAGCCCATCCTGCATATTTAAATATGCAAAATTGGCTGGTCAGGTCACAAGATGGGTGCTACAGATTTAAATATGAACAGTAAATTAACAAACCATATAATGACTGGTAATTCTGTCAGTGTATCACTTGTTTTAGAAACTCATATAGATTTGAATCTTTGTCCCCTCTGGTTACAAATTGCCCATTTATATGGATATTTAACAATGTGAATTGTCAGTGGCCAAAGTTGGGGGGGGGGGGGGGAGAGTGCTATTTATTACAGTGTGTGGGGTGCAAATGTGTAAAGTGCTATTTATTAGTGTGTGGGGGCAGATGTAAAAAGATTATCGTGCGAGATACCGCGGCAGTGTCACCTAGCCATAAGAGGACCAATCCATTTAGCAATATTATCGAATACAAATTCATTTGGCAATGATATTTTCAGACACCGCAAAACAACCTATTCACCTATCATGTTATTTAGTAGTATAAAAAAAAACAACTTAATTTATCATGTAGATAAAATAAGTAAAGTACAAAAGTGACCAAGACTGCAGAATATTTTATTATGAAAAAGAAAAGAATTTTATCAACAGCTTTTAACAAACAGGTATATATGGCCTGTCCAAGTGGAGTATCAAAATAATGCCTCCGTATGCAGCAAACTAGAATATGGTAGTATACGGAGAAACTTTTTCCTTGAGCAAATGTTCCCAAAAAGTTAGCTACCTGAATCTGAAATGGTCATATGACACCTTTTTACCTGTGATGTGGCAATAAATCCATAAACCTCCTTTAATTTAAAGGCAACTCCAGCCTAAAATGAACTTGCTTTTAAAATGCGTATTACCCCCACAAACCTCACTTTTGCAAGGTTCATTTCTTTCAAAGATCCCCCAGAACTTACTTACCTGACCCGGTCCCTCGCAGTGTAGGCACCGCACCCTGATCCTGTTTCGAGCTTGTTGCGAGCAAAAACAGGAGCAGGGGACTTAATCTTCACTTCCTGGTTGCCGCTGTCAGGCGATTGGGCTTGATGTCATGTCACGCCTTAACGGACAGCCACAACCAGGAAGTGGAGCAGCTGTCAGCACCAGCTGCGGAGTAAAAGCGACGAGGGACTGGGTCAGGTAAGTAAGTTCTGGGGGATCTTTGAAAGAAATGAACCCCTGGGGGGGGTAATAAGCATTTTAAAAGCTAGTTAATTTTAGGCTTGACATTCCCTTAAAAAAAAAAAAAAAAGCTAATGCTTTCCAATAATACAACGCCTGACAGCCATACTGTAATATGTATAAATGCCAGTCTCTTAATTGAGAGAAGTGTAAAATGTCGCTAGAGATTAGAAACAAGTGAACCAATTTGTTTTCAAAACTGCAGCATCAGTACCTGTTCTTCTTTCCTCTTTGGAGGCTGGTATTCGTCCCAGGGGACATCAAGTGCTCTTTAAGGAGGACACAGAATAAATAAAATTGTACAATAAAACTGTACAAGAAAGAATGTGTTAATAAATTTCAGTTTTTACCATTAAATGTTTCATATCCAACAAATAAAAAACTGTTATTGACACGCTTGGTACTCAAAAAGGTATCTGGGTTCTAAAGAAAAGGCTTCATACAGAACTGAGCCTGGAAGGAAAAAAAACATGTCATATCCCACCTTGCCTGCATAACATGTCCCTTTGTGTATATTATTTCACAGTAAAAACAATATGAAAGGTTTTTCACTCTGCTCAAAGAAAACAAAATGGCGAGGCTGTTTGTAGAGCTGCAGACCAGGCAAAGCAGATCCAATCTCTTTTCCTCAGCAACAAGTTAAGTGAAAAACAACAATGGCAAAAAAAAAAAAAAAAATAGAAGAAAAAAAAAAATCCCTTTTGCTGGGCATCATCCGACAGTCACAAATCTGCTTCCTTTTGTCAGTGCCTGGGACAGTCTTTGCTCCTTCAGAATCTTGAAGCGTTCATTTAGTGTTATTCCAGTCTAGGTGGTGGGGAAAAAAATATATGTTGTGCTTGAATTAGACCGTGGTATTAATCATGTAAGTTTTATTTTAGGTAATGCAACACTTAGTTTTTTTTTTTTTATTAAAAATGGTGCTAATTTTGCCCAACCAATCAGATCTTATTTACCATTTGAAAACTAACATCTGATTGGTTGGGGGAAAATTAGCACAATTTTTAACGATAAGAACTTTTATATCTCCCTGTTGGTGTATTTCTGTAACTCTTCTACAAGAATCACACATACCACATTCCCCATTACAAGCCAATGTCTATCCACAGAGTGCCACAATAGAATGGCCTAGCTGGCATCTGTCTTGACTTTTAAAACTGCAATGTTTATAAATTATATTAAAGAGCATATACTAAGTAAAATGTTGGGTTTTTTTTGAATTGCCCATTACTGAAAACTACAATTCTTTACAACTATCACCATCCCCTATTTCTTAAGATATGTTTAGAAACATCTTACATTTCAGCTGCGCTTTAGTTGAACTTAAACAGGAAGAGGTCGGGACCTGTCAGCGTGGATCGTAAAAGTAAAAATCTTACACCTTTGTTCCTGGCTCCCGAGGAATTGATTGAAGAATGGCAGGTAAGGCATAGCTCCTTAACCTCCCATTCTTCAATCAATGCATTAAAGGCATAGTTCACTTTTGCAGTGAACTATTCCTTTAATAATTGGAGTTACTCGTCCCCCTGGTGTCCTCCCCACTTCCTTACATTCTGCCTTCAGCATTGTACAAGAACTTGGTAAAGAAATTTAACTAAGGACACATGGAGTGTCTACCTTTTTCAGAAAACAATAACAACTTAAACATACCCCTCTTATAAAACTCACAGCCGATTACAAAATGCTCACTGAAGTATTAGCTAACTGGATTCAAAAGGTTATCTCTATAATAGCACCTGATCAAACAGGCTTTAGGCCAGGCAACCACAATCAACATTAGAAGGCTCAAACCAAACTCAGCCACGACCACAGCAGCCACAGGTTGATCCTATCTTTAGATGCATGTGTTTGATTAGCTAGAATGGCCATTCCTGTGGGAGAACCAAAGGCAGTTTGGATTTTAAGACAAATTTATAAACTATATCAAACTCCTATACAAGAGACCAATGGCCCGGATATCCCAAAATGGTACAAGCTCAGATAAGTTTACTCTATAATGGAGGGACTCCAATGTCGCTATTTGCCATAGCGAAAGAAGAAATGGCGATAAATCTTCACTCCACCACTAATATAAAAGGACTACCTATATGCATCAAACCACTCTCTCCGCATGGATACAAATAGTCAAGAATCCGAAAAACATTTTTAAACTCAATTTAGCCCCTCTATTATCAATGTCCAGAGAGAAAAACAATCCAGCTACATCCCCAAAAACTTGTTTAACACTCTGAATGGGATAATTACATAATTTCTATAAAACCATTAAAGAGTCAGAGTGCAAAACACACAATTATGTGAATCCAATGCACAGGCTGGGCAAGGGCTACCAAACTTCAAGATGTATTATCTTACCAAATTAATTAAGTTGATTTGCTGCTGGATATGCCCTACAGACCCCCCAACACAATCAGAGCATATGCTGGCAATCTACCATAGGGCTCATCTACTGGCCTTTATCCAAAACCCTGAGATACACACACAAGAAACAATAACCCTAATACATGTACAGGGAATCAAATTCTGGAAAGAAATGGACAAGTTAATAAACCACAGGGAATCACTACCACAATGCCCTTATGGGACAACCATACCTTCCCCTCGCCAGATTCCCAGAGGCTGCAGACTGGGCAACAAAATAAACAAAACTATTAGGCCACATAATAGAGAACGTCCATCTCAAATATTTTGAAACACTTGCACAGGAATTCCGCTTAACCCTCTCAAACAGGCTTCAAGATTTACAATAAAGACAATGTCTGGAAGCAGAATTCAGTGATAAAACACCCAATACTACAAAATTTGAAATGTCCTCACTCAAAGCCTTATCATCGGACATAAACCGTACCTTACTGCACTCGGTCTTCTCCAGGACTAACCAAACTAGCGACAAAATGGAGGCAAAATCTGCCTAATCTGACAGGGAAATACATAGAAGATATTGCAAAACCCCAACACTTGCCTCACCTGCAGCAAACAATAGACTGACACAGTCCTATATAATACACCAGATATACCCAAAACCAGCCAGACTTCACCACATTGAGAAATTCTGTGCCCCAAAGTACAAAAACGATGGAATATATGTTTTGATTTGCTAAATACAACCCTCCACCTACAAACCACACTGAACCCATGGACAGCTCTTTTTGATAGACCCATCCCAAGCGTTTCTCAATCAGGGAACAGGTTAATTCACCAAATATGCGCAGCTACTAGAACATTCATAGCTTCCACCTGGAAACAGGCAGCACCACCTGAAACCCATTTGATTAACAAGATCTGGTGGATGTGTGAGAATGATCAAGTATGATGTATCATACAAGGCGCACAAACAAAATCTGATAATATTTGGGGTTCGTGGATTTATACAGTGTCGGGAGATGGAAACTCTGCTTCTGCAACAACCTCAATACTATACTATATAATAAAATGAACAAATCTCTGTCAATTTACTGGTAGAGATAGTTTTGACCTCCTTTATTTGCAGTGGGAATTGAACAGGTTGAAATATACTAAGATTTGTATATTTCATGAAAATTAGAAGTGAAACCAAGTTAAAAGGTTTCCATTTGTTCATAGGTTTGCCAATCACTTTACAAAATACAATTCAAAAAAAAAATAAATAAAAAAAAGACAAAATTACCTGTTTTGCTACACTGTTAATATCAAACTCCAAAGGGACGCCTTTTGGAACCTTCTGTTCAGAGCCTTCTTTCTTTAAAAAGAATGGCAAAGGGGGTCGGGGCACCCGGGTTCCCAAAGGACTGCAAAGTACAGAAAAAAGGACAGTTTAGTAGAGGTTTCAATCCCTACCTTTACAATGAATAGACTTAGGATGGAGGAAGGAGATACCTTGGTACTGTAATAGCAGTAGGATTATCAATGGAGACAGTCAAAGTCCCTCCATTGCTTGCAGATGATTTCCAGCTACAGCAAAATAGGAAATATAAGTGAATAGTACAATATACTGCACATTTCAAAAACTTTATAAATGCTATTACAATTCATAGCCCGTCACACAAGAGAAAAAAGAAAAGTCCAGCCTACATTGTTATTTCATACTTCTGGTTAACTACTCAGTAACATTGCAGGTAAACAAAAGGTACTAAAGCTGATCTGTAAACCTTTGTTACTATTGTCTCTGATTTTAGTGCAATGCACTATGCTGAGCATTTCAGCAATGCCCAAAACACAAACCTAAAGCTGGGTACACACGATTAGATATTTCGGTCCGATCGACCGATAGTTCAGTGTATCGGTCGATCGGACCGAAATTATCGCATTCGAATGTGCCCATGTCCGATCGACCATCGTCCAAATCGGACGAAAGGACGATCGGACAGGGTGGAAAACCTCGTCCGATCGTGCGGTCCTCTATGGACCGCACGATCGGTCGCGGTGACTATCGGACGCGGCTGCTTTTGCAGCGACCGACAGTCCTTCCTCCTGGCCGACCGTTCGAAAGTATCGAACGGTCGGTCAGGAGGAAAAATCGCTAGGTGTGTACCTAGCTTTAAGGTGTTGCCACCAGACCACAGATTTCTCAATCTGACCAACTATTATAAACATATTTAATTTACATAGTGTTAATTGCATTCATTCACATCAAGTGAATGAATGCATCGGGCGAACTGGAGGGCTGACACAGCCCCGGCGGGCGAACTGGAGGGCTGACAACCCCTGTGACACCAGTAGTTTGGAATTGGTGTAACACAAGTCATAGACCTTAAAGGGCAAGTCCAGCCCTGAAATGAAAACTTACATACAGGTAAATCACCCTCCAAAACCCTAAACGGTAATAGTTTGAAATCTGAAATAAATAAGTCTAACCTGAAATCCTGCACAATGTCCTGTTGCTAACTGGAAGAACAGCAATACAGTTCAAGAACACTCTAGCACACTGCTGTTGGCTTGCTGCCAGACAATCGATAGGTGCAATCCCTCAGCTCTCTACTCCATGAGCTTGAATAAGTCCAAAACAAAGATGCAAACGAGGGAGCACACTATAGGTGTAGAATCAGTAATTTATTGTGAACAACACACGACGTTTCGGGACAGCAATGTCCCTTCCTCAGGTATAACTAGTGCACAGTGAGTTACAAACATATATACCCTAACATATACCCTATATTGCTAACTGGAAGAACCAGGAAGCAGAAACAGGGGCAACGGTCAGTTATGGATTTGACAGTTGACATCACAGCCAATGTTAATCCCCTATCTGCCTCTTTTGAGCATGCCCAGGCTCAGTACAGGTTTCTAAATTGCTCAGTTTCCATGAGTCATCCAGCAAGCAAGCATAGCAGGCATACAGTGATGAATTCATAGGACAAAGTATGATATATCAACATATTTTAAATAGGCCATTCTTTCTAAAAGATGTTCTTATGAGGGTTGAGTTATCTTTTAATCTCTTGATCGGATGCCCAAAACTGCACAGTATACTGTACTCAAAAAACAAATTGATAAAAATCAAATCATATTTATCGTGATTTTGGTTTCCCAGTCAGTCTGTATGGCAGCATTCACCAGTGGGTTAATCTCCAGATCCACCCCCACGGACAGGAATTAGTTAACGTATTTAAGCCTTCCCCTCACTTCCTGTGAGGTCTTCCATTCCAAAAGCTGAAAAACATAACTCACAGGGCAGGTTGCAGTGAATGCTGCCATACAGACTGACTGGGAAACCAAAATCACGGTAAATATGATTTGATTTTTATTTTCCCCAGTCATATGGCAGCATTCCCCAGTGGGATGTACCAAGCTACCATCAAAAAAGAGGGCGGGAGACAGATCTGATGCTCAAACACACATTTATTCTTGCAGCACAGCCTGCAAAACTCTGTTCCCAAATTTTTTTTTTTTTTGAGAGGCCCTCACATCTAAACTATAATGCTTTATAAAAGTTCTGGCTGAGGACCATCTGGCTGTTCTGCAAACTTCATTGATCCCAGCTTCGGCCTGCATAGCCCACGAGGAATTGAATGGTTGAATGGGCCTTTAGACCCAGGGGAACCTCCTTACCTTTCTGTGTATAAGCCTTTTTAATACAAGCAACAATCCACGAGCTCAATGAGCTCGACCTTTTCTTGACCCATTAGGGATTAGAAACAGACGGTCTGACTTTCTCCATTCTTTTGTGCGGGAGAGATAAATTGTAATTGCCCTGACCAGGTCTAATGCATGCAGGATTGATTCCTTCTCTGACTTTGGTTCAGGAAAAAAAACTGGAAGAGATATCTCCATGTCCATGTGAAAGTCTGATATGACCTTGGGCAGGAAGTTAAATGAAGGCCTAAGCCTAACTCTATTCTCTAGAACGACCGTGTCTGGGGGTTTGGATGAGAGGGCCCCCAACTCCCCCACTAGGAAGACTAATTTGATGGTCAAAAACCAGTCTGTAATTGTCTCCAAAGGCTCGAAAGGTGGAGCGGTGAGGGCTTTTAGGACTAGAGGAAGGTCCCATGTTGGAAGACTGGCTGGCCTTCTAGGTCTTACTCTAATCATGGCCTGAAAGAATCTTTTTATTAACCGCTCCTGAGCAAAGGATCTTCCTGTTAACGAAGTAATTGCTGACACTTGAGATTTAAGAGTCCTGATGTGCAGGTTTCTTTTAAACCCAGGAATTTCACTACATCTGTTGGTTTAGGATCAAGACATGAGAAGTTTTCTTCTTATGCTAAGCTGGCAAACTTTTGCCAGACCTTATAGTATTTCTGGGAAGTCGCTAGCCTTCTTGATTTTAATAAGAAATCCACCAGATCACTCTTGAACCCAAGCCCTTTTAGGTTGCTCCTTTGAAACGCCAGGCCATCAGTGACAAGTGTTCGAAGTCTTAACATTGAATCGGTCCCTGAGCCAGACAACCTAGGATGGATGAAATAGGCATCGGACTGTCCACTGCTAGAGACATTAGCAGTGGAAACCATGGTCTCCTGGGCCAAGCCGGGATTACAGCTATTACATCCGCTCCCTCCTGTTTGATCTTGATCAAGGACCTCCATACTAGAGGGACAGGTGGAAATATATATCCGCGACCTTGATTCCATGGTTGCTGTAGGGCATCCACTGCCAGAGCTTCCTGACAGTATATTCTGGAGAAAAAGAGCTGACATTTCCAGTTGTATTTTGTCGCCATAAGGTCTATCCATGGACGGCCCCACTTTCGACACAACATTTGGAATATTTCTCCGTTCAGACTCCATTCTCCTGTGTCTATGGGGTTGCGACTCAGGAAATCTGCCACCTGATTTTCTCTTCCTGGGATAAATACTGCTGAAAGAGACTTTAGATGTTCTTCTGCAAAAGAAAAAATTGGCTCCACCTCTAGTAGCAGAGTCCGGCTTCTTGTGCCTCCTTGTTTTGTTAAATATGCTACCGCTTTTCTGTTGTCACTTTTCACAACAACTTCTTCTATCTTCTATATATGGTTGAAACTGTATTATGGCATTCTTTATGGCTCTGATCTCCAGAATGTTCAATGGAACTCCCTCTGCTTTCCATCTACCTTGTTTTGTCTATCCCAGGCCTAACGCTCCCCAACCGGTCTCTGAAGCGTCTGTAGTAATACATATACTTTGAGAAGGAGTCAAAGAAAAACCTCTCTCTAAGTTCCCGTCTCTGCCTTGTTGATGTGGTCCAGACGTCCAGGAACTTTGATATTCTGCCTGCCACTTGACACTGGACCTGCGTCTCCCTATGGTTGGGGCATCCTATTGTGGAAGGCCGACTTGGTAGCAGAGAAGGCCTGCCTTCCTGTCTTCCACGACTGCTGTCTACCTGGCTCCTTTCCCGTTTTAAACGTTTTTGAGGGTTATACTCCACACGGCCTCTCTTCATCCTTCTATCCTAAGGTAGAAAAAGGCTTTTTCCACCCGACGCCTTGGAGATTATATCGTACAGCTTGTCTCCAAAAAGCATGGAACCTTCGAACGGAATCGGACATAGATTCACCTTAGAGGCTGTATCTGCCGACCAAGGTCTTAGCCATAAGGCTCTTCTTGAGGCTACATTTAAAGCTGACGCTCTAGAGGCTAGTCTGACTAAGTCAACTGATGCTTCGGAAAATAATTCAATACCTCTTCTGATGTCCTGGAACATCTCCTTAATCTTTGGCCTTTTCACATTGGAATCCAGTGCTTGTTCCGTTTCTTGAGCCCATACCTTTATGGCCCTGGAGACCGAAGTAAGAGCAATTGCAGGTCTTAAAGAAGCCCCTGTAGCCACAAAGGATTTTTTTACTTAATTGTACTCCACCCTTCTCTCCATAGGGTCTTTAAAGACCGAGGCGTCATCTACTGGTAAAGTAGTTCTTCGGGCTAGACGTACCACCGCAGAATCTACTTTTAGAAGAACTTCCAAAAGTTTTAAATCTGCTTCTGAAAATGGGTATTTCTTTTAGAATTTACCCGCCGTAACCACCTTCTTTTCTGTTTTTTTCCATTCATTGGAAACTATCTGCGATTGCCTGATGCACTGGAAAAGTAGTAGATCTTTTCTTGATCGACGGAAAAAGTTTATCGGCTGCTGACAACTTGGGCACCTCTGTGGAAAGAGATAAGGAATGTCTGACAGCCTTAATTAAGGGTTCTATCATGGCTGTATCAAAGCTGGACTCTGTCTCCAGATCATCCTCATCTTCTTCTGATAGATACTGAATAGAATCCTCGGACTGATGATATTTCACCTTCCGATAAATCTGACCGACAGACACGTAGAATGTCCTGCGTGCTTAGACTTCTTAACCTTTTTAGCCTCCTGGACAGCTTGAGTGACGGCCTGTTTTAGCACGGACACTAAAGCATCTAAACTGTAGGCCTGTGTTCGAAGAAGAGGCTCCCGCTGGCTCAGTCAATCCTCCTGGCTCAGGATCATTGGACTTCTTTACTATTTCCGACACTGAAAGGCTACGAAGAAATAAAATAACTGCAGATTAAATGCCATCTCTCTCACATAAAAATAGTGGAATCCTGCTTACCTAGGTCCCCTGAGGCGTCCTTTGCTCCCATTCCCTGACTCCATAGCTAAAAGAAAAGCAGGAAGGGAATGAGGATCCAGGGGCTCAGAAAAAACACATATTAATCCAAAAACATCCTTAAAAAACACACTTACCAGGCTGTGAAACAAACAGCAACAAAGTAAGCAGACAGAAGGAGGAAGGCAGCACACACTCCTAAATGACGCTTGGACGGGGTAGCAGTCTCACAGAAAGACTCCCAGCTGAGGTTTAAATCCCCTGAAAATGCCAGCGGCGAGAAGGCACGATAACGTCACGCGCACTAGGACGCCGGCGCCTGGAGATGACGTCAGACGCCAACGAACCCGGAAGAGACGCGCATCAAATCCACATGCGCACAGAACAACTAGCACGCCTATCACCTGGGCAACACAGCATGGCCGGGCTCAACTCCACTGGAGGGGTACCAGCAGGCCCGACACCTAGGCCATCATCCCCACAGGCAATCCTCCATAGGGGCACACGGGGGGCATCAGGAGCAGAGAGAGGCCAAAGGACTCCTGGACACACGCCACATTGGCAGGTAAGCGTAGGCGGACAGGAAAAAAAGACATTACAAGAAGTGAGGGGGAGGCTTAAATACGTTAACTAATTCCTGTCCGTGGTGGTGGATGTGGAGATTAACCCACTGGTGAATGCTGCCATATGACTGGGGAAAAATCAAACAAGCTTTATTTACAATGTCATCTCCACACACTATCAAAAGGCAGATCTAGCCAGATGGGTTTCTTGGGGAGCTAAGACATCGGCTTAATAGTCACTGCCTATACACAACACAAAGAACACACCCTCCCCCATCAAAACCTTAAAGGCATGGCTGTTAAAGGCATAGTTTTGTTGATCTGTTTGGGCTGCAGTTGACAATATGTGGGATGCACCATGAGGAACACTTTTGAAAATTGAAACTTAATAGAGAACCATTAAGCATTTTTCTATCTGTAATGGGGGTAGGAGTAAAGGTGCAACGGATTACACAAGTCAGAGAAGGCAGTCGAAAACTCTTTTTACAGAGGTGCGAGGCCTTTTGGATATTCTTTTTTTTTTATATGTATTTATTTAAAACATAGGTTATCAAGGTTTAATACACCAGAAGTATATGCAAATTATACAATAACGTGTGTAGCAAGCATTTCTTACATACAATTATTTTGTTTTAGATTGGTATCATTGAACCATAAAAGGGAATCACAGCACTAAGGGGGGTGAACATCCTAGGTAAATCAAAGTAAACATGCTAGGCAGAATAATATCAAGACAACTGCAAAATTTTGAAATGCAGTGAGGTGGGGCACATTTGCAAATATTGAGCATGCAAGGTGGCAAAAATAAGACTCATACTTGCCTCATGTATATATATACGAGGCATCTAGGCATAACTGCCATATGATTTCCTCTGTACATATCTAGAGTGATGTAATGGTTTGCTTCAATCCCAATAATGAGCAATCGGCAAAATATCAGGGTCCCCAGAGTGCTGTACACTTATTTAATTTCCCTCTATTTTTTGTATATTAATAGTACATAAGTGAGTACTTGTTACAAGGTTTTTCCACTGTGGGGGGCGTATTATCAACCTGGTTAGCATTAAAGGGTATCTTTACTCTAAAAAATCGAATTTTCAAAAATAGTATCATAGATACAGGAAGATTCCACTCCTCCAAAACTTTCAGATTTGAAATCTGAGCAGCAGATTTTGAGAAATCCTCATTTTAATCACAGCATTTACATGGAAAGACCCGTCACTCCAGAAACAGAAATTATAATATGTAACCCATGCTTGACCTCTTTGCCTGCCTGTCTGCCAGCACACTTTCTGCAACATTTAAGAGAATCAGCAGAGAAAAGACAGCAGGGATCAGGGAGGGGGAGATGTGTAAGCAGAGCAGTGTCCATGGTGAGGCTGTGCAGAACACGTAAGTGTCGCAGACACTAAAAGAAGGCAGTAAAAGAGGGTGGGGGGGGAATTAGGAGTACTCACTAAATAATTTAATGACAAAGCAAGCACAGAAATATGCAAGTACCATCATTTTACTTGTCTCAAATTGTAGTTTCAGAAAATTTTACGTTGTTTCAGTGAGTATAGTGACCCTTTAACATCTCTCTTAACAGCTTGATCAGGGTCTCTGACCAATCCACGTTTACCTTTAGCCCCTAGTTCTGGGCTCAAGGGGAAGGGTACCTGCATAACAGGAGAACAATTTCACTATTTTACACCAAAACAAAAGGCCCACAATAAGGGGAATGGAGGGGCTTGACTATGAAGGCAGATTAGTTGTAGGCTATTTTCATGGGTGAAGAAACGATTGTGCAGGATCATTGTGCATGATCCCTTTATACAATATATGGGTCATACAATAAACTCTCTGGTGCATTGTTCAGTAAAGGTCGTATCAGAGGACTTGGCCATCCTTTGAGAGGAGGAAGGGGGTTGGACCCCCCGAAATGTTGTGTACCTGGTTGTTTCAGCACTTAATAAATGATTTATGCTATAAAGCGCTTTTGAATGTGCCTCCCTTCTAGAATATAGCCATGACCCAGCACCTGGGTGGATTCAGTTGCTCAGTAGAGATCTTTGACCCATCCAACTGCCAAACAGTAGGAATTAATGTTAGGAACATTCCAGAGGACCGTTAGAACCTGAAATGTCCGTCTCACTAATGTCAACTGCAGGGAACAGCAAAGGGTATGAAATCAACTGATTTTTCAAAATGGTAGAGAATATGTAGAATAATTAAAAAGGCATTACACAAACTAACAATTTAACAAACATTGATAATTCCCACTGAACTGTCCCTTTAATACATATACTGTCTTTCTGGTTGATCCAGGGATACTTTTCCTGACTCCAACTGGCAACCTTGAAAAGCGGTGATTTGACTTTACACAAAGATTTATTTGACTACTGGAATATGCACTTTGCAAAGGGGCATGAGCACCCAGGCCATGCTTAATAAATTGTGTGTTTTACTATTTTTTCCTCTACAACTTGAGATGGTTTTTGAGATTATATACAAGGTATAATAAGGGTTTATCTTGTTTTTGATCAAAAGCATAAATTTGCATTTCTCAATATTTATCAGATCTGTTGTATTCAATTAGATCAACTGGACTTGAAATTTAGTTATTGAAGATGTTTCGCTAGTCATCCGACTGGGTTTCTCAATTCAGAATGACTTGTACAAAAATCTGTTGGCAAATAAGTATCCTAGAAAGTCCCAATTAGCATGACAGCCGAGTGTTAGGGACCTTCTAAATGCAAGGTGTGGATGCATTGAGGCTAAGAGGTGTTATCGAAACTGCCCAGGGTAAGGTGTCAATTGTACACAGCAGATAGTTGGTGTCGAACCCCCCCCCCCACTTCTATTCAGGCTTGGTTTCTTTATTTTCACATAAATGGCCTCCTTGACACCTTTCTCGAACCAGTCATGTTCCTTTGCCTGGTTCAAGAGAGTTGTCAAGGAGACCATTTATGTGAAAATAAAGAAACTGAATACCACAGATGAAACAAAGATCATACACTTAAATGTGCCTATACGCTATAACAAACAATTTCCAAAGCACATCCAAGAGCAGGGGGTGCAGATTCTTCCAACCCTTACCCCTAAAGGGTTAATAATATCCAATATGATCAGCAAATTGTGAACAATCGCACACCTTTTACAACTAATAACATGTGCTATGTTGATGGTTTTATAAAGGTTTGTTCACTTTTCTTCAAAATTTGCTGACCATATTGCCTATATGCTATACTTTATTTCAGACATTCCAGTGGCATTTCCTTGCTAATACAAAATGAATAGGCCAGTTGGAAACATCTGTAGGCAAGAATTGCTATCTGGATGACAAATGAATGTCTAATGTATCCAATGTCAAAACTAGTTTATGGCTAGCATTACTTCTGGTTGTTTGTGAAAATGTAAAAAGTACTGAACCCAATGTTTTGACCACATAAAATGATTATAAAATAAAAAGGTACAGCAAAAGAAACCCTAACCTGCTTAGACCAGTGCAACACTATTGCAAAAAGACATAGCAATGCTAGTGAAATATGTTTCATAGTAAAAATAAAAGTTCATCCTCCACATCAAGGAATATAAACAATATGACACTTTAGATTTCTTGACAGGAAAAAATATAACCACTGTTGTCTGCATTTAAATAAAGTTTACATCGATTTACTTACGAAGGAGTCCTATTCAGTTCTGACACATCTAAATGCTGATCTCTTTCCGTCACAGTCTGGACCTAAGAAATGTAATGCAAAGGAACTTTAAACTGAAGTTAAAAAAATATAAATATTTGAAACTTGATAATCTCTCTGCACAAATAAGAACATGTTGGTGTGTTGGTAAAATGTAATTTTTAAATGTTTTCAGATTCTTAATTAGATACTTGAAGTAGATTTTAACAAGAACTGCACCACATTCAGGGTTATCTTTCCCTCAAAGTTCCCAAATTGCATAATATCTGCAGATGAAATGTATTATCAACATACCACATCACATTACCAACACCATGCTTCCCAATGAACATGCTTATTAAGGAAAACTAAATTATTTTAATTTTAATTCTAAAAAAGAGCAATTTCCTTCTTTGCGGTTTAAAAATGTTAAAAATAGTTCTGTCTTAGGCACCATTTAGGGCTACACTCCACCCTGTATGAAGCCAAAAATTACTACATCAAACTGCATAACAAGTGTACCACCCCTTTAACATGTGGGGTTACATTAATGTGCTATAACAAAGTGCTTAATACTGAGTTCTCATAAAGAAAAGATTTTGTATAAAACCAATGTCATAAAATCAGTGTCCCACAATAAATATAGGAAGATATATCTAAAAGTGTCCAGAAGAATATCTTATATAAATTGCAAGTCAATTCCCTCTGGCTTAAGCGAATTTACATTGTGCCTTTAATAGTGTTACATAATTGTTCAATATATCTTGTAAGGACATATCTGGTGCTATTCGATATCCTAATAGCTTCTTCGCCGATTATCTCCTATATACAATTTTAAAATAGATACAAAACAAAATACATCTATTTTAAAACACATTCATAATCTGAAAACAAGGCATGCTGGGAGTTCAACATCACTGAGCTAGGCATGTCCGTTAACACTTAAATATATGTCTATGCACTTTACCTTTAGACCTCTCCTGGAAAGAAACGTTGCCTGTCTGTTTTCTCTCTGTTGATTAATTCTAAATCCACTTCTAAATGCATTGGTTGGCGTATAGGTACTGCAACAAAAAGTAAAATATGTGTCATAAACGAATACAGATAAGAGCATAACAGTTACAATCACTGTGAGATATCAGCATGTTTACACACTTTTATGCTTTTGTTTTAAATTGGTATTTAAAATCAAGAACTTCACTCTGTCAAATAATAAACTTACCTCCTTGAATAATATTTCTGAAGGGAGGAAGAGGTTTTAACCTCAAAATCAGGAGGCTTAGAAAGGTTCAATCTTTTCTTAAATGAAACAGCGTGACCAATGGAACTCTAATAAAAACAAACATCACCATTTAGACTTGTATTTTAAAGTTTTAGATTATAGCAAAGTACATTCACTAGAGATCTATAAATATTTTCATGTCTCATGTGGCATTTAAAAGTATACAGCTATTTAACCCCTTCCATAACAAGTACATACACTGTACTGGGCTGGGTGTCCTGAGTTCTGGCAAAGATGGGAAACCTGGTGGTGCACTGAAAGGATTAAAAAATTCCAATTTCCCTTTTTTTTATTATAGCCCAGAAACTACTTATTAAAACAATGCTTCAATTTTGTCTTTTAATAGGATTCCCATGATGCAGTAATCTCTATGTTTGTAGTGCATTGCGGGAGTATAGAAGGAAAGGTGCAATTAAGTTTTGTGCTAAGCAGAAGTAGGAAAGTTAAATTACATTCACATTACAATCACATGTGGAGCATTGCACCATTTTCAAAATGTTATATCAGGTAGCTGCCTGCAGAATCTTGTGGCTAAGAGCTGCATCTGTAGAAAGAACAAGTGAGAGAGACTGGATATTCCTGAACGGAGGCAGAAAGGTGCATATCCCAGTGCAGTGAGCACAGCAGAACTGAACACAACCACACCAGGAGCTGTAAAGGATGCAGGAATTAAGCCTTCCTTCTGCTTATTGCACTCAGCACTCAAGTCCACGCCATCCCACTGCTCCGTGCCCTGCAGTGTCGACTATAACCAAACAATGATAAAGGAAGGGGACAACACACAGAAAGCTGCTTGACAAAGGACTTGCAACAAAGTCCAAAACATGTTGCAATAAAAGTTGATTATCTGCAGATTCTGTGTGTTGTCCCCCTCCTTCATCATTGTTTGGTTATAGTCGAAACTGCAGGGCACGGAGCAGTGGGAGGGCGTGGATTTGACTTTTGCACTGCTAGTGTGCACACCTATTTTCTTGAATCACTTTTCCGCCAGCACACAGCAGCCTACAGCTCTGTAGACAATGAAGATTTCGATAGCAGGAGCCCAAACCTCTTTGGAGACCTTCGCATATAGTGACAGCAAAGTTTTACGTATCCTAGAGGAAGCCGAGCGTAACTACCCACCTGAGAGTAAAACCAACAGGCTTGACAAAGGACTTGCAACAAAGTCCGAAACATGTTGCAATAAAAGTTGGTTACCTGCAGATTCTTTCTGCGTGTTGTCCCCCTCCATCATTGTTTGGATAAAGATTACACACACACAGTTCATAGAACACCCCAACCTCATTTAGTGAATGTAGCAGTTTTATGATTTGAGGATTTATTTTATTACAACATGGTGCTATACGATTGGAATTTTAATATCTCAATAATTAGTAATTAAGTTACAATAACTAGTTGCTTTTTTACAAAAAAATTACAAAAAAATTAGGAAGTTTATTCACCCATTTACAAACAATTATGGCAACTTTTCATACAAAAATCACTCAAGGAGACTTAAAGGGCATGTCCACCCCCAAAACTAACTATTTATATTTATTTGGCCCAAATAAGTGCTCCAAAACAAACTTTACAGCATGTAAATCGGTCCAGTGGTTCAAAAGTTACAGACCTTTGTAGCTGGCTTAATCCTGCAGCATGGACCAATACAGCGATGAACAGAGACAGGTTACATTACCTTGTCTCTGTTCTTTTCATGTTCTTGAGCATGTCTGTTAGCATCCAGCAGTGAGAACAGAGGAAGTTGCATCAGTAATGATCTGACCCCTGGATCCCAGGATTTTCCCTCTCAACCAATCACAGCTGTAAAGTTATGTGTACTGAAGAAATCCAGGATCAACAGCTGCAGCCAGCCAGCCCAGAGAGAGAGATAGAGAGAGAGACACACACAAACACAGGCAAGAATTTTTTTTTTTTTCTAAGCTGCAGCTCGGCGTCATCTAAAGTGGAAGTGGAGAGGAAGTGCAGCCTGATATATATCTCATTAAATATCGGGCAAGGCAAATTATTTTGAGAAAAATGAACATGGCGTTTGAGGTTGGTGCTATTATATAAAGAACATATAAAAAGTTTATTTTTGGGTGGACATACCCTTTAAGATAGGGAACAGTTTCGCATGAAAAAATGCCATATGTACAAATGGGCAAACAAACAATTAAAGGGCATCTATACTGAAATTTTTTTTAAAAAATTGCCCATTACTGGAATTTTTCCAACCTATCTCTGTACTATTTTTATTTTTTGATCTGTCCCCTATTTCTTGAGATATCTAATATGAACCGTCTTACATTTCAGCTATCAATAAAGTGCCTTATTTTAATAAACTCTTCTTCGGTGTGTAATTTTGCTTTTCCTGTTATGGTGACAGTTGTATGTTTGAATTAAATGATGGGAAATTCCCTCTTCCAATGCTGCCTCATAGTGATAGCAGAGCATGCTTGTCCTCATAGGAAGTCTGGTCAGATGGAAGGATGTGTCAGTTAGGAGACAGAGGGGGAAAGGATACAGAGTCTGAGCAAATCAAGTACTGGATTGAAGGCATGCAGCAACACACACACTTCAAAGTAAGGGCTACTTACATGTAGTAATTTAAAGATCAGGATGAACCAAAGTCATTTTTTCATTATAGTTGCCCTTTAAGCTGTGGGAAGAAACTGCAGTTGTAGCCAATGATGGATTTGAACCCAGACTCTGCCTTTTAAAGCATCAATGAGAACCACTCAATACCCATGATGCTGGACCATAAATTGGAAAATACATCCATACAGTAATGTTTAACTTTTATTTTGAGATTCTATTTGTGTCAGAGAGAACTGGCAACACTGGTAATCAAAAGACAGGTTGTTATTATTATTATTGATTACGCCTGCGACACATGTCAAATAAAGTCATTTTGGTAAAAAAAAAAAAACAGTGAGTTTGCAGATGTGAAAACATTTTCACGGATGCCTTAGCTAGGTAATAGCACACTTTATGTATCCCGCACGTCTGTGCCAAATTTTTTTTCTAGCATGAAAACTAGAGGAGATAACAGTCCAATCAACTGGAGGAAGAAGGAACTCTTTCAAACTAAATCAATTTTGTTAAGTTACTATATAGCATTGAAGTATCACACTAAACATGCTAGTAGCCAGTAAATAAAAAATAACCTACTTGCATATTGAGAGGTGGGTGAATTAGAGGACTGATGCCTTTCCAAGATGCCATCTTTCGCATTGCCAGGCCAGTTTTTACCCCATATGGACGTTTCCTAATTCCCTGTGTCCTTAAATGATTGCTGGCACCTTAAATAAAAGATTAGGGGTAACTTAAGTCAGCAGAGGAAACCCTCCCAAAAAACTCCCCTCCTAAGTTTCTATAAAATAGGGAAATGTAGGAAGCTATTCTAATATTCCATTTTGCTTTAAATTAGTGTTCATCTAGTACCTTCTTCTGCAGGATTATCATTTTCCCCCATCCTGGCTGCTTCTCCCTTAAAGCTGGGTACACACAATTAGATATTTCAGTAAGATCGACCGATAGTTCAGTGTATTGGTCGATCGGACCGAAATTATCGCATCCGAATGCCCAACAGACCATTCGTCCGAATCGGATGAAAGGATGATCGGATATGGTGGAAAACCTCGTCCTCTATGGACCACATGATCGGTCGCGGTAACTATCGGACATGGCTGCTTTTGCCACGACCGACAGTCCTTCCTCCTGGCCAACCGGTCGAAAGTATCAAACTGTCGGTCAGGAGGAAAAATCGCTAGGTGCATCCGCATGTATCTATGGGGAAAAGTCAGACCAGTTAGCAGGGTCCTGGAGCAATCCTGCAGAGGAAAATATGATAGGGTAAGCACTTTTTTGGTAAACGGGAATACAGGAATAGCATTTTCTTATTTTATAGAAATGTATGTACGATTTTCATTATAAAGCACCACTTGGGTATGCCGTGCTTTACAATATAAAAATACAATATACAAGCGCAAGCAATTTAGAAAACGTGTATGTCAGATATGTTGATACAGAGATTCAAACTTTTAAAAAGAAAAATTTTAGGCGAGAAAGTTTCTTAGGATCACAATATTTGGGTTGCAGGACTTCGAGAAGAGGACCATCAATTGTCTGAATCCGTTTCAAGTGCAATAATATATTTTGCAATAAGTTTATCAGGATAATTATTTAAATCTATACAGAAGGTCTAAATTTAATGAAAGTCCTCCCCCCCCCCCCCAAGACAGATCCTCACCTTGTTTAATTACTGACAACTCAACATCTACCTGGTCCACCTGTCGGCTAATCAGATATTATACATTTTTTGGAATTACTGTATATGATCCTGTTGCTTATTGAGACACCCATTTCTGCTCATATTTTAAATATTTACAACATGTATGATTGAGGAGGAGGATAATGGTGGCAAGCTTTAGTTTACTTGTGGGATATCAGTGTGCATGATGGGAATTGTAAGCTTCATCTGTTTGATATTTTGATCTGTAAAGGAAGTGTCATGTTAACACATTCTGTTCTGTAATTGTGAAGGTAAAAAAAAACCACTTGTATAATCCTGTCCTACTAAGAATATCTTCCTATTTTGTTTATATCTAGGAGTCTGATAAACTGGTAGAAATTGCTAAAAACTTGTAGTTTACTTGTGGTAGTCAGCTTGCCAGGGATCTGTATGCTCTCTTAAGGATAATTTGTGCTAAAAAGAGGACACTTCGTAATAATTAAAGGATTAATATACAAACTGTATGAAACAAATATTTGAGAGCTTTGTCATAGCTTTGTCACTAAAGGGCATGTCCAACCTGTTAGGTTTTTATATATTCTGTATAATCACTTAGCCTAATAGCAGTATAATAGGGTTTATCTTGTTTTGATCAAAAGCATAAATTTGCATTTCTCAATATTTCAGATCTGTTGTATCCATGAATCACTGGACTTGAATTTATTATTATGAAGATGTTTCGCTAGTCATCCGACTGGGTTTCTCAATTCAGAATGACTTGTACAAAAATCTGTTGGCAAATAAGTATCCTAGAAAGTCCCAATTAGCATGACAGCCGAGGTTAGGGACCTTCTAAATGCAAGTGTGGATGCATTGAGGCTAAGAGGTTTATCGAAACTGCCCAGGTAGTGTCAATTGTACACCAGCGATAGTTGTGTCGAACCCCCCCCCACCTATTCAGCTTGGTTTCTTTATTTTCACTAAATGGCCTCCTTGACACCTTTCTCGAACCAGTCATGTTCCTTTGCCTGTTTCAGAGATTGTCAAGGAGACCATTTATGTGAAATAAAGAAACTGAATACCACAGATGAAACAAAGATCATACACTTAAATGTGCCTATACGCTATAACAAACAATTTCCAAAGCACCCAAGACAGGGGTGCAGATTCTCCAACCCTTACCCCTAAAGGGTTAATAATATCCAATATGATCAGCAAATTGTGAACAATCGCACACCTTTTACAACTATAACATGTGCTATGTTGATGGTTTTATAAAGGTTTGTTCACTTTTCTTCAAAATTTGCTGACCATATTGCCATATGCTATACTTTATTTCAGACATTCCAGTGGCATTTCCTGCTAAACAAAATGAATGGCCAGTTGGAAACATCTGTAGGCAAGAATGCTATCTGGATGACAAATGAATGTCTAATGTATCCATATTCAAAACTAGTTTATGGCTACGTACTTCTGGTTTTTGTGAAAATTTAAAATTACTGAACCCAATGTTTTGACCACATAAAATGATTATAAAATAAAAAGGTACAGCAAAGAAACCCTAACCTGCTTAGACCAGTGCACACTATTGCAAAAAGACTAGCAATGCTAGTGAAATATGTTTCATAGTAAAAAATAAAGTTCATTCCTCCACATCAAGGAATATAAACATATGACACTTTAGATTTCTTGACAGGAAAAATATAACCACTGTTGTCTGCATTAAATAAAGTTTACATCGATTACTTACGAAGGAGTCCTATTCAGTTTCTGACACATCTAAATGCTGATCTCTTCCGTCACAGTCTGGACCTAAGAAATGTAATGCAAAGACTTTAAACTGAATTAAAAAAATATAAATATTTGAAACTTGATAATCTCTCTGCACAAATAAGAACATGTTGGTGGTTGGTAAAATGTAATTTTTATGTTTTCAGATTCTTAATTAATACTTGAAGTAGATTTTAACAAAACTGCACCACATTCAGGGTTATCTTTCCCTCAAAGTTCCCAAATTCATAATATCTGCAGATGAAATGTATTATCAACATACCACTCACATACCAACACCATGCTTCCCAATAACATGCTTATTAAAAGAAACTAAATTATTTAATTTTAATTCTAAAAAAGAGCAATTTCCTTCTTTGCGGTTTAAAATGTTAAAAATAGTTCTGTCTAGGCACCATTAGGGCTACACTCCACCCTGTATGAAGCCAAAATTACTACATCAAACTGCATACAAGTGTACCACCCCTTTAACATGTGGGGTTACATTATGGTCTTAACAAGTGCTTAATACTGAGTTCTCATAAAGAAAAGATTTTGTATAAAACCAATGTCATAAAATCAGTGTCCACAATAATATAGGAAGATATATCTAAAAGTGTCCAGAAGAATATCTTATATAAATTGCAAGTCATTCCTCTGGCTTAAGCAAATTTACATTGTGCCTTTAATAGTGTTACATAATTGTTCAATATATCTTGTAAGGACTATCTGGTGCTATTCGATATCCTAATAGCTTCTTCGCCTTTATCTCCTATATAAAATTTTAAAATAGATACAAAACAAAATACATCTATTTAAAAACACATTCATACTGAAAACAAGGCATGCTGGGAGTTCAACATCACTGAGCTAGGCATGTCCGTTAACACTAAATATATGTCTATGCACTTTACCTTTAGACTCTCCTGGAAAGAAACGTTGCCTGTCTGTTTCTCTCTGTTGATTAATTCTAAATCCACTTCTAAATGCAGTTGGTGCGTATAGGTACTGCAACAAAAAGTAAAATATGTGTCATAAACGATATACATTAAGAGCATAACAGTTTACAATCACTGTGAGATTCAGCATGTTTACACACTTTTATGCTTTTGTTTTTAAATTGGTATTTAAAATCAAGAACTTCACTCTGTCAAATAATAAACCTTACCTCCTGGAATAATATTTCTGAAGGGAGGAAGAGGTTTTACCTCAAAATCAGGAGGCTTAGAAAGGTTCAATCTTTCTTAAATGAAACAGCGTGACCATGGAACTCTAATAAACAACATCACCATTTAGACTTGTATTTTAAAGTTTTAGATTATAGCAAAGTACATTCACTAGAGATCTATAATATTTCATGTCTCATGTGGCATTTAAAAGTTTACAGCATTTAACCCCTTCCATAAAGTACATACACTGTACTGGGCTGGGTGTCCTGAGTTTCTGGCAAAGATGGGAAACCTGGTGGTGCACTGAAAGATTAAAAAATTCCAATTTCCCTTTTTTTTTATTATAGCCCAGAAACTACTTATTAAAACAATGCTCAATTTTGTCTTTTAATAGGATTCCCATGATGCAGTATCTCTATGTTGTAGTGCATTGCGGGAGTATGAAGGAAAGGTGCAATTAAGTTTTGTGCTAAGCAGAGTAGGAAAGTTAAATTACATTCACATTACAATCACATGTGGAGCATTCACCATTTTCAAATGTTATATCAGGTAGCTGCCTGCAGAATCTTGTGGCTAAGAGCTGCATCTGTAGAAAGAACAAGTGAGAGAGACTGGAATTCCTGAACGGAGGCAGAAAGGTGCATATCCCAGTGCAGTGAGCACAGCAGAACTGAACACACCACACCGAGAGCTGTAAAGATGCAGAATTAAGCCTTCCTTCTGCTTATTGCACTCAGCACTCAAGTCCACGCCATCCCCACTGCTCCGTGCCCTGCAGTGTCGACTATAACCAACATTATAAAGGAAGGGGACAACACACAGAAAGCTGCCAACACTTTCTTGCAACAAAGTCCAAAACATGTTGCAATAAAAGTTGATTATCTGCATTCTGTGTGTTGCCCCTCCTTCATCATTGTTTGGTTATAGTCAACTGCAGGCACGGAGCAGTGGGGAGGCGTGGATGACTTTTGCACTGCTAGTGTGCACACCTATTTTCTTGAATCACTTTTCCGCCAGCACACAGCAGCCTACAGCTCTGTAGACAATAAAGTTTCGATAGCAGGAGCCCAAACCTCTTGGGAGACCTTCGCATATAGTGACAGCAAAGTTTTACGTATCCTAGAGGAAGCCGACGTAACTACCCACCTGAGAGTAAAACCAACAGGCTTGACAAAGGACTTGCAACAAAGTCCGAAACATGTTGCAATAAAAGTTGGTTACCTGCAGATTCTTTCTGCGTGTTGTCCCCCTCCATCATTGTTTGGATAAAGATTACACACCCACAGTTCATAGAACACCCCAACCTCATTTAGTGAATGTAGCAGTTTTATGATTTGAGGATTTATTTTATTACAACATGGTGCTATATTGGAATTTTAATATCTCAATAATTAGTAATTAAGTTACAATAACTAGTTGCTTTTTACAAAAAATTACAAAAAAATTAGGAAGTTTATTCACCCATTTACAACAATTGGCAACTTTTCATACAAAAATCACTCAAGGAGACTTAAAGGGCTTGTCCACCCCCAAAACTAACTATTTATATTTATTGGCCCAAATAAGTGCTCCAAACAAACTTTACAGCATGTAAATCGGTCAAGTGTTCAAAGTTACAGACCTTTGTAGCTGGCTTAATCCTGCAGCATGGACCATACACAGCATGAACAGAACAGGTTACATTACCTTGTCTCTGTTCTTTTCATGCTTGAGCATGTCTGTTAGCATCCAGCAGTGAGAACAGAGGAAGTTGCATCAGTAATGATCTGACCCCTGGATCCCAGGATTTTCCCTCTCAACCAATCACAGCTGTAAAGTTATGTGTACTGAAGAAATCCAGGATCAACACTGCAGCCAGCCACCAGAGAGAGAGATAGAGAGAGAGACACACACAAACACAGCAAGAATTTTTTTTTTTTCTAAGCTGCAGCTCGGCGTCATCTAAGTGGAAGGAGAGGAAGTGCAGCCTGATATATACTCATTAAATATCGGGCAAGGCAAATTATTTTGAGAAAATGAACATGGCGTTTGAGTTGGTGCTATTATATAAAGAACATATAAAAGTTTATTTTTGGTGGACATACCCTTAAGATAGGGAACAGTTTTGCATGAAAAAATGCCATATGTACAAATGGGCAAACAAACAATTAAAGGGCATCTATACTGAAATTTTTTTTAAAAATTGCCCATTACTGGAATTTTTCCAACCTATCTCTGTGTACATTTTTTTATTTTTTGATCTGTCCCCTATTTCTTGAGATATCTAATATGAACCGTCTTACATTTCAGCTATCAATAAAGTGCCTTATTTAATAAACTCTTCTTCGGTGGTGATTTGCTTTTCCTGTTATGGTGACAGTTGTATGTTTGAATTAAATGATGGGAAATTCCCTCTTCCAATGCTGCCTCATAGTGATAGCAGAGCATGCTTGTCCTCATAGGAAGTCTGGTCAGATGGAGGATGGGTCATTAGGAGACAGAGGGGGAAAGGATACAGAGTCTAAGCAAATCAAGTACTTGATTGAAGGCATGCAGCAATGCACACACCTCAAAGTAAGGGCTACTACATTGTAATTTAAAGATCAGGATGAACCAAAGTCATTTTTTCATTATAGTTGCCCTTTAAGCTGTGGAAGAAACTGCAGTTGTGCCAATGATGGTTTGAACCCAGACTCTGCCTTTTAAACATCAATGAGAACCACTCAATACCCATGATGCTGGACCATAAATTGGAAAATACATCCATACAGTAATGTTTAACTTTTATTTTGAGATTCTATTTGTGTCAGAGAGAACTGCAACACTGGTAATCAAAAGACAGGTTATTATTATTGATTACGCCTGCACCCATGTCAAATAAATCATTTGGTAAAAAAAAAAAAACAGTGAGTTTGCAGATGTGAAAACATTTTCACGGATGCCTTAGCTAGGTAATAGCACACTTTATGTATCCCGCACGTCTGTGCCAATTTTTTTCTAGCATGAAAACTAGAGGAGATAACAGTCCAATCAACTGGAGGAAGAAGGAACTCTTTCAAACTAAATCAATTTTGTTAAGTTACTATATAGCATTGAAGTATCACACTAAACATGCTAGTAGCCAGTAAATAAAAAATAACCTACTTGCTGTAGAGGTGGGTGAATTAGAGGACTGATGCTTTCCAAGATGCCATCTTTCGCATTGCCAGGCCAGTTTTTTAACCCCATATGGACGTTTCCTAATTCCCTGTTCTTAAATGATTGCTGGCACCTTAAATAAAAGATTAGGGGTAACTTAAGTCAGCAGAGGAAACCTCCCAAAAAACTCCCCTCCTAGTTTCTATAAATAGGGAAATGTAGGAAGCTATTCTAATATTCCATTTTGCTTTAATTAGTGTTCATCTAGTACCTTCTTCTGCAGGATTTCATTTTCCCCCATCCTGGCTGCTTCTCCCTTAAAGCTGGGTACACACAATTAGATATTTCAGTAAGATCGACCGATAGTTCAGTGTATTGGTCGATCGGACCGAAATTATGCATCCGAATGCCCAACAACCATTCGTCCGAATCGGATGAAAGGATGATCGGATATGTGGAAAACCTCGTCCTCTATGGACCACTGATCGGTCGCGTAACTATTCGACATGGCTGCTTTTGCCACGACCGACAGTCCTTCCTCCTGGCCAACCGGTCGAAAGTATCAAACTGTCGGTCAGGAGGAAAAATCGCTAGGTGCATCCGCATGTATCTATGGGAAAAGTCAGACCAGTTAGCAGGGTCCTGGAGCATCCTGCAGAGGAAAATAGATAGGGTAAGCACTTTTTGGTAAACGGGAATACAGGAATAGCATTTCTTATTTATAGAAATGTACGTACGATTTTCATTATAAAGCACCACTTGGGTAGCCGTGCTTTACATATAAAAATACAATATACAAGCGCAAGCAATTAATAAATTTACTAAATAAAATTGAACAACATTGGTTTCGAAAACGTTATGTCAGATATGTTGTACAGAGATTCAAACTTTTAAAAAGAAAATTTTAGGCGAGAAAGTTTTTCTAGGATCACAATATTTGGTTGCAGGACTTCGAGAAGAGGACCATCAATGTGTCTGAATCCGTTTCAAGTGCAATAATATATTTTGCAATAAGTTTATCAGGATAATTATTTAAATCTATACAGAAGGTCTAAATTAATGAAAGTCCTCCCCCCCCCCCCCAAGACAGATCCTCACCTTGTTTAATTACTGACAACTCAACATCTACCTGGTCCACCTGTCGGCTAATCAGATATTATACATTTTTTGGAATTACTGTATATGATCCTGTTGCTTATTGAGACACCCATTTCTGCTCATATTTTAAATATTTACAACATGTATGATTGAGGAGGAGGATAATGGTGGCAAGCTTTAGTTTACTTGTGGGATATCAGTGGGCATGATGGGAATTGTAAGCTTCATCTGTTTGATATTTTGATCTGTAAAGGAAGTGTCATGTTAACACATTCTGTTCTGAATTGTGAAGGTAAAAAAAAACCACTTGTATAATCCTGTCCTACTAAGAATATCTTCCTATTTTGTTTATATCTAGGAGTCTGATAAACTGGTAGAAATTGCTAAAAACTTGTAGTTTACTTGTGGTAGTCAGCTTGCCAGGGATCTGTATGCTCTCTTAAGGATAATTTGTGCTAAAAAGAGGACACTTCGTATAATTAAAGGATTAATATACAAACTGTATGAACAAATATTTAGAGCTTTGTCATAGCTTTGTCACTAAAGGCATGTCCAACTGTGTTAGGTTTTTATATATTCTGTATAATCACTTAGCCTAATAGCAGCCATTTTGTTTTCGACTCCATTTTGTGCACATATTACTTAGTCTGTTTTTCTCAAAATGTACCAAGCTGTACCTAGCCCAAGCTGTTTCTCATGGCCATAGATAATACGTTATCTCAAGGTCTTCTGCCTCCTATGTCAACTTGTCTCTATTCTCGCATTCCAAGACATGTTTTATTATATTGTTTACAGACATAAAGTCCGGTAAAGCCCTTTTCGTCATGCAAGGTTTTTCCTTTGTTTCATATATGCCAATGTATGACCCAAATAAACTGAGATAGTTTTCAGTACATGCCCTGTGTGTGTGTGTGAATTCTGTCTCCCGCGGCTGTGAGGCTTTTTTCAGTGTTCTAAGAACTAGCATCAAATAATGGTTGGACCAGTGTAGGATATATTATTCTTACAATTTGGTGTCAGTAAGTGGGGATACAACCTACAGGATAGTGAGTATTGAACTTATTAATTTTAAGTTCTGTCTTGCTTGTTCTGTAACTTGTATCAGCACATTGGTATAGATTTTAAAACGTGGGTCTGGAAGGGCGGACGCATGCCCCACGTCTTACAGATAGGTCTGTAAGTAGAGTGTCTGTAAGTAGAATGCCCGCAGGCTGGGACCTGTGATCGAGTTCTCTTAAGGAAGTTGCTTCGTGGGTGGAGTGTTAAATTCTGAAAGAGTTTTATTCCCTGAGTGGAATGTAAAAACTTGGTGCTGGGTGTTCTAGAGAGTTAAAGAGTTAAGGTAGACTCCCGCAGGTGGCGATCTGCATTTTTTAGTTTCTCTTTGGAAGAGGTAACTGGGAGCCGTACAAGAGATATATTTTCCCCTTGATTGATAGGATCCCTATTTGCGGGTTGGACTCGCAACTTGTGGTTGGACTACAAGATAATACTCCCGCAGGCGACGACCTGCACATAGAGAGTTAATGTTTTCTCTTTAACTAAGAGTTTCTTCAGCGTGAAGTGAAGTGTAAAACACGGGAGTTAGGGACGGGGACTTAAGAGTTAAGCTTAACCATTTATAGAACGGACAGTGTGGTCCGGTTCATTTGAAGTTCGAACTTCTGAGTTGTGTTTCTTTGCTAGCTAGCATTATACGGAACATTGAGAAACCCTACTATTTGTCTTGTCTGTCTTGCATGCTTATATGTAAGTGTCTGATTTATTAGAGTATAAGTTTTTTTTCCCTCCCCTCCTTTTGCTTCAGTGTGATTTGTTTCCCTAATTGTATTCACTGCGCTTATTGTTAACCTTCTTGCTTACAGGATGGAAAGTTTCACAGTAAAGGTGTCTGACCCAAACATGATAAGTCATTTAAAGTATATTAAAGTGTTTTAATTCTAAGTTTACAGGTTTCCAATGTGTGGGAAAATACTGATATTCCGAAGAATTTTCCTGGAAACTCAAGAGGATTAGGTGATCCGTATTGGTGGTATAGATTATGGCAATCCATGGTTTGATAATATATTGGGTTGGTAAAAGATGTATATTCTTATTGTGAGCTCTCTTAGTGAATTTTATTATACATCTGATTATATTAATAAGTAAAGGTTAAATTTGGTTAATGCTGGTTTCACTTAGAATGTTTGGACTCGATGTTTTCTATTATAAATGTATTTTCCTTCCTGGATTTTATAGTTAGACGAGTTCTGTGTCTAATTCTTATCTTCTTACATTCCAAACACCCTCGCTTCCCCCCTCTCTCTCTCCTTTTTGCTCGAGGAAAAGGAAAGTAGATTTCATGTGTAGCTAGTTAAGTGGAAATTATATAATTGCATAGTGATCTTAATTGTTTTCTATCTGCACGTGTACAGTTTAAGAATAAAAGTGTTAGATTGTGTAAGAAGGTTCAAGAAGGTGTAGATGGAAGAGGAAAGTTATCAGGTAGGAATGTCTACGGAAGTTTTTATATATTACAGAGGTTTTTTGAGAAAGTGAAGATTTAGAAAGTGAAGGGCAAGGATCTGGTAGAGTTTCTGTTGGTGTTAAAGATGATCAGCTTAATAATAGCAAATGTTTATTTGTAATAAATTAGATCATTGGTGAGACCCGTTATATCTATATAGCTAAGTAGGATATGAAATACAGTCACAGATAGATATCCCCTATGATGGCAGTTGTAATGGATTTTCCCACAAGTGATTCCCTCGCTGTGGTACAGCTCATGGACAGAATGTGTAATCCTATTTGTGTTCTTCATATACGAGGTAAGCTGTTTAATTTTTTTTTGATGATACAGGGACTATGTGGTTCTCTATCAAAGCTTCCTTATATTAATGGTCCCTCAGCTGATTGCAAGTCTTTTGTAGAGATTTATGGGGTATTTGCAGAGACTAAGAATATAAAATATTTGTCACTAATAGAGATAATGGCCAATTGTTATTGTCTTATTTTTCCTTTGAATTATTACCAGATTACCCCATTAACTTGATAATATAGGATTTAGTAAGTAAATTGTGTATCTTAATTTTCTTTAGTGGCATAACTTGTTGGAAGTAAAAGTTGATGTACGGATTTTTTTTATGCCCCTAACCCCCCTTTTACAAGATATAATTAATAGTATCCTGCCAATGGTTTGTACCTTGGTAAAGCAATGAGTAATTATAAAGACTATCTTCCTATTTTATACCCCTATTATAGCTCATAATACAGATAGTTCCTATAGTTTTGGATATTTAAGCCCTTATTAGCATTTCTGCCAATACCCAATGTAATACAGTTGTTGATTTTGAGATATGCCTATTTTCTGCATGTCGGCTGGTGCTACGGCTCAGTCTTTTTTGTATTCATTTTTTGAAAAGTCCCAATTTATGTGTCACTGTTTGACATAGAGATTTGGTGGACTTGCCAGTGACAGACTCTATGGCTCTCTGTGAAGTGTTAAAATAATAATGGGTTTAGCCACATGGTTCTAAGATTATGTGAAATATGTTAATTGTCAAATATGTTAATGTGGTTATTGTGTATCCAGAGCATGGAGGTATGTAAAAGGTTTCTCTCTCCTCAATTGTCTTGCATCAAAAGCTTCCAGAAAATACAATATTGCAAAGACTCAGTTCAATATCTTGGTTGTATAATATCTAAGGGTGAATATCTGGTCAGCCCCGCCAAGATAAAGACATTTGCTTCAAACACCCTGTGATAAAGCTGAATGGTCAGCTTCATGAACTTTTACCAACAATGAATCCCAGCCAGCTCCCACTGGGACCAAATGCTCCAAAATGCACCATTAAAGACTGTCCAAACATCATTCTTATGGACACTGCAAATGACAAAGAATGTTTAAATAATTGTTATAACATTTATCTCTGCCCCTGCTCTGAGCTTTGTGAATTATGATAAATCTTTTCATTTGTATTGTAAGAGAACATTGTAAAATCATGGTGGCAGTTTTATCACAATATCACAGAGACACCTTGAAACTAGTCACTTATTTTTTTTTTCTCTCTAAGTCATTGGCAATCACTGTTAAGAGAATGCATCTCTGCAACTTGTGCAATGGCTGGTGAGGCCTCCAACTTTATTATATTGGACACGGAGAATGTTTAATTAACATCTAATCATGTTTTATAAATGCTAAAGAATAGAATATGAACTATCTGATGCCTCACAGATTATGAGGTTATTTTAAATCCATCATGGTCTTAGAAGTTAAATATATTCAGGTCTTACCCATAGTATATTCCTTTTATTTACTGTATTAGGATTACAGGTTAAATTAATACCCAAGTAATTAATATTTAAATATAGGTGTAAATCTCTCCTCAGTCCGATTTGATTCTCTACCAATTAGAGCTGTTATGGTTGTGTTTGTGTATAATGTATATAGATCTTCAATTCCCAGATTCTGTTTGGAATTTAGTTCGTTACCGTGTTTTGTTTATTTAGCTTAATCTTTTCTTTAACCCGTACTGGTGTTTTGTTTAAGGTTTAAGCTGTTAGTTCATTGTTTCCAGGTATGATTTTAATGTAGTTGGTTTTTGGTAGAATTTGGCAGTAGAAAGTTTATAAATGAGAATGGTGAGCTGACTTTACATTAATTTAATTTGGGGATTATTATCTCCCTTATGTTTTAGTTGTTTAAATGGAATGATTGTGAGTTCTTTTCATGTTGTTTAAGGGATCTCATATATGTGTATAAGTTGCTATTCTTTTCTCCGTTTCTTTTGTTTCATTCCTGCGTTCATACTTTTCCCCGAAAATGTTATTGTTTGGTTTTAATTTTTTGTTTTCTCCCGATTCATTTTTTTTAAAGATTTATTTTTTTTCTCAAGTATTGTTTTTAGACCTTTTAGGTCTTTATTAAAGAGGGGATAGTTATAGTAATAATATGGCTCATAAAAATCTTAGCCACAAGGTTTATTGCCCAAATGTATATACTTAGTAAAAAGAAGATGTGAAAACTGTTGCTAAAATTTTGTGTAAGGAAATTATTCCTAAATGAGGTTGTCCTGTTAGGATAGATTCAGATAAAGGACCAGCCTTTACTTCTAAGCTAATACAAGACATTGTGTAATTGATGTTCATTGAATAGAAGTTTCATATCCCCAGAGTTCAGATGTTGTTGAACGAATGAACCGCACAATAAAAGAGAAGATTAGGAAGGCTTCTGCAGGTTCTTTCAGTAAATGGGATATTTATTTACCAGCTGTATTAGCAGAGATTCTTATGGCCCCCAATTCTACATACAAGTTGTCTTCTTTCGAAATTTTAATGGGTAAACCATTCCCTACGCTTTGGGCAGTTAAGACAGGGACATTAATTACAAGTGACCTGGAATTTATCCAGGAAGCTTATGTGGCAAAACTGATTGAAAAACTGAATAGCATCTGTGGTGATGTTTCTTTGTTTTTTTTTCTTTATTTTCTAGTGCTCCGATGCACCTGTTTAAATCAGGTGATGTGGTCTTGATGAAGGCGTTATGACTCGCACAGCTATCTTGGTTGAAGGCAATCCATCGTGGATACATGCTTCCAGAGTAAAGCGCGCACCGAATCTGTTGATTGGAGAACGAGATGACCACCGAGATGACCACCGAGATGACTTCAGAGATGACAACACACCCACCCTCAGGAGGAGGATTAAGATGAGCCCAGATTCCAAACCAGTGATAAATTGTGAAATCCAGATGAAATATATTTTCCTGACATGTTCATTTTTCATCTTATTCTGTGGTTTTCCCCACTTTGAAGCTATTATAATGAATAGAGCTTCCCGCTCTATTGCTCCCCGTGTTCCATTGCCCCCAGATAACATTTGGGAGTATATTTTAAAGAAGCTCCTAAGTATAACTGACTTTTGTTTAGGAAATGTAAAAGTGTTCGGGACATTATAAGTACTTGTTTAGTCGCTATTCCAGTTTCAGTTCCAATATGTCTCCAATACTATCTGACTGATCAGTACTATAAGATATTGGATCCCAATTATCCGAGAAGATGATGTAACCCCGCTTAAATTTTCCAGAATACCTCAACAGACCTCCCGTGAATGAACTGTAGATATGGTTATGATTCGGACTCAAAATGTTACTGATGCTGAAGTTTGTTTTATTTTTACTTGTCCTGCTGCTACACAATGTGTTTCTGTGAATAATAATATGAAGTGTAATCTCACCTATCAAACGACATCAAATTATGTACATATTGTTTTTTCAGAGGGATGGGTCATGGCCTGTGGGAATGTTAGCTACACTTATTTACCTGCTAACATTTCTGGAGGTCCTTGTGCTATCAGTAGATTAAGTATGGTGATAGTGCCAAGCACACATTTGCAATCTTCTTCTTTCCTCTCTGCAGGTAAACGTAATCGCAGGGATCTTATAACTATGCCAGAGGATTGTAAGTCTAATGTACATCCCCTATCTGAAACTGAAGTTGTTGCTTTAGGTGCTAGTATCGTAGGCGTTCCAGGTCTAGCAATATATACTGGTAGACAATTGCTTTATCTTGCATGTGTAGTAGCTAAAGAAATAAATATAACTAGCTCTATCCTTACCAATATGCTAACCGACTATAATACTCTGGAACATGCTGTGCTCCAGAATCGTGCTGCTATCGATTATCTACTTTTGCTGCATAGTCAAGGATGTGAAAGTGTTGAAGGTATGTGCTGCTTTAACCTTTCTGATCATACCCTCACTATTAAATATCAGATCAGTACTTTGCAACAACTTAGTAATCACATCAAGGTAGATGATGGTAAATTTTCTTTATGGAACATGCTTTTTTGGTGGCTTCCCTCCTGGGGTCAGCTTCGCAATATTTTTGGTACAATTATAATAATCATATGTGTTCTGATTCTCTGTTGCTGCTGTATTCAATGTGCCCCAGGATGTATTTCTATATTCGCATCTGTTTGCAAGTTTCCTACTAATCGTAAAACTATTGCTCACGCTGCAATGTATAATGATGTAATCGCTATGAATGCTATTTCCACTGATAATGTTGCTATACGTTACATATAATTTCCGTTTAGTTATCCCTTTGGGATAAAAGGGTGGAACTGTTAGGTTTTTATATATTCTGTATAATCACTTAGCCTAATAGCAGCCATTTGGTTCGACCCATTTTGTGCACATATTACTTAGCTGTTTTTCTCAAAATGTACCAAGCTGTACCTAGCCCAGCTGTTTCTCATGGCCATAGATATACGTTATCTCAAGGTCTTTGCCTCCTATGTCAACTTGTCTCTATTCTATCGCATTCAAGACATGTTTTAATATTGTTTACAGACCATAAAGTCTGGTAAAGCCCTTTCGTCATGCAAGGTTTCTTTGTTTCATTACAATAATTTAGTATATGATAGAACACCCAATACCCAGGAACTGTAAAATCTTTTTCTCTGAAGCCAAAGAGGGACCCAGGCACAGCAGGGATTAAGTATTCCACCTCCAGGAGTGGACACTTGAAATTTGAAGACTTCACAGGCTCAGGTGGTCCTCCCCTTACCTTATTTAGACCAGCACCAGGAGCCTGCTTCAGTTCGTCCCAAAGATAGATAGCAAAGGAGAGTAAGTAAGAAGGAAACATAACTTTTGTGGCAACAAGCCCAAACTGGACGTGCAGCAGCAGCAGAGGCGTGGACTTAGAAGCTCTAGATTGTAGGATAGTCTAGGAACAGCTTTGGTAACTAAGTAAAACGGATCCTGGGTTGTGGGGAGGTGTTCTATCACATCCTAAATTATTTTAAGAGGTGTGGACATGCCCTTTAAATTATTACTGTTTAGTGAGTGCTCATATTTGCCCCCACCCTCCCTCCCTGCCTTCTTGTAGTGCCTGTGACACTTATAAGATCTGCCTCACCATAAACACTGCTCTGCTTAGGCTGGGTACACACGAGGGAACCGCACGATCGTCCGTGATTTACCAACATGTCCGATCCGCGTCCGAAAGCGGCACAGATTTTTCATCCCAATCGACCGATACATGGAAGGATCAGTCGATTGGCCCGAATAATGTGCCGTGTGTACCAAGCCTAACACATCTCCCCCTCCCTCCTCCCATTTTTTCTTTTCTCTGCTGATTCTCTTAATTGTTGCAGAAAGTGTTCTGGCAGGCAGCCTAAGATCCTAGTAAGATGTCAGTAATAGGACACATTTTAATTTCTGTAGATTTGGTGATTTCAAATGATGATTTCCAAAAAAAGTTTTTGAGTAGTGGATCTTGCTGTACAATTTTTGAAAATTTTTGCAGTCAATATTCCCTTAAAAGTTGTCAGTGATTATGAAAGGGGAGTTTTAGCCTTATTAAGAGAGAAATACTGTTAAGTCTAGCCTAGGTCTGATGCTGTTTTGTGATCTATTAGTGCGTGAGAATCACACTAATAACCAATGCATTTTAATGTGGGTAATTCACTGTTTGAGGGCTAGGCCACATCAGGCCGTTTTAACATGCGATCCGACAGTGTTAAAAATCACACACAGGTGATCCAGCCACACTAGGTGCAATGTGCCGTGTTGTGCTAGCTTTTGAGGAAGTGGTCTTAACCATGAAACAAGTCAAGCAGGAACCCATCTCTAGGGTGTTGCTTCACATTTGATTATTTACCTTCAATAAAGATTATGTTTTTGAACTTTCGTCTTCGTGAGTAGCCACTCTACTTATAGAGTATATATCCCATCTTTGGTATTGTAAGTCAATGCTGAATTGCAATGGAATTCGCTTACCGGAGCGCATGCTATCCCTACCTTTTTTTTTTGCACAATTGCATGCGCTCCAATAATGGCAGAATCTTGGTGCAATTGCGCACCGACTTGCACTATCGCACTGGAATTATGCGACTCTGGTCTGTTATAGTGTGGCCTCAGCCTGACTGTTTTGCCCTTTAAATAAAACACTCATACCACACCTGGCTTTCGTTGCATCCGCCATCTCCCCCAGTTGTTCCTGTATTGCGGAAATGAACCGTTGCCCCTTACATTCTTAAGTTTTTTATTTTGTTCTTGCTTGTTTAATTTGATAATATCATCTGAAGAAAACAAAATGGCATAAACATAAAAGTAGAGGATTGCTTATAACATTACAATTACAAAACAAGTATAAGCATGAACAAGCAACCATATACAACAAAAGGACAGATCACAAGTCAGCAGGAAAAAAGACTGAATAAATCGAACAGCTGCTATTCTCCTGCTGGACCCTCTTCCTAAATATTGGGGAAGGTTTACACCTCTCAGGGGAGCCAAGTGGTGAAAAGTCTTTAATTATGTAACAAGTCAGGATGAACCTGACATAATAAAAGTATTTTTATCAACAGTAATTGGTTATAAATCAAGATAAAGTGTGTTTTAATTCAAAGTTCTCATTAAATAGTGCTTCCATTCTTCAAAGTAATTACCTAGTACTTCTAGCATTTATCAATCCCTTACTATATGATCTACATTATCTAGAAGACCCAGAACCCCTGTAGAGAGATACATAATAATATAGTGGATAATGCACCCCCAACTGTAAATTATAAGGATATTAGAAGTCACCAAGGAGTTCCGTGACCATATAAAAGCACAAGGCTGCAGGCCGAGTACCTTTTATACAGGACACAAAACTCCAAGGTGACTTCTAATATCCCTTTAATTAGCTATTATAACCTACCCCTTTGTGGCTTCTGGTTTCCTTCACCTGGAACTGTAAGATTATAAGGCTATAATCTTACAGTTCCTCCCATACAAACCCACACTACAGGGGTAGGTTATAGAGATTGCAGATGACTACAACAAATGAACAAATGGCTACCACAAATGTCCTGTCACCTTATCTCCCCTCTTCCCCCCCTACATTGCTTTTATTGGGCACATTTATAAGCCACCCCCGCCATCCTACTACTAGGATAATCTCACCAAGAGACATATCAATCTTCTCCATTGTATCAGGAACACTGGGTTTCAGCGGCACCATCCCGGCCTCCTTTCAGAACCGTAAAATGCGTTCCCAGCACCTGAGACCATTGAGGTTCCCTGTCTTTCCGACCTCGAATTCCCTTTTCTTTTCTTAAAACCGTTACCAACATAGGCCCAAACGGCTGCCTGATGTGTTCATTACATCATAGCGCCTCGCGCAATGTTTCTATATCCGGACGTAGCGGACATCTTGAAGGGGGCAATTCATTGACTGTCGTACTTCCGACTTGATTGACGAGGAGGACATTTATGTTGTGTCGAAGCAATATCCTAATGGGCTTATGGATCTGTTCTTTCAGGGATGCTATGGAACACTGCTATGATCTAGCTTAGTTTACATTACATTTACAATTAGTAGGGAAAACTATATTGTGTGTTGAGGTCACAGAACTTGGCGACTTATAATATTCTATTTAGAGAGTTAACAGTGTATCATCCACTATACTATACCTTCCATTTATTATTTAATGCATTCCTCCTCTATCTTCTGCCTGTAGGTCTATTTCAGTATGATGCTGACATCACCCAGTGCTTTATTCAGCTTCAGTGTCCCCTTTCCCCCATGTACCTAAGGAAGTGCTCTGGTTTCTTATCACAGTTGACAACCTCTGTACAACCACTTAATCCAGTGGCGTAGCTACAGACTTATGGGCCCTGATGTCAAATTTGGGCATTGGGCCGCAAACACAAATCGTCAACGCAAACCAAATAATAATTTTCATAAAAAACATCCAAATTCATCATTAAAGGGGAACTGTGGTCTCCAAATAAGTTAAGTTTAATGAAAGGGCAGTTTCCTACCTATAAAACGAGCCATCAATCACCTCTCTACGTGCTCCACAGCCCAAGATATACAGAAATGACTTCCCAGAAAGTTAATAGGTGGGAGGCTGACATGTGAGCACAGCCTCAGTCTCCCTCAGTGTGTGAGGGAGACAGGAAGTCCCTCCTCCTCTCTGCTGTGTGAAGGACCTACAGCTGCAGAGAAAGTAAGGGAATCTACAGTCCTTCTCTCTCACTATGTGAAAACAGCCTTTTCACTCTCACTCTGCCTGAAAAGGCTGATTCCACAAAGTTTTCTGTAGGTAGGGGGGGGGGGGATCTGAGTAACCCAAGGCACCCGCGAGTGGGCAGGGCTTAGGCATCTGCGAGTGGGCAGGTCCACATGGGCTGTAAGATAATGGGCCATGGGGGGCCTGCAACTGGAGGGACCATGGGGTCCATGAGTAAGAGGGATGAGGGGGGCTGCAAAGGGAGGAGGAGGCACAGGACAGGTTAACTGACAGTTTCAGTTCCATATCACACACACACATGTAAATATCTTCAAAACTATGCAAAATAAACAATGGAAATAAATTGCAAAAATTCTCAGGGGAGCAATTCCTATCAATTTACCTCACGTCATTTTTGGACCACAGTTCCCCTTTAACATTTTTGTTAAAGACACTCATTTTAAAACAGACAAACATACTTTCCCCATACACCTAGCCAAAAAATTCGATCAGATTCCAACAGCATTTCTAAACTCAAACCCTCTAAAATAACTAACCAACTGACGCTAGTAAAATGCTTGGCACACAGAGAGTGGTAAAATGCTTTGTGTATAACAATTGGTAAAATAGTTGGCATGCAGACACTGATAAACTGGTTGGGAAACTGGCACTGCACACAGCCAGGCACTGGTTAAATGCTTGGCACACAGACAATGGTAAAAATGCTTTGTACACAGACCACTGGTAAAACAGTTGGCACACAGACTGGTAGTTTTGGAACCTTAGCACAAAATGGGGCCCCCTTCTTGACAGGGGCCCTGGTGCGGTCGCATCCCCTGCACCCCTGGTAGCTACGCCCCAGACCGAATCTGTTGACTAACTCCGCTTATATGACTACCTACTGTGGAAGCACTCTTGCCTCTGCTGGTCTAGGGCTCAATGTTTCTACCATCAGAGTGATTATAGAGTTGGAGCCGCAATTCATGGCAGTGGCATAAAGATCACCATAGCAGCTGCTATAGGGCCTGGAGCTAAGGGGGACCATTTGACTCTCTACCATGAGCATCTATGTACAGACGTGCAATCACGGGCTGACCTGCAACATACAAGTGGGAGGCAAATGTCCATTTTGGGCAACTAATGGATGGTCTATGACCGTTCGATTGGGCGTTGTTGGTTAGCACTGACGCCTTGCACACACGTAACCGAGTCCTTCACTTATCATTCTGTTCCAGAAAGAAATAGATTTTGAGTCTTTACAAAGAAAAATAAAATGGACTGATTGAACGCAAGAACCAACCTATGACCGGCCACCCATTTATATATTACATACATATAAATAACAGAATAGATTATATTGTGTTCTCCAAAACTATTTGTTGCTATAAAGATTTACATTCAGCTGATGGTCTTGCCTTTTTCTTTTATTCTACACAGGTCTGACTTTAATTTCTGTGCATTTGTTTGAATAACTCCAGTCTTTGCAAGTGATTTGTGATGGAACAGTTGTCTATTGTTTTGGTAAACTCATACTTTCACCTGGAAAGTATTAAATTTACTGATAAATTGGGCACATTAAATTAAAGAAGTAAAAAGTGCATGGTTTATTGACATGGTTTCATCAGTGTAAGATTAATTGCAGCGTATTATTGCACTTGCAACATATAGTCATTTGATTTGGATGGAGTGGGGTGGGAAAGGGATAGTTGTTCTTTAAGGATAATTATTGCCCCATTCTGGCAGAGGAAGCCGGCTCCTCCCTCCATGCAGTCAGTCAAGGTTTTGACTGCTGATATCACAGCAAATTATTAACTGCTCTATCCCCTGCTGCCTCATTGAGCAGAGGGTGGAGACAAGAAAGGGAGAGAGGCAATACTTTGCAGTTGCGGCAAATAAATGACAAGTGACCAAATGTTTGTTTTAAAGGGGAACTAAAGTCTCCAGACAACATTGTCCCAATAGACAGAGCACATTCACAAACATACAACAAGCTGTGGCTCACCTCTCCCTTTGCTGTGGCCATTGGGTGATTTATGAAAATAACCTGTGAGTACTAGGGGTCAGCTCCCATAATTCACCTTAGCTGGGTAAACCCCCAGCTAAGTATTGGAGTACAGACACTCTGTAGATCTCAACAGATCAAAACAAAGTTGCAGCCTTGCTTCCTAGAAGCTGAAAGCCAATCACATTACAGCACAGAGATCCTCCCTCTCCCTGGCACAGAACAGGGATTTCAGAAGGTGAATGACGGACAGATGGAGGAAGGGAGTTCCAGAGCAGAGGGGCAGCTCAAGTCCTGAATGTGGCATGGGAAGAGGGGACAAGGGTGGATGAGAGGAGGATGTAATTTGCAGAGCGGAGGTTGCGTCTGAGATATATGGAGGGGCTGTGTTGGATAGTGCTTTATAGGATAGGCTAAGCAGCTTGAACTGGATCCTTTGTGTAATTGGCAGCCAGCGGAGTGACTGACAGAGAGGAGAAGCATTAGAGAAGCGAGAAATGAATAAGCCGGGCAGCAGAGTTGAGGATAGATTGAAGTGGTGCCAGGCGGTTGTTTGGTAAACCACACAGGAGTGTGTTGCAGTAGTCTAGCCGGGATATGATTAGATTAGGATGTGGACTAGGATTTTTGTAGCTTCTTTTGAGAGGAAGAGTCGAATGCGGGAGATGTTTTTGAGTTGGACCCGACACGAGTTGGCAAGCGAATTGACATGGGATTTGAAGGAAAAATCTGAATCTAGCGTTATTCCCAGGCAGGGCCGCCATCAGAATTTTCTGGGCCCAAATTGGGGACCTGATGAAAGGGACATTGTGGTCTCTGAAACGTTGTGTGTTGATGTGATTGAATAAAGTGATTTGAATTCACAGTAAGGGTGCCCCTCTCATGAACTTTTTTGCTTGTGCTATAGCAGTAGGTCCATGGAGGACCTGAGAAGGGAGCACCTTAGAAGACGTTGGCTAGTAGCCACAATGGAGTGCCTAGGCCCGAAGCCCAGTTTGAAATATAAAATGTCCCCAATATCCATTACACACATTGACCAGTATATATAAAATGCACCCAATGTCCATTACACACATTGTCCAGTATACATAAAATGTCCCCAATGTCCAGTCCACACATTGTCCAGTATACATAAAATGTCCCCAATGTCCAGTCCACACATTGTCCAGTATATATAAAATGTCCCCAATGTCCAGTCCACACATTGTCCAGTATATATAAAATGCCCCCAATGTCCAGTCCACACACTGACCAGAATATATATATATATACTAGACATTAAGCCCATTACAATGACAGGTATACATTTATGAGTGTAATTATTTAATGCCCCTGTAAAAACAGTTCAATTCTGTTCAGTATTTTTACCTGAGAACATACCATATGAAGTAAAAACAGTTTTATATCAGGGATAATGTACACAACTGCAAAATATCGTAGTGTATAAAAAGGCTGCAGTAGCCTACTGTATTACAAACAACCATATACATTTTTGTTGATGAAAGGCTTCTAGTACTATTAAGTTTTGCATTAAATTAAAGGGCATGTCCACCCCCAAAACTATGATCTCCTCCACTACTGGCCCCACTCTGTAGTGTAATAAAATCCTTACCTTACTCCCAGCTCCAAATGGTTCTCCTGGAATCCCCCCCCCCCCCCCCCCCCGTCCAAAAAAGTGGCCACCAGGAGGATAGCAGAGTCCATATAGGACTCTGCCTCCTGTCTCCCCTCCGCGAGAAGTTTAGCATGCGCACTGCAGGCCTCCCCCCCCCCCTCCCTCCCCCTAGCCCAAACACTTTATATATATTATAGGTATTGGTCCCCCAGCCCCAACCGCAATAACCTTATATCCAGAAACTCCCCCGATAGTTCCTTACCTTGCCTCTCTCCTCCGCCGTTCTAAGCAGCCTGCAGCTTAGAACGGCAGAGGAGAAATAACAAACTACTTACATGTATATCTGTTGTATTCAGTTAGATTTACTGGATTGGTTTAGTTCTTGGAGACGTTCCGACTGGCTTTCCCAATTCAGAATGACTTTAAGAATAAAAATAAGAATAAGAATCTGTTTGCAATAAATACTCTGGGATCCTGAAATGCAAGGTGTTGATTGCATTGTGGTTAAAGCTTCATACCCATGTCAGCTAATTTTCACACGATTTGCCCCGACGAATGACCCATCATGCGATATTCGTGTGAAAATTAAGCTTCAACAATCTTCTAAGACCAACGATCCGTGACTATTCTCTGCTTTTTCCGATTATCAGCCTGGCAGATTCGTTCTGCCAATTGTCGTATGTTTGTACATAGTCAGCAGATTATCGGAAGACTGTAATGTAAGGTTGAAAAGATCACGTGATATCCCGAACGTTACGTAATACATACTTCAAGTAACACCTTTACCACTATCTATCCACTATCGTTGAGGTTTATTCAGGTGTCGTTGGAAGAACTAGTGTATAACGAGACTGTTGATGAACATTGTTGGGCACATGGTACAAAAATGATCAGACGTGTGTACGAACCTTAAGATGTGTTATCAAAGCTGCCCAGGGTAAGGCGCCAAACAGCACTGTACAAGGCAGACAATTGGTGTCGAAACCCCCCCACACCTCTATTCAGGCCTTGTTTTTTTTTATAATGACAAACCACATTTATGGTTATGAAACTTTATAACATTAATCAAATAGAAACATACAAAAGTGCAAAGGGTGGTAATGGGATCCACATACTTCACCATAGAAGCAGTCCATGGAACCATGGCATTACCTCAAGACTCTTAAGCGTGGTACAACTCTGCTTCAAAACTCCAACAATCTTGTTTTGGAAATATGAATTTAATCTGTGTTATGCTGGGTAAGTGTCTCTCAGTATTGAGTGTATAGTGGGTATTCTTGGTTTGTCTAGGACAGCCTTTTCTATTATCTCATTAAATATTACCAGATCCAACAAAGCATCTCTTCTAGTAGGAAAGTCTACTATCTGTGACAGAAAATGCTCATGTAGCAAATCTAAAATGTAATACCTTTTGAGGAGTTGGCAGTTCCATTTCTCCAGTCAATTTTAGGGTAATAATAAATGCGCTATAAAGGACTAGCACATGGTGGCTTGTAACAGACATCTACAGTTTATTTACCCACCTTCTTTCTTTCGGTGCACAGTATGAAAGAGAATGTCCGTTTTGCTGTCTGTACCCGACAGAAAAGTCAGCCCAGTTCTCTAAAACCTCAAAACCCTCACTCTTATACCAACATCTTAGCGACACATTACTACTCCTAAGATCTTATTGCCTCCCTAATGTAGCACGTGGCAGGGGTACAATTTCTGAAAATACTACCCTGGAGGTCCTTGCTTTTAACTTGGCCCCTAACTCTCTGAAGTCATTTTAAGGACCTTTTCTCTTCCTCTAAATTTTTTAGTGGCACACTGTAAACCAAAACCGCACGATTAAACCCGGCCCCGCACAATAATTGTCTTCATGACACCACATGTTGAATCCTAGCACCAGGTAGTCAACACACGGTCTTGGCGGGCGGATAACCATATACATAAAGGAGCATACTGCTCCGGAAACATGTTGAATACACAATAAAAGTTTTTTTGCAGAATATATACTGCCTGAGGCTCGTCTACAGATCAGACTTCCTGGAACTTGGTTTTCTCCTTGTATTAGAGATACCAGGGAACTCAAGCCTGCTCCATTAATGGTACTCTTGAGCTGTACTCCTCCACTTTTTCACATAAGATAGCAAATCTGTTGGGATGATCTAGCTGGGAAGTTAACCCTAAGAAATCTACCTTCTTTGTTCTCCTTATTCGCTCAATTAATGCCCCTGCCAGTATCGTGGTAAAAATTATGATTGTTTTGCCGTATTAGTCCAATATATGTAGTATATGGACTTAAAAGTATCACAGTACTCTACTTTTTCCTGCCAGTATCTGCAGTTTTATTACTGCAAATTGCATGGCAAAACTGTTAGCCACCAATACACAAACAAAACACAAACAGCAATTCTGTTTTAAATATACCTTGCTACAGATTGTAATCCGTGTGCTTAAAATAACAAGTGACTGGAATATGGGCTGGGTATACAGAGTGAGATGGGGTATCTACTGGTTTCAGTACAGATTTTTCCCAGTTTATCAAGAGACCTGTCCTGGCAATGCCATTTCTAAGTACATAATTAGGTTATCTGCAAAGAGTTCCAAGTACTAGAAATATTGTCCTAGGCCTTAGATCTGTAGTTTTACTTGTTTTTACTGATATATTAGCTTTCAAATGTTAAATAAAATCTGATTGGTTGGGGTAAAATTAGCACCATTTTTAATGATAAGAACTTTACTGATTTTTGATTTTAGAAAAAAAATGCTGAATTTTTCTTGTTGCCAGCTGTATAGTCCTTATGAAACTCTGCATTATTAACTTTCACAAAACATAGGCTGCCTTAGAAAAAAAACCCTTATAAGATATGGGACACATTCTACTACATGCAGTGTCAGCCCATAGTGTACTCGTTTGATATTTTATGATCTGAAAATAAAATAACAGCAGTCATAAATTACTGCTAAGAGTAATTTACGGTTGATATTAAAGATTGGTCATAGGGAGGTAGGCACTTTATAAAGGAACATTAAAGCCCAATTTGAATCTTAAAGGGGAACTGTGGTCTTCAAACAAGTTTAAATGAAAGGCCAGGTTCATACCTTTAAAATCAACCACCTCTCTATGTGCTCCACAGCCCAAGATATAAAGAAATGACTGACCAGAAAGTTAATGGGTGGGAGGCTGATTTGTGCCTGCACAGTGCCGTCGGCGAACACAGCCTCAGTGTGTGAGGGAGACAGGAAGTCCCTCCTCCTCTCTGCTGTGTGAAGACCTGACAGAGAAGGTAAGGGAATCTATAGCCCTTCTTTCCCACTCTGTGAAAACAGCCTTTTCAGGCAGAGTTCTCACTCTGCCTGAAAAGGCAGATTCCAGTTTTCTGTAGGGGGGGTATGAGTGACCCACGGCACCCACAAATGGACGGGGCTTAGACATCTGCGAGTGGGCGGGACCATGGCACCCACAAGTGGGCGGAGCCACAACACATGAGTGGGGCTTAGACAACTGCAAGTGGGCGGGGCCACGGTACCCACAGGTGGGTGGGGCCACATGGGGCTCTAAGATAATGGGCCATGGGGGGAGCGCTATGTTTTGTGAAAGTTAATAATGCAGAGTTTCATAAGGACTATACAGCTGGCAACAAGAAAAATTCAGCATTTTTTTCTAAAATCAAAATCAGTAAAAGTTCTTATCATTAAAATGGTGCTAATTTTACCCCAACCAATCAGATTTTATTTAACATTTGAAGCTAATATCAGTAAAAACAAGTAAAACTACAGATCTAAGGCCTAGGACAATATTTCTAGTACTGAACTCTTTGCAGATAACCTAATTATGTACTTAAATGGCATTGTCAGGACAGGTCTCTTGATAAACTGGGAAAATCTGTACGAACCAGTAGATACCCCATCTCACTCTGTAACCCAGCCCATATTCCAGGATTACAATCTGTAGCAGGTATATTTAAAACAGAATTGCTGTTTGTGTTTTGTTTGTGTATTGGTGGCTAACAGTTTTGCCATGCAATTTGCAGTAATAAAACTCAGATACTGGCAGGAAAAGTAGAGTACTGTGATACTTTTAATGGTCCATAATCTCATATCATACTATATTGGACTAATACGGCAAACAATCATAATTTTTACCACGATACTGGCAGGGGCATTAATTGAGCGAATAAGGAGAACAAAGAGGTAGATTCTTAGGTTAACTTCCCAGCAGATCATCCCAACAGATTTGCTATCTTATGTGAAAAAGTGGAGGAGTATACAGCTCAAGAGTACCATTAATGGAGCAGGCTTGAGTTCCCTGGTATCTCTAATACAAGGAGAAAACCAAGTTCCAGGAAGTCTGATCTGTAGACGAGCCTCAGGCAGTATATATTCTGCAAAAAAACTTTTATTGTGTATTCAACATGTTTCCGGAGCAGTATGCTCCTTTATGTATATGGTTATCCGCCCGCCAGAGACCGTGTGTTGACTACCTGGTGCTAGGATTCAACATGTGGTGTCATGAAGACAATTATTGTGCGGGCCGGTTTAATCGTGCGGTTTTGGTTTACAGTGTGCCCTAAAAAATTTAGAGGAAGAGGAAAGGTCCTTAAAATGACTCAGAGAGTTAGGGGCCAAGTTTAAAGCAAGACCTCCAGGGTAGTATTTTAGAAATTGTACCCCTGCCACGTGCTACATTAGGAGGCAATAAGACTTAGGAGTAGTAATGTGTCGCTAAGATGTTGTTATAAGAGTGAGGGTTTTGAGGTTTTAGAGAACTGGCTGACTTTTCTGTCGGGTACAGACAGCAAAACGGACATTCTCTTTCATACTGTGCACCGAAAGAAAGAAGGTGGGTAAATAAACTGTAGATGTCTGTTACAAGCCACCATGTGCTAGTCCTTTATAGCGCATTTATTATTACCCTAAAATTGACTGGAGAAATGGAACTGCCAACTCCTCAAAAGGTATTACATTTTAGATTTGCTACATGAGCATTTTCTGTCACAGATAGTAGACTTTCCTACTAGAAGAGATGCTTTGTTGGATCTGGTAATATTTAATGAATAATAGAAAAGGCTGTCCTAGACAAACCAAGAATACCCACTAACCTCAATACTGAGAGACACTACCCGCATAACACAGATTAAATTCATATTTCCAAAACAAGATTGTTGGAGTTTTGAAGCAGAGTTGTACCACGCTTAAGAGTCTGAGGTAATGCCATGGTTCCATGGACTGCTTCTATGGTGAAGTATGTGGATCCCATTACCACCCTTTGCACTTTTGTATGTTTCTATTTGATTAATGTTATAAGTTTCATAACCATAAATGTGGTTTGTCATTATAAAAAAAAACAAGGCCTGAATAGGGTGTGGGGGGGTTTCGACACCAATTGTCTGCCTTGTACAGTGCTGTTTGCGCCTTACCCTGGGCAGCTTGATAACACATCTTAAGGTTCGTACACACGTCTGATCATTTTGTACTGTGCCCAACAATTTCATCAACAGTCTCGTTATACACTAGTTTCTCCAACGACACCTGAATAAACCTCAACGATAGTGGATAGATAGTGGTAAAGGTGTTACTTGAAGTATGTATACGTAACGTTCGGGATATCGCGGTATCTTTTCAACCTTACATTACAGTCTTCCTAATCTGCTGACTATTACAAACATACGACATTGGCAGAACGAATCTGCCAGGCTGATAATCGGAAAAAGCAGAGAATAGTCACGGATCGTTGGTCTTAGAAGATTGTTGAAGCTTAATTTTCACACGAATATCGCATGATGGGTCATTCGTCGGGGCAAATCGTGTGAAAATTAGCTGACATGGGTATGAAGCTTTAACCACAATGCAATCAACACCTTGCATTTCAGGATCCCAGAGTATTTATTGCAAACAGATTCTTATTCTTATTTTTTTCTTATTCTTAAAGTCATTCTAATTGGGAAAGCCAGTCGAACGTCTCCAAGAACTAAACCAATCCAGTTAATCTAACTGAATACAACAGATTACATGTAAGTAGTTTGTTATTTCTCCTCTGCCGTTCTAAGCTGCAGGCTGCTTAGAACGGCGGAGGAGAGAGGCAAGGTAAGAACTATCGGGGGAGTTTCTGGATATAAGGTTATTGCGGTTGGGGCTGGGGGACCAATACCTTAATATATATAAAGGGTTGGAGCTAGGGGAGGGAGGGGGGGGGGGAGGCCTGCAGTGCGCATGCTAAACTTCTCGCGGAGGGGAGACAGGAGGCAGAGTCCTATATGGACCTGCTATCCTCCTGGTGGCCACTTTTTTGGACGGGGGGGGGGGGGGGATTCCAGGAGAACCATTTGGAGCTGGGATGTAAGGTAGGATTTTATTACACTACAGAGTGGGGCCAGTAGTGGAGGAATCATAGTTTTGGGGGTGGACATGCCCTTTAATTTAATGCAAAACTTAATAGTACTAGAAGCCTTTCATCAACAAAAATGTATATGGTTTTTTGTAATACAGTAGGCACTGCAGCCTTTTATACACTACGATATTTTGCAGTTGTGTACATTACCCTGATATAAAACTGTTTTTACTTCATATGGTATGTTCTCAGGTAAAAATACTGAACAGAATTGAACTGTTTTTACAGGGCATTAATAATTACACTCATAAATGTGTTACCTGTCATTGTAATGGGCTTAATGTCTAGTATTATAATATATATTCTGGTCAGTGTGTGGACTGGACATTGGGGGCATTTTATATATACTGGACAATGTGTGGACTGGACATTGGGACTTTAATATAACTGGACTGTGTGGACTGGACATTGGGGACATTTTATGTATACTGGACAATGTGTGGACTGGACATTGGGGACATTTTATATATATGGTCAATGTGTGTAATGGACATTGGGTGCATTTTATATATACTGTCAATGTGTGTAATGGATATTGGGGACATTTTATATTTCAAACTGGGCTTCGGGCCTAGGCACTCCTTTGTGGCTACTAGCCAAGTCTTCTAAGGTGCTCCCTTCTCAGGTCCTCCATGGACCTACTGCTATAGCACAAGCAAAAAAGTTCATGAGGGGCACCCTTACTGTGAATTCAAATCACTTTATTCAATCACATCAACACACAACGTTTAGAGACCACAATGTCCCTTTCATCAGGTCCCCAATTTGGGCCCAGAAAATTCTGATGGCGGCCCTGCCTGGGAAAACGCTAGATCAGATTTTTCCTCAAATCCCATGTCAATTCGCTTGCCAACTCGGTCCGGGTCCAACTCAAAAATCTCCCGCATTCGACTCTTCCTCTCAAAAGAAGCTACAAAAATCCTAGTCCACATCCTAATCTAATCATATCCCGGCTAGACTACTGCAAACACACTCCTGTGTGGTTTACCAAACAACCGCCTGGCACCACTTCAATCTATCCTCAACTCTGCTGCCGGCTTATCATTTCTCGCTTCTCTAATGCTTCTCCTCTCTGTCAGTCACTCCGCTGGCTGCCAATTACACAAAGGTCCAGTTCAAGCTGCTTAGCCTATCCTATAAAGCACTTTCCAACACAGCCCCTCCATATATCTCAGACGCAACCTCCGCTCTGCACAAATTACATCCTCCTCTCATCCACCCTTGTCCCCTCTTCCCTGCCACATTCAGGACTTGAGCTGCCCCTCTGCTCTGGAACTCCCTTCCTCCATCTGTCCGTCATTCACCTTCTGAAATCCTGTTCTGTGCCAGGGAGAGGGAGGATCTCTGTGCTGTAATGTGATTGGCTTTCAGCTTCTAAAGCAAGGCTGCAACTTTGTTTTGATCTGTTGAGATCTACGAGTGTCTGTACTCCAATACTTAGCTGGGGGTTTACCCAGCTAAGGTTGAATTATGGGAGCTGACCCCTAGTACTCACAGGTTATTTTCATAAATCACCCAATGGCCACAGCAAAGGGAGAGGTGAGCCACAGCTTGTTGTATGTTTGTGAATGTGCTCTGTCTATTGGGACAATGTTGTCTGGAGACTTTAGTTCCCTTTAAAACAACATTTGGTCACTTGTCATTTATTTGCCGCAACTGCAAAGTATTGCCTCTCTCCCTTTCTTGTCTCCACCCTCTGCTCAATGAGGCAGCAGGGGATAGAGCAGTTAATAATTGGTGTGTGATTCAGCAGTCAAACCTTGACTGACTGCATGGAGGGAGGAGCCGGCTTCCTCTGCCAGAATGGGGCAATAATTATCCTTAAAGAACAACTATCCCTTTCCCCCCCACTCCATCCAAATCAAATGACTATATGTTGCAAGCAATATACGCTGCAATTAATCTTACACTGATGAAACCATGTCAATAAACCATGCACTTTTTACTTCTTTAATTTAATGTGCCCAATTTATCAGTAAATTTAATACTTTCCAGGTGAAAGTATGAGTTTACCAAAACAATAGACAACTGTTCCATCACAAATCACTTGCAAAGACTGGAGTTATTCAAACAAATGCACAGAAATTAAAGTCAGACCTGTGTAGAATAAAAGAAAAAGGCAGACCATCAGCTGATGTAAATCTTTATAGCAACAAATAGTTTTGGAGAACACAATATAATCTATTCTGTTATTTATATGTATGTAATATATAAATGGGTGGCCGGTCATAGGTTGGTTCTTGCGTTCAATCAGTCCATTTATTTTTCTTTGTAAGACTCAAAATCTATTTCTTTCTGGAACAGAATGATAAGTGAAGGACTCGGTTACGTGTGTGCAAGGCGTCAGTGCTAACCAACAACGCCCAATCAACGGTCATAGACCATCCATTGTTGCCCAAAATGGACATTTGCCTCCACTGTATGTTGCAGGTCAGCCCGTGATTGCACTTCTGTACATGATGCTCATGGTAGAGAGTCAAATGGTCCCCCTTAGCTCCAGGCCCTATAGCAGCTGCATGTGTGATCTTTATGCCACTGCCATGAATTGCGGCTCCAACTCTATAATCACTCTGATGGTAGAAACATTGAGCCCTAGACCAGCAGAGGCAAGAGTGCTTCCACATAGGTAGTCATATAAGCGGAGTTAGTCAAAGTTCGGTCTGGGGCGTAGCTACCAGGGGTGCAGGGGATGCGACCGCACCGGGCCCCTGTCAAGAAGGGGGCCCCATTTTGTGCTAAGGTTCCAAAACTACCATCTGTGTGCCAACTGTTTTACCAGTGGTCTGTGTACACAAGCATTTTTACCATTGTCTGTGTGCCAAGCATTTAAACCAGTGCCTGGCTGTGTGCAGTGCCAGTTTCCCAACCAGTTTATCAGTGTCTGCATGCCAACTATTTTACCAATTGTTATACACAAAGCATTTTACCACTCTCTGTGTGCCAAGCATTTTACTAGCGTCAGTTGGTTAGTTATTTTAGAGGGTTTGAGTTTAGAAATGCTGTTGGAATCTGATCGAATTTTTGGCTAGGTGTATGGGGAAAGTATGTTTGTCTGTTTTAAAATGAGTGTCTTTACAAAAATGTTAAAGGGAACTGTGGTCCAAAAATGACTGAGGTAAATTGTAGGAATTGCTCCCTGAGAATTTTGCAATTTATTTCCATTGTTTATTTTGCATAGTTTTGAAGATATTTACATGTGTGTGTGTGATATGCAGCAGCATCTCCAGTCCCCTGCACTTCTCCTGCTCTGAACTGTCAGTTAACCTGTCCTGTGCCTCCTCCTCCCTTTGCAGCTCCAGCCCCCTCATCCTCTTACTCATGGACCCCATGGTCCCTCCGTTGCAGGCCCCCCATGGCCCTTATCTTACAGCCCATGTGGACCTGCCCACTCGCAGATGCCTAAGCCCTGCCCACTCGCGGGTGCCTTGGGTTACTCCAGATCCCCCCCCCCCCCCTCCTACAGAAAACTTTGTGGAATCAGCCTTTTCGGCAGAGTGAGAGTGAAAAGGCTGTTTTCCACATAGTGAGAGAGAAGGACTGTAGATTCCCTACTTTCTCTGCAGCTGTAGGTCCTTCACACAGCAGAGAGAGGAGGGACTTCCTGTCTCCCTCACACACTGAGGGAGACTGGGCTTGTCACATGTCAGCCTCCCCCTATTAACTTCTGGGAAGTCATTTCTGTATATCTTGCTGTGGAGCACGTAGAGAGGTGATTGATGGCTCGTTTATATGAGGAAACTGCCCTTTCATTAAACTTAACTTATTTGGAGACCACAGTTCCCCTTTAATGATGAATTTGGATGTTTTTTATGAAAATTATTATTGGTTTGCGTTGACGATTGTGTTGCGGCCCAATGCCCAAATTTGACATCAGGCCCATAAGTCTGTAGCTACGCCACTGGATTAAGTGGTTGTACAGAGGTTGTCAACTGTGATAAGAAACCAGGCACCTTCCTTAGTACATGGGGGAAAGGGGACACTGAAGCTGAATAAAGCACTGGGTGATGTCAGCATCATACTGAAATAGACCTACAGGCAGAAGATAGAGAGGAATGCATTAAATAATAAATGGAAGGTATAGTATAGTGGATGATGCACTGTTAACTCTCTAAATAGAATATTATAAGTCGCCAAGTTCTGTGACCTCAACACCAATATAGTTTTCCCTACTAATTGTAAATGTAATGTAAACTAAGCTAGATCATAGCAGTGTTCCATAGCATCCCGAAAGAACAGATCCATAAGCCCATTAGGATATTGCTTCGACACAACATAAATGTCCTCCTCTCAATCAATCGGAAGTACGAACTCAATGAATTGCCCCCTTCAAGATGTCCGCTACGTCCGGATATAGAAACATGCGCGAGGCGCTATGATGTAATGAACACACTCGGCAGCCGTTGTGCCTATGTTGGTAACGGTTTTAAGAAAAGAAAAGGGAATTCGAGGTCGGAAAGACAGGGAACCTCAATGGTCTCAGGTGCTGGGAACGCATTTTACGGTTCTGAAAGGAGGCCGGGATGGTGCCGCTGAAACCCAGTGTTCCTGATACAATGGAGAAGATTGATATGTCTCTTGGTGAGATTATCCTAGTAGTAGGATGGCGGGGGTGGCTTATAAATGTGCCCAATAAAGCAATGTAGGGGGGAAGAGGGGAGATAAGGTGACAGGACATTTGTGGTAGCCATTTGTTCATTTGTTGTAGTCATCTGCAATCTCTATAACCTACCCCTGTAGTGTGGGTTTGTATGGGAGGAACTGTAAGATTATAGCCTTATAATCTTACAGTTCCAGGTGAAGGAAACCAGAAGCCACAAAGGGGTAGTTATATAGCAATTAAAGGGATATTAGAAGTCACCTTGGAGTTTTGTGTCTGTATAAAAGGTACTCGGCCTGCAGCCTTGTGCTTTTATATGGTCACGGAACTCCTTGTGACTTCTAATATCCTTATAATTTACAGTTGGGGTGTGCATTATCCACTATATTATTATGTATCTCTCTACAGGGGTTCTGGGTCTTCTAATAATGTAGTCATATAGTAAGGGATTGATAAATGCTAGAACTAGGTAATTACTTGAAGAATGGAAGCACTATTTATGAGAACTTTGAATTAAAACACACTTTATCTTGATTTTAACCAATTACTGTTGATAAAATACTTTATTATGTCAGTTTCATCCTGACTTGTTACATAATTAAGACTTTTCACCACTTGGCTCCCCTGAGAGGTGTAAACCTTCCCCAATATTTAGGAAAGAGGGTCCAGCAGAGAATAGCAGCTGTTCGATTTATTCAGTCTTTTTTCCTGCTGACTTGTGATCTGTCCTTTTGTGTATATGGTTGCTTGTTCATGCTTATCTTGTTTTGTAATTGTAATTTATAAGCAATCCTCTACTTTTATTTTTTATGCCATTTTGTTTTCTCAGATGATATTATCAAATTAACAGCAAGAACAAAAATAAAAACTTAAGATGTAAGGGGCAACGGTTCATTTCCGCAATCAGGAACAACTGGGGGAGATGGCGGATGCAACGAAAGCCAGGTGTGGTATGAGTGTTTTTTTAAAGGGCAAAACGTCGGCTGAGGCCACTATAACAGACCAGAGTCGCATATTCCAGTGCGATAGTGCAAGTCGGTGTCGCAATTGCACCAAGATTCTGCCATTATTGGAGCGCATGCAATTGTGCAAAAAAAAAAAGGTAGGGATAGCATGCGCTCCGGTAAGCGCAATTCCATTGCAATTCAGCATTACTTACAATACCAAAGATGGGATATACCTCTATAAGTAGAGTGGCTACTCACGAAGACGAAAGTTCAAAACATAATCTTTATTGAGGTAATAATCAAATGTGAAGCAACACCCTAGAGATGGGTTCCTGCTTGACTTGTTTCATGGTTAAGACCACTTCCTCAAAGCTAGCACAACACGCACTTGCACCTAGTGTGGCTGGATCACCTGTGGTGTGATTTTTTACCAAACATTGAATTACCCACATTAAAATGCATTGGTTATTAGTGTGATTCCCACGCACTAATAGATCACAAAACAGCATCAGACCTAGGCTAGACTTAACATTATTTCTCTCTTAATAAGGCTAAAACTCCCTTCATAATCACTGACAACTTTTAAGGGAATATTGACTGCAAAAATTTCAAAATTGTACAGCAAGATCCACTACTCAAAAACTTTTTTTGAAATCATCATTGAAATCACCAAATCTACAGAAATTAAAATGTGTCCTTACTGACATCTTACTAGGATCTTAGGCTGCCTGCCAGAACACTTTCTGCAACAATTAAGAGAATCAGCAAGAAAGAAAAAATGGGAGGAGGGAGGGGGGATGTGTTAGGCTTGGTACACCGGCACATTATTCGGGCCAATCGACTGATCCTTCCATGTATCGGTCGATTGGGATGAAAATACTGTGCGCGCTTTCGGACGCGGATCGGACATGTTGGTAAATCACGGACGATCGTGCGGTTCCCTCGTGTGTACCCAGCCTAAGCAGAGCAGTGTTTATGGTGAGGCAGATCTTATAAGTTCACAGCACCTACAAGAAGGCAGGGAGGGAGGGTGGGGGCAAATATGAGCACTCACTAAACATAATAATTTAAAGGGCATGTCCACACCTCTTAAAATAATTTAGGATGTGATAGAACACCTCCCACACCCCCAGGATCCGTTTTACTTAGTTACCAAAGCTGTTCCTAGACTATCCTACAATCAGAGCTTCTAAGTCCACGCCTCGCTGCTGCTGCACCTCATTTTTGGCTTGTTGCCACAAAGTTATGTTTCCTCTTCCTTACTCTCCTTTGCTATCTATCTTTGGGACGAACTGAAGCAGGCTCCTGGTGCTGGTCTAAATAAGGTAAGGGGAGGCCCACCTGAGCCTGTGAAGTCTTCAATTTCAGTGTCCACTCCTGAGTGGAATACTTAATCCCTGCTGTGCCTGGGTCCCTCTTTGGCTTCAGAGAAAAAGATTTTACAGTTCCTGGGTATTGGGTGTTCTATCATATACTAAATTTGTAAGAGGGCTGGGACATGCCCTTTAGTGACAAAGCTATGACAAAGCTCTCAATATTTGTTTCATACAGTTTGTATATTAATCCTTTAATTATTACGAAGTGTCCTCTTTTTAGCACAAATTATCCTTAAGAGAGCATACAGATCCCTGGCAACTGACTACACCACAAGTAAACTACAAGTTTTTAGCAATTTCTACCAGTTTATCAGACTCCTAGATATAAACAAAATGAAAGATATTCTTAGTAGGACAGGATTATACAAGTGGTTTTTTTTTACCTTCACAATTACAGAACAGAATGTGTTAACATGACACTTCCTTTACAGATCAAAATATCAAACAGATGAAGCTTACAATTCCCATCATGCACACTGATATCCCACAAATAAACTAAAGCTTGCCACCATTATCCTCCTCCCAATCATACATGTTGTAAATATTTAAAATATGAGCAGAAATGGGTGTCTCAATAAGCAACAGGATCATATACAGTAATTCCAAAAATATGTATAATATCTATTAGCCGACAGGTGGACCAGGTAGATGTTGAGTTTCAGTAATTAAACAAGGTGAGGATCTGTCTTGGGGGGGGGGGAGGACTTTCATTAAATTTAGACCTTCTGTTATAGATTTAAATAATATCCCTGAATAACTTATTGCAAAATATATTATTGCACTGAAACGGATTCAGACAATTGATGGTCCCTCTTCTCGAAGTCTGCAACCCAAATATTGTGATCCTAAGAAACTTTTCTCAGCCGCCTAAAATTTTTTCTTTAAAAGTTTAATCTCTGTATCACATATCTGAACATACACTTTTCTAAATTGCTTGCGCTTGTATATTGTATTTTTATATTGTAAAGCACGGCATCCCAAGTGTGCTTTATAATGAAAATCGTACATCTATTCTATAAAATAAGAAATGCTATTCCTGTATTCCCGTTTACCAAAAAAGTGCTTACCCTATCATATTTTCCTCTGCAGGATCTCCAGGACCCTGCTAACTGGTCTGACTTTTCCCCATAGATACATGCAGATGCACCTAGCGATTTTTCTCCTCTGACCGACAGTTTGATACTTTCGACCGGTTGGCCAGGAGGAAGGACTGTCGGTCGTGGCAACAGCCATGTCCGATAGTTACCGCACGATCATGTGGTCCATAAGGACGAGGTTTTCCACATATCCATCATCCTTTCATCCGATTCGGACGAATGGTCTGTTGGGCATTCGGATGCGATAATTTCGGTCCGACGATCGACCAATACACTGAACTATCGGTCGATCTTATAGATATCTAATTGTGTGTACCCAGCTTTAAGGGAGAAGCAGCCAGGATGGGGGAAAATGATAATCCTCAGAGAGGTACTAGATGAACACTAATTTAAAAGCAAAATGGAATATTAGAATAGCTTCCTTACATTTCCCTATTTTATAGAAACTTAGGAGGGGAGTTTTTGGGAGGGTTTCCTCTGCTGACTTAGTTACCCCTAATCTTTTATTTAAGGTGCCCAGCAATCTTTAAGGACACAGGGAATAGGAAAACGTCCATATGGGGTAAAAACTGGCCTTGGCAATGCGAAAGATGGCATCTTGGAAAGGCATCAGTCTCTAATTCACCCACCTCTCAATATGCAAGTAGGTTATTTTTATTTACTGGCTACTAGCATTTTAGTGGTGATACTTCAATGCTATATAGTAACTTAACAAATTGATTTAGTTTGAAAGAGTTCCTTCTTCCTCCAGTTGATTGACTGTTATCTCTCCTCAGTTTTCATGCTAGAAAAAAAAATTGGCACAGACGTGCGGGATACATAAAGTGTGCTATTACCTATCTAAATCCGTGAAAATGTTTTCACATCTGCAAACTCACTGTTTTTTTTTTTTACCAAAATGATTTATTTGACATGTGTCGCAGGCGTAATCAATAAATAATAACAACCTGTCTTTTGATTACCCAGTGTTGCCAGTTCTCTCTGACACAATAGAATTCTCAAAATAAAAGTTAAACATTACTGTATGGATGTATTTTCCAATTTATGGTCCAGCATCATGGGTATTGAGTGGTTCTCATTGATGCTTTAAAAGGCAGAGTCTGGGTTCAAATCCATCATTGGCTACAACTGCAGTTTCTTCCCACAGCTTAAAGGGCAACTACTAATGAAAAAATGACTTTGGTTCATCCTGATCTTTAAATTACTACATGTAGTAGCCCTTACTTTGAAGTGTTGTGTTGCTGCATGCCTTCAATCCGTACTTGATTGCTCAGACTCGGTATCCTTTCCCCTCTGTCTCCTAACTGACACCTCCTTCATCTGACCAGACTTCCTATGAGGATAAGCATGCTTGCTATCACTATGAGGCAGCATTGGAAGAGGGAATTTCCCATCATTTAATTCAAACATACAACTGTCACCATAACAGGAAAAGCAAAGTTACACACCGAAGAAGAGTTTATATAAGGCACTTTATTGATAGCTGAAATGTAAGACGGTTCATATTAGATATCTCAAGAAATAGGGGACAGATCAAAAAATAAAAATAGTACAGAGATAGGTTGGAAAAATTCCAGTAATGGGCAATTTTTTAAAAAAAATTTCAGTACTAGGCCCTTTAATTGTTTGTTTGCCCTTTGTACATATGGCATTTTTTCATGCAAAACTGTTCCCTATCTTAAAGGGTATGTCCACCCAAAATAAACTTTTATATTGTTCTTTATATATAGCACCAAACTCAAACGCCATGTTCATTTTCTTCTCAAAATAATTTGCTTGCCCGATATTTAATGAGATATATATCAGGCTGCACTTCCTCTCCACTTCACTTTAGATGACGCCGACTGCAGCTTAGAAAAAAAAAAAATTCTTGCCTGTGTTTGTGTGTGTCTCTCTCTCTATCTCTCTCTCTGGGCGGCTGGCTGCAGCTGTTGATCCTGGATTTCTTCAGTACACATAACTTTACAGCTGTGATTGGTTGAGAGGGAAAATCCTGGGATCCAGGGTCAGATCATTACTGATGCAACTTCCTCTGTTCTCACTGTGGATGCTAACAGACATGCTCAAGAACTGAAAAGAACAGAGACAAGGTAATGTAACCTGTCTGGTTCATGCTGTATTGGTCCATGCTGCAGGATTAAGCCAGCTACAAAGGTCTGTAACTTTTGAACCACTGGACCGATTTACATGCTGTAAAGTTTGTTTGGAGCACTTATTTGGGCCAAATAAATATAATATTAGTTTTGGGGGTGGAAATGCCCTTTAAGTATCCTTGAGTGATTTTTGTATGAAAAGTTGCCATAATTGTTTGTAAATGGGTGAATAAACTTCCTAATTTTTTGTAATTTTTTTGTAAAAAAGCAACTAGTTATTGTAACTTAATTACTAATTATTGAGATATTAAAATTCCAATCGTATAGCACCAGTTGTAATAAAATAAATCCACAATCATAAAACTGCTACATTCACTAAATGAGGTTGGTGTGTTCTATGAACTGTGTGTGTGTAATCATTTATCCAAACAATGATGGAGGGGACAACACGCAGAAGAATCTGCAGGTGAACCAAACTTTTATTGCAACATGTTTCGGACTTTGTTGCAAGTCCTTTGTCAAGCCTGTTGTTTTACTCTCAGGTGGGTAGTTACGCTCGCTTCCTCTAGGATGGATCTAAAACTTTGCTGTCACTATATGCGAGAGGTCTCCAAGAGGTTTGGGCTCCTGCTATCATCGAAATCTTCATTGTCTACAGAGCTGTAGGCTGTGTGTGCTGGCGGAAAAAGTGATTCAAGAAAATAGGTGTCACACTAGCAGTGCAAAAGTCAAATCCACGCCCTCCCACTGCTCCGTGCCTGCAGTTTCGACTATAACCAAACAATGATGAAGGAGGGGACAACACACAGAATTGCAGATAATCAACTTTTATTGCAAATGTTTTGGACTTTGTTGCAAGTGCCTTTGTCAAGCGTTTCTGTGTGTTGTCCCCTTCCTTTATCATTGTTTGGTTATAGTCGACACTGCAGGGCACGGCAGTGGGATGGCGTGGACTTGAGTGCTGAGTGCAATAAGCAGAAGGAAGGCTTCATTCTGCATCCTTTACAGCTCCTGGTGTGGTTGTGTTCAGTCTGCTGTGCTCACTGCACTGGATATGCACCTTTCTGCCTCCGTTCGGAATATCCAGTCTCTCTCACTTGTTCTTTCTACAGATGCAGCTCTTAGCCACAAGATTCTGGGCAGCTACCTATAACATTTGAAAATGGTGCAATGCTCCACTGTGATTGTAATGTGAATGTAATTTAACTTTCCTACTTCTGCTTCGCACAAAACTTAATTGCACCTTTCCTTCTATACTCCCGCAATGCACTACAAACATAGAGATTACTGCATCATGGGAATCCTATTAAAAGACAAAATTGAAGCATTGTTTTAAATAAGTAGTTTCTGGGCTATAATAAAAAAAAGGGAAATTGGAATTTTTAATCCTTTCAGTGCACCACCAGGTTTCCCATCTTTGCCAGAACTCAGGACACCCAGCCCAGTACAGTGTATGTACTTGTTATGGAAGGGGTTAAATAGCTGTATACTTTTAAATGCCACATGAGACATGAAATATTATAGATCTCTAGTGAATGTACTTTGCTATAATCTAAAAACTTTAAAATACAAGTCTAAATGGTGATGTTTGTTTTATTAGAGTTCATTGGTCACGCTGTTCATTTAAGAAAGATGAACCTTTCTAAGCCTCCTGATTTTGAGGTTAAAACCTCTTCCTCCCTCAGAAATATTATTCAGGAGGTAAGTTTATTATTTGACAGAGTGAAGTTCTTGATTTAAATACCAATTAAAACAAAAGCATAAAAGTGTGTAAACATGCTGAATCTCACAGTGATTGTAATGTTTTGTCTGCTCTTATCTTATTCGTTTATGACACATATTTTACTTTTTGTTGCAGTACCTATACGCCAACCAATGCATTTAGAAGTGGATTTAGAATTAATCAACAGAGAGAAAACAGACAGGCAACGTTTCTTTCCAGGAGAGGTCTAAAGGTAAAGTGCATAGACATATATTTAGTGTTAACGGACATGCCTAGCTCAGTGATGTTGAACTCCCAGCATGCCTTGTTTTCAGATTATGTGTGTTTTAAAATAGATGTATTTTGTTTTGTATCTATTTTAAATTGTATATAGGAGATAATCGGGAAGAAGCTATTAGGATATCGAATAGCACACAGATATGTCCTTACAAGATATATTGAACAATTATGTAACACTATTAAAGGCACAATGTAAATTCGCTTAACGCCAGAGGGATTGACTTGCAATTTATATAAGATATTCTTCTGGACACTTTTAGATATATCTCTCCTATATTTTGTGGGACACTGATTTATGACATTGGTTTTATTACAAAATCTTTTCTTTATGAGAACTCAGTATTAAGCACTTTGTATAGCACTTAATGTAACCCCACATGTTAAAGGGGTGGTACACTTGTTATGCAGTTTGATGTAGTAATTTTTGGCTTCATACAGGGTGGAGTGTAGCCCTAATGGTGCCTAAGACAGAACTATTTTTAACATTTTTAAACCGCAAAGAAGGAAATTGCTCTTTTTAGAATTAAAAATAAATAATTTAGTTTTCCTTAATAAGCATGTTCATTGGGAAGCATGGTGTTGGTAGTGGATGTGGTATGTGTATGATAATACATTTATCTGCAGATATTATGCAATTGGAACTTTGAGGAAAGATAAACCCTGAATGTGGTGCAGTTCTTGTTAAAATCTACTTCAAGTATCTAATTAAGAATCTGAAAACATTTAAAAATTACATTTTACCAACACACCAACATGTTCTTATTTGTGCAGAGAGATTATCAAGTTTCAAATATTTTATTTTTTTAACTTCAGTTTAAGTTCCTTGCATTACATTTCTTAGGTCCAGACTGTGACGGAAAGAGTCAGCATTAGATGTGTCAGAACTGAATAGGACTCCTTCGTAAGTAAATCGATGTAAACTTTATTTAATGCAGACAACGTGGTTATATTTTTCCTGTCAAGAAATCTAAAAGTGTCATAGTGTTTATATTCCTTGAGTGGAGGATGAACTTTTATTTTACTATGAAAATATTTCACTAGCATTGCTATGTCTTTTGCAATAGGTTGCACTGGTCTATAGCAGGTTGGGTTTCTTTTGCTGTACCTTTTTATTTTATAATCATTTTGTGGTCAAAACATTGGGTTCAGTACTTTTTACATTTTCACAAAAACCAGAAGTATGCTAGCCATAAACTAGTTTTGACATTGGATTACATTAGACATTCATTTGTCACAGATAGCAATTCTTGCCTACAGATGTTCCAACTGGCCTATTCATTTTGTTAGCAAGGAAAGCCACTGGAATGTCTGAAATAAAGTATAGCATATAGGCAAATGGTCAGCAAATTTGAAGAAAAGTGAAAACAAACCTTTAATAAAACCATCAACATAGCACATGTATTGTGTAAAAGGTGTGCGATTGTTCACAATTTGCTGATCAATGGATATTATTAACCCTTTAGGGGTAAGGGTTGGAAGAATCTGCACCCCTGCTCTTGGATGTGCTTTGGAAATTGTTTGTTATAGCGTATAGGCACATTAGTGTATGATCTTGTTTCATCTGTGGTATCAGTTCTTTTATTTCACAAATGGTCTCCTTGACAACTCTCTTGAACCAGGCAAGGAACATGACTGGTTCGAGAAAGGTGTCAAGGAGGCCATTTAGTGAAAATAAAGAAACCACCAAGAGCCTGAATAGAGTGTGGGGGTGGGGGTGGGTTCGACACCAACTATCTGCTGTACATTGACACCTCCGGCAGTTTCGATAACACCTCTTAGCCTCAATGCATCCACACCTTGCATTTAGAAGGTCCCAACACTCGGCTGTCATGCTAATTGGGACTTTCTAGGATCTTATTTGCCAACAGATTTTGTACAAGCATTCTGAATTGAGAACCCAGTCGGATGACTAGCGAAACATTCTTTCAATAACTAAATTCAAGTCCAGTTGATCTAATTGAATACAACAGATCTGATAAATATTGAGAAATGCAAATGTTATGCTTTTGATCAAAACAAGATAAACCCTATTATACCTTGTATATATCTCAAAAACCATCTCAAGTTGTAGAGGAAAAAATAGTAAAACCACAATTTATTAAGCATGGCCTGGGTGCTCATGCCCCTTTGCAAAGTGCATATTCCAGTAGTCAAATAAATCTTTGTGAAGTCAAATCACCGCTTTTTCAAGGTTGCCAGTTGGAGTCAGGAAAAGTATCCCTGGATCAACCAGAAAGACGTATATGTATTAAAGGACAGTTCAGTGGGAATTATCAATGTTTGTTAAATTGTTAGTTTGTAATGCCTTTTTAATTATTCTACAATATCTCTTACCATTTTGAAAATCAGTTGATTTCATACCCTTTGCTGTTCCCTGCAGTTGACATTAGGAGACGACATTTCAGGTTCTAACGTCCTCTGGAATGTTCCTAACATTATTCCTACTGTTTGGCAGTGGATGGGTCAAAGATCTCTACTGAGCAACTGAATCCACCAGGTGCTGGGTCTGGCTAGATTTCTAGAAGGCAGGCACATTCAAAAAGCGCTTTATCTACATAAACATTTATTAAGTGCTGAAACAACCAGGTACAAACATTTCGGGGGTCCAACCCCCTTCTCCTCTCAAAGGTGGCCGTCCTCTGATACGACCTTTACGAACAATGCACCAGAGGGTTTATTGTATGACCCATATATTGTAGAAAAGGGATCATGCACAATGATCCGCACAATCGTTCTTCCACCCATGAAAATAGCTACAACTAATCTGCTTCATAGTCAAGCCCTCCATTCCCCTTATTGTGGGCCTTTGTTTTGGTGTAAAATAGTGAAATTGTTCTCCTGTTATTGCAGGTACCCTTCCCTTGAGCCCAGAAATAGGGCTAAAGGTAAACGTGGATTGTCAAGACCCTGATCAAGCTGTTAAGAGAGATGTTAAAGGGTCACTATACTCACTGAACACAACGTAAAATTTCTGAAACAACTACAATTTGAGACAAGTAAAATGATGGTACTTGCTATTTCTTGCTTGCTTTGTCATTAAATTATTTAGTTGAGTACTCCTAATTACCCCCCCCACCCTCTTTTAACTGCCTTCTTTTAGTGTCTGCGACACTTACGTGGTTCTGCACAGCCTCACCATGGCACTCTCTGCTTACACATCCCCCTCCCTGATCCCTGCTGTCTTTTCTCTGTGATTCTCTAAATGTTGCAGAAAGTGTGCTGGCAGACAGGCAGGCAAAGAGGTCAAGCATGGGTTACATATTATATTTCTGTTTCTGGAGTGACGGGTCTTTCCATGTAAATGCTGTGATTAAATGAGGATTTCTCAAAATCTGCTGCTCCAGATTCAAATCTGAAAGTTTTGGAGGAGTGGAATCTTCCTGTATCTATGATTACTATTTTTGAAAATTCGATTTTTTAGAGAAGATACCCTTTAATGCTAACCAGGTTGGATAATACGCCCCCCACAGTGGAAAAACTTGTAACAAGTACTCACTTATGTACTATTAATATACAAAAAATAAGGGGAAATTAAATAAGTGTACAGCACTCTGGGGACCCTGATGATTTTGCGATTGCTCATTATTGGGATTGAAGCAAACCATTACATCACTCTAGATATGTACAAAGGAAATCATATGTGGCAGTTCTGCCTGATGCCCATTGATATTATATAACTAGGCAGTATGAGTCTTATTTTGCCACCTTGCATGCTCAATATTTGCAAATGTGCCCCACCTCACTGCATTTCAAAATTTGCAGTTGTCTTGATATTATTCTGCCTAGCATGTTTACTTTGATTACCCTAGGATGTTCACCCCCCTTAGTGCTGTGATTCCCTTTTGGTTCAATGATACCAATCTAAAACAAAATAATTGTATGTAAGAAATCTTGCTACACACGTTATTGTATAATTTGCATATACTTTCTGGTGTATTAAATACTGATAACCTATGTTTTAAATAAATAATCATATAAAAAAAAAAAGAATATCCAAAAGGCCTCGCACCTCTGTAAAAGAGTTTTCGACTGCCTTCTCTGCTTGTGTAATCCGTTGCACCTTTACTCCTACCCCCATTACAGATAAAAATGCTTAATGGTTTCTATTAAGTTTCATTTTCAAAAGTGTTCCTCATGGTGCATCCCCATATTGTCCAACTGCAGCCCAAACAGATCAACAAAACTATGCCTTAACAGCCATGCCTTTAAGTTTTGATGGGGGAGGGTGTGTTCTTTGTGTTGTGTATAGGCAGTGACTATTAAGCCGATGTCTTAGCTCCCAAGAAACCCATCTGGCTAGATCTGCCTTTTGATAGTGTGTGGAGATACATTGTAAATTAAAGCTTTTTGATTTTTCCCCATCATATGGCAGCATTCACCAGTGGGTTAATCTCCCATCCACCACCACGGACAGGAATTAGTTAACGTATTAAGCCTCCCCTCACTTCTTGTAATGTCTTTTTTCCTGTCCGCCTACGCTTACCTGCAATGTGGCGTGTGCCAGGAGTCCTTTGCCTCTCTCTGCTCCTGATGCCCCCGTGTGCCCGTATGGAGGATGCCTGTGGGGATGATGCTAGGTGTCGGGCCTGCGGTACCCCTCATGGAGTTGAGCCCGGCCATGCTGTGTTGCCCAGGTGATAGGCGTGCTAGTCGTTCTGTGCGCATGTGGATTGATGCGCGTCTCTTCCGGGTTCGTGGCGTCTGACGTATCTCCAGGCGCGCGGCGTCCTAGTGCGCGTGACGTTATTCGTTTGTGCCTTCTCGCCGCTGCATTTCAGGGGATTAACCTCAGCTGGAGTCTTTCTGTGAGACTGCTACCCCGTCCAAGCGTCATTTAAGTGTGTGCTGCCCTCCCTGCTCGCTGCTTCCTTGTCCTTCTGTGTCTGCTTACTTTGTTGCTGTTTGTTTCACAGCCTGGTAAGTGTGTTTTTAAGGATGTTTTTGGATAATATTGTTTTTCTGAGCCCTGGATCTCATTCCCTTCCTGCTTTTCTTTAGCTATGGAGTCAGGGAATGGGAGCAAAGGAGCCTCAGGGGACCTAGGTAAGCAGGATTCCACTATTTTATGTGAGAGAGATGGCATTTAATATCTGCAGTTATTTTATTCTTCTTCGTAGCCTTTCAGTGCGGAAATAGTAAAAGTCCAATGATCCTGAGCCAGGAGGATTGACTGAGCCAGCGGGAGCCTCTTTTTCGAACCAGGCCTACAGTTTAGATGCTTTAGTGTCCGTGCCTAAAACAGGCCCGTCACTCAAGCTGTCCAGGAGGCTAAAAGGTTAAGAAGTCTAAGCACGCAGGACATTCTACGTGTCTGTCGGTCAGATTATCGGAAGGTGAAATATCATCAGTCCGAGGATTTCATTCAGTATCTTACAGAAGCATATGAGGATGATCTGGAGACAGAGTCCAGCTTTGATTACAGCCATGATAGAACCCTTAATAAGGCTGTCAGACATTCCTTATATCTCTTTCCAACAGGGTGCCCAAGTTGTCAGCAGCCGTAAACTTTTTCCGTCGATCAAGAAAAGATCTACCTACTGTCAGTGGCATATCAGGCATCGCAGATATTCCAATGAATGGAAAAAAACAAAAAGAAAAGAGGTGGTAACAAGGGGCGAGTAATATAATATCTAAAAGAAATAAACCCCAATACCAAAAGAAATAACACCAACACCTAATAAAATACCATACGGGACTGTCCCGGTAAATCCGGGACTATTGGCAACTATGAAATAGGTACCTCGACTTATACTCGGATCGACTTATACTCGTGTATATACGGTATTCTACATATTTTTTTCATTTTGAAAAATCAGTGAATTTATACCCTTGCTGTTTTTGCTGTTGAAATTTTGTGAGCTGACTTTCAGGTTCTGTAACAGTCCTTTCCCAGAATGCACCACTACCTTGGAATGTTCCTAACAGTAATTTCTACTTGGTTTGCTGTTGGATGGGTCAAACATGCTCAGATCTCTACTGAGTAACTGAATCAACCCAGGTGCTGGGTCAAGGGCAAGACCTTAACCGTCTCTATTAGGGTTCCTGCAAACAGGAAGTCAGTATTTCGGTCCAAATGCTGAATGTGCAGGTTAAGGTCATTAGGATAGAAAACTACTGCTCTTCTTAAAGTGTATGTTTTTGCAATGAACTTTAATGAGGCTGATGGGGATATACACTACTTTGATTTCTTTGATAGCGGGGCTTTAGAATATTGCACAGTCAATCATGACTCGACAGCAGGTCCATTTTTATATTTGATCTTCTGTATTAGCACCAGCACTGTTTTAAATTTTGTTAAGTTGTAAAAAAATATCTTAAAATAATTGTAATATAGTCATACTAAATTATGATTACATTAAAATCCTATTGTAAACCCAAAGAATTTTAGTTTGAGAACCACTGACCAGAACAATACATTACTTTTGAGTTTAGTGTTTATTACCTTGTCTCTCCCTCCTCTCTATTGAACTTTGGTATGCATAAAGTACGGTAATGAAAATTAAATACGGTAACCCAATTTTATAAAATAGTTTAGTTTTCCACAAAAAGTAAGTTACTGTGAAATACTTTGCCATGGCACTACTATATAAAAATGTTTCTTACAAAAACAGCTAGTTTGTCACATGATACTTTGGTAGTTTTCTTGTGTTTTAAAAACCAACAAACCTATTATTCATACATGTTTTTTTTTTTCCAGGTCTTCTTGTATCTGTATAAGAAGTAATACGTGCAATTCAAATATCCAAAACAAAATCTTATGTTTGTACAACAATGTGAATTCTAAATGTTTGAAACACTTGTAAAGTATTTATAATTCCTAATTTTATCATAATTAAAAATGTGTATTTTTCTAAATCCCTTTGAGTACTTTATATTAAAGGTTGTCTACACACTGGTTATTTTCTGATAGCACAGTGTTCTGTGATGCTAAATTCATTGGTTATGCTGCTTTAATGAAATTACTCAGAAACCAGTGGCACATTGTTTTCATCTAACAATCTTCTGCAGAAGAAACACCTTGTAATTTCATGTTAACCACTGTTTAGGGGTTTTCTTCCTCTGAATCACATCTTTAAGAGGCTATACATGTAGCCACATCGTCCAAACTTTTCCAGCATATTTGACATGGACAAATAACCATTTTTTTTTGTGTGTGATTAAGCTAGGTACACACAGTAACGATTTCTGAAAGATGACAGACAGGATCTGCAAGATCCTGTCTGCCATCTTTCAAAGATCTGCATACACACAGTCCCGAGCGTTCTCCCTATAGGGAGAACGCTCGGGACTGTGTGTTTCCATCGGCCGCGCTAGACTCCCTATAGGAGTCTAGCGCGGCCGATGGAAATTTTCGGCCTTTCGAACGAGCGTACGGCCGACCCGATCGTTCGCGGCCGCGCGCTCGTTCGGGAAACGAACGTACACACAGTAACGATAAAGCCCCGATACCGTCGGATCCGACGGTATCGGGGCTTTATCGTTACTGTGTGTACCCAGCTTTAGATGGGCATAATACACAAAGTTCTTTTCAAACAATAATGATAAATTACAAGATTGCTACATGTCAGTATGGCCTTTTAAAGATTACATTATTGGAAAGTAAAGCTGGGTACACACAGTAACGATAAAGCCCCGATACACGTCAGACCGACGGTATCGGGGCTTTATCGTTACGTGTGTACGTTCGTTTCCCGAACGAGCGCGCAGCCGCGAACGATCGGGTCGGCCGTACGCTCGTTCGGGAAAGGCGAACGAAAATTTCCATCGGCCGCGCTAGACTCCTATAGGGAGTCTAGCGCGGCCGATGGAAACACACAGTTAGGGAGAACGCTCGGGACTGTGTGTATACAGATCTTTGAAAGATGGCAGACAGGATCTTGCAGATCCTGTCTGTCATCTTTCAGAAATCGTCTGTGTGTACCTAGCTTAAACTGAATGTCTGTAATATTTATTAACAATTACTAGCTTGCATGTCACAGTATCTCAGCGTTAAGGTAATTACAGGATAGCTTATCATTTAAAGGGGAACTGTGGTCCAAAAATGACTTTAGGTAAATTGATAGAATTGCTCCCCTGAGAATTTTTGCAATTTATTTCCTTTGTTTATTTTGCATAGTTTTGAAGATGTTAAATTTTTGTGTGTGATATGGCAGCAGCATCACCAGGTCCCCTGCATTTCCGCTCTGAAATGTCAGTCAGTCTGTCCTGTGTCTCCTCCCCTTTGCAGCCCCCTGGTCCTCCCACTCATGAACCCCATGGTCCCTCCAGGTGAGGTTAGAAAAAAAACCCTTATAAGATATGGGACACATTCTACTACATGCAGTGTCAGCCCATAGTGTACTCGTTTGATATTTTATGATCTGAAAATAAAATAACAGCAGTCATAAATTACTGCTAAGAGTAATTTACGGTTGATATTAAAGATTGGTCATAGGGAGGTAGGCACTTTATAAAGGAACATTAAAGCCCAATTTGAATCTTAAAGGGGAACTGTGGTCTTCAAACAAGTTTAAATGAAAGGCCAGGTTCATACCTTTAAAATCAACCACCTCTCTATGTGCTCCACAGCCCAAGATATAAAGAAATGACTGACCAGAAAGTTAATGGGTGGGAGGCTGATTTGTGCCTGCACAGTGCCGTTGGCGAACACAGCCTCAGTGTGTGAGGGAGACAGGAAGTCCCTCCTCCTCTCTGCTGTGTGAAGACCTGACAGAGAAGGTAAGGGAATCTATAGCCCTTCTTTCCCACTATGTGAAAACAGCCTTTTCAGGCAGAGTTCTCACTCTGCCTGAAAAGGCTGATTCCAGTTTTCTGTAGGGGGGGTATGAGTGACCCACGGCACCCACAAATGGACGGGGCTTAGACATCTGCGAGTGGGCGGGACCATGGCACCCGCAAGTGGGCGGAGCCACAACACTCATGAGTGGGGCTTAGACAACTGCAAGTGGGCGGGGCCACGGCACCCACGGGTGGGTGGGGCCACATGGGGCTCTAAGATAATGGGCCATGGGGGGCCTGCAACTGGAGGGACCATGGGGTTCATGAGTGGGAGGGACCAGGGGGGCTGCAAAGGGGAGGAGGAGACACAGGACAGACTGACTGACAGTTTCAGAGCAGGAAATGCAGGGGACCTGGTGATGCTGCTGCCATATCACACACAAAAATTTAAACATCTTCAAAACTATGCAAAATAAACAAAGGAAATAAATTGCAAAAATTCTCAGGGGAGAAATTCCTATCAATTTACCTAAAGTCATTTTTGGACCACAGTTCCCCTTTAAATGATAAGCTATCCTGTAATTACCTTAACGCTGAGATACTGTGACATGCAAGCTAGTAATTGTTAAATAAATATTACAGACATTCAGTTTACTTTCCAATAATGTAATCTTTAAAAGGCCATACTGACATGTAGCAATCTTGTAATTTATCATTATTGTTTGAAAAGAACTTTGTGTATTATGCCCAATGACTAAATCACACACAAAAAAAAATGGTTATTTGTCCATGTCAAATATGCTGGAAAAGTTTGGACGATGTGGCTACATGTATAGCCTCTTAAAGATGTGATTCAGAGGAAGAAAAACCACTAAACAGTGGTTAACATGAAATTACAAGGTGTTACTTGCATGAAGATTGTTAGATGAAAACAATGTGCCTACTGGTTTCTGAAGTTAATTTCATTAAAGCAGCATAACCAATGAATTTAGCATCACAGAACACTGTGCTATCAGAAATAAACAAGTGTAGACAAACCTTTAATATAAAGTACTAAAAGGGATTTAGAAAAATACACATTTTTAATTAATTATGATACAATTAGGAATTATAAATACATTTACAAGTGTTTCAAACATTTAGAATTCACATTGTTGTACAAACATAAGATTTTGTTTTGGATATTTGAATTGCACGTATTACTTCATTACAGATACAAGAGAGACCTGGAAGAAAAAAAAACATGTATGAATAATAGGTTTGTTGGTTTTTAAAACACAAGAAAACTACCAAAGTATCATGTGACAAACTAGCTGTTTTGTAAAGAAACATTTTTATATAGTAGTGCCATGGCAAAAGTATTTCACAGTAACTTACTTTTTGTCGGAAAACTAAACTATTTTATAAAATTGGGTTACCGTATTTTAATTTTCATTACCGTACTTTATGCATACCAAAGTTCAATAGAGAGGATGGAGAGACAGAGTAAATAAACACTAAACTCAAAAGTAATGTATTGTTCTGGTCAGTGGTTCTCAAACTAAAATTCTTTGGGTTTACAATAGGATTTTAATGTAATCATAATTTAGTATGACTATATTACAATTATTTTAAGATATTTTTTGTACAACTTAACAAAATTTAAAACAGTGCTGGTGCTAATACAGAAGATCAAATATAAAAATGGACCTGCTGTCGAGTCATGATTGACTGTGCAATATTCTAAAAGCCCCGCTATTCAAAGAAATCAAAAAGTAGTGTGATATGCCCCATCAGCCTCATTTAAAGTTCATTGCAAAAACATACACTTTAAGAAGAGCAGTAGTTTTCTATCCTAATGACCTTAACCTGCACATTCAGCATTTGGACCGAAATACTGACTTCCTGTTTGCAGGAACCCTAATAGAGAGCGTTAAGGTCTTGCCCTTGACCCAGCACCTGGGTTGATTCAGTTACTCAGTAGAGATCTGAGCATGTTTGACCCATCCAACAGCAAACCATCAAATAAAGTTGTGGGGCAGAGCCTGGAGCCGCATGCGTGTAAGTCGCAAAGCAAAGTAGCTCCCGAGAAGCACAACCCATCCTAGGCTAATATGCTTAATGCCAACGTTTGTCCCTAACCCTGCGGCAGGGAGGTGTATGAGGGAGACATGATGACCAGACAAAAACCACCAAAAACAGGCACGCCAGCCAAAAAAACCAAACTCCAGCAATACGCGTGGATGAAAGGCGCCAGCCAAGGACCAAGCCGCCGCAAGTGGGCCCGCACGCCAGCACTCACCGTTGGAGGAGAGGCTTCTTGCCGGACCCACATTACTCACCAGGCAGCCTCAAACCAGATTGCTCCATAAAGAGACCTGAAAAAAGAATATAGGCGCGCATAACAGACACAAAAAAGACTCTAAATACACTAGGAGGAGGTTAAAGGCTGATGTCTGCCTCATGAGACAAGATCTGGCAAAAGCGCGCCAAAGAGTCGGAGAAACCGAAACCCGCATTTCACCCTGGAGGAACACACTGGCCCCACAGGCTGCAACAGATCACACAAACTCCAACAAGAACTTCAGTTCACCGACCCCTTCTCCCCCAGACAAAATGGAAGATCTGGAGAACCGATCTTGGAGGCCAGAACCTCCGCTTCATCGGCTTCCCGGAGGGAGCGGAGGCCCAGGACCCAGCTCGATTCTCGAGCGAGGATCAGATCCCATTCGCGAATTAGAGCTCTACCCACATTTCGAGATCGAGAGAGCACACAGATTCCGGGCAAAAAGCCCCCATCCCTGGCCGCCCCCCAGAGCGATGATAGCTCGGCTGCTAAACGCGAAAGACAGAGATGGCCTGCTGAGATGGCCGCCGCAACAACTGGGATCTAAAATTCCCGTCCCACGTACGAAATAAAAACTGTCCCTGACTACATAAAATCAATCTACAAAGGAGACGAGCAAATTTTAGGGACATAAAAAAAAGGCTAGCAAGGGGCATACTACTCGATGGCCTACCCGGCCCGCCTATGAGTGCCAATCGGAGGGAAGGGTGAATTCTTGAAACCCCAATGAGGCCTGTAATGGGCTGGAGGGGTCTCCCGCTAGAACCAGAGGCCCGGCAACATCTGACCGGAACCCCTAGCTCAAAGGCACCGCTTATGCCACTCATGGAATATTACAAGTTCACTGGATCCTTCCCCAGTGCACAACACCCAGACTCTGACTCCACACGACATATAAAAGGACCCAGCTACTGGCACCAGGGGGCCATGGTGAGTACAGCCGAAATGGCTGCCCTTGCTGCCGCCCCCTCCCTCCTCCCTGCTCACTTTTCCGAGAAGATAGACCAAGAACAACTGACTAGCTATAAAAGGAACTAGATGTATGGAATGCCCACCAACGCAGAGACATTGCCCGGCAAAGCCACAATCTGAATTACTTGTCACCTGCATGGAGGGCTAGGCGGCTGAAGCCTTAACAGACCTTAGACATACCCCTGAACTAGTAATCAACTACTGCGGACCCGGACTCTCGGCTGCGGCAGGGGACACCCGTTTGTCGGGGGGCAAGTGATAGATGCCCCTACCTTCACATGTGGCAGGGAACTCCTCCCCTATCTTGAACCCTGTAGCCTTGACATGACTCTCTACCCCCCCCCGGCTCCAAGTGAGGGAGCGTATTGACCAAACTAGCCTAAAACCCATACTGATAATGTAATTAATGGAAATATTGCCGGGGGGGTCAGCCGGCCATCAGCGGCGGTTCTGCACTGAGCAAATCTAGCAGGGAACCCCCCTGGCTAAACCATACAGGGGCCCCTCATTAGCACCAATACGACGGACAGCCTCTAGCCCCACCGTAAAATAAAAACACTCCCCCAAAACCCAAGCACAATAGACCTCCCAAATATGAGGAGGTGGAATATTAATATAATCAAACTTGACAATCCCACTTGCTGGTGACTGCATGCGGATTTTTCAAAAACAAGATACTTTGAGTTTGGCCACCAGTCCGCCAGGACTATTAGCCCGCCTGGAGCACGCGCCCTCCTGACCCAAAACAATTATGCATGCAAATTAAATGACAACAACAACAAATACTAAACAGACCACCCGGACATACCCTTTAACACTTCACCTATACACCAATCTGTTACACGTCCAAACTTACTACGTCTACCACATCTGACAGACACCACTACAACCAAAAGAAACTTCCCAACCAATACACAACTCAGAAGCCTCACTCTCGAGGCTGAGATAACGCTACCGGACTTCAGGCTGCAGTGCCAGCATGCCTCTGGGAAATCCCGGGACCCGGACGGCATCCCATAGAAATATACAAAGAGATATGGTGGACTACAAACTCTCCCACAACTACTAAAAACACCCTCCAGACGGCTACCAGAGGGTTCCCTCCCCCTATCTATGGGTTGCGGCACATGTGGTCCTAATAACTAAAGCCGGGAAAAAGACCCACTAGACTGCGGGTCTTAACGCCCGGTATCTCTCTGCAACAATGATTAAAAATTCGGGCCAAAGGTGACTCCAGACAAACAGACTCAGAGGTCATACCCTGATTATACACAGAGACCAGATGCTTCATGCCGGGAAAGTCGACTTTAATAAAACATTAGGAAACCCTAAACACACCCAGGCGACATGATAAATCAGGGAGAGAGATGGCTGTCTCTGGACGCCCCAAAAGGCCTTCGATCGGTGGAATCTGGTCGTTCCGGTGGATGATGTATGAAAAATTTGGCTTCAGGCAATAAATTATAAAAATTGCAGACACAGGAAAGAGGGGGGGATCCTGCACACCTAAACGAAGGGTGAAGTAGCTTGTCATTCCATGCTGGGCTCTAAGCTATGTAGCCCAAACAGACTAGTATAACCCAAAGGTAAACATCTAGGCAACCAGCTTAGGTGAAAAAGTATCTTTTACTAGTGACGTTTCGGAACCAGTGTGGTCCCATTCTTCAGACCAAAAAACTGGTTCCGAAACGTCAATAGTAAAAGATACTTTTCACTTACTAAGACTGGTGTGCATAGCATGTTTTACTTTGGTTAAATTATAAAATGGGGACAAAATCTTACACTAACCCATGGCCGCTATAAGAGTCAACGTAAAACATCCCCATTGTTTCCCACTTTGCAGAGGAACTAGACAGGGATGCCATATCCCCATATCTGTTTGCTCTTCTACGGCCTCTCGCTATCCAGCTCCGATCCCATCCCAAATATAAGCTGAGGCTATAACTAGGGCCAAAACCGTCCCTACCTCAGGTCTTATATGCGGGATGATTTGTTCCTATATTCTGGCGGCTTCAACAACTGCACTCGCCTCAGCATATAATTACACAGTATGGACCCCATGTCGGGCCTCTGATAAATTGGGGCAGTCCGCACTGCTCCAATTGATAATGGAACCCATATCCCCCCATTTGTCAGGGACCTGATACCGTGGTGGACAATTTCAAATACCTCGGTACATATCACCCGCTCCCCCGTGGACTTCTACAATCTAAAATATTTCACCCCTACTAGACATGGTAAATGAACAGACTCAAAAAGGACATGGGAAAACCACCCATCGCCTAATTGGCCGTATAACCCTAATTTAAACAATATTATACTACCTAAGCTCCTCTATATTCTCCAGCACAGCATGACATAGATCCCCGAACTCCTTCTTCCCAGACTACAATCCTGTATGTCTCCTTCCTTTGGAAATCGGGGGGAAGAGCAAAGAGTAAAAATCACCACACTTGCAGAGGCCCAAAACAATGGCTGGCATGGCCACTCCAGACTTCCGTTCCTGTACTACTGGGAGGACAGCTTAATACTATGAGACATGGGGCCCTATTTATAAAAGATAGGCGTGTTATTGCCTAAAATACGATAATGATCGTAAAATAACGACCGGTTTTACCGATAAGACCAGTTATTTACCATAAGGATCTGGTATACCGATTAAAGCCGTTATTTACCGATAACGACCGGTATTTAACGATATCGCTTAAATACCGGTCGTTAGGGTAAATACCTGTCTTATCGGTAAATAGCGTCGTTATCGGTAAAAACAGTCGTTATTTACGATAACGTCGGTATTGATGATAACAGATACCGATCTTTTTTATAAATAGGGATCATGGCTACACTCACCACCAGCCATCCCAGAGGAGAGAGAACCACCACCGATATATGATAGGAGGTATGATGACACGCCTACCTCCCTCCCACCATCTAACTTTTCTGGACTTCCTGCTCCAACTCAATTACAAGGCGGAGGCACCTGCCTCCATACCCAAAATTTAAAGTCTGAAAAGGTCAAGAGACACTAAAAGGGCGGGAATATCACACGATACGCAACTCTGGCATAACCCCAGATTTCCCAACTTTAGCTACATTCCCTGTACCTAAGTTGAACGACTAGGGCATTACTTCCTTATCAAAAAGCCATCAAAATGCATCAGCTATCCCCTTTGCCCCATTCAAACAAAGATTCCAAATAACAGACCAGTTTATGTTCAGATATCTCCAAATGAGAATTTGTCTAATGTTGAATTCCAGGGCTCCATATCTCACAGGCAAATCTCCACCCAATTTATTGCAGCTAACAAAACAGCAAGATGGGGAATATAGTGTACCAACACTTTACTCCTGGGTGTTTGATATTATGCGAAAATCAGTGCAGGAACTGTTAAATTATTTTACAGAAATGTAAAAGATATATTCCTGAGTTGGGAAGAATGTGATAGACTGGAGTGAAGTAGTTCAGAGTTGATTATTATTTTATTTCATTTGTGGTCTGGTTCCATTTTTATTTGCTTAGCAGCGAAAGCTGAGCAATCTATATTCTGCATCAGGGATCTAAGAAAATACAATTATGTCTTACCTACCTTTAAAACAATCCTGGCCCCAATGTAATATGGAAAACCTGCAGATTTCTGGCACTAATCTGGTTGTGCCCACGGGTACACTGTTTCTGGGCTAAAGGTACACATTACTTTCTGGTGTGGTTTCACCTCACAGTTAGAAATGGAAGCCCAAACTTGGTTGCTGGGGGTTTTTGTCCGTGCAGAAGACTCCTGGGACAGATGCCTATGTCACTGCTTCGAGAAACCCTCTACATATGCTAGGAGAACGATAGTCAGGTGTGGATGGCACCGAATCGCCCAAATTGGCTGTCTGGAGAACTTAATAAATAAATATGTTCCCAAAAAACTGAGAAATCATACCACAATAGAGGAAACACAAAAAAAATTTCGATAGAATCTGGACTCCATGGTACGCCTCTCTAGAATCCAAGGCGGAGTGATGAAATGGGGGAAAACCAGCGTGGGGAGGTGGGGAAAGAGAATGAAATACCAAAACCCAATATTACAGATTACTATGTGCCATCTGTGGGAAGGGATAAATTCAACAGGAGTGGAACTGTTATACCTGCTAGAACATGATAAACTTGTATAAACTGTATGTACTTGATTGGTGCACTGATACAAGGTTAGTTGTAATATGTTTTGTTTAGTTCTTTAAGAAAACAGTTAAAAAAAAAAACAAAAAGTTTAAAATAAGTTAGTCTTTCATTAGGGCTCAAGTAGGGGGAGGAGAGAAAAGCCAAAATTATTTGTAATCTGATCTCATATAAACTTTCCACTTAAAGAGAAATTGGGGCAGCAACGGTAAATTTCACACGGACTGGCAGGGAAGAAGAACAGACTGATGGAGGGGGTAGCCATTTTTGACATCACTGAAAGGACATACAATCGGAAGAAGTTTATTCAGACACTGTGTTGTAAAAAGGTTATAAACGAAAGCGATACAGTCTTGCAATGGAAAGCTTCTATTTATTTAGAAAATGATAAGAAATGGATCCCTCCTTAATTAAAGTGAGCTGTATGCAAAAAAAGTAATTGCATCTAACTAATAGAAATGCTGCAAAAATGTATTTCACTGTTTAAAATTTTTAAAATGGTAAATATTGTTTTTTATTATGTATGGGTGACCTGGGATGCATAGGGATTTAATGTAGGTTATTATCGACATTAGGGTGACGGGCGTGGGGTGAAAAATGGTTGCGACATTTGGATTTTGCACACAAAGGGTTAGGGGGACATAAGAGTGGTGGTGAATGTGTGAGGGCATTCTATTTTTAACTTCTAGTGGCACTTGAAAAGGTTGGTCAAAGTTATGGCTCTGTACAAAAATGTATACCTATTTTTAAAAGTAAATGCATATGGTTCGTAGATTGTTATTTAGAGAAATCCCAGTATTTCCTCTTTCTGGATATTAAATCATTCCAGTACAGGCACACAGTAATGAAGTGAGGCCAAGGCACACCAAGAGAAAGGCGTGCAGATGGGATGACGGTTAATATATACACTATGCAGACTGAAAGTGATGCAAAGGCATTATGAGATGGGGAAAGGCTGCTGCTCGATGGATGGACAAGCTAGTTGCCACATTTATGCCAACTGAAAAGTGATGCCAGGCCACTATAGGTGGGGGAAAGGCTTGTGAGTGAGGATGACAAGCTGATACCTACATTATGCAGACTGAAAGTGATTGCCACCGGCCAAACTTAGGGTGGAGGGAAAGGCTTGTGTGAGTGATTAAAGACAAAGCTTGACTACATTAATTATGCCAGACTGACGAAAGTGAGCAAGGACACTATGGGTGAGGGAAAGCGCGTGGAGTGATGATGGAAAAGCTTGCTACCCACAAGCCAAGACTGAAAGTGATGACAGGCCACTAAGGGGTGGGGGGAAGAGTGCTGGATGACTATGCTTGTACCTACACTATGCCAGACTGAAAGTGATGCACAGGCACAATGAGAAGGGAAGGTTTCTGCGTGATGGATGGACAAAGCTGCTACTTACATGAGGACAGACTGAAGTGATGCACAGCACTAGGAGAAGGGAAAGGGTTCTGTGTGATGGATTTGATATCGCTTTGCTTCTACATTATGACAAGACTGAAAGTTGATGCACCGGCACTATGAGAAGGGAAAGTTTCTGCGTGATGGATGACAGAGCTTGCTACGAACATTATGACAGGACTGAAAGTGATGCACAGGCATATGAGAAGGGAAAAGGTTCGGCCGTGATGATGACAGCTTGCAACTACGTTAGGACAGACTGAAAGTGAGCACAGGCACTTGCGAAGGGGAAGGTTTCTACGTGGTGGAGATATAGCTTGCTACTACCTTATGACAGACTGAAAGTGATGGCACAGGAACTATGGGTAGGGGAAAGTGCTGTGAGTGATGGATGACAGAAACTATGGTGGCACAAACACTACACGGTTACAACAAGCACCACTGCCAGATCAACAGTTACACAACCACAATGCAAAATCACAACAGTTACACCAAACGACCCTGCCAGAATGATGAAATAGGTGCAATAGTCCATGGGAATTTACCGCACGATAGGCACTCATGCGAAGGGAAAGAGTTCTGCGTGAGGGATGACATAGCTTGATACTACCATTGATACAGAGGTCCTATTCTGAAAGTGATTCACAGGCACTATGAGAAGGGGGAAAGGTTCTGGTATGATGCATGATGTATGGTATTTTATTAGGTGTTGGTGTTATTTCTTTTGGTATTGGGGTTTATTTCTTTTAGAAATTTTATTTAGTAATTAACCGCCCCGTTCGTTTAACCACCTCTTTCTTTTCTGTTTTTTTCCATCATTGGAATATCTGCGATGCCTGATTGCCAATGAAAAGTAGTAGAGTCTTTTCTTGATCACGGAAAAAGTTTTTAGCGGCTGCTGCAACTTTGGGCGGCACCCATGTTGGAAAGAGGATATAAGGAATGTCTGACAGCCTTTTAAGGTTCTATCATGGCTGTATCAAAGCTGGACGCTGTCTCCAGATCCTCCTCATATGCTTCTGTAAGATACTGAATAGAAATCCGCGGACTGATGATATTTCACCTTCCGATAATTCTGACCGACAACACGTAGAAGTCCGCGTGCTTAGACTTCTTAACCTTTTAGCCTCCTGGACAGCTGAGTGACGGGCCCTGTTTTCGCACGGACACTAAAGCATCTAAACGTAGGCCTGGGTTCGAAAAAGAGGCGCCCGCGGAATCAGTCAATCCTCCTGGCTCAGGATCATTGGACTTTTTACTATTTCCGACACTGAAGGCTACTGAAGAAAGAATAAAAATAATGCAGATATTAAATGCCATCTCTCTCACATAAACATAGTGGATCCTGCATTACCTAGGTAACCTGAGGCGTCCTTTGCTACCATTCCCTGACCAAAGCTAACAGAAAAGCAGGAAGGGAATGAGGATCCAGGGGCTCAGAAAAAACAATATTATCCAAAAACATCCTTAAAAACACACTTCCAGGCTGTGAAACAAACAGCAACAAAGTTAAGAGACGACAGAACCCCAGACAGACAGGGGACAAGGAAGCAGCGGTAGACAGAAGGAGGGAAGCAGCACACACTATAAATGACGCTTGGACGGGGTAGCAAGTCTCACAGAAAGAATCCCAGCTGAGGTAACTCCGAAATGGCAGCGGCGAGAAGCACGAAGGACGATAACGTCACGCGCACTAGGACGCCGCGCGCTGGAGATACGGTCAGACAGGCCAACGAAACCCGGAAGAGACGCGCATCAAATCCACATGCGCACAGAAAAGGACTAGCACGCCTATCACCTGGGCAACACAGCATGGCCGGGCTCAACTTCCAATGGAGGGGTACCGCAGGCCCGACACCTAGGCAATCATTCCCCACAGGCAATCCTCCATAGGGCACACGGGGGCATCAGGAGCAGAGAGAGGCCAAAAGGACGCCTGGCCACACGCCACATGCAGGGAAGCGTAGGCGGACAGGAAAAAAAGACATTACAAGAAGTGAGGGGGAGGCTTAATACGTAACTAATTCCTGTCCGTGGTGGTGGATGGAGAGGATTTAACCCACTGGTGAATGCTGCCATATGAATGGGGGAAAAATCAAAAAAGCGTTTTAATTTACAATGTATCTCCACACACTATCAAAGGCAGATCTAGCCAGATGGGTTTCTTGGAGCTAAGGACATCGGCTAATTAGTCACTGCCTATACACAACACAAAGAACACAACACTCCCCCATCAAAACTTAAAGGCATGGCTGTTAAGGCATAGTTTTGTTGATCTGTTTGGGCTGCAGTTGGACAATATGGGGATGCACCATGAGGAACACTTTGAAAATGGAAACTTAATAGGAAAACCATTAAGCATTTTTATCTGTAAATGGGGGTAGGAGTAAAGTGCAACGGATTACACAAGCAGAGAGGCAGTCGAAAACTCTTTTACAGAGGTGCGAGGCCTTTGGATATTCTTTTTTTTTTTATATGTATTATTTTTTAAAACATAGGTATCAGTTTATTTTAATACACCAGAAAGTATATGCAAAAATTATACAATAACGTGTGTAGCAAGAATTTCTTACATACAATTATTTTGTTTTAGATTGGTATCATGAACCTAAAAGGGAATCACAGCACTAAGGGGGGGTTTTTTTTTTTTGAACGATCCTAGGTGGTAAATCAAAGTAAACATGATAGGAGAATAATATCAAAGACAACTGCAAATTTTGAAATGCAGTGAGGTGGGGCACATTGCAAATATTGAGCATGCAAGGTGGCAAAATAAGACTCATACTGCCTAAGGTTATATAATACAATGGGCATCGAGGCAGAACTGCCACATATGATTTTCCTTTGTACATATCTAGATGATGTAATGGTTTGCTTCAATCCCAATAATGAGCAACGGCAAAAAAAAATCATCAGGGTCCCCAGAGTGCTGTACACTTATTTAATTTCCCCTTATTTTTTGTATATTAATAGTACATAAGTGAGTACTTGTTACAAGTTTTTCCACGTGGGGGCGTATTATCCAAACCTGGTTAGCAATTAAAGGGTATCTTTCCTCTAAACAAATAGAATTTTCAAAAATAGGTAATCCTAGATACAGGAAGATTCCCTCCTCCAAAAACTTTCAGGATTTGAATCTGAAGCAGCAGATTTTGAGAAATCCTCAGTTTAATCCAGCTTGACAGGAAAAGGACCCGTCACTCCAGAAACAGAAATATAATATGTAAACCCATGCTTGACCTCTTTGCCTGCCTGTCTGCCAGCACACTTTCTGCAACAATAGAGGAATCAGCAGAGAAAAGACAGCAGGGGGGGATAGGGAGAGGGCCGATGTGTAAGCAGAGAAGTGCCATGGTGAGACCTGCTGCAGAACCACGTAAGTTGTCGCAGACACTAAAAGAAGGCAGTTAAAAGAGGGTGGGGGGGGAATTAGGAGTACTCAACTAAGATAATTTAAGACAAAGCAAGCAAGAAATAGCAGAAGTACCATCATTTTACTTGTCTCAAATTTAGTAGTTTCAAAGAGGGTTTCAGAAAAAAAAAATTTTACGTTGTTTCAGTGAGTATGTGACCCTTTAACATCTACTCTTAACAGCTTGATCAGGGTCTTGACAATCCACGTTACCTTTAGCCCTAGTTCTGGGCCAAGGGGAAGGGGTACCTGCATAACAGGAGAACAATTTCACTATTTTACACCAAAACAAAGGCCCACAATAAGGGGGAATGGAGGGGATTGACTATGAAGGCAGATTAGTTGTAGGCTATTTCAGGGTTGAAGAAAGAACGATGTGCAGGATCATTGCTGCATGATCCTTTATTACAATATATGGGTATACAATAACGCTCTGGATGCATTGTCGTAAAGGTCGTATCAGAGGGACGGGCCACCTTTGAGAGGAGAAGGGGGTGGACCCCCGAAATGGTGTTGTACTGGTTGTTTCAGCACTTAATAAATGCTTTATGATAGATAAAGCGCTTTGAATGTGCCTCCTTCTAGAATATAGCCAGACCCAGACCGGTGGATTCAGTTGCATCAGTAGAGATCTTTGACCCATCCAAACTGCCAAACAGTAGAAAGTAAGTTAGGAACATTCAGAGGGAACGTTAGAACCTGAAATGTCGTCTCCTAATGTCAACTGAAGGGAACCAGCAAAGGGTATGAAACAACTGATTTTCAAAAATGGTAGAGGTTAGGGAATAGTGTAGATAGAATATTAAAAAGCATTACAAAACTAAACAATTGTAACAAACATTGATAATTCCCACTGAACTGTCCTTTAATACATTATTACGGTCTTTCTGGGTTGATCCAGGGATACTTTTCCTGACTCCAACTTGGGCAACTTGAAAAAGCGGTGATTATGGACTGTCACAAAGATTTATTTTGGACTTACTGGAATATGCACTTTGCAAAGGGGCAGGAGCACCAGCCATGTTAATAAATTGTGGTTTTACTATTTTTTCCTATACAACTGAGATGGTTTTTGAGAATATACAAGGTATAATAAGGGGTTATCTTGTTTTTGATCAAAAGCATAAATTGGCATTTCTCAATATTTATCAGATCTGTTGTATTCAATTAGATCAACTGGACTTGAAATTTAGTTATTGAAAGAATGTTTCGCTAGTCATCCGACTGGGTTCTCAATTCAGAATCCGTGTACAAATAATCTGTTGGCAAATAAGATCCTAGAAAGTCCCAATTAGCATGACAGCCGAAGTGTTCGGGACCTTCTAAATGCAAGGTGTGATGCATTGAGGCTAAAGAGGTGTTATCGAAACGGCCAGGGGAAGGTGTCAAGTGTACAAGCGATAGTTGTGCGAAAACCCCCCCCTGCCACCCCACAACTTCTCCCACCCACTTCTATTCAGGCTTGCTTGGTTGGTTTCTTTATTTTCAAATAAATGGCCCTCCTGACACCTTTCTCGAACCATCATGGTCCTGTGCCATGGTTCAAGAGAGTTGTCAAGGAGCCATTGATGTGAAAATAAAAGAAAAAGAATACCACAGATGAAACAAAGCTCATACACGTAAATGTGCTATACGCTATAACAAACCAATTTTCCAAGCACATCCAAGAGCAGGGGGTGCAGATATTCTTCCAACCCTACCCTAAAGGGTTTAATAATTATCCAATCTGATCAGCAAATGTGAACAATCGCACACTTTTACACTAATAAACATGTGCTATGTTGAGGGTTTTATTAAAGGTTTGGTTTTTTTTTTTTCAACTTTTCTTCAAATTTGCTGACCAGTTGGCCTATATGCTTGATACTTTATTTCAGACTTCCAGTGCTTTCCTTGCGTAGGAAAAATGAATAGGCCAGTGGAAACATCTGTAGGCAGAAATGCTATCTGATGACAATGAATGTCTAATGTATCCAATTCAAAACGAGTTATGGCTGCAGTACTTATGGTTTTGTGGATGAAAAATGTAAGTAAAAGTACTGAACCCAAGTTTTGACCCATAAAAATGATTATAAAATAAAAAGGTACAGCAAAAGAAACCCAACTGTTATAGACCAGTGCAACCTATGCAAAAGACATTAGCAATGTAGTGAAATATGTTTATAGTAAAATAAAAGTTCATCCTCCACATCAAGGAATATAAACAATATGACACTGTAGATTTCTTGACAGGAAACATCTAACCACTGTTGTCTGCATTTAAATAAAGTTTACATCGATTTACTTACGAAGGAGTCCTATTCAGTTCTGACACATCTAAATGCTGACTCTTTCCGTCACGTCTGACCTAAGAAATGTAATGCAAGGAACTTAAAACTGAAGTAAAAAAATAAAATATTTGAAACTTGATAATCTCTCTGCAAAATAAGAACATGTTGGTTGTGTTGGTAAAATGTAATTTTTAAATGTTTTCAGTTCTTAATTAATACTTGAAGTAGATTTTAAAAGACTGCACCACATCAGGGTTTATATTTTCCTCAAAGTTCCAAATTGCATAATATCGCCAGATGAAATGTATTATCATAACACATACCACATCCACCTACCAAAACCATGCTTCCCAATGAACATGCTTATAGGAAAACTAAATTTATTGTATTTTTAATTCTAAAAAAGAGCAATTTCCTTCTTTGCGGTTTAAAAATGTTAAAAATATTACTGTCTTAGGACACATTGAGGGCTTACACTCCCCCCTGATGAAGCCAAAAATTACTCACATCAAACTCGCATAACAAGGTACCAAACCTTTAACATGTGGGGTACATTAAGTGCTATCACAAAGTGCTTAATAATGAGTTCTCATAAAGAAAAGATTTTGTAATAAAACAATGTCATAAAATCAGTGTCCCACAAAATTCTAGGAAGAGATATATCTAAACAGTGTCCAGAAGAATATCTTATATAATTGCAAGTCAAGTCCCTATGGCGTAGCGAATTTACATTGTGACTGTAATAGTGTACTAATTGTTCAATATATCTGTGTAAGGGAACATATCTGTTGCGATTCGATTCCTAATAGCTTTCTTCCCGATATCTCCTATATACATTTAAAAATAGATACAAAACAAAGGGACATCTATTTTCAAACACACGGTAATAATCTGAAAAACAAGGCATGCTGCGGAGTTCAACATCATGAGCTAGGATGTCCGTTAACACTTAAAATATATGTATATGCACTTTACCTTTCGACCTCTCATGGAAAGAAACGTTGCCTGTCTGTTTTCTCTCTGTTGATTATTCGAACATTCCACATTCTAAATGCATTGGTTGGCGTATAGGTACTGCCAACAAAAAGTAAAAATATGTGTAATAAACGAATAAGATAAGAGCAGACAGAAAAAAATTACAATCACTGTGAGATTCAGCAGGGTTACACCTTTTATGCTTGTTTATAATGGTATTTAAAATCAAGAACTTCACTCTGTCAAATAATTAAACTTACCTCCTGAAAATATTATGAGGGAGGAAGAGCGTTTTAAACTCAAAATCAGGAGGATTAGAAAAGGTTCATCTGTTCTTACAATGAACAGCGTGGACCAATGGAACTCTAATAAAAACAAACATCACCATTTAAGATCTTGTATTTTAAAGTTTTAGATTATAGCAAAGTACATTCATAGAGATCTATAAATATTTCATGTCTCATGTGGCATTTAAAAGTATGACAGCTATTAACCCCTCCATAGCAAGTACATACAATGTACTGGGCTGGGTGTCCTGAGTTCTGGCAAAGATGGGAAACCTGTGGTGCACTGAAAGGATTAAAAAGTCCAATTCCCTTTTTTTTAATAGCCCAGAAACGACTTTATTTAAAACATGCTTCAATTTGTCTGTTAATAGGATTCCCATGAATGCAGTAATCTCGATGTTTGTAGTGCATTGCGGGAGTATAGAGGAAAGGGTGAATTAAGTTTTGTGCGAGCAGACGTAGGAAAGTTTAAATTACATTCACATTACAATCACAGTGGAGCATTGACACCATTTTCAAAATGTGATATAAGGTATGCCTGCCCAGACTCTTGTGGCTAAGAGCTGCATCTGTAGAAAGAACAAGTCGAGAGAGACTGGATATTCCGAACGGAGGCAGAAAGTGCATATCCAGTGCAGGGTGAGCACAGCAGACCTGAAACACAACCCCACCAGGAGCTGTAAAGGATGCAGGTGAAGCCTTCATTCGCTTATTGCACTCAGCACTCAATCCACGCCATCCCACTGCGCAGTGCCCTGCATTGTCGCTATACCAACAATGATAAAGGAACTGGGGACAACACACAGAAAGCGCTTGACAAAGGCCTGACAACAAAGTCCAAAACATGTTGCAATAAAAGTTGATTATCTGCAGATTCTGTGTGTGTGTTGTCCCCCTCTTCATCATTGTTTGGTTTATAGTCGAAACTGGAAGGCCGGAGCAGTGAGGGCGTGGATTTACTTTTGCACTGTAGTTTGGTGACACCTATTTTCTTGAATCATTTTCCGCAAGCAAACAGAGCCACACCTACAGCCTCTTAGGACAATGAAGATTTCGATTAGCAGTTTAGCCAGGAGCCCAAACCCTTGGAGACAACTCTTCTCCCATATAGTGACAGCAAAGAAAGTTTTAGATCCTCCTAGAGGACGCGGGAGAAGCGAGCGTAACTACACTGAGAGTAAAACAACCAGGCTTGACAAAGGACTTGCCAACAAAGTCCGGAAAACAGTTGCAATAAAAAAGTTGGTTTCCCTGAGATTTCTGTCTGCGTGTTGTCCCCTCCATCATGTTGTTTGGCGATAAATATGACCACACACACAGTTCATAGAAACACACAAACCTCATTTAGTGAATGTAGCAGTTTATGCAGTTGGGGATTTATTGTATGACAAACTGGTGCTATACGATTGGAATTTTAATATCTCAATAATTAGTAATTAATTACAATAACTTTAGTGCTTTTTTACAAAAAAAATTACAAAAAATTAGGAAGTTTATTCACCCATTTACAAACAATTATGGCAAACTTTTCATACAAAAATCACTCAAGGATACTTTAAAGGGCATTTCCACCCCCAAAACTAAATATTATATTTATTTGGGCCCAAATAATGCTCAACAAACAAACTTTACCGATGTAAATCGGTCCAGTGGTTCAAAAGTTACAGACCTTTGTTAGCTGGCTAATCCTGCAGCATTTGTGGACCAATACAGCGGTCTTTTGAACGCGACAGGTTACCATACCTTGTCTCTGTTCTTTTCAGGTTCTTGAGCATGTCTGTTAGCATTTACAGCAGTGAGAACAGAGGAAGTCTGCAGCATTAATGATCGACCACTGGATCCCAGGATTTTCCCTTCTCAACCAACACAGCTGCAAAGTTATGTGTAATGAGAAATCCAGGATCAACAGCTTGCAGCCAGCCAGCCAGAGAGAGAGAAGGAGAGAGACACACACAAACCACAGGCAAGAATTTTTGTTTTTTCTAAGCTGCAGTCGGCGGTCACTTAAAGGGTGAAGTAGGGAGAGGAAGTGCAGCTGCTCCTGATATATATCTCATTAAATATCGGGCAAGGCCAAATTATTTAGGAAGAAAAGAAAATGAAACATGGCCCGTTGAGGTTTGGTGCTATTATTAAACGAACAGATAAAAAGTTTATTTTGGGTGGACATACCCTTTAAGATAGGGGGGGACAGTTTGCATGACAAAATGCATATGTACAAAGGGCAAACAAACAATTAAGGGCCTAGTACTGAAATTTTTTTTAAAAAAATTGCCCATTACTGGAATTTTTCCAACCTATCTCGTACTATTTTTTTTTTGATCTTTCCCCTATTTCTTGAGAATCTAATATGAACCGTCTACATTCAGCTATTCATGAATAAAGGGCCTTATGATAAACTATTCTTCGGTGTGTAAATTTGCTTTTCCTGTTATGGTGTACAGTTGTAGTGTTTGAATTTAAATGATGGGAAATCCCTCTCCAATGCTTGCCTCATAGTGATAGCAGAGAATGCTTATCCTAAGGAAAGGAAGTATGGTCAGATGAAGGAGGTGTAGTTAGGAGACAGAGAGGGAAAGGATACCGAGTCTGAGCAAATCAAACGTACGGGATTGAAGGCATGCAGCCAACACAAACACTTCAAAGTAAGGGCGAACTTACATGTAGTAATTTAAAGATCAGGCTGAACCAAAGTCATTTTTTCATTAGAGTGCCCTTTACAGCTGTGGGAAGAAACTGCAGTTGTAGCCAATGATGGATTTGAACCAAGATCTGCCTTTGAAAGCATACAATGAAACCACTCAATACCCATGATGCTGGACCATAAATTGGAAAATACATCCATACAGTAATGTTTAACTTTTATTTTGAGAATTTATTTGTCAGAGAGAACTGGCAACACTGGGGAATCAAAAGAAGTGTTGTTATTATTTTATTGATTACGCCTGAGACAATGGTCAAATAAAGTCATTTTGGATTAAAAAAAAAAAACCAGTTGAGTTTGCAGATGTGAAAAACATTTTCACGGATATTAGTATAGGTAATAGCACACTTTATGTATCCCGCAGTCTGTGACCAAATTTTTTTCTATCTAGCATGAAAACTAGAGGAGGACGGATAACAGTCAATCAACTGGAGGAAGAAGGAACTCTTTCAAACTAAATCAATGTTGTTAAGTTACTATTATAAGCATGGAAGTATCACCACTAAAATGCTAGTAGCCAGTAAATAAACATAACCTACTTGCATATGAGAGGTGGGGTGAATAGAGACTGATGCCTTTCCAAGATGCCATATTTGCATGCAAGGCAGTTTTACCCACATATGGACGTTTTCCTATTCCCTGTGTCCTTAAAGATTGCTGCCACCTTTTAAATAAAAGATTAGGGGTAAACTGAAAGTCAGCAGAGGAAACCCTCCCAAAAAAAAAAAATCCCCTCCTAAGGTTCTATAAAAAGGGAAATGTAGGAAGGAAAGCTATTCTAATATTCCATTTTGTTTTTTTTACTTTATAAATGTAGTGTCGATCTAGTAACTCCTCTGAAGGATTATATTTTCCCCCATCCTTGGCTGCTTCTCCCTTAAAGCTGGGTACACACAAGTAGATATCGTATAAGACTCGACCGATTAGTTCAGTGTATGGTCGATTCGTCGGACCGAAATATCGCATCGAATGCCCAACAGACCATTCGTCCGAATACAATCGGATGAAAGGATGATAGGATTATGGTGGACGGAAAACCTCTCCTTATGGACCAAATGACGGTAGCGGTAACTATCGGACATGGCTGTTGCCACGATCCGACAGTCCTTCCTCCTGGCCAACCGGTCGAAGAGTATCAAAACTGCGGTCAGGAGGAAGGACAAAAACAAAGAAAAATCGCTAGGTGCATCGCAGTATCTATGGGGAAAATCAGACCAGTTAGCAGGGGCCTGGAGAAATACTGCCAGAGGGAAAATATGATGGGTAAGCCTTTTTTTGGTAAACGGTGGAATACAGGAATAGGCATTTTCTTATTTTATTAGAATAGGATGTAGATTTCATATTAAAGCACAACTTGGGATGCCGTGCTTTACAAGATAAAATACAATATACAAGCGCAAGCAATTTAGAAAAGTGTATGTCAGGATATGGTGAGACAGAGATTAAAACTTTTAAAAGAAAAAATTTTAGGCGAGAAGAACGTAGAAAGAAAAGTTTCTTAGGATCACATATTTGGGTTGCAGGACTTCGGGAAGCAGGGACCATCAATTGTCTGAATCCGTTCACGTGCAAATAATATATTGCAATAAAGTTATTCAGGGATTATTATTTAAATCTATAAAGAAGGTCTCAATTTAAATGAACAAGTCCTCCCCCCCCCACAAGACAGATCCTTCACCTTGTTAATTAATGAAAACTCAACATACCTGGTCCCACCTGTGGCTAATAAGATATTATAACATTATTTTTGGAATTACTTATATGTCTGTTGCTTATTTAGGAACCATTTCTGATCATATTTTAAATATTACAACATGTATGATTGCGGAGGAGGATAATGGTGGGCAAGCTTTAGTTTATTTGTGGGAAGATCAGTGTGCATGATGGGAATTGTAAGCTTCATTGTTTGATAGTGTGATAGTAAAGGAATGTCATGTAACACATTCTGTTCTGTAATTGTGAAGTGTAAAAAAAAACCACTTGTATAATCCTGTCCTACTAAGAATATCTTTCGAATTTTGGTTTAATCTAGGGTCTGATAAAATGGTAGAAATTGCTAAAACTTGTAGTTTACTTGTGGTAGGTAGTCAGATTGCCAGGGATCTGTTGCTCTCTTAAGGATAATTTGTGCTAAAAAGCGGACACTTCGTAATAATTAAAGGATTATATACAACTGTATGAAACAAATATGTGAGGCTTGTCATAGCTTTGTCACTAAAGAGGCATGTCCCAGCCCTCTTACAACATGTGTAATGATTAAACACCCAATACCCAGAACTGTAAAATCCTTTTTCTGAAGGCCAAAGAGGGAACCAGGCACAGCAAGGGATTAAGTATTCCACCTCCAGGGTGGGAACACTGAAATTTGAGAGACTTCACAGGACTCAGGTGGTTCCTACCCCTTACCTTATTTAGACCCAGACAGGAGCCCTGGCTCAGTTCGTCCAAAGATAGATTAGCAAAGGAGAGTAAGTAAGAAGGAAACATAAACTTTTGGCAACAAGCCCAAACAATGACGGTGCAGCGCAGGAGGCGTGGACTTAGAAGCTCCGATTGTAAGGATTAGTCGGAGGACAGCTTTGGTAACTAGAGAGTAAAACGGATCCTGGGGGTGTGGTGAGGTGTTCTATCACATCCTAATTATTTTAAGAGGTGTGGACATGCCCTTTAAATTATATGTTTAGTGAGGCCTCATATTTGCCCCCACCCTCCCTCCCTGCCTTCTTGTAGGGCTGGAAACTTATAAGATCTGCCTCACCAAAACACTGTCTGCTTAGGTGGGTACACACGAGGGATAACCGCACGATCGTCCTTTTGTTGATTACCAACATGTCCGATCCGGTCCGAAAGCGGGCCCAGCCACAGTAGTTTCATCCCAAGTCGCGATACATGGAAGGATCAGTCGATTGGCGAATAATGTGCCGTGTGTACCAAAGACCTAACCACATATCCCCCCTCCTCCTCCCATTTTTTCTTTGCTTGCGATTTCTCTTAATTGTGTTGCAGAAAAAGTGTTCTGGACAGGCAGCTAAGATTCCTAGTAAGATGTCAGTAACGGACACATTTAATTTCTGTAGCATTTTGGTTGATTATCAATGAATGATTTCAAAAAAAGTTTTGAGTAGTGGATCTTGCTGTACAATTTTGAAATTTTTGCAGTCAATTTCCTCTTAAAAGTTTTTGTCAGTGATTATGAAAGGGAGGTTTAGCCTTATTAAGAGAGAAATAATGTAAGTCTAGCCTAGGTCTTGATGCTGTTTGTGATCTATTAGTGCGTGAGGAATCACACTATAACCAATGCATTTTAATGTGGGTCAATTCACATGTTTGGTCAAAAAATCGACACCACAGGTGATCCAGCACACTAGGTGCAATGTGACGTTGTTGTCTAGCTTTTGGAGGAAGTGGTATTAACCATAAACAAGTCAAGCAGGAAACCCATCTCTAGGTGTTGCTTCACATTTGATTATTCCTCAATAAATATAGGTGTTGAACTTTCGTCTTCGTGATAGCCACCTCTACTTATAGAGGTATATCCATCTTTGGTATTGTAAGTCAAATGCTGAATTGCAATGGAATTCGCTTACCGGAGCGCATGCTATCCCTACCTTTTTTTTTTTGCACAATTGCATGCGCTCCAATAATGGCAGAATCTGGTGTGCAATGCGCAAACCGACTTGCACTATGCACTGGAATATGCGACTTGGTCTGTATAGTGTGGCCTACAGGCCGACTGTTTTGCCCTTTATAAAAAACACCTCATACCACACCTGGCTTTCGTTGGCATCCGCCATCTCCCCAGTGTTCCTGGATTGCGGAAAGAACCGTTGCCCCTTACATCTTAAGTTTTTTATTTTGTTCGTGGTGTTAACTTGATTAATATCATTCTGAAGAAAACAAAAATGGCATAAAATAATAAAAGTAGAGGATTGCTTATAAAGATTACAATTACAAAACAAGTATAAGCATGAACAAGCAACCATATACAACAAAAGGACAGATCACAAAGCAGCAGGAAAAAAAAAGAGACTGAATAAATCGAACAGCTGCTATTCTCTGCTGGACCCTCTTCCTAAATATTGGGGAAGGTTTACACCTCTCAGGGAGCCAAGTGGTGAAAAGTCTTAATTATGTAAACAAGTCAGGATGAAACTGACATAATAAAGTATTTTATCAACAGTAATTGGTTATAAATCAAGATAAAGTGTGTTTTAATTCAAAGTTCTCATTAAATAGTGCTTCCAATCTTCAAGTAAGTTACCTAGTATCTAGCATTTATCAATCCCTTACTATATGACCTACATTATCTAGAAGACCCAGAACCCCTGTAGAGAGATACATAATAATATAGTGGATAATGCACCCCCAACTGTAAATATAAGGATATTAGAAAGTCACAAGGAGTTCCGTGACCAATAAAAGCAAGGCTGCAGGCGCAGTACCTTTATTACAGACACAAAACTCCAAGGTGACTTCTAATATCCCTTTAATTAGCTATATAACTTACCCTTTGTGGTTCTGGTTTCCTTCACCTGGAACTGTAAGATTATAAGCTATAATCTTACAGTTCCTCCATACAAACCCACACTACGGGGTAGGTTATAGAGATTGCAGATGGACTACAACAAGATGAACAAATGGCTACCACAAATGTCCTGTCACTTATCTCCCTCTTCCCCCCTACATTGCTTTAGTGGGCACATTATAAGCCACCCCGCCATCCTACTACTAGGATAATCTCACCAAGAGACTATCAATCTTCTCATTGTATCAGGAACAATGGGTTTCAGCGGCACCATCCCGGCCTCTTCAGAACCGTTAAAATGCGTTCCCAGCACCTGAGACCCATTGAGGTTCCCTGTCTTTCCGACCCTCGAATTCCCTTTTCTTTTTTTTAAAACCGTACCAAAATAGGCCCAAACGGCTGCTGATGTGTTCATTACATCATAGCGCTCGCGCAATCTGTTTCTATATCCGGACGTAGCGGACATCTTGAAGGGGGCATCATGAATGTTCGTACTTCCGATTGTTATTGACAGAGGAGGACATTATGTTGTGTCGAAGCAAATATCCTAATGGGTTATGGATCTGTTCTTTCAGGGATGCTATGGAACACTGCTATGATCTAGCCTTAGTTTACATTACATTTACAATTAGTAGGGAAAACTATATTGGGTGTTGAGGTCACAGAAACTGGCGACTTATAATATTATATTTAGAGAGTTAACAGTGATCATCCCACTTATACTTACCTTCCATTTATTATTTAATGCATTCCTCCTCTATCTCTGCCTGTTAGGTCTATTTCAGTATGATGCTGACCATCACCCAGTGCTTTATTCAGCTTCAGTGTCCCCTTTCCCCCATGTACCTAAGGAAGTGGCCTGGTCTTATCACAGTTGAAACTCTGTACAACCACTTAATCCAGTGGCGTAGCTACAGACTTATGGGCCTGATGTCAAATTGGGCATTGGGCCGACAACACAAATCGTCAACGCAAACCAATAATAATTTTCATAAAAACATCCAAATTTCATCATTAAGGGGAAACTGTGGTCTCCAAATAAGTAAGTTTATGAAAGGGAGCAGTTTCCTCATAAACGAGCCATCAATCACCTCTCTACGTGCTCCACAGCCAAAGATATACAGAAATGACTTCCAGGAAGTTAATAGGGGAGGCGAATGGGTGAGCACAGCCTCAGTCTCCCTCAGTGTGTGAGGGAGACAGGAAGTCCTCCTCCTCTCTGCTGTGTGAAGGACTACAGCTGCAGAGAAAGTAGGGAATCTACAGTCTTCTCTCTCACTATGTGAAAACAGCCTTTTCACTCTCACTCTGCCGAAAAGGCTGTGTGATTCCACAAAGTTTTCTGTAGGGAGGGGGGGGGGGGCGGGAGGGATCTGAGTAACCCAAGGCACCCGCGAAGTGGGCAGGGCTTAGGCAGCTGCGAGTGGGCAGATCCACATGGGCTGTAAGATAATGGGGCCATGGGGGGCCTGCAACTGGAGGAGGGACCATGGGGTCCATGAGTAAGAGGGATGAGGGGGGCTGAGGGAGGGGTCGGCTGCAAAGGGAGGAGGAGGCACAGGACAGGTTAAACTGACAGTTCAGTTCCATAGATTCCATATCACACCACACACATGTAAATATCTTCAAAACTATGCAAAATAAACAATGGAAATAAATTGCAAAATTCTCAGGGGAGCAATTCTATCAATTTACCTCAGTCATTTTTGGACCACAGTTCCCCTTTAACATTTTGTAAAGACACTCATTTTAAAACGACAAACATACTTTCCCCATACACCTAGCAAAAATTCGATCAGATTCCAATCAACAGCATTTCTAAACTCAAAACCCTCTAAAATAAACTAACCAACTGACGCTAGTAAAATGCTTGGCACACAGAGAGTGGTAAAATGCTTTGTGTATAACAATTGGTAAAATAGTTGGCATGCAGACACTGATAAACTGGTTGGGAAACTGGCACTGCACACAGCCAGGCACTGGTTTAAAGCTTGGCACACAGACAATGGTAAAAATGCTTGTACACAGACCACTGGTAAAATAAAACAGTTGGCACACAGACTGGTAGTTTTGGAACCTTAGCACAAAAATGGGCCCCTTCTTGACAGGAGGCCCAGGTGCGGTCGCATCCCCTGCACCCCTGGTAGCTACGACCCAGACCGAATCGTTATTGACTAAACTCCGCTTATATGACTACCTACTGTGGAAGCACTCTTGCCTCTGCTGTGGTTAGGGTCAATGTTTTACCATCAGAGTGATTATAGAGTTGGAGCGGCAATTCATGGCAGTGGCATAAAGATCACATAGCAGCTGCTATAGGGCCTGGAGCTAAGGGGGACCATTTGACTCCTACCATGAGCATCATGTACAGACGTGCAATCACGGGCTGACCTGCAACATACAAGTGGAGGCAAATGTCCATTTTGGGCAACTAATGGATGGTCTATGACCGTTCGATTGGGCGTTGTTGGTTAGCACTGACGCCTTGCACACACGTAACCGAGTCCTTCACTTATCATTCTGTTCCAGAAAGAAATAGATTTTGAGTCTTACAAGAAAATAATGGACTGATTGAACGCAAGAACCAAACCTATGACCGGCCACCCATTTATATATTACATACAATAAATAACAGAATAGATATATTGTGTTCTCCAAAACTATTTGTTGCTATAAAGATTTACATTCAGCTGATGGTTGCCTTTTTCTTTTATTCTACACAGGTCTGACTTTAATTTCGTGCATTGTTTGAATAACTCCAGTCTTTGCAAGTGATTTGTGATGGAAACAGTGGTCTATTGTTTTGGTAAACTCATTACTTTCACCTGGAAAGTATTAAATTTACTGATAAAATTGGGCACATTAATTAAAGAGTAAAAAGTGCATGGTTTATTGACATGGTTTCATCAGTGTAAGATATTGCAGCGTATTATTGCATTGCAACATATAGTCATTTGATTTGGATGGAGTGGGGGGGAAAGGGATAGTTGTTCTTTAAGGATAATTATTGCCCCATTTGGCAGAGGAAGCCGGCTCCTCCCTCCATGCAGTCAGTCAAGGTTTGTGACTGCTGATATCACAGCAAATTATTAACTGCTCCTATCCCCTGCTGCCTATTGAGCAGAGGGTGGAGACAAGAAAGGGAGAGAGGCAATACTTTGCAGTTGCGGCAAATAAATGACAAGTGACCAAATGTTGTTTTAAAGGGGAAACTAAAGTCTCCAGACAACATTGTCCCAATAGACAGAGCACTTCACAAACATACAACAAGCTGTGGCTCACCTCTCCCTTTGCTGTTGGCCATTGGGTGATTTATGAAAATAACCTGTGAGTTACTAGGGGTCAGCTCCATAATTCACCTTAGCTGGGTAAAACCCCCAGCAAGTATTGGAGTACAGACACTCGTAGATCTCAACAGATCAAAACAAAGTTGCAGCCTTGCTTCCTAGAAGCGGAAAGCCAATCACATTACAGCACAGAGATCCTCCCTCTCCCTGGCACAGAACAGGATTTCAGAAGGTGAATGACGGACAGATGGAGGAAGGGAGTTCCAGAGTAGAGGGGCAGCTCAAGTCCTGAATGTGGCAGGGAAGAGGGGACAAGGGTGGTGGATGAGAGGAGGATGTAATTTGCAGCGAGCGGAGGTTTGCGTCTGAGATATATGGAGGGGCTGGTGTTGGATAGGCTTTATAGGATAGGCTAAGCAGCTTGAAATGGATCCTTTGTGTAATTGGCAGCCAGCGGAGTGACTGCAGAGAGGAGAAAAGCATTAGAGAGAAGCGAGGAGAAATGATAAGGCCGGCAGCAGAGTTGAGGATAGATTGAAGTGGTGCCAGGCGGTTGTTTGGTAAACCAACAGGAGTGTGTTGCAGTTAGTCTAGCCGGGATATGATTAGATTAGGATTGGACTAGGATTTTTTGTAGCTTCTTTTGAGAGGAAGAGTCGAATGCGGGAGATGTTTTTGAGTTGGACCCGACACCGAGTTGGCAAGCGAATTGACATGGGATTGAAGGAAAAATCTGAATTCTGCGTTTTCCCAGGCAGGGCCGCATCAGAATTTTCTGGGGCCCAAATTGGGGACCTGATGAAAGGGACATTGTGGTCTCTGAAACGTTGGTGGTTGATGTGATTGATAAAAGTGATTGAATTCACAGTAAGGGTGCCCCTTCATGAACTTTTTTGCTTGTGCTATAGCAGTAGGTCAATGGAGGAACTGAGAAGGGAAGCACCTTAGAAGACGTTGGCTAGTAGCCACAATGGAGTGCCTAGGCCCGAAGCCAGTTTGAAATATAAAATGTCCCCCAATATCCATTACACACATTGACAGTATATATAAATGCACCCAATGTCCATTACACACATTGAACATATAATAAAATGTCCCAATGTCCAGTCCACACATTGTCCAGATACATAAAATGTCCCCAATGTCCAGTCCACACATGGTCCAGTATATATTAAAGTCCCAATGCCAGTCCACACATTGTCCAGTATATATAAAATGCCCCCAAATGTCCAGTCCACACATGACCAGAATATATATATATATACTAGACATTAAGCCCATTACAATGACAGGTACAATTTTGAGTGTAATTAGTTAATGCCCCTGTAAAAACAGTTCAATTCTGTTCAGTATTTTACCTGAGAAACATACCATATGAAGTAAAAACAGTTTTATATCAGGGATAATGTACACAACTGCAAAATATCGTAGTGTATAAAAGGCTGCAGTAGCCTACTGTATTACAAAAAAACCATATACATTTTTGTTGATGAAAGGCTTCTAGTACTATTAAGTTTTGCATTAAATTAAAGGGCTGTCCACCCCAAAACTATCATCCTCCACTACTAGCCCCCTCTGTAGTGTAATAAATCCTACCTTACATCCCAGCTCCAAAATGGTTCTCCTGGAATCCCCCCCCCCCCCCCGTCCAAAAAAGTGGCCACAGGAGGATAGCAGAGTCCATATAGGACTCTGCCTCCTGTCTCCCCTCGCGGAAGTTTAGCATGCCGCACTGCAGGCCTCCCCCCCCCCCTCCCTCCACATAGCTCCAAACACTTTTATATATTATAGGTATTGGTCCCCCGCCCCAACCGCAATAACCTTATATTCCAAGAAAACTCCCCCGGATAGTTCCTTACCTTGCCTCTCTCCTCCGCCGTTCTAAGCAGCCTGCAGCTTAGAACGAGCAGAGGAGAAATCAGACAAACTACTTACATGTATATCTGTTGTATTAGTTAGATTAACTGGATTGGTTTAGTTCTTGGAGACGTTCGACTGGCTTTCCCAATTCAAGAATGACTTTAAGAATAACAAAAATAAGAATAAGAATCTGTTTGCAATAAATACTCTGGGATCCTGAAATGCAAGGTGTTGATTGCATTGTGGTAAAGCTTCATACCCTGTCAGCTAATTTTCACACGATTTGCCCCGAACGAATGACCACATGCGATATTCGTGTGGAAAAATTAAGCTTCAAACAATCTTCTAAGACCAAGATCCGTGACATTCTCTGGCTTTTTCCGATTATCAGCTGGCAGATTCGTTCTGCAATGGTGTATGTTTGTACATAGTCAGCCAGATATAGGGAAGACTGTAATGTAAGGTTGAAAAGATCACGGATATCCCGAACGTTACGTACTACATACTTCAAGTAACACCTTTACCACTATCTATCCACTATCGTTGAGGTTTATCAGGTGTCGTTGGAAGAAAATAGTGTATAACGAGACTGTTGATGAACATTGTTGGGCCAGGTACAAAAATGATCGACGTGTGTACGAACCTTAAGATGTGTTATCAAAGCTGCCCAGGGTTAAGGCGCGCAAACAGCACTGTACAAGGCAGGACAATTGGGTGTCGAAACCCCCCCCACACCCTTATTCAGGCCTTGTTTTTTTTATAATGACAAACCACATTTATGGTATGAAACTTTATAACATTAATCAAATAGAAACATACAAAAGTGCAAAGGGTGGTAAGGGATCCACATACTTCACCATAGAAGTAGTCCATGGAACATGGCATTACCTCAGACTCTAAGCGTGTGGTACAACTATGCTTCCAAAACTCCAACAATCTGTTTTGGAAATATGAATTTAATCTGTGTTAGGTGCGGTAGTGTCTCTCAGTATTGAGTGGTTAGTGGGTATTCTTGGTTTGTCTAGGACAGCCTTTTCTATTATCTCATTAAATATACCCAGATCCAACAAAGCATCTCTTCTAGTAGGAAAGTCTACTATCTGTGACAGAAAAGGCTCATGTAGCAAATCTAAAATGTAATACCTTTTGAGGAGTTGGCAGTTCCATTTCTCCAGTCAATTTAGGGTAATAATAAATGCGCTATAAAGGACTAGCACATGGTGGCTTGTAACAGACATCTACAGTTTATTTACCCACCTCTTTCTTCGGTGCACAGTATGAAAGAGAATGTCCGTTTGCTGTCTGTACCCGACAGAAAAGTCAGCCCAGTTCTCTAAAACCTCAAAAACCCTCACTCTTATACACAACATCTTAGCGAACATTACTACTCCTAAGATCTTATTGCCTCCCTAATGTAGCACGTAGGCAGGGGTACCAATTTCTGAAAAATACCCTGGAGGTCCTGCTTTAACTTGGCCCCTAACTCTCTGAAGTCATTTTAAGGACCTTTCTCTTCCTCTAAATTTTTTAGTGGGCACACTGTAAACCAAAAACGCACGATTAAAACCGGCCCCGCAAATAATTGTCTCAGGACACCACATGTTGAATCCTAGCACCAGGTAGTCAAACACACGGTCTTGGCGGGGCGGTATACCATATACATAAAGGAGCATACTGCTCCGGAAACATGTTGATACACAATAAAGTTTTTTTGCAGAATATATACTGCCTGAGGCTCGTCTACAGATCAGACTTCCTGGAACTTGGTTTTTCCTGTATTAGAGATACCAGGGAACTCAAGCCTGCTCCATTAATGGTTACTCTTGAGCTGTACTTTCCTCCACTTTTTCACATAAGATAGCAAAATCTGTTGGGATGATCTACGCTGGAAGTTTAACCTAAGAATACCTTTGTTCTCCTTATTCCTCAATTATGCCCTCGCCAGTATCGTGGTTAAAAATTATGATTGTTTTGCCGGATTAGTCCATATATATATGTTGAGTACTATGGACATTAAAAGTATCACAGTACTCTACTTTTCCTGCCAGTATCTGCAGTTTTATTACTGCAAATGCATGGCAAAACTGTTAGCCACCAATACACAAACAAAACACAAACAGCAATTCTGTTTTAAATATACCTTGCTACAGATTGTAATCCTTGGAATATTGGGCTGGGGATACAGAGTGAGATGGGGTATCTACTGGTTTCAGTACAGATTTTCCCAGTTTATCAAGAGACCTGTCCTGGCAATGCCATTTAAGTACATAATTAGGTTATCTGCAAAGAGTTCCAAGTACAGAAATATTGTCCTAGGCCTTAGATCTGTAGTTTTACTTGTTTTTACTGATATTAGCTTTCAAATGTAAATAAAATCTGATTGGTTGGGGTAAAATAGCACCATTTTTAATGATAAGAACTTTACTGATTTTGATTTTAGGAAAAAAATGCTGAATTTTTTGTTGCCAGCTGTATAGTCCTTATGAAACTCTGCATTATTAACTTTCACAAAAACATAGGCTGCCTTTAGAAAAAAAACCCTTATAAATAGGGGACACATTCTACTACTGCAGTGTCAGCCCATAGTGTACTCGTTTGTATTTTATGATCTGAAAATAAAATAACAGCAGTCATAAATTACTGCTAAGAGAATTTACGGTTGATATTAAAGATTGGTCATAGGGAGGTAGGCACTTTATAAAGGAACATTAAAGCCCAATTTGAATCTTAAAGGGGAACTGTGGTCTTCAACAAGTTTAAATGAAAGGCCAGGTTCATACCTTTAAATCAACCACTCTCTATGTGCTCCACAGCCCAAGATATAAAGAAATGAATGACCGAGAAAGTTAATGGGTGGGAGGATGATTTGTGCTGCACAGTGCCGTCGGCGAACACAGCCTCAGTGTGTGAGGGAGACAGGAAGTCCCTCCTCCTCTCTGGCTGTGTGAAGACCTGACAGAGAAGGTAAGGGAATCTATAGCCCTTCTTTCCACTCTGTGAAAACAGCCTTTTCAGGCAGAGTTCTCACTCTGCCTGAAAAAGGCAGATTCCAGTTTTCTGTAGGGGGGGTATGAGTGACCCACGGCACCACAAATGGGACGGGCTTAGACATCTGCGAGTGGGCGGGGACCATGGCACCCAAAGTGGGGCGAGCCACAACACATGAGTGGGGCTTAGACAACTGCAAGTGGGCGGGGCCACGGTACACCACAGGTGGGTATGGGGCCACATGGGGCTCTAAGATATGGGCCATGGGGGGCCTGCAACTGGAGGGACCATGGGGTTCATGAGTGGGAGGGACAAGGGGGGCTGCAAAGGGGAGGTAGGAGGACACAGGACGGAGACTGACGTGGACCTAATCTGAAAAACTATAAATAAACAAGTTAAAGCAGGAGCAAATTCAGAACAGTGTGGACCCTGCTGATTACGTGAACGATGCCTATATTATCTGACGACGACACACCATAAGATTGTATAATTCAGACTCGTGTACACACAATATCATAGTGCCTAGAATATAGAACTAAAGTAACGAAAAAGTCACCGACGAGCGTCTCGTTCGTGTAAACATAGTAACTAGACGTAGGGGGAGAAATATTCCGTATCAAATTCCTTATCTGCGTGTAGAAGCGATGTTTTGGACACACAGATGCCCAAAGATAAGCGATCCGATTACCTACGGGGCTTGAGTTACTGTGTACGTGTTTCGAAAAAAGATTACAGACATTCAGCCTTTCAATAAGATCTTAAAAGGCCATACTGATATGTAGCATCTTGTAATTGATCTTATGTTTGAAAGGAAACTTTGTGTATTATGGTACATGCTAAAATAACACACAAAAAAAAATGGTTATTGTCCATGTCAATATGCTGGAAAAGTTTGGACGATGTGGCTACATGTATAGCCTCTTAACAGATGTGATTCAGAGGAAGAAAAAAACCACATAAACAGTGGTTAACATGAAATTACAAGGTGTTTCTTGCATGAAGATTGTTAGATGAAAACAATGTGCCTACTGGTTTCTGAAGTTAATTCATTAAAGCAGCATAACCAATGAATTTAGCATCACAGAGAACACTGTGCTATCAGAAATAAACAAGTGTAGACAAACCTTAATATAAGTACTCAAAGGGATTTAGAAAATACACATTTTTAATTATGATAAAATTAGGAATTATAAATACATTTACAAGTGTTCAAAACATTTAGAATTCACATTGTTGTACAAACATAAGATTTTGTTTTGGATATTTGAATTGCACGTATTACTTCATTACAGATACAAGAGAGACCTGGAAGAAAAAAAAAACAGTATGAATAATAGGTTTGTTGGTTTTTAAAACACAAGAAAACTACCAAAGAGTATCATGTGACAAACTAGCTGTTTTGTAAAGAAACATTTTTATATAGTAGTGCCATGGCAAAAGTATTTCACAGTAACTTACTTTTTGTGAAAACTAAACTATTTTATAAAATTGGGTTACCGTATTTTAATTTTCATTACCGTACTTTTATGCATAACCAAAGTTCAATAGAGAGGATGGAGAGAACAGAGTAAATAAACACTAAACTCAAAAGTAATGTATTGTTCTGGTCAGTGGTTCTCAAACTAAAATTCTTTGGGTTTACAATAGGATTTTAATGTAATCATAATTTAGTAGTATGACTATATTACAATTATTTTAAGATATTTTTTGTACAATTAACAAAATTTAAACAGTGCTGGTGCTAATACAGAAGATCAAATATAAAATGGAACTGCTGTCGAGTCATGATTGACTGGCAATATTCTAAAAGCCCCGCTATTCAAAGAAATCAAAAAGTAGGTGTGATAGCCCATCAGCCTCATTTAAAGTTCATTGCAAAAACAACACTTAAGAAGAGCAGTAGTTTTCTATCCTAATGACCTAACTGCACATTCAGGCATTTGGACCGCCGAAATACTGACTTCCTGTTTGCAGGAACCCTAATAGAGAGCGGTTAAGGTCTTGCCTGACCCAGCACCTGGGTTGATTCATTACTCAGTAGAGATCTGAGCATGTTTGACCCATCCAACAGCAAACCAGTGAAAATTACTGTTAGGAAACATTCAAGGGTAGTGGTGCATTTGGGAAGAAGGACTGTTACAGAACCTGAAATGTAGCTCACAAAATGTCAACAGCCAAAAAACGCAAGGGGTATAAATTCAACTGATTTTTCAAAATGAAAAAAATATGTAGAAACCGTATATACACGAGTTAAGTCGATCCGAGTATAAGTCGAGGTACCTATTCATAGTTGCCAATAGTCCCGGATTTACCGGGACAGTCCCGGATTTTAGGTAGCAGTCCGCTATCCTAATGTCCCTGGAAAAGTCCCGAGATCTAGGAAAACCAGAACACTGCCTGACTGAAATTTTGTCTGGATCGATCCGATCCGATCGTAACACAGTGGAAAGTTGCAGTCTTGAGTCAGTGTCGGCACTTTGCTTGTGGCCCTCTATGTGTGGAATCACGTCTCTACACGATGGGGGGGAGAACACAGAAGGACTCCTGAGGTGCCTGTGTCAGTGCCTGCGAAATTGCTGAGTCTCCTGTCGGTGCTGAAGTGAAGGAGAGAGGCTGAGAGCCAGAGTCCAAGCAGACTGTCACTGTTAGTACAGTTGAGTTGAGCACAGTTTTTATAGGTCTATCACGCTCACTAGAAGTATCATCACTATCAATATCTGTTCGAGTCATCGAAATCTATCTGTCAGCAAGGCACGACACAGCACAGCGAGCGAGCCCACAGCGAGCTACGAGCAGCAAGCCAGTACACAAGAGCACGAGACGACGAGACGAGGCGAGCGAGCGAGACGGCAGAGCTGAGCACGGGCGAGCACTAGCGTAGCACGGGCGATGAGCGAGAACGAGCGAGCGACGCAGCACGAGGAGAGAGCACGAGAGAGCGAGCAGCAGAGCGAGCGAGCACGAGAGCACAGTCAGAGCGAGCCGAGCGAGAGAGAGCACGAGCGAGAGTAGCACAGCAGGAGCCGAGCGAGCGAGCGAGCAGCGAGGAGCGAGCACGAGCGAGCAGCGAGCGAGGAGCGAGGAGCGCGAAGAGCGAGCACGAGCGAGCGAGCCAGCACGAGCGAGCGACCGACGAGCGCGAGGGACGAGCGCAGAGCGAGCGATGCGACGAGCGAGAGCGAGCAGCGAGACGCACTAGCGGAGCACGAGCACCACTGAGCAGAGCAGACGAGGGAGCGCGGAGCGCGCACGAGCGAGCAGGAGCGAGCGAAGCAGACGAGCGAGCGACGGCGCGCGCGCGCGCGGCGAGCGAGCACGAGCGAGCGAGCGAGCCACACGAGCGAGCGACCGTAGCAGACCACGAGCAACGAGCCGCTAGAGGCTAGCGAGCTAGCGAGCGCGAGCGCGCGAGCAGCGATTCACGAGCGAGCAGCGGAGCGAGACGAGCGAGCGACCCAGCACTAGGACCGAGCACGTATTGAGCGACCGGCGAGCGAGAGCGCGCGAGCAGCCAGAGCGAGACGCTAGCGAGCACGAGCGAGCGCGAGGGAGCGCGAGCGCGAGCAAGAGGAGCCGAGCGACGCACGAGCGTAGAGCGAGCGAGCGAGCACAGGCGAGAGAGCACGAGCAGCGGAGCACGAGCCTAGCACATCTATCACTTATCTCTATGTATCTCTTAATCTCTCACTATCTATCACTATCTCTATCTATACTATCTATCTCTTCTCTATCTATCTTCTATTATCTATCTAATCTATCACTCTCTATCTATCTCTGTCTTTCTATGTGTCTAGCAACAAAATAATATTTTTTTTTTAATCAGTGACAGTAAAAGTTGGTGTCCCTTTGAAGTGGGCTGGCTAGAATTTGTAGAATTCGTTTCTGAAATGTTCCCTGGAAATTTTTGGGAATGTTGGCAACTATGCTATTTTTACCTGAAAAACTTGCAAAAACTGATTGACTCGAGTATAAGTCGAGGGTGGAAATTATCACCACTACTGCCTTCGATTCTGTGTTGTTTTTAGGCTTTAGTTGCCTTTAAAGGACAGCTGAATCCCATACATGAATCCCATACAGTAATAGCCAAATCCAGTACCAGTAACCTCCATTCTTTGGCACTCACATGTTTGAAAACTACAACTCCCAGCATGCTTTGTTGTTGCGAGTTTCAGTTTCTAAACATGTGGAGTGGCAAGGTTCAGTAAACTTTCAATAAGCTTACCATCATCTACATTCTCCTGAACCCATATAGTAAAGGGCCCTCTGACCCCCATATAGTAAAGGGAACTCTGACCCCCATATAGTAAGGGAACTCTGACCCCCATATAGTAAAGGACTCTCTGACCCAATAGTTAAAATATCACCTGAGAGTTGTACTTCAAGCTGTCTTTGCACTGTACTAGCAGCTGTTTTTGCCCCCAAACTGAGGAGACCCTTCAGATTTACAGATTCAGTGACAGAGCTGAGTGAGTCCAGCAGCCAGAATACAGGAAGCAGGAAGTGTAAAGGCAGATCAGCTCCTGTAACTTTCTATGCAGGTTAACACAGCGCCACCTACTGGTTACTATCTGTAATTGCAGAATTTGCATCTAAATTAGGACTGACTCGAGTATCAGTCGAGGTTAGGTTTTCAGGCTAATTTTAAAGCCTGAAAAATTCGACTTATACTCGAGTATATACGGTAACTAGGTATGCATAATATAAACTAAGAATTTTAAAATAATGATAATTTTTTTAACAATTACAAACTGCATCTCTCAGTAAATAAGTATGCCTAATAATTAATCCAGAGGAAGGCAAAAAAAAACAAGCAAACAAAAAAACAACCACAGTATGAAGGCTAAAAAACTCCAACGGAAATATCCCTGGATCAACTCCATGTGTCAGTAGTAGTAACATGCAACATTCTTTATTTTTAGAAATTCCAGCTTCTTTTTAAAAAAAACTATCAAATAAACCTGCTATCGCCACATCAAATTGATACGGTTCCATAGTTTTACCGTTCTCACAATGAAAAATGCTTTCCGAACTTGAATACTAAACTCATCGTCCTGACAGGTTCTATTGGTGAACAATGACACCAGATATTATTGTATGCCCATTAATGTATTTTACACAGCAAAATTTCACAACGCAAGCATTTTTTTCTTTAGTGTGCATAACTGTAACTTATCCAATCTGTTACAGTCCCCTTATTAATTAAGTTTCCCTTCTCTGAACCCTTTCTATTCCTTTTTGTACACAGAATTTCAAAACTGCACCGAATATTCCAAATGAAACCTTACCAGTGCTATGTTAGAGGAGAAATAATATTTTTTCTCCTATTTATACAAGGAAAATCTTGTACAATTATAATGAAAGTACAGTCAATTCGGTTTATGTAATCAAAAGAAAAAGTGCACTGGGTTAACAAAGACTTTTAATTTCATGAAAGCAAATTTTCCCGGGATAAAAATACCAAGAAAAAAAGGATAAAACTCACAGTAGGGAAGGAACCAAGGCACACTATATATAGGGTGTGCCTGGGTTCCTTTCCCTACTCTGTTTTATACTTAGCAGCCAAATGTGACAATCTATCTAGATCCACCTGCAACAACAACATCATTTATTGGCTGAAAAGTTTTGTGTCGTCCGCAAACAGACTTCTGACGATACCCACTTCCAAATAATTAATGAACAGATTAAATAAAAGTAGTCCAATACAGAACCCTGTGGCCCACCACACAGGACTTTAGTCCACATTGACGTGGCACCATTAACAACTACTTCTCTGCATAACGATCCATTAACCATGTACAAATGTGCCACCACAGCCTATGTAGCTGATACTACTTATAAGGTCAGTCCTAAAACATACTCTAGAATTTAAGCTCACAGGTCTATGATTACCAGGCTGTACACGACTACCTTTTTAAATGGAAATTAACAGCTTTTAATTACATCAGCTTTTTTTCCAATCCAGAGTTATAATGGCCAGGATAAAACCGGACTAAGGACCCGAGTTTGTATGATTTTTTATCCAGTCAGGAGCTTTACTGATATTAATCTTATTTAGTTCTTTCTGAAACATATCTTCAGTTAACCAGTGCAATTGCATACTTATACGATATCCTCTCTAAGGCTAGGTACACACGGGCATGGGCGGATGATAGTTCGCCGCAACCGATCATGCAGTCCATAGCTCTGTGTCCGATTACCTGTTTGCCCGATCCAGGCAAATGGGTGGCAGACATGTTCCTCATTTTTGTCAGTTGGCCAGTAAAATCGCCTTGTGTGTACCCAGCTTAACTATTTTATGCCCATTATTAATGACCCCATATTTCTGTCCTCATCTTCTTACTTTTAATATACTTAAAATACCGTTTAAGCTTATCTTGTTTGTTCATCATTCCTAATTTCATTATTTATTTAGTTTAATGGCTTTCTAACAAAAATTGTAACAGTTTTTATAGTTCCTAAAGGCCATTCTGTGACTTAAGGATTCCCTCTTTACATCAGAATTCTGCCACCTGGGTGTGCACTTTTTTTTTTAACTTTTAATTCTCAAGGGTATAATTTTAGATGTGAAAGGTTTAAAAACAGTCAACTTCTGTTGAGAATATATATTTCAGTTTATATGCTGAAGAAGTATTTTTATCCGGGAAAATTTGCTTTCATGAAATTAAAAGTCTTTGTTAACCCAGTGCACTTTTTCTTTTGATAACATACATTAAATGATATTTCAAGGTCACATTCTCTAATCTTACAGTTACCTTCATACCTATAATATGCTCTGTGTTGTAGATATTACCAGATCCAACAGAGCTGTAGCAGATTTAGGAACCCATCGCCCTTTACTGCGGTTGGCAGTTCCACTACTCTAACCAATGTCAGGGTAATTATATCCCCCATAACCTGAACGTGCCCTAAACTTGCAAACCTTGGCATATGCATATGAAGCTGAGTCACTTCCTCCTTGCTAGCTTTTGGTGGCTTGCAGCAACTAAAGACCCCTAACCCTTCCTCCCACCACCCCTAGAACAATGGCCACACCCCACCACCCCTAGAACACTGGTCACGTGTTCATCCTCCCCCCATTAAATATCTGGTCGTAATGTCTTAATCTTGGCTGGGAGTGCGTAGAGAGGTGATGATGGCTTGTTTTAAAAGTAGGAAACTGACCTTCATTTAAAATAATCAACTGTTATAGAGACCAAAGTTCCCCTTTAATGGGTCATATAATAAACTCTCTGGTGCATTGTTCACCAATAGGTCATAGGACTTGTGGACATCCTTTAAGACTGGAAGAAAAGAAGTTTCATCTTCAGGTTAGGAAGGGTTTCTTTACAGTGAGAACGGGTGAAACTGTGGAACTGTCATGCAGCAGATGTGGTAATGGCAAGTTCTAAAACTAAAAACATTGAGAATTATTGGTATTAATTCACATAGTTTAGGTGATCCATGTATCCTTTTCTTTTTGCCTTCCTCTGGCTCAACTGTTCAAGAGTTAATGAGAAGGGTATAAGATTGGACTAGATGGAAGTTTGTCTTTATTCATCTCTATTATCATGTTGCTATGTTACTTAACTCCCCACTGTCCCTGAAGCTCAGGCAGAGAGAAGGGAAGAGCATAATTTTGCTGCATAACAGACCCTACTTCTTTATCTGTCTAAATTGTCATTTTGGATAGTGAAATATATCATTTTTCCTTTAGAGGGGAACATGCCCTTAAAAAAAAAAAAATAGGTGAAATATTATAAAATATTACAAAATGCTTACCTCTGTAGAGTTTTACCAAGAGATTCATGACTCTGAATTGTCTTTCTGACACAAAAGAAAACAGAGAAGTTGATTTAAAGAAACTAACTGTGTTTTGGACGACATTTCAGTGTTTATAGATGAACTATTAATAAATAGGGGAGGGAGATAGACTGCAAATATAAGTAAATAATGCCTGGTTACCTTTCAATCTTGTGGCAATAGTAACAGTAAATTAGCCTCCTGGTCTGGTAGGTATGTTGAAGGCACAATGATATATTTTCCAGGAAGTAGAACACACGTTTGGACACTTCTTGTGAGTAACTGTGAGGAATACAACTAGCACATGGTTCTGGCTCTCTGAAGAAACATTTTTTCTGCTAGTAACCTGAAATATGTAATTCATAGGGGTGTAAAATGCCCATAAACATAAGCAGAGATAGTGCCAATTTACACTACACTATCTCAGTATGTTACTATAACATTATGTTAAATTGCTTGACACTGCAACTAGCCTTTTCATACATAAAACTCACCAGATACACATGAAAACCAATGGCATGTAATTTTTCCAAATGAAATTGCTGGTAAAGAGTCAGCCTGGTAACTGAAGCACCAACAGGTACAGTGAATGGTAAAGATGGGTTTAAGTTGTAAGAGGTAAAATTTCTGCTGCCTCCAGCATTGCTCCCCTTTTTCCACTGTCCCTGCAACTCCATTGTCTTCAATCCCCCTCATCACTCCAATTTTTGCTCTGGTCTTTGACTGCGCCGGAGTGTGCAATTTCACTGTCATACAAAAAACAAGAATTTCTTTATAACACAGTAATGAATATTATGAAGGTGCTTTAATTAACATCTTACAATTCTTAAAGGACACAATATAAAAAAAAAAAATAACATCCCCCCCATTACATGTCCACACTTGCAGCAGCTAAAATCGCTTATCTCACATTTACAACCATGCTGCCCTCCCTTAGATATCACACAGCAAAGATGAGTGCTAAAAGCCCACCTCCTGACGGCCCAGGGCCATGGTTACAATCACTTGTCATTGGCTGATGGGAATATTAGTTACAACCTCTCTCTCCTCCTCTGCCAGTCAAACAAACTTGTAATGTCCTGTCGCTAGATACAGCCTACATAATCAAGCAGATCAAGGATGGGTGGAGGAGTGTTTTTCGTGATGCTAGCTTTGAGTGGCAGTTAGAGGAAGACAGAATTGTTACGCCCCCTTTAAAGCATGGCTAATTAAAGGCAGAGAGGGCTCGAAATCAGTAAATAAAGTAGGGGAGGGCTGCATACCTTTACTCTTTCTAAAGCAATTATTTAAAAAAATGCATTGAGCAATAGTTATCCTTTTTTTCCATGGTCCTGTTTACATGCTAAATTAGTTTGTGCAATTTGCATGTAAATCAACAAGATATATATGTATATACTAGCAAAGTGTGCCCATTGGTGCACATGGAAATTATGTTGTGTATGTTTTTCTATGTGTGGATATAGTGGATATAGAATCTTTACACAGGTATATTTTAAACTGTTAGGGCTAGGCCACACTAGCGCATTTTGCGGCGCGTTTGCGCACGCGTTTTCGCTCAAAGGAAATCGCGGGAACGCAAAATAATCCCGCGATTTCCGTGCGCATGCGATTGCTCGTCCGTTCGCATTATGGTAACGCATGCGTTCACCTTTTTGGTGCGTTAACGCATGCGTGTCCATAACGTGAAAAGGCAAAACCATGCGCAAAAAACGCGAAACGCGCAAGAATCCGCACACAATGCGGTGCGATAACGCTCGCATATTGTGCGCGATTCCTGTGCGTTGCAGTGTGGCCTCACCCTTACTCAGACAGTCACCAGCTTCCAGAGGAACCAATAGGATTAACCTGCAGGTCTGAGAGTAGACCCAGGCATTCTGCTACCACTGTGTGGTTGAAACTAAACATGTAGGTTAATACTTATTAGTATCACCAAGGCAAGTGGTGTAGTAGTACCTCAAATATTATAACAGAAGGTACCTCACAGCATCATGTTATTATAATAGCATTGCCTATAATCTAACCTATAAACAAATATTTCTCATTCCCAGTTTACCAAATGGAATTATCCTTTATATACCGTACTCATTTATACAGATCTAATTGAAAAAAAATGCTTCAGAGCAATTTTTAATAACTGATAACTGCTTTTTTTTTCAGTATTACAGTAAATCCTTGGTATACTGCCTGGCTTTACCACTAAGAAAAGGCTACGGACTTGCAAGGAGCACCTTCATCCCAACCATTAAAAGTAGCGGCCAATTCAAATTGTTCTAGCCAATCAGTCCACTCCCTAGTTACCCCATCAAATGGATCAGGTTTAGAAATAGGTTTGACAATTGGGCTGGTAGAGCTACTGAGACTAATTGGGCATTTCTTCTGCAGGTACAAGGACAGGAGGATTTGAATCAATATGTTAAGTAGCAGCCTCCATAGTTAATACAGAGAATATACGAGAAAATAGGGAGAATAAATGGTATTACCAGCACCGCTGCCACCAATTTGTACCAGATCACTGCTAGGAGGATTATGGAAGCATGGCACAAAGTGGTTACTCTGGTGGTCTGGCTCAAGTGCATATAAACAGGTTCCCCACACAACATATGCAGTAATCAGGGGTGTCCCTGTCTATGGTGCACCAATTATATATGACCAGGCCATATGTTGTGTGTCCTTGTCTGTTGCCTCAGAGCTTGTATCCAATAAGGTAAATTGTCTGTCCAGTAATCTGTCCTCTCAACAGGTGGTAACAGGATACTTATAACAGGGTATTATACACAGAGATTTAACACAGGCAGGACCGGCTTTTGATATGGTTGCATTACCAGGAGGGGGCCAGTGAGTTTTAAGTCAGGACCTGTAGGTCAAAGTTGTACATCAGTGCCACAGCCCCCCCTGTTATAGTCCTGCAGATCAAATATCTGTATCAGCAGCACCCCACAGACAAAGCCCCAACACATTAAGCCTTCTGTATGCTGTGCTGTCCTGTTGTGCATTTAGTGTGTTGCGTGTAATGATGTATGCATGATATATACAAGCACACACTACAGATACTGAAAGACATTACGTAAGCGCAGGTGTCAGACTGATTTGAAGCAGGCCAGGCAAGCACCATTCAGCAGTGTATTTGTTACCGAGGGGAGTGTTTTGGAGGGGGTTCTAGGTTCCAGTAGCAAATCTTGCACAGGGTGCTATTTAACCTAAGGCCGTACACAGGATCCTGTACACAGGATCTGGTGTTGATTCAATATCTCTCCAAAGACACACACAATCTGATTTCACTTCTATCTCCTAGACCTAGAGAGCAGGGATGGCTTGTCTTTTATTACTCACTGACACCACCTGCAGGCTCTAGGTGGTATATAAGGAGCCTTGGTGTATATGTCCATTCAATTACCCATCACATTCTGTGTAGCAGACAGAAACTTAGGAGGAGGAGAGAAAGTGAAAGTGGGATTGTGGTGTGTGCTTTAGAGTGATATTGACTGCAACACAAGATCCTGTATAAGACCCTGCATATAAGACCTTGGGAGGGACAGATCATTGGACAGACAATTTACTTAGGATACAAACTCTGAGGCAACAGATAGGAAACCAACTTACAATATACAGGCGTGGTCATTATTCAAAGTGGTAACCATAGACAGGGACACCCCTGATTACTGCACATGTTATGTGGAAACCTGTTTATGTGGTGCACTGGCCAGACATCCCATCCTGCCAATATGTACTTGCGGGCAGGGGGGAGAGGGAGAGGGGCGTGGCGTGCGGTGTGACGTCATTTACGTCACGTCGTGGGCGGGGAAGTTGGAGGAGGAGGATTGTGGGCGTGACATGGGTGGTGTGTGCGAAAAGGGGCATGACGGGGAGGAGATTTCAGGACTCCTCTCCATCGGGAGGTTGGGTGGCTAGCGGGAGACCACACCCAATTCAAGGGAGGCTTCCCGAAGATCCGGAGGGTAGGGGGGGGTGGGAAGCTTGAAATGAATGCGTTTTTGATACTGTGAATTATACAGACTCATTTTGATATTTTGTTGACTTAGGATTAGTAGATTTATTGGTGTCTTTATATAGTTGATTTGATAAACTATTAATGACTTTGGCCTAATTTTATAGTTTTATGAATATGTATTTTATATCTTTATTATATATATTATTTTTTTATTTATTCATTCCTTATGTACATGGAAGTTTTGGTAAAGATACTCAAATGACTTTTAGTATTACTATAACAGTCCATGGCTTTGAACAAGTTAAATTATTCTCTCATGCTTAATGTCATAGTGATGAAAGTTTAAATTATATAATTTAAGTTTGCACTTTTGAATTATTATTTTTTTAGGTTTTTTACTTCAAAGTTTTATATTTAATGTTTGATTTAGATTATATAGCTAATTTTAATTAGATATGAATACGATTGCCAACCAGATCCACCCAGATTTTTTATAGTATTAAATGTATAAATGGACTGAGAATTTGGAATCCATTTTATATTAATACTGAGTGGTTTGTAAGGATTCAAATGCTATTGCTAAACCTTTTTTTATACATCGTTTTTATCTGTTGAAATCTTGTAGGATTGTCAATGTCTGCTTGTGCCAGACCACCAGAGTAAACCCACTGGTGCCATGCTACCCATATATCCTCATAAAAGTAGTGATCTAGTACAAATTGGTGGCAGCGGGGGTAATCCGACCTGCAGATAAATTCCCATAGATCAGTAGCTCTACAGCCCAATTGTCAAAAAACATATTTTACATCTGATCCATTTGATGGGGTACAGGGGAGTGGAGTGATTGGTAAAACAATCTGGAATTGGCAACACTATTAATGGTTGGGATAAAGGTGCTCGCGTGCAAGTCCTTAGCCTTTTGTAGTGTGAAAGCCAGGAAGGTTATAGCAAGGATTACGTAATACTGAATATAAAAAGCAGTATCAGTTATTAAATATTGCTCGAATCAATATTTTTTTCAATTAGATTGTATAGGTATTAAAGGATGAACTCCTTGGTCTTAGAGTAAACTGGGAATGAGAAATGTGTTTATACGTCTAGATATTAGGGCATGCTATACAATAACATGATGCTGTGAGGTACATCTGCTATAAATATGATGGTACCATCACACTTGCTGTGGTGAATACTAATAGGATTAACCTAGCATGTTTGTTTCAAACACACAGTGGGCAGGATTGTCTGGGTCCTGCTCTCAGACCTGCAGGGATTATGGTGGACTGTCTGAGAGTAACAGTTAAAATATACCTGTGTAAGATTATAATCCACGTATCCACACAACAAAGCATACACACAACATAATTCATGGGCACCAACGGCAATTTTCTAGTTATATAATATAAGGAAAGGGATTTTGACAGAATTTTTTTTTTATACTGGAGGTTGGTCCAGATTTCTAAGTTCTAACCTTTCTGTGCTGCATTTTGTCAGAAAATCTGCATAGATGTATTGAAAGAATGTCACAGTTGGTAGAAAAGGTAGAGATTAAAACTATATAGGTTGTGGGGGTATTTCTAAATTAAGGATGGTACCATTTAGTTAGTGGTGGTCATCAGTCTCTCTGTACAAATGCAAGGGCATACTGTTTCATTTGATAGCAGGTGGGGGATTGCTACTGTATTTAGTGCAGGTGGGGTATATTATTAAGTGGGTTGATATAAATTTCAAACTTTGAAAAAAAAAAATTTTTTCAAAAGAGGTGAAAAGTTTGGAGAACTGTAGTGGAGAACTGCGTTTGGAATCTCACATATGTAGTAATAGAATGCCATTGTTATATGCGAGGATGCAGAGTTCAAAAATATAGAGTTCTGTGGAGGTATTTCCAAATTAAAAGGTTCTCATTTTGTAAAATTAAGGAAGCTGTTCAGACTAGGGTGTCAGGAGCCAAAAGGTGCCCTTCTATTATATTATTTTCTATGGGGGAAAGATAAAGCATCCACCCGAAGAAAAAATGGGATATTATGAAGCACAAGAAAGGGGCCCCATTTGATAGTTTGTTGAGGAGCACAAGGATTCCTAATTCTGCTTCAATAAGCCACACTGTGAAGGGGGGGGGCGTAACAATTCCGTATGCCTGTCTGTAACTGTCACATCAAAATAGCAGTGGAAAACACCCTCCACTTTATACTTGAGCAGTTGTATATGTAGGCTGTATCCTAGCAATCGTGAACAGTTCCAAGTTTGTTTGACTGGCAGAGGGAGAGGAGGAAGAGAGAGGTTTGTATTGTAACAGACACCCACCAGCCAATGACAAGTGATATGTTAATCATGGCCCTGGGCACCGCCTAGGCAGGTCGGACGTCTTTTAGCACTCATGTTTGCGGTGGTGATATCTAAGGGAAGGCAGCACGGTTTGTTAAAGAGAGTTAGCGACTTCAGCGCTGGAAGTGTGGAAATGTAATGGGGAGATGTTTTTTTGGGGTATTGTTGTCTTTAAGGATGAAATAGTAATAGAAAGTTACTGTAAATAACACAGGGACCTGGGGGAATGGTCTGGGGAACCCGTAAATATAACCAAAACTCATTAAAAAACAATCTTTCCTCTCGATCGGGCGGCTTTTCGGCTTCTGCATTCTATTTTCGAGGGTTACCGAAATCGAACGCTACTTTCGAGGGTTACCGATTATTACAAATTCGAGGGTACTGAAATCAGTTTGTAACATTTAAGGGTTACCGAAATCTGCACAAACATCGAGGGTTACCGAAATCAAGTTACTTTCGGAGGGTTGACGGATTTACGATTTTGAGGGTTACCTGGAATGATACAATATTGAGGGTTACCGAAATCGATATCAGCTTCGAGGGTTATTATAGAAACGTGCCCTAAGTACGATAAACTTTTTCGAGGGTTACTGAAATCAATCCCTGCTTTCGGGTTACCAAATCCGATAGCTTACTTTCGAGGGTTACGGGCACTGTTTGGAGATTACCGAAATCGGCGGGCGTTTTAGGGTATTACCGAAATCGCCCCCATTCTGCTTTTGGTATTCTCCTGTTGTCCACAATATAAGCTTCTGCATTAGAGCCTCACTATCAGCCGCCAGGTGACAAGTATGGGAGTGGCAGTGGTAAATGGTGGGGCACCCGGCCAAGAAAAATTATGATGGGATGCCGGCTCGCGCACCCCGCATATTGGGTCTGCAATGCGCAAAATGGTGTCTGAATTGTTATCTTTACCAGGGGGTTGGCACTACTGTGGGTGTTTGAATTTAGGTCATGTGGCATTCCATTAATTCGATGATTATTGCAGTTTCGATTTTTCATTTTCGATAATCATCTACTTTCAATTTCGTGTAATCATCGAATTTTCTATAAAAATCGAAAACTCTGAAAATTCGGGTTTCGTAAATTCCACGAGTTCCGAAAGTTTCGTTGTGGACTTCAAAACCCTCAGATTCGATTCAAAACTGGGTTCTATTAGAACCCACAGTACATCTCTACTGTTGATGCAATAGACAATGTACAATGAGTAAAGTGCAGTAAATCAGATCCACTATTTGTATTGCTCCGGTAAGGTGTCAGCAATTTACGTGGGGTAGGAATAAAAAAACAGAGGGGCTATAAATAAAGTTTGTATATAATGAATACATACAAATATTTTTCTAGAAATACTATGGAAAACACATAGAAAGCAACAAACAGTAGGCTATGTTGCATCGTTTTCAGAATTAAACTAGGGGATTTGAACTTGGACTTCTTGGGCTGTATGTTCCTAAAAACACCGCAATTACATGGTGCCCCACCTTTTGTGTATAGAGACTAAATCCTGGGTAAGGAGGGCGTGGCTTTTGAAGCCAAGATGAACTATGAGTGTACTGGTACAATATTATTATACTATTATGTGGATTTATATAGTACTAACAATATGGAAGTCTTCCTGTTGTACAGAATCCATTACTTACATATACTAAATGCAACTTAGATGATAAGAATTTTCCGGTGTAAGTGTTCTGGGGAGAAAGCTTTCACATTAGGATTTAAAAAATGGAAGTTTTAGTTCTCCTTTAAGGAGGACCAATTTTAAAACATAAGGAAAACACAATAACAAAATACAGGCACTAATAGTTATGTTCTACAATATAGTTCGTCTAGAGCTATTATAAGTAAGAAGATTAACATACTGCAGTAGGAAAGAATGCATTTGTAAGTGCATGTGCAGCTTTAGATAAAGTGTTTTCAAATGGAAAAATATTGTTAAAGCAAATTTTACCTCAGTGGTAATACTGCCAGTGGACAAAAATGTGCAGCAGAAAACTTCCTCTGCATCCTGAGAAAGGCGTGGGAATTAGAAGATATACCCAGGTGAAAGATTGCGCATAAGTGCAAAACTGTCTATTATTAAGAGTGACGCAGGTACAGCCAGAGGTAGGAAGAAAGGGTCTTCTTTAGTTTAAATTTCGTTCTCCACTAAGTAGAAGAAATCACAATTTAAAGTAAGTTAAAGATTCGGAAAGAGATTGCATCTGCTTAAAGCATTAAAGACAATGTAAAATAAAGCCAAAAGGTCACTAATATGACGATGTAGTCCTCTTATATTATTGGCATAATATTAGCAATGGTAATGCTGACACATGTTAAGCATTTAAGTTTGAGCTTGTATAAATTGGTGATTATTTTGATTGTGCGTAAGTTTAGATCAGGAAACCAAAGCAAAAATACAGGTTAGAAAGAGAAAACACATCTGGAAGCATCGTAGAAATTTAGTCGTGGTTAATAAATCGTAATAAAACAAAAAGAAAAGGCATAGCTTGCTACTACATTATGACAGACTGAAAGTGATGCACAGGCACTATGAGAAGGGGAAAGGTTTCTGCGTGATGGATGATATAGCTTGCTACTACGGTACGTTATGACAGACTGAAAGTGATGCACAGGCACTATGGGTAGGGGAAAGTGCTGTGAGTGATGGATGACAGACACATGGTAGCACAAACACCACATGGTTACACAAGCACACTGCCAGAATCACACAGTTACACAAACACAATCCCAGAATCACACAGTTACACAAACACACTGCCAGAATCAGTTAGCCAATAGTCCCGGATTTCCCGGGACAGTCCCGGATTTTAGGTAGCAGTCCCGCTATCCTAATGTCCCTGGAAAAGTCCCGAGATCTAGGAAAACACTGCCTGACTGAAATTTTGTCTGGATCGATCCGATCCGATCGTAACACAGTGGAAAGTTGCAGCCTTGAGTCAGTGTCGGCACTTTGCTTTGCTGCCCTCTATGTGTGGAATCACGTCTCTACACGATGGGGGGGAGAACACAGAAGGACTCCTGAGGTGCCTGTGTCAGTGCCTGCACAAATTGCTGAGTCTCCTGTCGGTGCTGAAGTGAAGGAGAGAGGCTGAGAGCCAGAGTCCAAGCAGACTGTCACTGTTAGTACAGTTGAGTTGAGCACAGTTTTTTATAGGTCTATCTATCTTGCTTTCACTATATATTATCTATCTATCACTATCTATTATCTGTCTATCTATCTATCATCTATCTGTCTATCATCTGTCTATCTATCACTATCTATTTATCTATCACTATCTATCTATCACTATCTATCATCTATCTATCTATCTATCTATCTATCAATCACTATCTATCACTATCTATTTATCTATCACTATCTATCTATCTATCTATCTATCTATCATCTGTCTATCTATCTATCATCTGTCTATCACTATCTATCACTGTCTATTTATCTATAACTATCTATCTATCTATCTGTCTATCTATCTTTCTATCTATCTATCACTATCTATCACTATCTATCTATCACTATCTATCACTATATCACTATCACTATATCACTATCACTATCTATCACTATCTATATATATCACTATCTATATATATCACTATCTATTGATCACTATCTATCTATCTATCACTATCTATCATCTATCTATTATCTATCTATTATCTATCTATCCTTATCTATCTATCACTATCTATCTATATATCCATCACTATCTATCTACCTATCACTATCTCTATCTAGCTATCTCTATCTATCTATCACTATCTATCTATCTCTATCTATCTATCACTATCTATATATCACTATCTATCACTATCCATCTCTATCTATCACTAGCTATCTCTATGTATCTCTATATCTATCACTATCTATCTCTATCACTATCTATCTATCTATCCATCTCTCTCTCTCTCTCTCTCTATCTATCTATCACTATCTATCTATCTATCCATCACTATCTATCTACCTATCATTATCTCTATCTAGCTATATCTATCTATCTATCTATCTATCTATCTATCTCTTTATCTCTCTATCTATCTATCACTATCTATCATCTATCTATCTATTACTATCTATCTACCCATCACTATCTACCTATCACTATCTATCTCTGTCTATCTCTATCTCTCTATCTATCACTATCCATCTCTATCTATCACTATCTATCTCTATGTATCTCTATCTCTATCACTATCTATCTCTATCTCTCACTATCTATATCTATCTATCTATCACTATCTATATATCACTATCTATCTATCACTATCCATCTCTATCTATCACTATCTATCTCTATGTATCTCTATCTCTCACTATCTATCTCTTTCTATCTATCTATCTTCTATCTATCTATCTATATCTATCACTCTCTATCTATCTCTGTCTTTCTATCTGTCTAGCAACAAAATAAATATTTTTTTTTTAAATCAGTGACAGTTAAAAGTTGGTGTCCCCTTTATGAAAGTGGGCGTGGCTAGAATTTGTAGAATTCGTTTCTGAAATGTGTCCCTGGAAATTTTTGGAGAATGTTGGCAACTATGCTATTTTTACCTGAAAAACTTGCAAAAACTGATTGACTCGAGTATAAGTCGAGGGTGGAAATTATCACCACTACTGCCTTCTGATTCTGTGTTGTTTTTAGGCTTTAGTTGCCCTTTAAATGGACAGCTGAATTCCCATACATGAATCCCATACAGTAATAGCCAAATCCAGTACCAGTAACCTCCAATTCTTTGGCACTCCACATGTTTGAAAACTACAACTCCCAGCATGCTTTGTTGTTGCGAGTTTCAGTTTCTAAACATGTGGAGTGGCAAGGTTCAGTAAACTTTCAATTAAGCTTACCATCATCTACAATTCTCCTGAACCCCATATAGTAAAGGGCCCTCTGACCCCCATATAGTAAAGGGAACTCTGACCCCCATATAGTAAAGGGAACTCTGACCCCCATATAGTAAAGGACTCTCTGACCCCAATAGTTAAAAATGTCACCTGAGAGTTGTACTTTCAAGCTGTCCTTTGCACTGTACTAGCAGCTGTTTTTTGCCCCAAACTGAGAAGACCCTTCAGATTTACAGATTCCAGTGACAGAGCTGAGTGAGTCCAGCAGCCAGAATACAGGAAGCAGGAAGTGTAAAGGCAGATCAGCTCCTGTAACTTTCTATGCAGGTTAACACAGCGCCACCTACTGGTTACTATCTGTAATTGCAGAATTTGCATCTAAATTAGGACTTGACTCGAGTATCAGTCGAGGTTAGGTTTTCAGGCTAATTTTAAAGCCTGAAAAATTCGACTTATACTCGAGTATATACGGTAACTAGGTATGCATAATATAAACTAAGAATTTTAAAATAATGATAATTTTTTTAACAATTACAAACTGCATCTCTCAGTAAATAAGTATGCCTAATAATTAATCCAGAGGAAGGCAAAAAAAAACAAGCAAACAAAAAAACAACCACAGTATGAAGCTAAAAAACTCCACCGGAAATATCCCTGGATCAACTCCATGTGTCAGTAGTAGTAACATGCAACATTCTTTATTTTTAGAAATTCCAGCTTCTTTTAAAAAAAACTATCAAATAAACCTGCTATCGCCACATCAAATTGAATACGGTTCCATAGTTTTACCGTTCTCACAATGAAAAATGCTTTCCGAACTTGAATACTAAACTCATCGTCCTCTGACAGGTTCTATTGGTGAACAATGCACCAGATATTTATTGTATGGCCCATTAATGTATTTATACACAGCAATCATTTCACAACGCAAGCATTTTTTCTTTAGTGTGCATAACTGTAACTTATCCAATCTGTTACAGTCCCCTTATTAATTAAGTTTCCCTTCTCTGAACCCTTTCTATTCCTTTTTGTACACAGAATTTCAAAACTGCACCGAATATTCCAAATGAAACCTTACCAGTGCTATGTTAGAGGAAGAATAATATTTTTTTCTCCTATTTATACAAGGCAATATCTTGTACAATACTATAATGAAAGTACAGTCAATTCGGTTTATGTAATCAAAAGAAAAAGTGCACTGGGTTAACAAAGACTTTTAATTTCATGAAAGCAAATTTTCCCGGGATAAAAATACCAAGAAAAAAAGGATAAAACTCACAGTAGGGAAAGGAACCAAGGCACACTATATATAGGAGTGTGCCTGGGTTCCTTTCCCTACTCTGAGTTTTATACTTAGCAGTCAAATGTGACAATCTATCTAGATCCACCTGCAACAACAACATCATTTATTGGCTGATAAAGTTTTGTGTCGTCCGCAAACAGACTTCTGACGATACCCACTTCCAAATAATTAATGAACAGATTAAATAAAAGTAGTCCCAATACAGAACCCTGTGGCCCACCACACAGGACTTAGTCCACATTGACGTGGCACCATTAACAACTACTCTCTGCATACGATCCATTAACCATGTACAAATGTGCCACCCAAGCCTATGTAGCTGATACTACTTATAAGGTCAGTCCTTAAAACATACTCTAGAATTTAAGCTCACAGGTCTATGATTACCAGGCTGTACACGACTACCTTTTTTTAAATATTGGAATTACATCAGCTTTTTTCCAATCCAGAGTTATAATGGCCAGGATAAAACCGGACTAAGGACCCGAGTTTGTATGTATTTTATCCAGTCCAGGAGCTTTACTGATATTAATCTTATTTAGTTCTTTCTGAAACATATCTTCAGTTAACCAAAGTGCAATTGCATACTTATACGATATCCTCTCTAAGGCTAGGTACACACGGGCATGGTCGCGGATGATAGTTCGCCGCAACCGATCATGCAGTCCATAGCTCTGTGTCCGATTACCTGTTTGCCCGATCCAGGCAAATGGGTGGCAGACATTGTTCCTCATTTTTCTGTCAGTTGGCCAGTAAAATCGCCTTGTGTGTACCCAGCTTAACTATTTTATGCCCATTATTTAATGACCCCATATTTTCTGTCCTCATCTTCTTACTTTTAATATACTTAAAATACCGTTTAAGCTTATTCTTGCTTTGTTCATCATTTCCTAATTTCATTATTTATTTTAGTTTAATGGCTTTCTAACAAACCTTGTAACAGTTTTTATAGTTCCTAAAGGCCCATTCTGTGACTTAAGGATTCCCTCTTTACATCAGAATTCTGCCACCTGGGTGTGCACTTTTTTTTTTAACTTTTAATTCTCAAGGGTATAATTTTAGATGTGAAATGGTTTAAAAACAGTCAACTTCTGTTGAGAATATATATTTCAGTTTATATGCTGAAGAAGTATTTTTATCCCGGGAAAATTTGCTTTCATGAAATTAAAAGTCTTTGTTAACCCAGTGCACTTTTTCTTTTGATAACATACATTAAATGATATTTCAAGGTCACAATTCTCTAATCTTACAGTTACCTTCATACCTATAATATGCTCTGTGTTGTTAGATATTACCAGATCCAACAGAGCTGTAGCAGATTTAGGAACCCATCGCCCTTTACTGCGTTGGCAGTTCCACTACTCTAACCAATGTCAGGGTAATTATAGTCCCCCATAACCTGAACGTGCCCTAAACTTGCAAACCTTGGCATATGCATATGAAGCTGAGTCACTTCCTCCTTGCTAGCTTTTGGTGGCTTGCAGCAACTAAAAGCCCCTAACCCTTCCTCCCACCACCCCTAGAACAATGGCCACACCCCACCACCCCTAGAACACTGGTCACGTGTCATCCTCCCTCCCATTAAATATCTGGTCTGTAATGTCTATATCTTGGGCTGTGGAGTGCGTAGAGAGGTGATTGATGGCTTGTTTTAAAAGTAGGAAACTGACCTTTCATTTAAAATAATCAACTTGTATAGAGACCACAGTTCCCCTTTAATGGGTCATATAATAAACTCTCTGGTGCATTGTTCACCAATAGGTCATAGGACTTGTGGACATCCTTTAAGACTGGAAGAAAAGAAGTTTCATCTTCAGGTTAGGAAGGGTTTCTTTACAGTGAGAACGGTGAAACTGTGGAACTGTCATGCAGCAGATGTGGTAATGGCAAGTTCTAAAACTAAAAACATTGAGAATTATTGGTATTAATTCACATAGTTTAGGTTGATCCATGTATCCTTTTCTTTTTGCCTTCCTCTGGCTCAACTGTTCAAAGAGTTAATGAGAAGGGTATAAAGATTGGACTAGATGGAAGTTTGTCTTTATTCAATCTCTATTATCATGTTGCTATGTTACTTAACTCCCCACTGTCCCTGAAGCTCAGGCAGAGAGAAGAGGAAGAGCATAATTTTGCTGCATAACAGACCCTACTTCTTTTATCTGTCTAATTATTGTCATTTTGGATAGTGAAATATATCATTTTTCCTTTGAGAGGGGAACATGCCCTTAAAGAAAAAAAAAATAGGTGAAATATTATAAAATATTTACAACATGCTTACCTCCTGTAGAGTTTTACCAAGAGATTCATGACTCTGAATTGTCTTTCTGACAAAAAGAAAACAGGAAGTTGATTTAAAGAAACCTAACCTGTGTTTTGGACGACATTTCAGTGGTTTATAGATGAGCTATTTAATAAATAGGGGAGGGAGATAGACTGCAAATATAAGTAAATAATGCCTGGTTACCTTTCAATCTTTGTGGCAATAGTAACAGTAAAATTAGCCTCCTGGTCTGGTAGGTATGTTGAAGGCACAATGATATATTTTCCAGGAAGTAGAACACACAGTTTGGACACTTCTTGTGAGTAACTGTGAGGAATACAACTAGCACATGGTTCCTGGCTCTCTGAAGAAACATTTTTTCTGCTAGTAACCTGAAATATGTAATTTGCATAGGGGTGTAAAATGCCCATAAACATAAGCAGAGATAGTGCCAATTTACACTACACTATCTCAGTATGTTACTAACATTATGTTAAATTGCTTGACACTGCAACTAGCCTTTTCATACATAAAACTCACCAGATACACATGAAAACCAATGGCATGTAATTTTTCCAAATGAAATTGCTGGTAAAGAGTCAGCCTGGTAACTGAAGCACCAACAGGTACAGTGAATGGTAAAGATGGGTTTAAGTTGTAAGAGGTAAAATTTCTGCTGCCTCCAGCATTGCTCCCCTTTTTCCACTGTCCCTGCAACTCCATTGTCTTCCAATTTCCCCCCTCATCACTCCAATTTTTGCTCTGGTCTTTGACTGCGCAGGAGTGTGCAATTTCACTGTCATACAAAAAACAAGAATTTCTTTTATTAACACAGTAATGAATATTATGAAGGTGCTTTAATTAACATCTTACAATTCTTAAAAAAAAGGACAACAATATAAAAAAAAAAAATAACATCCCCCCCATTACATGTCCACACTTGCAGCAGCTAAAATCGCTTACTCACATTTACAACCATGCTGCCCTCCCTTAGATATCACACAGCAAAGATGAGTGCTAAAAGCCCACCTCCTAGACGGCCCAGGGCCATGGTTAACAAATCACTTGTCATTGGCTGATGGGAATATTAGTTACAACCTCTCTCCTCCTCCTCTGCCAGTCAAACAAACTTGTAATGTCCTGTCGCTAGGATACAGCCTACATAATCAAGCAGATCAAGGATGGGTGGAGGAGTGTTTTCTCGGATGCTAGCTTTGAGTGGCAGTTAGAGGAAGACAGAATTGTTACGCCCCCTTTACAGCATGGCTAATTAAAGGCAGAGAGAGGCTCGAAATCAGTAAATAAATGTATGGGGAGGGCTGCATACCTTTACTCTTTCTAAAGCAATTATTTAAAAAAATGCATTGAGGCAATAGTTATCCTTTTTTTCCATGGTCCTGTTTACATGCTAAATTAGTTTGTGCAATTTGCATGTAAATTCAACAAGATATATATGTATATACTAGCAAAAGTGTGCCCATTGGTGCACAATGGAAATTATGTGTGTGTATGTTTTTCTATGTGTGGATATAGTGGATATAGAATCTTTACACAGGTATATTTTAAACTGTTAGGGCTAGGCCACACTAGCGCATTTTTCGCGCGTTTGCGCACGCGTTTCGCGCTCGCGATTTTCGCTAAAATGGAAATCGCGGGAACGCAAAAATTCCCGCGATTTCCGATGCGCATGCGATTGCTCGTCCGTTCGCATTATGGTAACGCACGCGTTCACCATTTTTGGTGCGTTAACGCATGCGTGTCCATAACGTGAAAAGGCAAAAACACATGCGCAAAACGCGAAACGCGCAAGAATCACGCACACAATCGCGTGCGATAACGCTCGCGATATTGTGCGCGATTCCTGTGCGTTGCAGTGTGGCCTCACCCTTACTCAGACAGTCACCAGCTTCCAGAGGAACCAAATAGGATAATCCTGCAGGTCTGAGAGTAGACCCAGGCAATTCTGCTACACTGTGTGGTTGAAACTAAACATGCTAGGTTAATACTTATTAGTATTCACCAAGGCAAGTGGTGATAGTACCTCAAATATTATAACAGAAGGTACCTCACAGCATCATGTTATTATAATAGCATTGCCCTAATAATCTAACCTATAAACAAATATTTCTCATTCCCAGTTTACCTAAAGAAATGGAATTATCCTTTATATACCGTACTCATTTATACAGATCTAATTGAAAAAAAATTGCTTCAGAGCAATTTTTAATAACTGATAACTGCTTTTTATTTCAGTATTACAGTAAATCCTTGGTATACCTGCCTGGCTTTACCACTAAGCAAAAGGCTACGGACTTGCAAGCGAGCACCTTCATCCCAACCATTAAAAGTAGCGGCCAATTCAAATTGTTCTAGCCAATCAGTCCACTCCCTAGTTACCCCATCAAATGGATCAGGTTTAGAAATAGGTTTGACAATTGGGCCTGGTAGAGCTACTGAGACTAATTGGGGCATTTCTTCTGCAGGTACAAGGACAGGAGGATTTGAATCAATATGTTAAGTAGCAGCCTCCATAGCTTAATACAGAGAATATACAGAGAAAATAGGGAGAATAAATGGTATTACCAGCACCGCTGCCACCAATTTGTACCAGATCACTGCTTTATGGAAGGATTATGGGAAGCATGGCACAAAGTGGGTTACTCTGGTGGTCTGGCTCAAAGTGCATATAAACAGGTTCCCCACACAACATATGCAGTAATCAGGGGTGTCCCTGTCTATGGTGCACCAATTTATTATTGACCAGGCCTATATGTTGTGTGTCCTTGTCTGTTGCCTCAGAGCTTGTATCCAATAAGGTAAATTGTCTGTCCAGTAATCTGTCCTCTCAACAGGTGGTAACAGGATCTTATACACAGGATCTTATACACAGGGTATTATACACAGGAGATCTTATACACAGGCAGGACCGGCTTTTGATATGGTTGCATTACCAGGAGGGGGCGCCAGTCGGGAGTTTTAAGTCACGGACCTGTAGGTCAAAGTTGTACATCAGTGCCACAGCCCCCCCTGTTATAGTCCTGCAGATCAAATATCTGTATCAGCAGCACCCCACAGACAAAGCCCCAACACATGTAAGCCTTCTGTATGCTGTGCTGTCCTGTCTGTGCATTTAGTGTGTTGCGTGTAATGATGTATGCATGATATATACAAGCACACACTACAGATACTGAAAGACATTACCGTAAGCGCAGGTGTCAGACTTGATTTGAAGCAGGCCAAGGCAAGCACCATTCAGCAGTGTATTGTGTGTACCGAGGGGAGTGTTTTGGAGGGGGTTCTAGGTTCCAGTAGCAAATCTTGCACAGGGTGCTATTTAACCTAAGGCCGTACACAGGATCCTGTACACAGGATCTGGTGTTGCATTCAATATCTCTCCAAAGCACACACCACAATCTGATTTCACTTTCTATCTTCCTAGCCATAGAGAGCAGGGATGGCTTGTCTTTTATTACTCACTGACACCACCTGCAGGCTCTAGGTGGTATATAAGGAGCCTTGGTGTATATGTCCATTACATTACCCATCACATTCTGTGTAGCAGACAGAAACTTAGGAGGAGGAGAGAAAGTGAAAGTGGATTGTGGTGTGTGCTTTAGAGTGATATTGACTGCAACACAAGATCCTGTGTATAAGACCCTGCATATAAGACCCTGTTGGGAGGACAGATCATTGGACAGACAATTTACCTTATTGGATACAAACTCTGAGGCAACAGATAAGTGTAAACCAACTTACAATATACAGGCGTGGTCATTATTCAAAGTGGTGAACCATAGACAGGGACACCCCTGATTACTGCACATGTTATGTGGAAACCTGTTTATGTGGTGCACTGGCCAGACATCCCATCCTGCCAATATGTACTTGCGGGCAGGGGGGGAGAGGGGGCGTGGCGGTGCGGTGTGACGTCATTTACGTCACGTCGTGGGCGGGGTGAAGTTGGAGGAGGCAGGATTGTGGGCGTGACATGGGTGGTGTGTGCGAAAAGGGGCATGACGGGGAGGAGATTTCAGGACTCCTCTCCATCGCGGGAGGTTGGGGTGGTCTCGCGGGAGACCACCCCAATTCAAGGGAGGCTTCCGGAAGATCCGGGAGGGGTGGGATATCTGCACTGTCTGCTTTGTGCCAGACCACCAGAGTAACCCACTGTGTGCCATGCTACCCATAATCCTTCCATAAAGTAGTGATCTAGTACAAATTGGTGGCAGCGGTGCTGGTAATCCTTGTACCTGCAGATTAAATTTCCCTATTAGACTCAGTAGCTCTACCAGGCCCAATTGCCAAACCTATTTTTAAATCTGATCCATTTGATGGGGTAACTAGGGAGTGGAGTGATTGGTTAAAACAATCTGAATTGGCAACCACTATTAATGGTTGGGATAAAGGTGCTCGCTTGCAAGTCCTTAGCCTTTTGCTTAGTGGTAAAGCCAGGCAGGTATAGCAAGGATTTACTGTAATACTGAAATAAAAAGCAGTTATCAGTTATTAAATATTGCTCTGAATCAACTTTTTTTCAATTAGATCTGTATAAGAGTATATAAAGGATAAATCCTTTACATAAGCTAAACTGGGAATGAGAAATGTTTGTTTATACGTTAGATTATTAGGGCAATGCTATTACAATAACATGATGCTGTGAGGTACCATCTGCTATAATATATGAGGTACCATCACCACTTGCTGTGGTGAATACTAATAAGGATTAACCTAGCATGTTTAGTTTCAACCACACAGTGTGGCAGGATTGTCTGGGTCTACTCTCAGACCTGCAGGATTATGGTGACTGTCTGAGTAACAGTTTAAAATATACCTGTGTAAAGATTATATATCCACTATATCCACACATATCAAAGCATACACAAACATAATTTCCATTGGGCACCAACGGGCACAATTTTCTAGTTTATATAATATAAGGAAAGGGATTTTGACAGAATTTTTTTTATACTGGAGGTTTGGTCCAGATTTCTAAGTCTGAACCTTCTTTGCTGCATTTTGTCAGAAATTCTGCATATATGTATGAAAGAATGTCACAGTTGTGTAGATAAAGGTAAGCAGATTTAAAAAATATATAGTTTGTGGGGGTATTTTCTAAATTTAAGGATTGGTCCCCATTTAGCTTAGTTGGTGGTCATGTCTCTGTGTACAACATGCACAGGGCATACTGTTTCATTTATAGCATGTGGGGGATTGATACTGTATTTAGTGCAGGTGGGGTTATATATTAAGTGGGTTTATATAAGATTTCAAACTTTAAAAAAAACAAATTTTTTCAAAAGAGTGTGAAAAGTTTTGGAGAACTGTTTTGGAGAACTGCGTCTGGAATTCTGCACATATGTATAATAGAATGCCATTGTTATATTGTTGAAGGTATGCAGATTTCAAAAATATATAGTTTGTGGAGGTATTTCCAAATTTAAAGGTTATCATTTGAAAATGTGGAAGCTGTTCAGAATAGGGTGTCAGGAGCCAAAAGGGGCCCTTCTTATTTATTCCTATGACAGATAAAGCATCCACCCAGAAAACTGTGGATGAAGCACAGAAAGGGGCCCCATGATAGTTTTGTTGAGGAGCACAATGATTCCTAATTCTGCCTTCAATTAGCCACACTGTGAAGGGGGCGTAACAATTCTGTATGCCTGTAACTGTCACTCAAAACTAGCAGTGAGAAAACACTCCTCCACTTATCCTTGATCAGCTTGATTATGTAGGCTGTATCCTAGCAACTGAACAGTTCAAGTTTGTTTGACTGGCAGAGGAGGAGGAGAGAGGTTGTAACAGACATTCCCACCAGCCAATGACAAGTGATATGTTAATCATGGCCCTGGGCCGTCTAGGAGGCGGACTTTTAGCACTCATGTTTGCGGTGCGATATCTAAGGGAAGGCAGCACGGTTGTAAATGAGAGTAAGCGATTTCAGCTGCTGGACGTGTGGACATGTAATGGGGGAGATGTTTTTTTTGGGGTATTGTTGTCCTTTAAGGATGAAATAGTAATAGAAAGTTACTGTAAATAACACAGGGACCTGGGGAATGGTCTGGGGAACCCGTAAATATAACCAAAACTCATTTAAAAACAATCTTTCCTCTCGATCGGGCTGTTTTCGAGCTTCTGCATTCTATTTTCGAGGGTTACCGAAATCGAACGCTACTTTCGAGGGTTACCGATATTACAAATTCGAGGGTTACTGAAATCAGTTTGTAAATTTAAGGGTTACCGAAATCTGCACAAACATTCGAGGGTTACCGAAATCAAGTTACTTTCGAGGGTTGACGGATTTACGATTTTGAGGGTTACCTGGAATGATACAATTATTGAGGGTTACCGAAATCGATATCAGCTTTCGAGGGTTATAGAAATCGTGCCCTACTTACGATACAACTTTTTCGAGGGTTACTGAAATCAATCCCTGCTTTCGAGGGTTACCCAAATCGATAGCTACTTTCGAGGGTTACGGGCACTGTTTGGAGATTACCGAAATCGGCGGGCGTTTTCGCGGATTACCGAAATCGCCCCCATTCTGCTTTTGGTATCTACTTCCTGTTTTCCCACTATATAAGCTTCTGCATTAGAGCCTCACTATCAGCCGCCAGGATGACAAGTATGGAGTGGCAGTGGTACATGGTGGCCTACCCGGCCAAGAAAAATTATGATGGGATGCCGGCTGGCACCCCGCATATTGTGTCTGCAAATTGCGCAAAATGGTGTCTGAATTGTTATCTTTTATACCCAGGGGGTTGGCACTACTGTGGTTGTTGAATTTAGGTCATGTGGCATTTCCATTAATTCGATGATTATTGCAGTTTCGATTTTCATTTTCGATAATCATCTACTTTCAATTTCGGTAATCATCGAATTTTCTATAAAAATCGAAAACTCTGAAAATTCGGGTTTCGTAAATTCCAGGAGTTCCGAAAGTTTCGTCTGGACTTCAAAACCCTCAGATTCGATTCAAAACTGGGTTCTATTAGAACCCACAGTACATCTCTACTGTTGATGCAATAGACACATGTACATATGAGTAAATGTCAGTAAAATCAGATCACTATTTTGTATTACTCCAGGAAGGTTGTCAGCAATTTACGCTGGTTGGTAAATAAAAAACAGAGGTGCTATAAATAAAGTTTGTATATATATGAATACATACAAATATTTTTCTAGAAATACTATGGAAACAAACATAGAAAAGCAACAAACAGTAGGCTATGTTGCATTGTTTCAGAATTAAACTAGGGGATTTGAACTTGTGACTTCTTGGGCTGTATGTTCCTAAAAACACCGCAATTACATGGTGCCCCACCTTTGTGTATAGAGACTAAATCCTGGGGTAAGGAGGCGTGGCTCTTTGAAGCCAAGATGAACTATGAGTTGTACTGGTAACAATATTATTATTACTATTATTGTGGATTTATATAGTACTAACAATATGGAAGTCTTCTTTGTTACAGAATCCATTACTTACATATACTAAATGCAACTTACTAGATAAGAATTTTTCCGTGTATAAGTGTTCTGGGGAGAAAGCCTTTCACATTAGGATTTAAAAAATGTAAGTTTAGTTCTCCTTTAAGGAGGACCAATTTTAAAACATAAGGAAACACAATAACAAAATACAGGCACTTTAATAGTTATGTTCTACCATATAGTTATCTAGAGCTATTAATAAGTAAGAAGATTAACATTACTGCAGTAGGAAAGAATGCATTTTGTAAGTGCATGTGCAGCTTTAGATAAATGTGTTTTCAAATGGAAAAAATCTTGTAAAGCAAATTTTACCTCAGTGTAATACTGCCAGTGGACAAAATGTGCAGCAGAAACTTTCCCTCTGCATCCTTGAGAAAGGCGCTGGGAATTAGAAGATAATACCCAGGTGAAAGATTGCTGCATAAGTGCAACTGTCTATTATAAGAGTGACGCAAGGTACCAGCCAGAGGTAGTGAAGAAAGGGTCTTCTTTAGTTTAAATTTTCGCTTCTCCACCTAAGTAAGAAGAAATCACATTATTTAAAGTAAGTTAAAGATATCTGAAAGATTGCATCTGCTTAAAGCATTAAAGACAATGTAAAATAAAGCCAAAAGGTCACTAATATGACTATGTAGTCCTTTATATTATTTGCATAATATTAGCAATGGCTAATGCTTGACACATGTTAAGCATTTAAGTTTGAGCATTTGTATAATTTGTATTATTTTAGTTGTGCTAAGATTAGATCAGAAACCAAAGCAAAAATACAGTATAGAAAAGAGAACAAATCTGTGCAGCACTCGTAGAAAATTTATTCTTGGTTAATCATCGTATAAAAAGAAAAGGCGACGTTTCGGTAACATCCATTACCTTTCTCAAGCCATATTAGAATGATTCTAATATGGCTTTAGAAAGATAATGGATGTTACCGAAACGTCGCCTTTTATTTCAAACATCACAATGTGTAAAGGACCACTACAAACAGATCAGTCCCTTCAGGAGCACACACACCACACACTTCTATCTACTTTCACTTTCTTTCTTCCTAGCCATAGAGAGTAGAGATGTCTTGTCTTTTATTACTCACTTATACCACCTGCTGGCTGGAGGTGGTATATAAGGAGCCTTGGTGTACATGTCCATTATAATACACATCACGTCCTGTGTAGCATACGGAAACTGTATGTTACAACATCATTGGATGTTATGCTACATTACCACTTCCTTTTAGTATTTACATAATGCCCCTTAGCAGACACAGGCGTGTTGTTTAACCTCCAATTTTGACTATTCCACATTAAAATAGGAATCTGAGCTCTGTAAGTTTATATAAGTTGTATATTTTGTCTTGTACCTAATATAAGTCAGTGCTATACTTTATATATATTTGTTGATGGCCATTTAGTGAGATACACACATACATATACACCTTTCCTATATGTAATATCCTATACCGCCCACCTCATTTGTTGCTCCTAAAAACTCAATGCAATCTCATATAAAGATATAAATATATTTATATAATATAAAGGATATATATATACACACACACACACACACACACGTATGTATCGCCATTGTAAATAGAAAAGTAGAGTGGGTGGAGGGGTGCATAAGAAGGTATATATAACTGTCCCTATGGGGCTGGAGGTATGTTTTTCTGTAAGTTATGCAAAGCCTCACCATAGACACTGCTCTGCTTACACATATCCCCCTTCCTTACCCTTCTTTCTTTTCTCTGCTGATACTCTTAAGCAGCAGTGCCCCCCCCCCCCCTTGAGGTTCATATTGTGGTACCTTGTTATGTTAACACTGAATTGCAATGTACAATACAGTTTTTTGAAAAAAATTTAAAAAGTATAGTTAAAAAAATGGCCAACAAAGGGTGGGAGTCAGGGCTTGCCGAGTCATTGAGGGAAGTCCCACTAATCACCCCTGCTGCAGGCGGGTGGGCACTCCTGATATAAGCAGCTTGTTTCTATGCAATGCTTTGAGTATAGTTCTTTATACTGTTGCTTTTTTTCCCCGTAAATTAAGGAGTTGGAGAGTTAGGTGAACTTCATTCGTATGCTATCACAGACATCCAGAATGTGATCACCAAGGATCATAAAGAGTTAGTGCTGCTTCGCTTGCACAATCCTGGGGCCGTAGCAGTGGCTGGATCTTGGCACAAAGGGTGAGTGGATTTATTGCTAAAAAAGATCAGAGCTTCTCTTGTATTTTCATTTATATTCTTTTAAATCACGTTTCTGTTTTAGAAGTGATAAGTGGACTGAGCTGTGTTCAGAGAGCTCTCGCCTTCATCTGAAAACAAGGAGGGGGAATCGGGTAGAAAAGCAAGAATTTCTAAAAGAATTTGATGAAGTCACTATAACATTTCCTTTTAGCCATGAGGGGCGTTTATTGAATCTCTGGACAGGTGAGTACAAAATGCATAAATATGCAAAAGGGAAAATTAGGCTAATTTGCAGTATTTCCTGATTTACAGCACCAATCAAATTTTTCACTTAAACCTGTTTTTCTCTATCAGCCTCAGGAGGACCCAGGCACTACCCCAAGGAGCGGACACTTTAAATTCTTAAGAAGTGAGGCTCTGGCACTAACAGGAATGTTCGTGGAAACGATCGACCGCAGAGAGGGTGCCTAACAGTGCTGCTTCCCCAGCAAGGTGTGGGAGGCTCTCACCTCTCTACTATAGAGGAAACATGCTTTCGTGCCCGTTATCCCGCGCTACTTGACCAGCTGGCAAAAGGCCAGAGCTATACCTACAGCTCCTGGTGGCGGCCATTTGGATACAGCTCCTGCAGAAAACACCTTTCCAGCCCACAATTATCTGATTGCAAAGTCTCCTCCAGCCAAAATCTGAACCTGCTTGGGCTAGATCTCTAGCAGAAAACAAACTCTATCCTGTCTGTTTCCCAATGCCAAACAGCGCAGCAAAGCACAGACATAACGGCGAGAACTTCTAAATCAGTTCCAGAGCCCTCACTTTCTACCTTTCAGCTAGAAGCTGTTATATTCAAAAGAGGAGGGAATACTCAGAGGAAGGCGAGATAGACCCAGTGGCAATAGCGATGAATTTCAATGATCAATACATACGGATGTTTGATCAAGGCAGTCATGGGACCCTAAATATGTTGCTACAGACATCCAGCAGGAACCCTCAGCACTTCTCTTCTCTAGACGGAAGAAAAACTTTACATGTTTCCCGTCTCTTGGAGCAGCTTGAGAAGATTATATCTGAAGTGGTCGGTTCAGAAAAAAACATTTAAAGCTTAGTCAGCAGTTCCACAACTCCTTTCCGTTCCCTAAATCAGATGTGGGTCGTTTGGCCACCCCATAGTCGACCCTCCAGTGGTAGGCTTTCAAAGGCGACAAATATCCACTATCGGAGGCAGCAACCTTAAGGACCCTTTGGACTGCCGCACAGAGGTCTTGATGAAGACCTCTTTTACTAGGCAGGAACAGCAATTGAGTTGGCTTTCGCCTCAGCATGGGTGGCAAAAGCCTCAGAGGTCTGGATTCAAGAACTACCTTTGAATGCCAACAAGACCCATCAAAGATCCATTTACTCACAACATCAGACAGCTGACAGTTGCCGTAACATTGGGGATGCCGTGATAGAAGCGGGCAGGATAATAGCACGCATCTCAGCAACCGTCACTGCTGCGAGAAGGGTTCTTTGGTTTAAGGCTTGGGCAGCAAATGCAGCTATAAGAAGGCCTCATTAACTTACCATTTACAGGATGCCTCCTGTTTGGCCCAGAACTGGACAAGATTATTGCCCAGGCCACAGGGGGAAGAGCACCATGCTGCCTCAAAACAGGACCAGGGGTCACCTGATTTTGTAGGTCACAGTCCTTTTGGACGTCCAGACCAGTCAGGTATCAGGAAGACCATGCCTTCGTTCTGCCCTCAAGACTTAAGGGACTGGAAGAGGAACATTAGGGGATCTGGGGCACGATCTAAACATCCTGACTATCCTCACGCTCAGGGGGAGGATGCCTGTGCTTTCTCCATACCCAATGGAGACATCAGACTACCAATGCCTGGACAAACGTGTGTTCGAACACCGGCTACAGGATCGAATTGACCACCCATCTCGTTTTTTCTTCCAGGCTCCCAAGGTGTTCATAAAAGAAAAACGCTAGACCAGGCGATTCTCCCTCCTCTGAGAGAAGTGTTTTCCCTCGTTTCTCAACCTCAGAGATTCTGCGGGTTGTACTCAAACTTGTTCCTAATGCCCAAGAAGGAGGGGACTCTTCAGACCAGTACTGACTGGGAAAACCTGCCTTCTCCTGGATCAGATTAACCTTTTTACAACAATATGAATAAAAAAAGTTATATTTAATGGCATAATAAAATGTGGGCCAAGCCCATTTTACTGCCTTCCCTTTTGGTCTGGCTCCGGGTCTCAGGTTTTACCAAAATCATGGCATGTCAGGCTGCATTCATACGCCTCCAGAACATCTTCTGCCCATACCTGGACACATCCTGATCAAGGCCCCTTCCTACACACTTGTGGAAACCCAGATAGAAGTGCATCAACATCCTATCCAAATTCGGATGGATCCTTAACTTACCAAAGTCCTCTCTCCTACCATCCCAGAGGATGTCCTTCTTGGGCATGTCATTCGACAAGGAGAATCACAAGATTTTCCTTCACACAACAAAGCAATCAACCTCCAGATGATGGTATGTCATGCAATGTCCAGGAGCAAGATGTTTGGGATCCACTAATTGTCTGTGAGTATCTGCTCCGTCCTAATAAATTGTAGTGCATTCATAAGAAGAATCACATTCGTACAGAGTGCAGTTAAATGAAAACCTTTATTCTAATAATGCACAAGGGTTTATGAGCAACCAGAATATATTGTATAAAAAAAACAGTCACATGAGGTATTATCATAAACTTCTGATTGGCTATCCATATAAAGTAAACTTCCTCCAGGAGTTAAACATTACCATCTAGGATGTTATCCCTGAAGGAGAACCATATTAGCTATATGCTTTTCACTTGATGGGTGCTACTAGTGGCCATTTGAGCAAGGAATATAAAGAAAACTGTACACATATATACATAATAAAATAGACATTTTACTCAATTCCATCACCATCCCCCCTTAAAATGACTATTTTTACTGTCCTTACCTCTCCTAGCCATCTTGGTGTATGGCTGAGGAAATGTCGTCACTATCCCCAGGAATTTGCAAAGGGACTGTACCTAAGTGACCTGCACTGCCACAGACATAGCAATTTTGTTATTTTGACTGGGGCTGAATCTCATCCACTCAGCCACAGATTGGTATCAGAGAAACCAATTCTGCTGTCATGGTGTCCTCAATGGTGGTATTTGCTATTGCCACCATGTCATATAGGGTACGCTTATGGGTTAAGGGGATTGAGCACAAGAGGTTTTTCCCTCTGCTCATTTGACCCCCCCTGCTTCCCATTCCCCTAATACATACATGCCAACATTGTGGGGCTGGGGTTTTCTGTGGTTTACTATGTCCTGTTCTTCCACATTTAGATGTACCTGTGTTTATTAGAGTCATCCTGCTAATCGGGTTTCCATTTTGTCCACTCTTTCTAGCAAGTTCTCTGGTTATACCTCCAGTCTGTCCCATGTTCCATCCCACTGATTCCCAATGTATGTATTTCTTATATAGCGCTACATATTCCACAGCGCTTTACATTTATTTACTCAATTCACATCAGGATCTACCTAAGAGCTTAAAATCTAATCACTTATGTACACATACAACTATCAGTATGTCTTTATGATTGTGGGGGAAAACGAAGTACCTGGAGGAAACCCACGCAAGCACAGGAGAAACATACAAACTCTGCAGATGTGTCCAAGGGTGGAATCGAACTCAGAACCTCAGCGCTGCAAGGCATCAGTGCTAACTACTGAGCCACCGTGCTGAAATAATCACAATTCTGTCCCCAGTAGTTATCTATCACACTTATAGATGTGTCACAATATAAGTTGCATGCCATGGAACTGAAGGACAGGAGACTATATTGCAAAATCAAAGGTGAAAGTAGCCACATGTGTATTAGATGAATTATACCCGAATGTGGTCAATAACTTATCCTGCATAATGGCTACTTGTTGAGCCCCACTCACTCCCAACAAAAAGAGCATTTATAATACTATTTTGTGTGGTAGATGGTGCTTTGTTTTCGGTTTGGAATTTTCTTGCAGTGGGAGGTGTGCAGCCAAGTGTTCTTCCCAGCCATCTTGACAGAAGTAGCCATGGTCAGCAGAACTTGGTATGGGCCATCATATATTGACTCAAGGAATGTCTTCTCACAAATTTCTGCAGGTAGTAGGCTGTGAGTTCCTGTATCTGACTGAGGGTCTGGAATAGAAGAAAAACTTGGGCATGTATTCGAGTTAATTCTCATGACAATGCAACCACATAATTGGTTAACACTAGAGATGGACTAGAATGTATCGTTCGTAACCCTTGAAAGTATTGTTTGTTTTCCGTAACCCTCAAATTGTCGTCGATTTTGGTAACCCTTGAATTTATGGTTCTATTTTTGCTAACCCTCAAAGTATCGTGCTAACACTACGATTGGCCATAACCCTCGAAAGTAGCTTGCGCATACCTGACAATTGCCTACTCGTGTTTAAGAAGTGTTTTAACAGGTTTGGTGATAGTGATATGTTCCCCAGACTATTTCCCAGGTGCCACAGCATTTACAGTAAGTTACCATTGTTAGTTTAGCTGTAAATCATCCAGACTTTTCGAACTCCCATTGACATTAATGGTCTGAATTCAAACTTTGGAACTTTTATGAAGTTCGAAAAAGGACCGAAACTTATGAATTCTGGCCATTCCAGTTAACACATCAGTTTGCAACTGTAATTGTTGTGGAAAAAACAACCAAGTATATCAGTTGCAACTGACCCAAGCAAAATCTCATAAGGGGACAGGGAATGTTCTCCCCATGTTGTGTATCTGACACTAGATAGGACAAAAGCTAAACTGTTCTGGCCAGCTCATACCAGTTTCTTGGGACCTATTTAGCATTCTAGTGTTTAGGGTACAGTTCATTCTTTCAACTTTTCCACTACTTTGCGGGTGGTAGAGTGTGTGAAATGCCATACCCCTAATGTGCCCAAATTTCTTTATCTAGATAAGCTGGGAAGATGGGTCCTTGATCGCTCTCTATCACTTCTGGTACCCCATATTGGCATACTACTCAGACAGTAATTTCTTAGCTGTGGTTTTGGCAGTCATATTGGATATCGGAGAAGCTTCCGGACAGCTAGAGAACATGTCTATGACCACAGAGGCATATTCAAAACCATCCACTCTTTGGCATCTGTATATAGTTGATCTGTATTCTTTGGAATCAATACAGGCAGTGCCCAGGTACACACTGAAGATTCAGTCTAGTCTATGCCTTTCCTCCAATTGCCATGAGCTCCAGGTTACTGAAGAAGGTCAAGATGGAGGGAGTCCCCACCGTCTTCCTTGCCCCTTTTTGACCCCGCAGAGCCTGGTTCTCGGACCTCCTAGGATGGCAGGCATTCCAGAACGACCCAACTTGGAAACTGAATTGAGATCCTAATATTGAGGGGCATTCCCTGACAGTGATTCCGACCACGCTTGCGCCCAGAAGCCCTCTCAGCGGATCTATTCAGAGTCTGGCAACGCTACGCATCCTGGTGCAAGGAACGTGGCCTCCCACGGAGGTCGTTTGTGCTTTCCAGAATTCTCCTTTCTGGGGGGGACAAGGGTCTTTATTTAAGAGCCCTAAAGGGGCTGGTATCGGCGTTGTCCATCTTTTTTTTCAATCGCGGCTGGTTCAGAGAAGAAACATACACCACTTTTATGCAAGGGGTGGCTCCTATTGCCTACCCTGGAGTGTGCTGTTTTTCTTTTGGCTATTTCCACATACTCAGGCCTCAGAATTGCGGCCTTTTCTGTAGACCCTGTCTATTTACATTTCTTGCATGATAGCATTCTCAGGCACTTTTTGTTTCTTGGCAAGCCCACACCGTGCTTCTAGAGCCTAGTCTAAGACTCTTGCGAGATGGATAAGATGAGCCATCCTGCCATGTTACCGTCTTGCTAGGGCTGCTCCTCCTATGCAGGTTGCAGCCCATTCTACAAGACCCATGGGCGCTTCATTGGCTGTCCGCAAGGGGGCCTCGGTTGATCAGATCTCTTTGGTGGCGTTTCCCTCCCTATTGCCACTGGGGCTTTGGGACATCCCCAATGAGCCTGTCCCCCTGAGGATGATAGAGAAAATAAGAATTTTTATTCTTGCATAAAATGCTTTTCTCTGAAGCCAAAGGGGAACCCAGGCAAACTTTCCCAGTCAGGTGTTGCCTCAGCAGCTGTTTCTTTCTGTAGTTTGGCTTGTTCCCACAAGTTTGTGTTTGGAGTTTTTTTTATAATTATTACTCATTCTCTCTCCTTTGGGACAAACTGGAGGAGGCTTCTGGCACCCGGGTGCTTATAGGCAAGGGACGGGGCCAGAGCTCACTTCTTAAGAATTTAAAGTGTCCACTCCTTGGGTACGAATGGGTCCCCTTTTGGCTTCAGAGAAAGCTTTTTACAGAAGTATAAAAATTCTCTTTTTGAGCATTCATAACTGCTGATATAAACTTTAAGATACAAAAAAGGCATCAGCCTGGGGTGATAAAGTGCTGCATTATTTAAATTTTTTAAAATATTAATAAAAACGTTATTCTTTAAGGTGTTTGAAGACATACTAGACAATGAGGGACAGCCACTTGATTCCGCATCTGGCTGAAAAATAAAGGATTCCACTGAATGACTTTCTATAATGAACCTCTTTATGAAAAACATGTAAATGATATAGATTGGTAAAGCAAACTACCGGTATGTGGGCAATGTAGAAAAGTGAACTTAGATTTGGATACATCAGGGCTTTGGTACGTGAGGTGTATTTCATTATAATAAACAGTTTGTCCCATTTAAAGTAACAATATCTTAAAAAGGTTCTTTTTGCATTTTAATAGGATTGCCAACTTTACAAGCAACAAATATATGGTTCCTGGATTAAAGGCCAAAGTGCCGGTGGGTCTCGTAACAATGTTAGTTTTTCTGATAACCCAAAATTCTGGCTGCACGTAAAAGAACAGAGTGAGGTTTTTTTGGTTGATGCAAATGCCTCAGGATGATGCTGAATTTTAGACCCTGTGCATGTTTTTTTCCGGAGAACTTTAAGACCAAACAGGACTGCCTTACATGCTGTAGGACTGCATCTATGGAAGGTAACAAGAGAACCTCAAATAACATACGCCTGTATTATTTATGGGTTTATTTTAGATACTAGTAAAACCACATGTTATTTGTTTTAACCACTATATGAGTTAATGGCAAATAGTACAAGAATATAATTACGGTTACTGTAGTTTATTGACAGGTATAGACCATTCCATCGGCTTTTATTTTTTTATTAAATGGTATCTTTCCCCTAACTGTATCTTTCCCCCACTGGTTTTTTTCACATTTTAAATCTGAGCTGTATATTCTAAGAAATCATCATTAAAAATCACAGCATTTACAGAGAAAGACAGAAATCATAATATGTGTCCTATCTCTGACCTTTTACTAGGATCTTTGGCTGCCAGCTAGCACACTTTTTGCCACTTTAAGCCCCTTTTGGCTTAGAGAAAAGCTTTTTACAGAAGTATAAAATTCTCTTTTTGAGCATTCATAACTGCTGATATAAACTTTAAGATACAAAAAAGGCATCAGCCTGGGGTGATAAAGTGCGGCATTATTTAAATTTTTTAAATATAATTAATAAACGTTATTCTTTAAGGTGTTTTGAAGACGCCACTGAATGACGATTTCTATAATGAACCTCTTTATGAAAAACATGTAAATGATATAGATTGGTAAAGCAAACTATGTGGGCAATGTGAAAAGTGAACTTAGATTTGGTACATCAGGGCTTTGGTACGTGAGGTGTATTTCATTATAATAAACAGTTTGTCCCATTTAAAGTAACAATATCTTAAAAAGGTTCTATTTTTGCATTTAATAGGATTGCCATTACTTTACAGCAACAAATATATGGTTCCTGGATTAAAGGCCAAAGTGCCGGTGGGTCTCGTAACAATGTTAGTTTTTCTGATAACCCAAAATTCTGGCTGCACGTAAAGAACAGAGTGAGGTTTTTTTGGCGTTGATGCAAAGGCCTCAGGATGATGCTGAATTTTCAGACCCTGTGCATGTTTTTTTCCGGAGAACTTTAAGACCAAACAGGACTGCCTTACATGCTGTAGGACTGCACTATGGAAGGTAACAAGAGAACCTCAAATAACATACGCCTGTATTATTTATGGTTTTATTTAAATACTAGTAAAACCACATGTTATTTGTTTTAACCACTATATGAGTTAATGGCAAGTACAAGAATATAATTACGGTTACTGAGTTTATTGACAGGTATAGACCATTCCATCGGCTTTTATTTTTTTATTAAATGGTATCTTTCCCCTAACTGTATCTTTCCCCCACTGGTTTTTTTCACATTTTAAATCTGAGCTGTATATTCTAAGAAATCATCATAAAAATCACAGCATTTACAGAGAAAGACAGAAATCATAATAGTGTCCTATCTCTGACCTTTTACTAGGATCTTTGGCTGCCAGCTAGCACACTTTTTGCAACTTTTCATGAGTATATCCCCCTTCCTTACCCTTCTTTCTTTTCTCTGCTGATACTCTTAAAAGTTGCAAAAAGTGTGCTAGCTGGCAGCCAAAGATCCTAGTAAAAGGTCAGAGATAGGACACATATTATGATTTCTGTCTTTCTCTGTAAATGCTGTGATTTTTAATGATGATTTCTTAGAATATACAGCTCAGATTTAAAATGTGAAAAAAACCAGTGGGGGAAAGATACAGTTAATAAGTCCACATCACAACACTCCCTAGAATTTATACAAAAATACCTTCCAACTATCCCTCCAAAACAGTCAATTTCTTGAAGCCCTTATCACTGAGATTGAACTAATTCAAACTATTTCGCATATTCCCAGAAACAAATCCCCTGGTACAGACAGTCTACCAGTAGAATTTTACTCTACATACTCACTACTCCCCTATCTACTGGATTTATACAATAACATGTTTATAACCAAAAGAATACCTCTATTCATGTCAGAAGCACTTATAACTTTAATACCAAAACCAACATTCTATAGACCAATTTCCTTGCTCCAGGTAGACCTGAAAATTTTAACCAAACTACTCTCACTTAGATCAAATACAATTATAATATCCCTCATTCATCCAGACCAGACTGGGTTCATCCCAGGCCGGAAATATCCCTGGATCAACTCCATGTGTCAGTAGTAGTAACATGCAACATTCTTTATTTTTAGAAATTCCAGCTTCTTTTTAAAAAAAACTATCAAATAAACCTGCTATCGCCACATCAAATTGAATACGGTTCCATAGTTTTACCGTTCTCACAATGAAAAATGCTTTCCGAACTTGAATACTAAACTCATCGTCCTCTGACAGGTTCTATTGGTGAACAACTCAGATTTAAAATGTGAAAAAAACCAGTGGGGGAAAGATACAGTTAGGGGAAAGATACCATTTAATAAAAAAATAAAAGCCGATGGAATGGTCTATACCTGTCAATAAACTACAGTAACCGTAATTATATTCTTGTACTATTTGCCATTAACTCATATAGTGGTTAAAACAAATAACATGTGGTTTTACTAGTATCTTAAATAAACCCATAAATAATACAGGCGTATGTTATTTGAGGTTCTCTTGTTACCTTCCATAGATGCAGTCCTACAGCATGTAAGGCAGTCCTGTTTGGTCTTAAAGTTCTCCGGAAAAAAACATGCACAGGGTCTGAAAATTCAGCATCATCCTGAGGCATTTGCATCAACGCCAAAAAAACCTCACTCTGTTCTTTTACGTGCAGCCAGAATTTTGGGTTATCAGAAAAACTAACATTGTTACGAGACCCACCGGCACTTTGGCCTTTAATCCAGGAACCATATATTTGTTGCTTGTAAAGTAATGGCAATCCTATTAAAATGCAAAAATAGAACCTTTTTAAGATATTGTTACTTTAAATGGGACAAACTGTTTATTATAATGAAATACACCTCACGTACCAAAGCCCTGATGTATCCAAATCTAAGTTCACTTTTCTACATTGCCCACATAGTTTGCTTTACCAATCTATATCATTTACATGTTTTTCATAAAGAGGTTCATTATAGAAAGTCATTCAGTGGAGTCTTCAAACACCTTAAAGAATAACGTTTTATTATATATATTTAAAAAATTTAAATAATGCAGCACTTTATCACCCCAGGCTGATGCCTTTTTTGTATCTTAAAGTTTATATCAGCAGTTATGAATGCTCAAAAAAGAGAATTTTTATACTTCTGTAAAAAGCTTTTCTCTGAAGCCAAAAGGGGACCCATTCCTACCCCAAGGAGTGGACACTTTAAATTCTTAAGAAGTGAGGCTCTGGCCCCGTCCCTTGCCTATAAGCACCCAGGTGCCAGAAGCCTCCTCCAGTTTGTCCCAAAGAGGGAGAGAATGAGTAATAATTATAAAAAAAAACTCCAAACATCAAACTTGTGGGAACAAGCCAAACTACAGAAAGAAACAGCTGCTGAGGCAACACTGACTGGGAAAGTTGTGCCTGGGTTCCCCTTTGGCTTCAGAGAAAAGCATTTTATGCAAGAATAAAAATTCTTATTTTCTCTATCATCCTCAGGGGGACAGGCTCATTGGGGATGTCCCAAAGCCCCAGTGGCAATAGGGAGGGAAACGCCACCAAAGAGATCTGATCAACCGAGGCCCCCTTGCGGACAGCCAATGAAGCGCCCATGGGTCTTGTAGAATGGGCTGCAACCTGCATAGGAGGAGCAGCCCTAGCAAGACGGTAACAGTGCAGGATGGCTCATCTTATCCATCTCGCAAGAGTCTTAGACTAGGCTCTAGAAGCACGGTGTGGGCTTGCCAAGAGAACAAAAAGTGCCTGAGAAATGCTATCATGCAAGAAATGTAAATAGACAGGGTCTACAGAAAAGGCCGCTAATTCTGAGGCTCTGAGTATTGTGGAAATAGCCAAAAGAAAAACAGCACACTCCAGGGTAGGCAATAGGAGCCACCCCTTGCATAAAAGGTGTGTATGTCTCTTCTCTGAACCAGCCGGCGATTGAAAAAAAAGATGGACAACGCCGATACCAGCCCCTTTAGGGCTCTTAAATAAAGACCCTTGTCCACCCCAGAAAGGAGAATTCTGGAAAGCACAAACGACCTCCGTGGGAGGCCACGTTCCTTGCACCAGGATGCGTAGCGTTGCCAGACTCTGAAATAGATCCTTGCTGAGGAGGGCTTTCTGGGCGCAAGCGTGGTCGGAATCACTGTCAAGGGAATGCCCCTCAATATTAGGATCTCAGATTCAGTTTCCAAGTTGGGTCGTTCTGGAATGCCATGCCATGCCTAGGAGGTCCGAGAACCAGGCTCTGCGGGGTCAAAAAGGGGCAAGGAAGACGGTGGGGACTCCCTCCATCTTGACCTTCTTCAGTAACCTGGAGCTCATGGCAATTGGAGGAAAGGCATAGACTAGACTGAATCTTCAGTGTAGTACCTGGGCATCTGCCTGTATTGATTCCAAAGAATACAGATCAACTATATACAGATGCCAAAGAGTGGATGGTTTGAATATGCCTCTGTGGTCATAGACATGTTTTCTAGCTGTCCGGAAGCTTATCCGATATCCAATATGACTGCCAAAACCACAGCTAAGAAATTACTGTCTGAGATAGTATGCCAATATGGGGTACCAGAAGTGATAGAGAGCGATCAAGGACCCATCTTCACAGCTTATCTAGATAAAGAAATTTGGGCAGCATTAGGGGTATGGCATTTCACACACTCTACCACCCGCAAAGTAGTGGAAAAGTTGAAAGAATGAACTGTACCCTAAACACTAGAATGCTAAATATGGCCCAAGAAACTGGTATGAGCTGGCCAGACAGTTTAGCTTTTGTCCTATCTAGTGTCAGATACACAACATGGGGAGAACATTCCCTGTCCCCTTATGAGATTTTGCTTGGGTCAGTTGCAATCTGATATACTTGGTTGTTATTTTCCACAACAATTACAGTTGCAAACTGATGTGTTAACTGGAGATGGCCAGAATTCATAAGTTTCGGTCCGTTTTCGAACTTCATTAAAAGTTCCAAAGTTTGAATTCAGACACATTAATGTCAATGGGGGAGTGATAGTTCGAAAAGTCTGGATGATTTACAGCTAAACTAACAATGGTAACTTACTGTAAATGGCTGTGGCACCTGGGAAATAGTCTGGGGAACATATCACTATCACCAAAACCTGTTAAAACACTTCTTAAACACGAGTAGGCAATTGTCAGGTATGCGCAAGCTACTTTCGAGGGTTATGGCCAATTCGAGTGTTAGCGAACGATACTTTTGAGGGTTAGCAAAAATAGAACCATAAATTCAAGGGTTACCAAAATCGAACGACACTTTTGAGGGTTACGGAAAACAAACAATACTTTCAAGGGTTAGCGAACGATACATTCTAGTCCATCTCTAGTGTTAACCAATTATGTGGTTGCATTGTCATGAGAATTAACTCGAATACATGCCCAAGTTTTTTCTTCTATTCCAGACCCTCAGTCAGATACAGGAACTCACAGCCTACTACCTGCAGAAATTTGTGAGAAGACATTCCCTTGAGTCAATATATGATGGCCCATACCAAGTTCTGCTGACCATGGCTACTTCTGTCAAGATGGCTGGGAAGAACACTTGGCTGCACACCTCCCACTGCAAGAAAATTCCAAACCGAAAACAAAGCACCATCTACCACACAATAATAGTATTATAAATGCTTCTTTTTGTTGGGAGTGATGGGGGCTCAACAAGTAGCCATTATGCAGGATAAGTTATTGACCACATTCTGGTATAATTCATCTAATACACATGTGGCTACTTTCACCTTTGATTATTGCAATATAGTCTCCTGTCCTTCAGTTCCATGGCAATGCAACTTATATTGTGACACATCTATAAGTGTGATAGATAACTACTGGGGACAGAATTGTGATTATTTCAGCACGGTGGCTCAGTAGTTAGCACTGATGCCTTGCAGCGCTGAGGTTCTGAGTTCGATTCCACCCTTGGACACATCTGCAAGGAGTTTGTATGTTTTCCCTGTGCTTGCGTGGGTTTCCTCCAGGTACTTCGTTTTCCCCCACAATCATAAAGACATACTGATAGGTTGTATGTGTACATAAAGTGATTAGATTTTAAGCTCTTAGGGGTAGATCCTGATGTGAATTGAGTAAATAAATGTAAAGCGCTGTGGAATATGTAGCGCTATATAAGAAATACATACATTGGGAATCAGTGGGATGGAACATGGGGACAGACTGAGGGTATAAACCAGAGAACGTGCTAGAAAGAGTGGACAAAAATGGAAAGTCCCTGATTAGCAGGATGACTCTAATAAACACAGGTACATCTAAATAGTGGAAGAACAGGACATAGTAAAACCACAGAAAACCCCAGCCCCACCAATGTTGGCATGTATGTATTAGGGGAATGGGAAGCAGGGGGGGTCAAATGAGCAGAGGGAAAAACCTCTTGTGCTCAATCCCCTTAAACGTACCCTATATGACATGGTGGCAATAGCAAATACCACCATTGAGGACACCATGACAGCAGAAATTGGTTTCTCTGATACCAATCTGTGGATTGAGTGGATGAGATTCAGCCCCAGTCAAAATAACAAAATTGCTATGTCTGTGGCAGTGCAGGTCACACTTAGGTACAGTCCCTTTGCAAATTCCTGGGGATAGTGACGACATTTCCTCAGCCTATACACCAAGATGGCTAGGAGAGGTAAGGACAGTAAAAATAGTCATTTTAAGGGGGGATGGTGATGGAATTGAGTAAAATGTCTATTTTATTATGTATATATGTGTACAGTATTTCTTTATATTCCTTGCTCAAAATGGCCACTAGTAGCACCCATCAAGTGAAAAGCATATAGCTAATATGGAGTCTCCTTCAGGGATAACATCCTAGATGGTAATGTTTAACTCCTGGAGGAAGTTTACTTTATATGGAAATAGCCAATCAGAAGTTTATGATAATACCTCATGTGACTGTTTTTTTTATACAATATATTCTGGTTGCTCATAAAACCCTTGTGCATTATTAGAATAAAGGGTTTCATTTAACTGCACTCTGTACGAATGTGATTCTTCTTATGAATGCACTACAATTTATTAGGACGGGAGCAGATACTCACAGACAATTAGTCGGATCCCAAACAATCTTGCTCCTGGACATTGCATGACATACCATCATCTGGAGGTTGATTGCTTTGTTGTGTGGAAGGAAAATCTTGTGATTCTCCTTGTCGAATGACATGCCCAAGAAGGACATCCTCTGGGATGGTAGGAGAGAGGACTTTGGTAAGTTAAGGATCCATCCGAATTTGGATAGGATGTTGATGCACTTCTATCTGGGTTTCCACAAGTGTGTAGGAAGGGGCCTTGATCAGGATGTCGTCCAGGTATGGGCAGAAGATGTTCTGGAGGCGTATGAATGCAGCCTGACATGCCATGATTTTGGTAAAAACCTGAGACCCTGAGGCCAGACCAAAAGGGAAGGCAGTAAAATGGGCTTGGCCCACATTTTATTATGCTCATTAAATATAACTTTTTTTATTCATATTGTTGTAAAAAGGTTAATCTGATCCAGGAGAAGGCAGGTTTTCCCAGTCCAGTACTGGTCTGAAGAGTCCCCCCTTCTTGGGCATTAGGAACAAGTTTGAGTACAACCCGCAGAATCTCTGAGGTTGAGAAACGAGGGAAAACACTTTCTCAGCCAGGAGGGAGAGAATCGCCTGGTCTAGCGTTTTTCTTTTTATGAAACACCTTGGGAGCCTGGAAGAAAGGAAACGAGATGGTGGTCAATTCGATCCTGTAGCCGGTGTTCGAACACACGTTATGTCCAGGCATTGGTAGTCTGATGTCTCCATTGGGTATGGAGAAAGCACAGGCATCCTCCCACCTGAGCGTGAGGATAGTCAGGATTGTTTAGATCGTGCCCCAGATCCCCTGAATGTTCCTCTTCCAGTCCCTTAAGTCTTGAGGGCAGACAGGAAGGCATGGTCTTCCTGATACCTGACGTGGTCTGGACGTCCAAAAGGACTGTGACCTACAAAATGCAGGTGACCCCCTGGTCCTGTTTTGAGGCAGCATGGTACTCTTCCCCCTGTGGCCTGGGCAATAATCTTGTCCAGTTCTGGGCCAAACAGGAGGCATCCTGTAAATGGTAAGTTAATGAGGGCCTTCTTATAGGCTGCATTTGCTGCCCAAGCCTTAAACCAAAGAACCCTTCTCGCAGCAGTGACTGTTGCTGAGATGCGTGCTATTATCCTGGCCGCTTCTATCACGGCATCCCCAATGTTACGGCAACTGTCAGCTGTCTGATGTTAGTGAGTAAATGGATCTTTGATGGGTCTTGTTGGCATTCAAAGGTAGGTTCTTGAATCCAGACCTCTGAGGCTTTTGCCACCCATGCTGAGGCGAAAGCCAGACTCAATGCTGTTCCTGCCTAGTAAAAGAGGTCTTCATCAAGACCTCTGTGCGGCAGTCCAAAGGGTCCTTAAGGGTGCTGCCTCCGATAGTGGGATATTTGTCGCCTTTGAAAGCCTAGCCACTGGAGGGTCGACTATGGGGTGGCCAAACGACCCACATCTGATTTAGGGAACGGAAAGGAGTTGTGGAACTGCTGACTAAGCTTTAAATGTTTTTTCTCGAACCGACCACTCATCAGATATAATCTTCTCAAGCTGCTCAAGAGACGGGAAACATGTAAAGTTTTTCTTCCGTCTAGAGAAGAGAAGTGCTGAGGGTTCCTGCTGGATGTCTGTAGCAGACATATTTAGGGTCCCTATGACTGCCTTGATCAAAGCATCCGTATGTATTGATCATTGAAATTCATCGGCTATTGCCACTGGGTCTATCTCGCCTTCCTCTGAGTATTCCTCCTCTTTTGATAGATTAACAGCTTCTAGCTGAGAGGTAGAAAGTGAGGGCTCTGGAACTGATTTAGAAGTTCTCGCCGTTATGTCTGTGCTTTGCTGCGCTGTTTGGCATTGGGAAACAGACAGGATAGATGTGTTTTCTGCTAGAGATCTAGCCCAAGCAGGTTCAGATTTTGGCTGGAGGAGACTTTGGCAATCAGATAATTGTGGGCTGGAAAGGTGTTCTCTGCAGGAGCTGTATCCAAAATGGCCGCCACCAGGTGGAGCTGTAAGGTATAGGCTCTGGCCCTTTTGCCAGCTGGTCAAGTAGCGCGGGATAACGAGGGCACGAAAGCATGTTTCCCTATAGTAGAGAGGTGAGAGCCTCCCGACACCTTGCTGGGGAAGCAGCACTGTGTTAGGCACCCTCTCTGCGGTCGATCGTTTCCACGAACAGTCCTGTTAGTGCCAGAGCCTCACTTCTTAAGAATTTAAAGTGTCCGCTCCTTGGGGTAGTGCCTGGGTCCTCCTGAGGCTGATAGAGAAAAACAGGTTTAAGTGAAAAATTTGATTGGTGCTGTAAATCAGGAAATACTGCAAATTAGCCTAATTTTCCCTTTTGCATATTTATGCATTTTGTACTCACCTGTCCAGAGATTCAATAAACGCCCCTCATGGCTAAAAGGAAATGTTATAGTGACTTCATCAAATTCTTTTAGAAATTCTTGCTTTTCTACCCAGAATTCCCCCTCCTGTGTTTCAGATTGAAGGCGAGAGCTCTCTGAACACAGCTCAGTCCACTTATCACTTCTAAACAAAGAAACGTGATTTAAAAGAATATAAATGGAAAAATTCACAAGAGAAGCTCTGATCTTTTTTAGCAATAAAATCCACTCACCCTTTGTGCCAAGATCCAAGCCACTTGCTACGGCCCCAGGGATTGTGCAAGCGAAGCAGCACTAACTCTTTATGATCCTTTGTGATCACATTCTGGATGTCTGTGATAGCATACGAATGAAGTTCACCTAACTCTCCAACTCCTTAATTTACAAGGGGAAAAAAAGCAACAGTATAAAGAACTATACTCAAAGCATTGCATAGAAACAAGCTGCTTATATCAGGAGTGCCCAACCCGCCTGCAGCAGGGGTGCATTAGTGGGACTTCCCTCAATGACTCGGCAAGCCCTGACTCCACCCTTTGCCTACTCAACTTCACCCTCTCCCACCCATAGATCCACAAATGTTCTCCAAAGTGTTGGCCATTTTTTTAACTATACTTTTTAAATTATTTTTCAAAAAACTGTATTTGTACATTGCAATTCAGTGTTAACATAACAAAGGTACCACAATATGAACCTCCAACTTCAACAAAGATTTTATACATTTTACACATTTTAAATACAGTGATCTTGTTTGAATATATATCATGCTATATTCCTCTCGGTTTCCTCATGCTTGTGTTATAGCAGTGTGTTAAACTGTCAGTTCCAAAAAGATGGTATAAAAAGAGCAGAAAGAATAAAGGATAAAAAAAGAAGGAAAAGAAAAGTCAAACATTTATATTTATAATTCAGTCAATATGTATTTATTATTATGGACATTGCATTAAGATTGTGTCATCATTTTGGGTACCGTATACAGTCTCCTGACATGAAACCTTTTTAAAAGCTCGACTAACCTAAGGTTACGTAGGCGCTTTAATTGTGATAGTTTTGTTCGAGGCTGTTAATTGTTGGGATGTTAACAACAGTAAATTACATGAACTAAGGTAAGTATTGACTTCATTCAGGTAATTTAGCATGTCTTTTGGGATAGAAATATTTTTATAAAGATCTTTAATAAACATCTTGAATTCCGAGGCTATCTTGTCTGTGATTGAGCAAGCTACCATGCGAATCCTTAAGTGTGTGGGGTAGTTATTGAGGTTTTGAATTTAAGTTGATTGGCCAACAAGGTGTGTGTTTTATTTTCCCACTTATAAACATTTTGTTTAGACCAATGTATTAAAGATTTGCAGTTTTTGAATGAATAGGATTTTACGTATGAAATTCAATTGCTTCGTTAGTTTTCATACATACAGAAATGCTCATTTTTTTTAAAAATGAAGCAGTGTGGGGCGTGGCCTGGGATGCACATCCCGGGAGCTCCCCTTCACATAGCCTGTCACCTGCACAAATATCCTTACCGGACCCAAAAACAAACCTCGGAGGGCACAACCAGGAAGCCTCCAATAAGTTAGACAAGTTTAGGCGCCAGGACAAAGATGGTGGCGACCAAACACCACTACATGAGGAGGGGACACGGCAAGAAGAAGCAGCCCAGCCAGAAGCTATGCATAAGGTGCTGGAGGCGATATCCACCTGCCAATTTAATCTTACCTCAAAAATTGAAGAGGTAAAAACGGACATATCATTACTAAGACAGGATTTACAAAACCTAAGAGAAAGAGTCACAGAAACTGAGACACGCATCAGTGGGGTGGAGGACCACCTACCAGCCTTGCAACAGAGCACAGAACAACACAAAACAGCTATTTGTGAGTTATACTCCGGCCACATCGACCTAGAAATAGGCAGCATAGAAATAATATAAGATTCGTGGGACTGAGAAATTTGAAGGCTCAGACCCAGCTAAATTCCTAGAGGATCTCCTGTACACTACATTTGGAAAGGACAGCTTCTCCCATCTCTTCACAATAGAAAGGGCGCACCGAACAAACCCAAGGCCCCCACCACCCGGCGCCCCAACATGCACTCTCATAGCCAGGTTCCCAAATTATAGAGACAGGGATACAGTGCTGCGCCTAATGAGAGAAAGAGGCAACATCCAATTTCAAAACACCAAAGTAGCAGCCTACCCAGACTTCTCTACAGACGCCCAAAAACAAAGAGCTAAATATACAGAAGTTAAAAGAAAACTACGTAAACTTAAACTAAGCTATGCTTTATCCGGCCCGGCTGCAGATTATCCACAACGAACGCACACATCTTGAAGAAGATGGCCTGGCTGGACTCCATGGACCACCACTAACAGGACCGTGAGTATGACAGCTTTGTTTGAGAAGGCCACTGCTGGAGTCTAAACCCCTGAGATCCCTTGCAACCACAGCAGTCTCTTATATGCAATCCTACAAAATACCACTCCTAAAGGGCACTGACATTCCTACCTTTGCATATAATTATACTATGACCACCTCTCCAAGGTCTATACGAATAAACATAGTCCGGACCAATCCACCATCAAAAGAACTTCTCGAGCCCTCTCCCTCTATCCTTATAACTTTCACTGGATACGTCTGGAGGATTAAAGGATATCCATATAATACCTCCCAGGCCCCTTCCATTTTCTACCTCTACCTTTAACCTATATTCAATAAAGAAGGGTTTGCGTTCACCTTTTCTTCATACCGGAGCTCCCAGAATAAAACGTAAGCAATAACTTGTCTCTGGACTAAATTCCAGCGGTTGAAAACTGCCCCCCCTAGGAATATTTCTTCCCCCCTCCCCCCTTTTTTTCCCCTTTTCTAATTTGCAACAAAAACAAATTGCAGTAATTTCTGTTCTCTTACATTATTTTATTACTGAGTTGATTTTTGAATGTTTTGTTTGGGATTTAAGCTCACACTAGTTCCAAAATGTAGAGCCGGGTCAGTTATTGTATATAGTTTGGCATCCAAATTCTTTAAGAAGCTATAATTAACACTAAACAAGGTATCTCTAGTAAATAATGCATACATAATCTGTATAAAATGTCTTTGTGTAACACTGCCTCTCATTTTTTGAATTTCTGTGTGCGTGGCTCCTCGGGTCTAGCTCTGGGTCTAATAATACAAAATGCCCCCGCTAGGACTTAAGCTCCTGGCTTGGAATGTCAGGGGCCTACAAAACAAAATAAAGCGTTCAACCATTTTACAATATCTTAAAAAACAAAAAATAGACATAACAATTTTAGTTGAAACGCACTTGATGGGAAATCATCTGAGGTCCTTAAACAGACCTTGGCTGGGATGGGTATACCATGCTGAATATACCGTATATACTCGAGTATAAACCGTCCGGAGTATAAACCAAGGTACCATCACTAAATAGAGCACTTCATATAACAAATAAATACGGAGACTGCTCCGGCCTGGCTATAAATTGGACAAAGTCACAATCCTCCCAATAGATAGCTTCCCCCCTTTACAGGAAAGCTCTCAAAACTCCTTAATTACAACCAATGAAATTAAATATCTAGGAATTAAAATTTCCAGAAACCCACAGGATTACCTCAACCTAAATATTGAACCTCTTATACTGCTGATCAAACAAAAAACCCAAGTATGGAGTAAACTCCCACTGGGAGTTACGGGAGCTAATTTGGATTAAAATTATTCTCCTACCAAACGTTCTATATATGTTATGGCATTTGCCAATAAATATCCCGTTTAAATTTTTAAGGTTATGGAATCAATATTAAAGTCCTTTGTCTGGGGCCCAAATAGACATAAGGTGTCTTGGTCAGTCCTGAAAAGACCCAGCGAATTGGGCGGCCTAGCTATCCCTGACTTCAATTTGTACTATTTAGCGTCACAGATATCCCACATGCACCATTGGCACCACTCAGAATCAGACAGATTTTAAAAGTTACTGGGAATCCCAAATTCACTACAGTATCCAGACATAATTTATCTTATATCTCAAGGTTCTGAAGGTTTCTCCGCTCCAAAGCTTCCACACCCGCTCCTTACCCAAGCACTGAAAGTATGGAAGGTCATAAAAATTGGGTACTCCCTCTTTACACCTTCAAACACCAATGTGGAATAACAATAACCTCCCTGAATTCCTCTCAATCCCAAACCCGGGAGCATGGTACAATCGTGGGGTAACCCAGATCTCCCATATCATTAAGGACAACGGTCTAAAACATTTGACCAACTACGGGAGGAATTTGAACTCCCTAATCACATGTTTTTTATCTACAACTTAGACATGCATCCCAGGTACAATTCCGTGGTCATAGCCTTGAATTTGAGAATAACCCACTACCCACTCTACTCCGAACAGCATCCTTCAGAAAACTAATTTCCAAAATATATCAAGCCCTCCTCACCCCAGATGCCTACTCCCAAAAACTGAACAAACAATGCTCTTGGTCATCAGATCTTGGCACCCTAGACAGAGAAGAGTGGTCTGAAACACTTGAACCTTGCAAACTGGTGTCCCCAAAAGCATCACAGACTGACCATTTTGTGATTTAACAAGCTTATCTAACTCCAATACCAATTTCTAAATATAAACCTGAACGTAGCCCCGTGTCTAAAATGCCAGTCCGCACAAGGCTCCTTCTATCATATGATATAGGACTGCCCATATATACAGGGCTACTGGCAACAAATAATTACCTCCCTGTATGACCAAATGGGGACCCCAGTGGCGCTTGACCCCAAGATCTGTATACTTAATATAACTGAGAATCTAACTCTAGATAAATTTCAGCAGATATTTGTAACTGAGGTCCTATTTCTAGCTAAAAAATTAATAGCCAAGACATGGATGCAAGCAACCTCCAACTTCTTCTCCCACTGGAAACAATCAGTTAATAGGATTTTGCCATATAGGAAATTAATGTTTAGTCACAGAGGATGCCCTCAAAAATTCCAAAAAATTTGGTCAAGATGGGTGGAGTCAGAGATGACTTGTCATTGCAAAATACTACAATACACACCAATAACACAGTATATTATGAGCATAACTTAAGACCTGGAAATTTTCAGATACCTCTATAAACTAAAACTAACTAATGGACCTCATTTGTTAGACTTGGATGCCTGATTTGATGTAGTTGTTTAATGTTACCATGTTTATTCTTCCCTCCTTTAAATACTTAATAAGCCAAATGGATAAACCATAAACACATGACGGGTACATATTATTCTACGTTGTATGTCTTTGGATTATGAAGCAATACACTATGTATACGCTTTACTGGTCTTTAAAGCTCATACCGGCTGGGAATGGTCTTCCCTGGCTCGCGATGGTCAATCTGGAACCGGGCACTGGGAGACTGAGCCCAGCACATCTGAAAACCATTAGCAAATATACGGTAGTAAAGTCTTGATAAATCAAGTAGAATTTTAAGAAAAGACTGGTTTAACGCTTGTTACATTTCATATAACAGAACACAAAAACAAATAAATGTTCAATACCAGCTTTTTATTGACAATATAAAACCCAAATTCTCTTTGTTAACAATATGTACTTATAATGTATAGTATTTGTAAAATGTATTTGACCCTTGTTTTCAATAAAATTCCTCCAAATCGGAGGGGATTAAAAAAAATTAAGCAGTGTAAGGAGGTTGTAAAGTAACTAGAATTATCAATCTGTATTAGACAACGTGACCTTAAGATTACGGAATCCCCAATTAAATCTAATTAATTAAAATTGACATACCTGAAAAGGGACATAGAAAAATACTCCATCAAGTCCTAGGAATGGATTTACAACTTTTTTCTCAACCACGACCTATTTTTTTTTTTTTTTTGTTTACTTTAAATTTCTGGGACATATATTAACTGATTCAGTGCCACCAGTTTACAGTGCTTCTTGGGTGGCAATTCAGGACACAGCACTTTAAAATCTACAGTTGGTAGTTTGGGGAGGGGGTAGTCGTGGTAAAATGTCAGCTGCTGGGGGATCAGAGGGCACAGATCAAGTGCCATCCTTGTCCCTTCTATCCCCAATCAGTTTTGTGTGAAACAAACGCACGGATCATGGGAATTAACCCCTTTTTGACATATAGGAAAGCCGTTCCCACGAAGATAAGCAGAACAACAGTGGAAAGGAGTCCCTGTTGAGTCTGAAGTCTTTGCTAGTGAGCATGTAGTTTAAGTGGAGGTATGCATTTTCTAGAAATCTCTCACTTATGGGGATATTTTTTTTTTAACCAAGTTTATTTATTGTAGTGTCTGATTCAGTGTAATATTATATATCACACATTGTTGTTATATATTCAATTTGACAAAAAAATTAGCAAAGAATAAAACAAAAACATATATTCCATACATCAATTGTTCTGTAGTATACATTGTGTTACTATTATCTGTCACCTTTTGTTAGTTCTAGGAGTTGAATTGAAAATGTGGGAAACTCTGTAGGAATAGGTTATAACAGGTGGGTCATAACAGTGGGAGGGGGGGTCGTTCCCTAGATATACAGATGTTTAGTGGATTTCTAGGTTTATACATATGTTGGTACCACTGTTATCTTGCATCATTGTTTACATAGATATTTTTCATAAAGCAAATATTGATAACACACAGTCAGATTTTCAGCATCCTGTCGGCAGCTGTTCTATCAGCTGTAACTTCAGGGGTATAGGTGATAGATATACCTCTTTTTATTCTTGTCAGTTAATACCAAGGTGACCATATTTTGGTGAATTTAGAGGTGCACCCTCTATTTTTATATATTAGCTTAAGGAATGGTAGCATATCTGTCACCATCTTTTTCCAGACTTTAAATTTGGGGGGGTTTGGGGACATCCAAGTTAGGATAATTGCCCGTGCGGTGTAGAACAAGGTCTCTTCAAGGAGAGTAATTTGTGCCGTTTTCCAGTAATCCACATCTGGAATCCCAAGAAGACATAATTTGGGGTCTACTTATGGGGATAATTTAGGTAATTTTACATATTTTAGAATAATTTTACAATTATTCTATGTTAACTGTCAGAAGTGCTTATACATTTCAATTTGGTATAAAAATCCAAAAGAACAGTTTTACTTTCAGGGCATCTCCTTGACAGAAAAAGTGGGGAACTTTTGCTCTACTCTGTAGAATTAGAGCTTTTAGAAATAGGAAGAATAGTGCGTAAACATTTTCTACAAACGAAATGCACAAAATCCAAAGAAATTTCCAAAATGTTTTTTTTTTTGTATATTTCAATCAAAAATCCAGTGAAATCTCCAGAAAAGTTACAGTTAAGTCTGTTATCTTGTAGTACAGTTTTGTCTGAAAAAAAGCATACATGATGGTCCCTAGTTCTAGTAGGTTTTCCTACTACAACACTACGCCAAAACACCTGAAAATTCCTCTGGCAAAAAGGCAAAACTGACTGTCACTGAAAAAAGTTACAATAATGGTTGATGCTGCCTTTCTTACTTTATCTCTTGGTCATCTGTGGCAGACCCAATTGCGGTTGGTGGCCAGCTGAAAGGTTTTATATCACAAGCAGAGACATTTAAGAAGCAGCACCTACAATGCCAGCAACCTTTTACTTAAAGTTTAGTTCTTTGAAAAGACTAATTTTGCAAGACCTGTACATTGTAAGATATTTCTCTAGTAAGTTGCATTTAAGTAAATGTAAGAAGTAGATTTTGGTAACCTCCTGACCTCTTTTTTAACTGTCTCTTTGCAAATATCTTTTTATACCGATGTCTCCACACCAATATGGTCAGTCCCTGATACGACTTTGAAAGCTAATTGCTGCTATGGTTTATTTTCCAGCCCGAATTGCAGACAGTCTACAAGGGAAAATACAAAATAGCTGAATCTACATTCTAAATCTACCTTTTTTCTTTGTATTAGCTCTAATAGTTCAGCAGACAAATGCTTTACATTTAGAAACACCCAGCCCATGAAGTTACAGGTTTAAATCCCCAGACTTACTTATAAAACGTGGGTTTTATTATTTTCTCAATGCTTGATAGGAAATAAATTGCAAATATTACTTTTGTTTTTGTATAAAAAGCAAATTTATGAAAATAAATGTGTTAAAAACAATACACTGTTAAATTTTTGCTCTGAAAGGCAGAATGCTGTAACATGATCTGTGAGTAACAAACATGGGTCTCTGTGCTGTTATATGATTGGCAGTCAGCTACTAGGGGGAAAGCAGGGTTGGCTTTCCCACAAGGCTGTTAATCATCACTTCCGTGTGCAATATTTTTTACGTACACTTCCGATATTGAGCCCTATTGGAGCGCATACAATATGCACCATGGTCCCCTACAGTGAGAACAGACAGTAAAAGTCCCATAAAGTGAGAACAGATAGTAAAGGTCACACACATTCTCCCTCTTTCTTTTGCAGTCTCTATCCTCTATCTCTCTCTCCTGCAGTCTCTATCCTCAATCCCTCACACTCTGTCTCCCCTATCTCTCACATTCTCTCTTTCCTGCAGTCTCTATTCTCTCTATATCCACTATCCTTTATATATTCTCTATCTCTCAAACAGCCTCTATCTCTCCCACTTTCTCCTTCAGTCTCTATCCTCTCACACACTCTCTCCTGCAGTCTCTATCCTCTACCTCTCACACACTCGCTCTTTCCTGCAGTTTCTAACTCACACACTCTCTCTCCTGCAGTATCTAACTCTCACACACGCTCTCTTCTACAGTCTCTATTCTCTATCTCACTGGGACATATAATATTGCCCGCAGCATGACTGGGACATAAAATAGTGATTATATATATATAAAAACATAAAATAGTGATTATATATATATATATATATATATATATATATATATATATATATATATATATATATATATAAATAAATACATAAAATAGTGATTATATATATATATAAATACATAAAATAGTGAATATATATTTTATGTCATGCCAGTCGTGCTATGGGCAAACACTAGTTATTTCTTGGATAAGCTCTACAGTACTGGTCCATGGCAGACCTGGAGAAAAGTCATGTGTACCAACACCCTTTGTTTGGCGCTTACGTGGTGAAGTTCTGGCGTTATATAGATGACCTATTTATCATCGGGGCATGGTGTATAAATAAAATTCTAATTATTATTATGGTAAAAATAAGATACCGGCATATTTCAATTGTAAGAAGAAATTCTTTGTTTAAATATTGAAATGTCTATGCTCACTTGTTTATGTGGGCAAGATGACTGGTCCAAACGCAAATTTCAACGCCACAGGAGTGACATTAACATTGCTTTGGCTAAGCTAAGTAGTGGTATGATCTTCCTGTAGCTTCCTATTTTTGTGTGGCTAAACATCAGGTCTCTGATCTGCGTGGGATGGTGATTGACCACGTCCCACCGTTACAGCAAGGTGGTGACCACCATAATGCCCTCCTGCGCAGGGAAGCATTTTGAATTTTTTCATGTTATAAACAGTACAGCCCAAGGGTTTAAATGTCAATCTTTCATGCTTTCTCCCTAAGAAAAAGGGTTGCTTGTTTTTATTGATGGTGTATAAATAAAATTCTAATTATTATGTCGGTAATGTATTAACAGATTGTGGTTCGGCTATTTAGGGGTTATCAATCCTCACAATGATGCTAGTGTTGTAAGCTATCTATGTATTTATCCCCCTTGTATGACTTTATTGTATTTTAATTATGTACAGCGCTGCATCCCCAAGTGGCGCTATATAAATAAACATATATTCAGATATATTTAGTTTTGCCACTAGATGGCAATCATTTTCTGTCTTTAGCCTATTTAAGGGCCTGTTTACTCTGTTTGCCTGTTTGTATATGTCTGATGAAGGTGCATCGCACTGACATCACATGGTGTTGGACTGATGTCTGAATAAAACACTGTTTGTAAGACTGGTGTGCACAGTGTTGTTTCATTGATTGTGCCAACAGTGTGACTGGTACATTAAAGAGTGCCCAGAATAAGTGTGACTGGTACATTTAAGAGTGCCTAGAGTGAGTGTGACTGGTACATTTAAGAGTGCCCAGAGTGAATAGTGTGACTGGTACATATAATAGTGCCCACAGTGTGACTGGTAAATTTAATAGTGCCCACAGTGTGACTGGTACATATAATAGAGCCCACAGTGTTACTAGTACATATGATAATGCCCACAGTGTGAATGGTACATATAATAGTGCTCACAGTATAACTGGTACATTTCAGTGTCTTTCCAGCTGTTCCCCAGCTCCCACAGCCACTAGTGAACCCACCCACTGTTGGGGGTGCTGGGAGTTGTAGTTTGAAAAAAATAATCTGGAAAGATTATGAGTTTACATTCAGAGCACCTCCCCCAGGAAAAGCTGTTCTGCAGTAGATCAGGCTCCCTTACCTCTTCCAGGAACAGTGACAAACAGTGTTCCTGCAATATGGGTTTGCCTGGTAGTGCAATTGGAGGTGTTAATGTAAGAGAATTTTCAGTGCTAAGTGCTGCATGAGGTGGCAGACCAGCAGGTAGGGCAGAAATTAGAGGGGACAATTTCACAGGTGCCCATGCGAACCCGCAAACTTGTCTTCTTCTGCTCTGCTTAGCACTTTTCAAAAAAGCCATTTAATGCACCTTGTGACAAGCCTGGCCTTCCTAATCCTATATAAACTATATATACACAATGATGGAAGATTTTTAATGTCAGCTAATGGATGGCTATATGGTCACGCAAAAGATTTACAGCAAATCACAATGCAAAATGAAATGTTATTGGCCTATTACATTGAAGTTGTGATTCCCCCTCACACTATCAGACTGTACTGAGAAAGAAGGGGCAGTGACCAGTGGCAGGAAATGCCACCTGTATGAAAACACGACACTTGTGTGAAACTAGATAGGAGTCAAGTTGGCCTAGGGGAGATAAAAGTATAAATCCAGCCCTGGGGGGCAAGGCTGCACCTTCATTTATCTGCTGTGCACTAGAGAGCATGTGAAATGGTGGAAAACAAAGAGGTGGATTATGGGAGCTGACCACTAGTACCAACAGGTTAATTTCATAAATCATCCAACAGCCACAGCAAAGGGAGAGGTAAGACAGAGCTTGTTGTATATTTTTTAATGTGATGGGTCTATTGGGACAATGTTGTACAGTAACTGGTAACTTCAGTTCCCATTTAATGTTAAAAATATAGGGGGTTCAGATTACAGATTTTATAAAGAGAATCGACAAACTCAATTTATCATTAGACTTTATCACTGCTGAATGTTACAAAATGCTACACTTACTTTCTTTCTTGTTAAGTACTGAGCAGCTCATTGCACATCTGTCCTTTAGTTCTACTATTCTGCTGAACATGTTTTCATTGCCACTCTTATTCTCTGATCTCAGACACCATCTCTCGACAAGCCCACCGGTGAGATCCACCAGAGCATCAGCCACTTGCCCAGCCCATAAAGCTTCATAGCAACCATGTAACCTGCAAACAGAAAAATTAAAAGCAGCAAAACTTTAAATATTTATAATAATCATACATATTCTTGTTAATAAGTAAATATATGCTTGCAGTTATTGTGGTAACGTTTGTTGATCATCTCCTTTTCATCTCATTTCATGTACATTTAGGTCAATGAGGGGTTAATATAAAACTTGGTTTTAAAAAGGAAGGGAGATGAGGTATTGCTCAAAACCCTTAAAATGGTGACATGATGCCACGAATTGCGTTGAGCAGACCTTACTGCTGAGGTGATAACCGTTGAACTCCCACTGGCTGCAATATGCAGCATTATATTCTTGGATAAGAAACCGTGTGGGAGAAAGAACAGACAGCTGACATGGCGATTAATCTTTGAGGTGTTGAGTAGGATGCTTGTTCCACAGGTACTGTCTGTTTGCTTTACATTTTATTATCTATTATTTATTTATGAGCTATTAGAGCTCAACATTTGTTGTCGAGATGTATGGTGGCATAGAATCAATTTCATCAGTTTAAACAATCTTCACTAAATCAAAGATTTATTTACTTTGGAGTGCGACTCTCAACTTGCTTTTCTGTTGTGGACTATTATCCATGGAGGGTTGGATACCAGAGGAGTGAGCACCTACGGGTTGGACAAGAGTGCATTGGGCCGTTTTTTAATTGAGAAACACGCCTAGCCCTTACAGCAGTTTACAGGTTTAATATGTACAATTAAATAAGCTACTAAATGGAACAGCAGTCAAACAATCATACTTAGCATATGCTTTCTCCAGCAGTGGAAGCCAAAATGCTCCTTGATCTTGACAGTGTGCAAAGCAGAGCTGGTTTCCTAAGCATGGAAGATTATCATCAATAGTTACTTCTACCCAACGGCCAAACCGCCAGAATCGGCAAGTGAATTTACCTAAATAATCAGGATCAGTCCAGGTACACTGATCAGTTGGGATAACCTGTTAGAAAAATAAATACAACATGTAAGGTGCAAAAAGAAAAGGAAAAGATGTAGACAAAGGTAAGAGACTGATAGAAAGGAGTAGGGTATGGATATAGAAAACAACAAAAGAAGGCACCACATAGCAGTGTGAAATAATTTAAAGGAACACTAAACTCATATTAAATAAAAAAATAACTAAGTGCCATCCGTTTCTATTATTAACTAAGTGGCTCTGTCCCGACCACGCGCCCTATCTTGTGCGCATGCACGCCAATTCAAAAGATAGGGCGCGCGATCGGGACAGAACAGCTGTTAGAGCAGGAGCGGCTGCGAGTGGAGCGGTGTGTAAGGTAAGTTCCAGGTCCCCCGATCGTCCTATTATTCACAGGGAGGTGAGAATAAGCGTTCTCACCTCCCTGTGAATAATAGAAACAGATGCCACTTAGTTAATTTTTTAGGTTTAGTGTTTCTTTAACAACAAACAGAAATAGAGAAAGTAAATTAAAAAAAACCCAAAAAAGTCTTTACCTGACCAGGCAGCCAATCACATTTTTGCAGTGACGTGCAGGCACATATAAACCAGCAATCTCCTAGAATTCCTTGTTTTCCCAAACTCTGCTTTAGTTTTTCTGGGAATAAAGTTGGTGATTGGCAAATATCCTGAAATAACATTATTTGTGTACTGGATTTACCACTGTAATTGACCAACAACAACCAAGTAGTAACTAGCTTTAAACAATTTAGATTTGTTAAAATAATGAAACAAATGTGAGCACATATTATTTGCATTTTTAAAGGGGGTGGTCTCCATACAAGTGGCCTTTATTAAAGGGCATCTATAGTGAAAAAAACACATTGCCCCATTGCAAAGCTAAATTAATGTACTCTGTGCTGCCTCTCTCCTAACTCTGTCAGTGACTCTGTTTTTCCATGGTGTCAGATCTCAGCACTCCCCCCTTCCCCTCTTATTACTTCCTCCATGTCTAAACAACAGTTGAAAAACACACCCATGCACAGTGGCCAAGCTCTCCTGGAGACACGAAAAGTAAAGACACTCTTGGGGTTGGGATTATAGAACATACGGAAAGAAAGGGGAAAAAGTTCATTTTCCCACTATAGATATCCTTTAAAAGGAGCACTCCTACCTTTATTATGACTCTCATGCTTCTAGTTGCAGTCAGAGCTGTGACCTAACAAGCTATTCAAGAAAAAAAAAAGAAAATGTTTTCTCTCCCAATGGTACCCATAGGGAGAGAAAAGGACAGATACATGGTTGCAGGTTTGTAAGTAGATTCACAATGGATTATTTTTTTTGGTGGATGGGGCTTATGACACAGCTCATCATGTGCCTGTCAGACTCAAGAAACGTTAGACAAGGAAGTAACTTTTTAAGCCTTTATCATCCTAGGCTTGTTTGAAAGGTAAGAGAGAGATGTTTTCAATAGAGGGCATCAGAAAACAAAACACCTTGATATAAAAAAGTAATTTGTGTCTCTCATTTTTAAGTGAATGCTGGGAAATGTATCTTTCTAACATGGGGTTTGTGCATTATTTCCCATCATTTCAGTATCGCACAGTGTGGTCACATTTCATGTCTACTAGTAATCTCTAGCTAATCTTGTTACAGTACATATTAGGCAGGGGAGCATGTAATTTAAACCATGAAGTATGGCTAGACAGTGCACATGCAGTTATCTTATTTAGTTCTTTAGGGATAATTTAATCTTTAATGCCATTTACTGGGATAATACATATGTGAGACAGGTAACCAATATTTGGGTGTCACCTAATACACCAGGATTCTTTCAGGTCTTCACCTTCCTACTGCTCCATACCCAGCAGTATAAGAGGATAATGTTGCGATAAAGCACTTGTTGATGCAGTAGCTACACTGCACGGTGTCCCTTCCTGAAAAATTATATACGTATCATAATACATATGTGAGGTTATTTTTTTTAGATTTTAGTTCGGCAATTAATTCTGTTCAGCCTTATATGCTGATCTCAAAGTTAATACATTTAGGTGTTCATTTGAGATTATGTAACTGGGTTAAGGATTTTTTAACAAACAGACAACGCTACATAACTTATAATAATCAGGTATCCAGCACCAATATTATAAATGTGGGTGTGTCTCAGGGATGTGTCTTGAGCCCATTTTTGTATTCTTTATTCACATGATTGTGAATAAAGTCAAACTGTTATTAAATATGCTGATGACACCACTGTTTTGGGGCTGATAAATAACTGAGGAGAGTGACGGTTGCGAGGAAGTAACAAAATTAAGCTGGTGGTTCGCTGAAAAACAAATTGCTGGTGAATTCAGCAAAAACAAAAGAATTAATTATAGATTACCGTAAGACAAATAGACGTGATTTCCACTCCCATGTACTTACCAGAGGTCTTCGCCACGTAATACTGTCACTAAGCAAAGACAATGGAGTGCCCCCTCCATTCACCAAGGAAGAAATGTTAGCTGGGAAATCCAAATCAACAAATAGTCCAGGCAAGGGAGGTGACATTTCCCTTAGAGGAAGAAAATTATTTACAAGACAAGTTATTTTGGAGCTTCTGCTCAAGAAAAAAACTTTGAAAAACAGTTTGAAAAACAAAATTTTTACCTATGGAAAATATTGTAGACATAACAATGTAAAGCCTGGTATACACAGGCAATTTTTTATTCCTGATTATTCCATGGTTTAATAATTTGATTGGATTACACAGGGATTAAAAGGAATTTTTACTTAGCCAACCTATACTAGTGAGGCTGGATGCCATGAGATGAAAAACGTAAAAGCATTTTAAACTCCAAAACGCCATGTCCAAAAATTACATTAGGTAAATTGACAAAATTACATTAGGTAAATTGACAAAATTACATTAGGTAAATTGCTTTCTTGAGTATTTTTGCAATGTGCTTTCATTATTTTATTTACATAATTTTGACGATATTTACATTTTTATGTGTGATATGGTAGCAGCATCACCAGATCTCCTGTGCTTCCTGGTCTGAAACCCTGATTCAGAGGCCATTTCCCTTGCAGGCCCCCCTTGGCCCCTTCCCTTGCAGACCCCCTACTTGCCGGCACCATGGCCCTTCACATTCGTGGGCCCCTGTTGCCCCTTCCCTTCATTGGGCCCCTGTGGACCCTTCACTTGGGGGCCCCAGGGGCCTTCACACTCGTGATCCCCTGTTGCCCCTTCCCCTCATTGGGCCCCCATGGACCCTTCCCTTGTAGCCCCATGGCCCTTCCTGGGCCCTGTGTCCCCTCACACTCACGGGCCGCCATCACTTTGTAGGGCTCTGTGGACCCTTCCCCATTGTGAACCGTCCACTTGTAGGCCCCCTCTGGCCCCTTCCAGACTCGCACCTCAGACCCATAACCCCCCTACCCCCTACATGAAAAATGTGTAAAAATGGCCTTGCTCACTTAAACTTTCTGCACATGCGTGCAAAATACAAGGGACAGTGGATTAGTCGGAGACTTCAGTGAGAAGCCTGCAATGGAGTGATCGGCAGTAAGTTATCTTCTGCAAGTTTTACTGAAGAACAGGAGGTAAGACATAGCTCCATTACCTCCTTTTAAGAAAATGGGTGGACATACCCTTTAAATAGAGGTAATTATTTTTTCTGTCTATAGGGAGAACGCTTTTACATTAGGATTAAAATTAAAAAAAAGTTTAGTTCTCCTTTAATCTCTCTCGGCTTAATGAGACACTACTAGAGAAAAACTGAAGCATGTATCCTGCTTTGTTTCACTCATTGGAAAGTAGTATCAGAAATTGTGTGATACACTGTTCGTAAGTAGCTTTTGTGTGATACAACCCTACCTGCTGCATATGCACATAACCACTGCTATTTACCATATGACACAGCTTTGAAAGAAAATTTAAAAAATGAAGCTTAATCCATGGCCTTTCCATACACAAGCATTATTCCATTGTCACAGCATCGTTCCATTGTCACAGTAATATCATTCCATTGTCACAGCATTGTTCCATTGTCACAGTAATATCATTCCATTGTCACAGCATTGTTCCATTGTCACAGCATCGTTCCATTGTCACAGTAATATCATTTCATTGTCATAGTAATATCATTCCATTGTCACAGCATCGTTCCATTGTCACAGTAATATCATTCCATTGTCACAGCATCATTCCATTGTCACAGTAATATCATTCCATTGTCACAGCATTGTTTCATTGTCATAGTAATATCATTCCATTGTCACAGCATCGTTCCATTGTCACAGTAATATCATTCCATTGTCACAGCATCGTTCCATTGTCGCAGTAATATCATTCCATTGTCACAGTAATATCATTCCATTGTCACACTAATATCATTCCATTGTCACAGCATTGTTCCATTGTGACAGCATTGTTCAATTGTCACAGTAATATCATTCCATTGTGACAGCATCGTTCAATTGTCACAGTAATATCATTCTATTGTCACAGCATCGTTCCATTGTCACAGTAATAACATTCCATTGTCACAGCATCATTCCATTGCTAGGGTTAGAGATGTGCTGGTCAATTTGCTGTGCAGGACAGATGTCCTAATTATATTGGAGTTTAACAAGGGAATCTGCTGATCTGACATTTTTCCTCTCTCTCTCTCTCTCTTCCAACAGGTATGCATTCTATAGCCTTTCCTCCTGTGCCCCTTTTGTTATTTGTGACTGTTAAATTCATATATCTGGTAAGCACTCCATAGCCTTTCCTCCTGTGCCCCCATTGTTATTTGTGACTATTAAATTCATATATCTGGTACGCATTCCATAGCCTTTCCCCCTGTGCCCCGCTGGTTAACAAATCTACTGTCATTCATGATCTCTTCCTCTCTAATAATTTTCACCTTCTTGCCCTTACTAAAACCTGGCTTTTAGTAAGGGCTCTGCTATCGAGGCCTCCCTTGCTCATATTGGGCTCAGATTTTCCCATTCACCTCACTCTTCCAGTCGTGGTGGGGGTGTTGGCCTTTTACTTTCCACCTCCTGTCGATTTACTAACAACTACCTCCCCACCTGACCTTTCATTCACCTCTTTTGAGGCTCATTCAATTCAGCTCTCGCACCCCTTGTCCTTACGAGTAGCTGTGGTGTACAGTCCGCCGTCTACAACATCTCCGTCTGCATTCCTCTCCAACTTGGCTTACTTTCTTTCTCTCTGCTGACTGTCATGTTCTTATTCTGGGGGACTTCAACTGTCACACTGATGACTCCTCCCCCTCCTGGCCCTCTCGCTTCTTACAATTTACCTCCTCGTTCTATCTTCCGCAATGGACTAATGCTAGTACTCACAAGGATGGCCACTTCCTGGACCTAGTGTTCACTAAAAACCTCTCTGTCTTGTGTTTTTAATCTAACCCATTCCTGCTTTCTGATCATCATCTTTTTACTTTTCAGTCCCTCCATCTTGTGCGTCTGTCTGTAATACTACATCCATAGATCTCCCAGCACTCGCCTCATCCCTGTCCTCTAGTCTCTCCTCCCTTCTGACAGTTGATTACCCTGACTCGCTTGCTAATTCCTATAATTCTGTCCTGACTAACACAATAGACTCTTTCGCCCCCTTGCATTCCCTCAGTTGAGGAACCTCTAATCTTCGTCCGTGGCTCAACCCCACTTCCCGTTTTATATGCAGGTACGCGCATGCTGTTGAACGTGTGTGGAGAAAGTCCCGCACAAAGGCTGACTTTCTCCATTACAAGTTCATGCTGCAATGTCTCGGCTCTGGGCTCCTGCTAGCAAAACAGAACTAATACCGGAAACTTATCAATAACAACAAATCAAACCCAGGTCGCTTGTTCTCCATCTTCAACTCCCTTCTGCGCCCCTCTCCCACTGACCCTCTCCTTTCTCCGCACTTTCCCCAGGACTTTGCGTATTACTTTCAGCATAAAGTGGAGTCCATCCGTGTGCAGATATCTGATCCTAGGGATGACTCTCAGATTATGTTGCCCTCTCCTCCCTCAGCTGTTCTTGGATCTTTTGCTCCTGTGACCCATTTAGAAGTTTCTCTCCTGCTTCTATGATGCCCACTCACGACCTGTCCTCTTGATCCCATGCCCTATGTATTACTGAAGCACTGTAATCATGTGCTTACCCCTATACTCGCCAACACATTCAATGCCTCCCTTACATCTGGAATTTTCCCTTCCGTCTTTAAGCATGCCCATGTTAAGCCCATACAAAAAAAGCTGGACCCCACGTTTAGCCAATTACCGCCCAGTCTCTTTCTTACCGATAGCCTCTAAACTGCTAGAACGGTTAGTCTAGTTAGTTAGTTAGTATTGCTAACTACCTTCATGCTCATAACCTATTGGATCCTTTGCAATCTGGATTCCGTCCTGCGCATTCCATCGAGATGGCCCTGTGTAAGGTTGTGAATGATCTGCAGGTTGCAAAGGCCAATGGTCACTTTTCTATTCTTATCCTCCTTGACCTCTCCTCTGCTATCGACAGTCGATCATTCCCTCCTTTCCATCTCCTCCTGGATGTCTCAACGCTACCTCAAATTAAAACTTTCTAAAACTGAACTGATCGTTTTTCCACCTAAACCTGGTCATGTCCCATCTTTCTCGATCTCTGTTAAAAATACCCCAATTTCCCCTATCCAATCTGCAGGCTGCCTAGGGGTAATTATTGACTCCTCTCTCTCCTTTTCTAGCCACAATAACTAAGTAAGAGAAATGTAGCTCCGCACAAGGAAGGAAGACCAGGACTAATTTATAAGTGAACACACGGCTTTATTCCATCTCTGCCTGAAGCATTTCGGACCATGCGGTCCTTTATCATAGGCCTATGATTAAGGACCGCATGGTCCGAAACGCATCAGGCAGAGATGGAATTAAGCCATGTGTTCACTTATAAATTAGTCCTGGTCTTTCTTCCTTGTGGTCCGGAGCTATGTTTTTCTTACTTGGATCCACGGATTGTTGGGTTAGCGACGGGCCTGGGGCATCCTGCACCTAGGTCACCTGGGAGTATGGGTAAGCATCTGTAATATTTGAAAAAAACTTTTGATTGTTCCATGCAGGAATTGGTGGAGCGAAGGGTCTGGGGTCTTCTACACCCGGACCATCTCCGTTAATAAGTAAGCCCCGCCACTTAGATTGAAGGAGCAGAGTCTTTTTGTGTATTTATTAGCCACATTAACTATGTTGCAAAACCTGCCGCTTCTTCCTTCGCAATATAGCCAAAATCTGCAGGTTCCTTTCTCTCCTGGCCACCTCTATGCTTATGCATGCTCTCATCCTATCGCGCCTGGACTATTGCAACCTAATACTTTCTGGTCTTCCTGCTTCCCACCTCTCTCCCCTTCAGTCTATACTGCCACACGTATTGTTTCGCTCTCTAATAAACCGGATCCCAAATCTCCTCTGTACCAGACAACAATCTGGCTCCCCGTTAAACAGCGGATTACGTACAAAATCCTTGCATTTAAATCCCTTCGCTCTGCTGCTCCTCCTTATATTTCCTCTCTAGTCTCCCCATATATTCCTGCCCGTACCCTCCGCTCAACGCAGAACCAGCTGCTATACAGAACCCCCACTCGTACTGCTTCCTCTCACCTTAAACCTTTTTCTCTTGTAGCTCTCATCCTCTGGAATTCTATTCCCCTCTCTCTACGTCAAGAAACCTCAATTAGCAGGTTTAAATCTAGCCTTACATCCTACCTATCTGGTAACCAGCACAGTATTTGATTGTTTTATTTATGTACTGAACTATGTATTTGTGACCCTTGTATGAATTTATTGTATTTTAATACTGTACAGCTCTGCGTCCCCAAGTGGCACTATATAAATAAACATATACATACATACATTGTCACAGCATCATTCGTTCCATTGTCACAGCATCGTTCCATTTTCACAGTAATATCATTCCATTGTCACAGCATCATTCGTTCCATTGTCACAGTAATATCATTCCATTGTCACAGCATCAGTTCCATTGTCACACATCTCATCTAATAACATGCTACTGAAACCTAATAGAAAGGAATTTTCTTGACTCCTTATCAGATAGAATTCAAGATCAGTGATCTATAAAATGACATCAGAAAGGGTACCCAGTGGAGTCACATCACACAGACCTTCGCAATCGAGGCCTACCTTTACAGTGAAAGCTAGTTCCCAGTTGTTGAAAGGAGGGGCGGAGCGTTCCAGACATGAGATCAGCCATGTGATCAGAGGTGGAGAAACTGCTGCTCAGCCATATTATAGTCCCAGGAAGAGATCCAATGTGAAATTAGTATCTGGTTGGTTTTACGTGTAAAAAGCATAGTAAATAATGCAGGAGTGTGCAGTACACGAGAAAGCTTATAAAACATGTTGATTTTGTTTTGTTTCAGAACTGTGTGTGTAAGGCTGAGAGAACCATGTTGTCTTTACTGTAATTGCTTTTCTGTGTGAATGAGATATAGATAGTTTTTGCTGTGTGGCTTCAGGAATATATGTATATGTACACTTTTCAGGGAGCACAGTGGATGGTGGTGTCTGGTTTAGGAGTGTGGGGAACATGGTGTTGGTTATGGGGTTTCAGGTGTGAGGGGCACAGGGAAACGGTGTTGGCAATGGGGGTTCAGGTGTGGGGCACAGGGTAGCACATGGTGTTGGGTATGGATGTTCAGGTGTAAGAAGCACAGGGTGGCACATTGTGTTAGTTATGGGGGTTCAGGTTTGTGAGGCACAGGGAAGCACATAGTGTTGGCAATGGGGCCCAGGGAAGCACATGGTGTTGGCTATGGGTAGTTCAGGTGTGAGGCTCAGAGATGCACATGGTAAAGGAAATAGGGGTTCAGGTGTGTGAGGCTCATGGGAGCATGTGTTGGCAATGGGGTCCAGGTGTGAGGCTCAGGGAAGCGCACTGTGTTGGATATGGGGGTTCAGGTGCTTGGGACTTGAGGAATCCCATGTATTTGGCTATTGGGGTTCAGGTGTGTGAGGCACAGCGGAGCACATGGTGTTGGCTATGGTAGTTCAGGTTTGTGAGGCACAGCAAAGTACATATTGGCAATGGGGTTCAGGTGTGTGAGCCTCAGAAAAGCACATGGTATCGGCAATAGGGGTCCAGGTGTGGGGCACAGGGAAGCACATTATGTTGGCTATGGAGGTTTGTGTGTTATGCTCAGGGAAGATGACGGTGTTGGCTATGGGGTTTCAGGTGTGAGGCTCAGAGAAGCTCATGGTATTGGCAATAGGGGTTTAGGTGTTTGAGGCTCAAGAAAGCATTTGTTGGCTATGGGGGTCCAGGTGTGTGAGGCTCAGGGAAGCACATGGTGTTGGATATGGGGGTTCAGGTGTTGACACACTGGGAAGCACATGGTGGTGGCAATGGGGTTTCAGGTGTGTGAGGCTCAGGACAGCACATGGTATTGGCAAATGGGTTCAGGTGTGGGGCACAGGGAAGCACATTGTGTTGGCTATGGAGGTTTAGGTGTGGGAGGCACAGGGAAGCACATGGTGTCGGCTATGTGGGTTTGTGTGTTCTGCTCAGGGAAGATGATGGAGTTGGCTATGGGGATTCAGGTGTGTGAGACCCAGGGAAGCACATGGTGTTGGCTATGGGGGTTCAGGTGTGAGTCTCAGAGAAGCACATGGTATTGGCAATAGGGGTTCAGGTGTCTGAGGCTCATGAAAGGTGTAAGAGGCACAGGGAAGCACATAGTACTGGCAATGGGGTTCAGGTGTGGGGCACAGGGAATCACAAGGTGTTGGCTTTTGAGGTTCAGGTGTGTGAGGCTCAGGGAAGCGCATAATGTTGTCTATGGGGGTTCAGGTGTCAGGCGCATAGTATTGGCAATTGGGTATTCACGTATGGGGACGAAAATATCTGCTGGTGTGTACCCTGCCTTAGAATGGTTGCACTTTTAGCATTTTTTGCTGTGGAGTACCTGTACCTTCCTAATTTTAAAGTCACAGTGCTCACTCATATTAATGGGCTATAACGTAGGAACTAGCACTACCTACTGAACATTATTCTGTAATGTTTTTCAGATGAAGAACCTGGCTAAGATCGACCATGTTTACTGCGCCAGAGTTCGGTCTGAAAAAAAAGAAAAAGGTAAAATCACCAAAGGGGCTACATCATTATAAAACTCAAAGTAGTTCAATGTAAATCCTATCAACAAACACTCATTACACCCCTCCGTTAACCCTTTAATAGTTAAACTTAAGGAAAAAAACATGGCGCAGAGCTACAAAGGGAGGATAATGAAGTGAACTTGATCTCAGCACAGATCTGTACAATGTATTTCGCAAAAGTATACCTATTTAAAGGGGAATGATGGAGGGTAGATCATTGTCTCAACATGGAGATACAGATGTTCTACAAAGCTACCATCCAGATAATTAAAAGTCGATCTGCTGGTGGATGTATAGCATTAAATATTATGTTTCACATGAGCATTTCCAGGCTACAATCCATTAACAAACTTTTGTTCCATAAGCAGGACAGTCATAAAGCTATTTTTGCAATACTTACCTTTCTCAGTCCAGGAGACACATTGGGTACCTGGGTGTATAGGAAAGGTAAGTTCCATCTAATGTCATTGTTCTACATAATATTGAGCTATAGGAGATTTACAGGATTTACTCCCATCGCCGGCTGGCTCAGAGAAGGGATGTACACAATTTTCTGCAGGGAGTTTGTTCTCCCTGAAGTACACCTACGCAACCTTGGGACTTAACATTGGTCATTATAGCTCTCCGATTCCCTCCCTTTGAGTCAATTTCCTTGACTCTTATATCCAGGAAAACCGTTTTTCAGTTGACTATTCCCTTAATATGAAGAGCCTCAGAATTGGCGGCCCTCCGATAGAAACAAGGTGGACTGCACTCCAAAGTTGAACGTTTATTTCAAGCCAAACATCAAACAGCAATACAACGTTTCGAGGGTAACACCCCCTTCATCGGGTGATGTGAGCAACACAGTGTAAGTTTAAATAGCTAAGTGCTGATGCAGAGAACCGCCCCCTAGGGTGTGTGTTAAAAAGTAAAATCAAAGAACGACAGTACAATAGTACCTAGTACATATACCTAGGAGTGATAAAATCACAAAAGTGAGTGGGCTAAGTTACAGCCCTAATGCTGGAATAAAGTGCACATAGTAATAAATAGCTAAAATAAATAAAACCTATAAGATGCCCCAATATAAATAGCAAACATATTAGTGTACACTGGTTTAAAAAAGTGTAAAGTGCCTAGTTAGTGCATTGATAAAAGCATACATATAAATAACATTCTTATCTGGCATCATTGTTTCTATAAAGAGGAAGTTATCTAAAGCAGAAAGACAGCTCACCAACAAGTACATTACACCCCATTACAGGGGACCCCCACGCCTGGAATTAAGAAGGAGATAGATAATGTTATTTTGGAACATTTAATTTGGGGATTATCGATAAACATGTAAAGATTTCTTAATATGTGATAATCCACGGACTCCGGTTCTATTCTCCTACCTAAAATTCATAAGAGTTTAACCTGCCCCCCAGGCTGTCCTATTGTATCTGGTGTGGACTCTTTGTTGCACCATTAGGCATTTATATGACTCATTCCTTCAGCCCATAGTACAGATTGACAAAAAATGCCTGAAAGACACGACTTCATTTCTTAGGCATCTTAAGGATATTACAGATTTCACTGAAAATAAACTTTTTGTACTATGATAAGGCATTATATACCTCAATCCCGCATGATGAAGGGCTATTGCGTGGAACACGCACTTTTATATATATGTATATTTTCATCCTTGACTTACTTACCATCTGCCTTAAAAATAATTTTTTCCGTTTTAAACACTCGTGGTACTACAGGCCCAGGAACCAGTATGGGCGCAAATTTTGCGCCAGCGTATGCTAATTTTGTTGTCACCTATTTTGAAACTCGATCATGTTTACTAATGATTTGTACAACAGCATGTACAGCATTATGTAAGGTCATTGATGAGTGTTTTTTTATCTGGGACGGTGAACCTCATTACTTCTTACTTTGTTAGATTTATCAATATGTTCACCCTACACTAATTCACATTACATTACGATTTCCACAGTGTAAGTTATCTGGATGTATTAGTCTCTAAAAAAGATAAACATAGTCACAGACCTTTACATTAAGGATACTGATAGGAACAACATGCTCTTAGCTTCCAGCCACATGCTGAGAGTGTTCACTAAGGGACTACCACTGAGTCAATTTCTTAGAATTCGTAGAATTGTACAAGAGATGATAGGTGCAAAATCAGAATGGAGGAGATGAAAAGGAAATTCCTAGCCCGTGGCTATAAACAAAGCAACTATCTAGTGATCTAGCTAGGGCCTTAGCGTCCATAGAGATTCCCTACTACAAGAGAAAAGGCCACTCCGACATGATAGGGTTCCATTTGTATCTACTTACCATACCCTATCCAAAAGCATCCAGAAAATTGTCAGAGATAATGGCGAATTATGCAATCATCCGGAGTATGGAACCCATTAAAAATCCCATTTTTTCATACAGAGAGCCAAAACTTGGTAATGAACTTACACACTGACCTGTTGTCATCCCCAACCAGTACCCATCATTCATAGGGAGTCCACAAATAGAACATATCCCTGTCTAACTGCCAGGCCTGCAATGCTATCATAGCAGGTAAAAGTATCTCACATCCCCTAAAAGGAACGAAATCAAATTGAGGGACTTTGCCACTTGTAGAACCAGTGTATCTACCTGCTCAAAATGCCCGTGTGGCAAGCATATGTAGGGAAAACTAAAAGAGATACGGCTGAGAATTGGGGAGCACAAACGTGACATCACCAATTATGATGGCACAGAAAAAACTAAGATATGAGACGTCAGTTAGTAAGCACTTTCACCCAATAGACACAGAGCCTCACAACTCAGATGGCTCACTTTGGAAGTAGTTACCAAAGAACCGAGGGGTGGAGATCATAACATTAAACTTTTACAAAGGAATGCTTTTGGATACATAAATTACAGACATTATCTCCCCAAGGTCTTAATGAGGAAATTAATTGGTCCGCGTTTTTGTAATCACCCTTTAGCTATGATTGCTTAGGATCGGTTTGATATATCAGGCTTTCTCTGCTCTCTAATTTCCCATATATGCTATTGTGTTATTGATACATTGTAATGTGGTCCTGCAACACAGTTTCTCTCTCATTGTTTCTTTGTCTGCTTCCTTACGCCATCTAGTGGATTTTTTCTACCATGAACAAGGATCAGAAAGATTGCCTGCAGACAATGTTACGTTCGTGTTCTGGCATCATTGTTTCTATAAAGAGGAAGTCCAAGAAAGTAACATTGTCTGCAGGCAATCTTTCTGATCCTTGTTCATGGTAGAAAAAATCCACTAGATGGCGTAATGAAGCAGACAAAAAGAAACAATGAGGAGAAACTGTGTTGCAGGACCACATTACAATGTATCAATAACAACATAGCATATATGGGAAATTAGAGAGCAGAAAGCCTGATATATCAAACCGATCCTAAGCAATCATAGCTAAAGGGTGATTTACAAAAACGCGGACCAATTAATTTCCTCATTAAGACCTTGGGGAGATAATGTCTGTAATTTATGTATCCAAAAGCATTCCCTTTGTAAAAGTTTAATGTTATGATCTCCACCCCTCGGTTCTTTGGTAACTACTTCCAAAGTGAGCCATCTGAGTTGTGAGGCTCTGTGTCTATTGGTGTGAAAGTGCTTACTAACTGACGTCTCATATCTTTTAGTTTTTTCTGTGCCATCATAATTGGTGATGTCACGTTTGTGCTCCCCAATTCTCAGCCGTATCTCTCTTTTAGTTTTCCCTACATATGCCTTGCCACACGGGCATTTGAGCAGGTAGATAACATTACTGGTTCTACAAGTGGCAAAGTCCCTCAATTTGATTTCGTTCCCTTTTAGGGGATGTGAGATACTTTTACCTGCTATGATAGCATTGCAGGCCTGGCAGTTATGACAGGGATATGTTCCTATTTGTGGACTCCCTATGAATGACTGGGTACTGGTTGGGGATGACAACAGGTCAGTATGTGTAAGTTCATTACCAATAGTTTTGGCTCTCTTGTATGAAAAAATGGGATTTTTAAATAGGGTTCCATACTCCGGATCTGATTGCATAATTCGCCAATTATCTCTGACAATTTTCTGGATGCTTTTGGATAGGGTATGGTAAGTAGATACAAATGGAACCCTATCCATGTCGGAGTGGCCCTTTTCTCTCTGTAGTAGGGAATCTCTATTGGACGCTAAGGCCCTAGCTATATCACTAGATAGTTGCTTTTTGTTATAGCCACGGGCTAGGAATTTCCTTTTCATCTCCTCCATTCTGATTTTGCACCTATCATCTTCTTGTACAATTCTACGAATTCTAAGAAATTGACTCAGTGGTAGTCCCTTAGTAACACTCTCAGCATGATGGCTGGAAGCTAAGAGCATGTTGTTCCTATCAGTATCCTTAATGTAAAGGTCTGTGACTATGTTGTTATCTTTTTTAGAGACTAATACATCCAGATAACTTACACTGTGGAAATCGTACTGTACTGTGAATTTAAGTGTAGGGTGAACATTATTGATAAATCTAATAAGTCAAGAAGTAATGAAGGTTCACCGTCCCAGATAAAAAACACATCATCAATGTACCTTACATAATGCTGTACATGCTGTTTGTACAAATCATTAGTAAACATGAATCGAGTTTCAAAATAGGTGACAGACAAATTAGCATACGCTGGCGCAAAATTTGCGCCCATACTGGTTCCCTGGGCCTGTAAGTACCACGAGTTGTTAAAACGGAAAAAATTATTTTTAAGGCAGATGGTAAGTAAGTCAAGGATGAAATATACATATATATAAAAGTGCGTGTTCCACAGCCAATAGCCCTTCATCATGCGGGATTGAGGTATATAATGCCTCTATATCCATAGTACAAAACAGTTTATTTTCAGTGAAATCTGTAATATCCTTAAGATGCCTAAGAAATGAAGTTGTGTCTTTCAGGCATTTTTTGTCAATCTGTACTATGGGCTGAAGGAATGAGTCAATATAAATGCCTAATGGTTGCAACAAAGAGTCCACACCAGATACAATAGGACAGCCTGGGGGGCAGGTTAAACTCTTATGAATTTTAGGTAGGAGATATAGAACCGGAGTCCGTGGATTATCACATATTAAGAAATCTTTTACATGTTTATCGATAATCCCCAAATTAAATGCTTCCAAAATAACATTATCTATCTCCTTCTTAATTCCAGGCGTGGGGTCCCCCTGTAATGGGGTGTAATGTACTTGCTTGGTGAGCTGTCTTTCTGCTTCCGATAAGTATTCCTTGTAATCCATAACTACTGTGGCCCCTCCCTTGTCCGCCTTCTTAATGATAATCCCTTTAGTTTTTTTAAGATTTTGTAAGGTCTCAAATTCTTTTTTGGTTAAATTATAGTGGCGTGGTTTAGTGTGCCAAGGGAGACGTTTAACTTTCTGTTGGACAATATTGTTGAACGTATCAAGAGTGGGATTAGTGATGATAGGCAAGTATGTAGATTTCTTCCTAAATTGGCGTGGGGGAGCAGTACTTTTATTAAAACACATTTTTAATTTAAGGTTTCTAGTGAACCTAAACCATTCTTTTTGGAATTCAAATAGGCTCCCTGTGTGGGTTGGAACAAACCCCAAACCTTTATTAATAAGGGACTCCTCTTCTTGAGTTAGGATGTGTTTTGAGATGTTTATCAGTAGTGACTCCTGTGTACAGGGAATGTTACTTTCTTGGACTTCCTCTTTATAGAAACAATGATGCCAGATAAGAATGTTATTTATATGTATGCTTTTATCAATGCACTAACTAGGCACTTATACACTTTTTTAAACCAGTGTACACTATATGTTTGCTATTTATATTGGGGCATCTTATAGGTTTTATTTATTTTAGCTATTTATTACTATGTGCCTTTATTCCAGCATTAGGGCTGTAACTTAGCCCACTCACTTTTGTGATTTTATCACTCCTAGGTATATGTACAGGTACTATTGTACTGTCGTTCTTTATTTTACTTTTTAACACACACCCTAGGGGGCTTTCTCTGCATCAGCACTTAGCTATTTAAACTTACACTGTGTTGCTCACATCACCTGATGAAGGGGTGTTACCCTCGAAACGTTGTATTGTTGTTTGATGTTTGGCTTGAAATAAACGTTCAACTTTGGAGTGCAGTCCACCTTGTTTCTGTTTGATTGCCTTGTTCCCTGTGAAGTAGGGATATTGGACTTTTTTGCACCCACAGGGGGATTAGTGTGCATATGGACTATCTTTGATATATTTGGCTCTCCGATAGACCCTGCCTGCTTATGGTTCTTTCATGGCCGGACAATTCTACGGCCACACTTGTTAAAAGTGGTCTCTGCTTTCCATCTGAACCAGGATATCATTGTCCCTTCCTTTTACTTTCGTCCTTCCTCTCTTAAGGAAAGATGACTTCACACTTTGGATGTGGTCAAGGATCTTCACATTTTACGTAGCCCGGACTTAGGCCTTCAGATCTTCTCAGGCACTCTGTTCTCTTAGCAGGGCCATGCAGTGGCTCCAGAGCTTTGCCTTAGACCCTTGCGAGATGGATAAGATCAGCTATCCTACGCTGTTACCATCTTGCTGGGGCTGTTCCTCCCGAAAGGGTTGCAGCCCATTCAACAAGAGCCATGAGGGCTTTATGGACCGCACACAAGGAACATCAGTGGGTCATATGTGTCAGGCAGCAACTTGGTCGCCCATTACGTTAATAATATTTTTCCCAGTAACAAATGGCAGCAATCACTAAAAGGGTTAACTCCTCCCCCACTGCATGGACAGAAAACCTTTCTAAGTCCTCAGCTACCCATCAGCCTCTGTCTTTTTTCCTGTCCACTGCAAGGCTTACCTGGCCATTGTGGCCTTGTCCGGGAAGGTGTCTTTCCCCTCAGTGTGCAACTGCTGGGTTCTGCCTGTGGGGAGGATCCTGGGTGTGGATTGGCCATTTTTCCCTGCTGTGCAGTTGGAAGGCTTGGGTCCATTTATGCAGCTTGGGTCGTGTTTCTAGGCCGTTCCATCTGGAGTGTGTCCTCCTTTGTTAGGGAGATTTGCGGCATCTTCCAGGTGCGTCCTGGTAGTAAACGTCACATTTACAGGCCAGAAAGCTTTATTTAAAATCGGGAAGCGCGCTGTATCGGGGCCTAGGGAGCGTGCGGCTGCTAGGACTGGTGGTGGTTTTAGAGGGGATTTATGTCTAAGTACACGTTTGTTTTCTGGGTTGTCTTTTTCAGCCTCTCTTCATCTGAAAAAGCTTACAAGTCTTCAGAAAAAGATGCAAAAAATCCTGCAGAATCAGCTGAACAGTCGGCGGCAATGCCTTCTACCTCTCAGCTAGACACCCTTGTTTTCCTTCTCTTCCCTTTCCTCTCTCCTCTCCCTCCCCCCTCTCCCCTCCTTTCTTTTCCCCTTTCCTGGGGCATCGGGGCCTCTGGGTGTCTCTTTTACTGTCTCTCCCTCCTCTTCCTTCCCCCCTTCGTCCCTTTTCCTTCCCCTAACTCTAACCCTTCTCTCGAAAACCCATGACCACTGATTTCCACCCGCCCCGGCTCGAACAGGTTCGGGGCATCGGGCTCCTCTCAGTCCACTGTCTGTCCTAAAGCAGCTGTGGTAAGCGGCGTCAACGGAAACTCGCTAAAAAGCGTCGTCGGAGCTCTCCTCCAGCAGACATCTAGTTTCAGACTCTGAGTATTCTGAAGTAGAGATATCGGAGGATTCCGGCTCACCCTCATATGTTCAGTCTGAGGAGGAAGAAGGTTTTCCGGCTGAGTCTGATTTTGAGAAGAGAAGTAGAGCTGTGATACCTTTTATTGGCTAACTAATTTTTAAAAAAAATTTAGTTAGCCAATAAAAGGTATCACAGCTCTACTTCTCTTCACTTCACTGGCTAACATGGTACAAACCTCAACTATTGCTCTGATTTTGATCTATCCCTTATAGAACCTCTCTTCAAAGCTGTAAGAAGTACATTTCCCTATCTAGAAAACAATCAAAGCCTTCTGTGGCACCATTAATTAATGGGGATAAGTAAGTTACGGAGGATGGCGATAAAGCAAATGTCTTGAATACTTGTATACAGAATGTCAACTGGGATAATGTATTATGAGGTAAAGGTACTAAACAGAAGTGGACTGCAAGGGGATTTTATGCCGTTCTATTCACCTCGGTGATATATATGTCCTGGGAAATAAGTAAAAAAAAAAATCCGCGCCCATGTGATGAATTCTGGTAAGAGCGCTGAGGGCGATCGGAAAGGATAAAAGGGCATTTGCACTTAGGCGAGGGAACTGAAATGCCGTTAGGGATTATAAACTGTAAACAAGGAGTGTAAGAAATCAATCAAACTAGTTAAAATTAATAATTAGTTAGGGGATGCTGAACAAGCATCACTAAGCCTAAAACATGTTTTATTGTATATTATAGTAAGAAGATGAGGACTGAGAAGTGTGGCAACCATTAATTAATGGGAAAGTTAGTTACGGAGGATGACGATAAACGCACAATATGTCTTGAATACTTTTTTTTCCCTCTGTATACACTATAGAAGATCCAAGTACAGATATCATAAGAATATAGAAGCAATAATGGTTAAGAGAAGTGCACTCTGGTTAACCGAGGAAAGAACTAAATAAGGTTAATATTAATAAATCTCCTGGACCGGATAAAATACATCCTCGTGTATTTAAGCTAGGTACACACAGTACAGATTTCTGAAAGATGTCAGACAGGATCTGCAAGACTGACTGAAGGCCGTGCCAAAGGAGGTGTGCTGGAGTGTACTTCACTGAAAGCTTTTGGATCATCATAGGGAGAACGCTCGGGACTGTGTGTTTCCATCGGCCGCGCTAGACTCCTCTATAGGTAGTCTAGTGTGGCCGATGGAAATTTTCGGTCTTTCCCGAACGAGCGTTCGGCCGACCCGATCGTTCGGGAAACGAAGGTACACACATAACCATAAAGCCCCGTTGGATCCGAAGGTATCGGGGCTTTATCGTTACTGTGTGTACCCAGCTTTAGGGAGCTAAGTTCAGCTTTATCTAGGCCATTGTTTCTTATTTTTGCAGATTTCCTCATGTCTGGAGGTGTGCCTCTGGATTGGAAAAAGGCTAATGTTATTCCAATATTCAAAAAGGATAGTCGTTCAGAGCCAGGTAATTGCAGGCCTGTAAGTTTAACTTCAGTGGTGGGGAAGATACTGGAAAGTTTAAAGGGCATGTCCACCCCCCAAACTAATTTAACCCACTACTGGCCCCACTATGTAGTGTGTAAAAATCCTTGCCTCACATCCCAGCTCCATATGGTTCTCCTGTAGTCCCCCCCCCCTCCAAAGTCCCAAAAACTGGCCAGCAGGAGGTTAGCAGAGTCCATGTAGGACTCTGCCTCCTGTCTCCCCTCCGGAAGAAAGTTTGGCATGCGCACTGCAGCCATTCTCCCTCTCCCTCCCGATTTGGTCTCCCTCCCCCTAGTGTAAAATCATTTTTATATTATGTACTGCTCCTTCCCCCAGACCCAACAGCATAACTTTTATTTACAGAAAGTGCCCTGATCTTTACTTACCATGCCTCTATCCTTCGCCGGTCTGAACTCCCGGTAGCCGCATCCGTGATTGGCTGCCCCTCAGCCAATCACGGACATGGCTGCCGGTCCCGCCCCCTGCTTGCATTTCTAAACCAATTCACAAAACAATGTCTCCCCCCAAAAGAACCCAAGACGCAACGCAAAAAGACTCCGCGACCATAACTGGATTGGATACCACAAACCAATCTGCATGATCCGACACCTCCACTGATGAACCCTCCACACAGCAACCCGACCCCTCCACCAAAGTGCTGGAAGCAATAGCTACATGCCAATCCACATTGGCAGACCAGGGCATCTCTCTCCAAACAGCACTACAACTAATCAGTTGTATGGAGAGTATGGAGAATACTCTGGACTTTTAATAAACTGGACAAAATCCGAAATTCTTCCCCTGGATAGTTTCCCACCTGGGGCCCCCCTGACCCCCTTCCCCTTAAACCGAACAACCTCCATCAAATACCTAGGCATTAACATCTCGAGACACCCATCGGACTTTATTCCCCTCAATATCAAACCCCTCATCACCCTATTCAAATCCAAAACACAAATCTGGTGCAGGCTGTTTCTTGGGGTGACAGGCCGCGCAAACATTGTCAAGATGATCCTACTACCTAAAATCCTATATACCCTTTGGCATTCCCCCATATTCCTACCACTAAAGTACTTTAAAGTAATTGAGACAATACTTAAATCTTTTATTTGGGGTGCAGGCAGACACAAACTAAATTGGGCCACTCTTAAGAGCCCCTCCATCCTGGGAGGACTCGCTGTCCCAGACCTGAGGCTGTATTACCTCTCAGCACAACTCTCCCACCTGTGCCACTGATCCCATGAAGAAAATGATAGAATGTCTGCCCTACTTAACACCACAAACACGAACCACAACCTAAGTATTCTCAACTCTATCACGAGAGGCTACGGGGGCACACAAATGTCTGACAAATCACATCCCCTTCTAGTCCAGGCACTGAAAACCTGGAATGCAACAACCAAATTACTAAATATCCCAGTTATTAATTGAGACACACCCCTGTGGTACAACAGACATCTAGCCGAAATCACCTCAGTCCCATACCCCGAGATATGGGTCAAACACAAAATAACCCCTTTTGCTACTGAGCAATAACTCTACATCCTGAAACTTATATATTTATGTCTTAGGCATTCCTTTTGGTGAGAGTTGTTTTAGCGTTCTGTAGTTGTCAGTTCTTTCATCAAGTTTTTGTGCATTATCTGCAATATCATATGGTTAGTTGCAAGATGATTTGTTTATACACATTCAATATATTTATCCCCACCTGGCCCCGCCACCCCCCTGCCCACCGCCCACAGCCCCCGGATCCCAGGAGTCACGAAGTTCTTTAAGTCTGTTCCGAATCACCAGATCTTGTGCATGAAGGTTATATATGTGTCGCAGGTGCCTCATTGTAGTTTCTCAATGGTGGTATGGGTTAGGTCTTATACCCTCTTTATCTAAAGACTGTGTGGCTGCCCGTTTGGTGCTCTGGCGGCTGTAGTCAGAAGGGTAGCCCAGTGGATCAGCTTCACTCGGTGTAGTATGTTTGTTAGGGGGAAGCAGATGGAGGATGGGTGAAGATACAGAGGGGGTATATGTGTGGGAAGTTCCTTGTCCTTGGGGAGGTTGTGTACAGTACCTTATGTTGGGATGTCGCCCGTGGGGCAAGCCAATGGTCGTCTTTTCTTCTGTTGAGGCCGTAGCGACCGTGTATCCACTGGGATGCTTCTGTTGGTGATTCGAAAAATGTTGTAGTTCCCTCATGTTGGATGCGTAGGCGGGCCGGATACATCATGGCGTAAGGTAGGTTTAGGTTTCTAAGGCATTGCTTGACCGCCATAAATGTGGCCCTCTTTTTTTGCAGATCAATTGAGTAGTCCGGGAAGAACATTATTGTGTTGTTTTCCAGTCTTACCTCGCCCTTTTCCCTAGCCATTTTCAGGATAGCGTCTCTATCTTTGGAGTAATCTTGCCACCATAGGCCTTGATCTTGAGCCCGGTGGAGGGAGACTGGTTGGCACCCAGTGTGCTCTTTCAATGGTGAAAACCGGGGAGAGGTTGTCGGCTCTGAACACCCTGCGAAGCCAGGTGTCCAGGAAGATCTCTGGCTCCCTGCCCTCGACCCCCTCCGGCAGCCCCACGAGGCGAATATTTTGGCGGCGAGAGCGGTTCTCCAGATCCTCTGCCCTCGCCTGGTGAAGCTGGAGTTGTTGTTGTAGACGTGCAATATCCTGTGGCACCTGTCTTATTGTGTCCTCCGCACTCGACACCCTCTCCTCCAGGTCCCCCACGTGGTGTTGCAGCTTCTGGAAGTCCTGGCGGAGGAGTCCGACATCCACCCGCACCTCCTCTATAAGGACCGTCAGGGATGCTTTAGTGTCTTGAATTGCTGACAGGATTTGGGTGGAGGTAGGTTCAGTCGGGGGTGCTGAGGTTGCTGCCTCCGTGTCTGGTGTGGACTCCCGGGCCTCTGCAGCCCGCGCGCTCGTGTGTGGTTCGCTTTGCTGAGATGGGGTAGGAGGGGCCTGGTCCTTGTTTTGGTGCGCATATTTCTCAAGCTTCTCCGTGTAGGTTGTATTTTTCTTTTGCTGGTTCCGGTATTTCTTCATTATGGTCAGGAAGGTTGATCCTTGCCTGGTTTCGGGTATCTTTTTTCAGCCCAGTGTTGTTTGCAGGGTAGTTAGCTGGGAGAGCTCCTGTTCCTCATGTCTGCTCACATCGCCATCTTAGCCACGCCACGCAGTAGATGTAGTTTACTTGGATTTTGCAAAGGTTTTTGATACAGTCCCCCATAGGCGACTAATGTATAAGCGAAGGTCTGTTGGTCTGGGGGGGCACATTTGTACATGGATAGAAAATTGGTTAATGAATAGGATGCAGAGAGTTGTTGTTAATGGGGCTTCATCATTATGGACTAAAGTGCTAAGTGGGGTGCCACAAGGTTGTGTGTTGGGGCTCGCTTCTATTTAATCTATTTATTAATGATTTGGAAGTGGGTATTGTCAGCAAGGTTTTTGTGTTTGCCGACGACACAAAACTTTGTCGACCATTAAAAACCTCAGAGGATGTGCAATCGTTGCAGGGGGATCTAGATAGATTGTCACATTGGGCTGCTAAGTGGCAGATGAGATTCAATGTTGATAAATGTAAGGTGATGCATTTTGGACTTAAAAATCCTTGTGCTACTTATTCTATAAATGGCTCTGTGTTAAGTGAATCCCTGTTGGAAAGGGTCTTGGAGTTTTGGTGGATAACAAACTTAAAGGTAGCAAGTAGTGCCAGGCGGCAACAGCCAGAGCCAGCATGGTATTGTCTTGTATAAAGAGAGGTATGGATTCAAGGGAGGAAAATGTAATTCTCCCTCTTTACAAAGCATTGGTAAGGCCTCATTTGGAATATGCAGTGTAATTTTGGAATCCTGGGTACAAAAAGGACATCTTTGAAATGGAAAGGGTTCAGAGAAGGGCAACTAAATTAATAAGGGGATTGGGGGAGCTTGAATATGAAGAGAGACTGGAAAAGTTACAATTATGTACGCTGGAGAAAAGGCGCTTGCGTGGGGATATGATTACTATGTATAAATACATAAACGGGCCATACAATAAACTATCTGGGGCATTGTTCACCAATAGAACATGTCAAAGGACACGAGGACATCCCTTAAGACTTGAAGAAAAAAGGTTTAGGCTTCAAGCTTGGAAAGGGTTTTTCACTGTGAGAACGGTAAAGCTATGGAACTGTCTTCCAGTGGACGTTGTTATGGCAGGTTCATTGGTCAGTTTCAAAAAAAAGCTGGATGAGTTTCTGCAAACAAGGAATGTTGCAAATTACTGGTATTGATTCATAAAGTAGAGTTGATCCAGGGAAATTTCCGATTGCCACTTGGAGTCAGGAAGGAATTTTTTCCCCCTTCATAAATTTGGTGGGGTTTTTTTGCCTTCCTCTGGATCAACAGTTAGGCAGGAAATGAGGATATTGCTAGATGGGTTGAACTGGATGGACGTATGTCTTTATTCAACCTCAAATACTATACTATATATATATAGTTTTATAACATCCAGGCTCATTTTTCTAGTGTAGTGTTCTTTTGAATTTCTAAAACATCTGACTCATAACATGAAGAATAAATTCCTGTATCTGTATTTAATCCAACTCTCTTTTTCAGGGCAAACTTTATATTCAGCTCCTTCCTATTAATTTTTAATTATTCAGTCTAAAGGCAACCAATGAAAGATTTCCCACTTCCTATCTGGGTGATGGAAAGATGGCATGCTTATTCTAATTGTTCAGCCATTGAATGAAATAAAGTGAAGGTGTTTGATTAAGAAACCTACAGGGAGATTCAATAAAAGTTCTTATCGTTAAAATTGGTGCTAATTTTGCCTCAACCAATCCGATCTTTTCTTTCAAATGTTACATAAGATCTGATTGGTTGGGACAAAATTAGCACCGTTTTTAACGACAAGAACTTTTATTGAATAACCCTGCTAGTTTGCTCCTTGTCTCTTTATAAGATTAAATGAAACTGGGAAGGGACAATCCTGCACCCCGGATTGCTGCCTTTTATTTTCTGAGGTTTATCTCTGCACAATCCTCTTTAATAAGACTAATTACTTTCAAGGCTTGCAAATGGGATTTGTACAGATATTCAGAAAATACCTTGTGAACATTAAACTTCTGGTCTGAACATGCAGTGGAATGAAACTAACACTGTATCCCCTGTAAATAAACCATAAGGACGAGCTCAAAGGCTGCATGGTAAATTAAGGGATGAGATGTAAAATGGGAACCTGACATACATCCAGGGATGAGGACATTGTTTACTGCCTGTGTTCACATTTAAAGGAGATGGAGTTGCCAAAGTGCTTTCACCAAAGGCAGACATCCCACCCTGCTCTTTCGGGCAGGGTGGAGAAGAGGGCGTGGTGAGTGGGGTGTGATGTCACATGAGGCAGGGCCACCATTCTAGGGGTGGTGAGAGGCGGGGTTAGGGAGGAGTTAGGGGTGTTCCAGGGCGTGACCATGGAAAGGGGGCGTGACTTGCGAGGAGACTCAAGTCTCTTCTCAAGTCCGGGAGTCTGGGGTGGTCTCGCAGGTGTGGGATACCTGCAAAAGAGCATTGACATTTTTTAAAATATCTAATAGTTTGGGTGAATTCTTATCCAGAAACTGCTGATTTCAATGATGTGTCACTTGTCTTTCTAAGTAAATTATTTACAGTAGTACAGCATTATAAAGTTTATCTTTCTTCCAAGTAAACAAAGTTCCTGGTATCTGCCCCCTCTCCTATTTTATAGCCCTGGGAATGCTCAGTGTATTTTATCCAGAGAGCATCAGATACATTAAAAGGTGGTGTACTGAGTCGTGCGTGCGTGACGTCATCACGCTGTGCCGCGCTGTTACAAGCGTGCGTGTGTGACGTCATCACTCTGTGCCACGCTGTTACAAGCGTGTGTGGCAACTCCGTGTGCATGCTGACGTCACGTAGTCTGCGTCAAGATGTCAACGCGCTCGCACGGCTGAACTTTACTGGGGCACAGATAGGCTCTGAAGGGACCTAAAAAAAAAAGGAGATGGTTAGTTAAAGATACAGCTTCCATTTAAACTTAATTTGTTTTTTGAGTGTACTTATCCTTTAACTAAAATTAAACACAGTGACCACATTGGCCTGGTCTAAATTGTGTAGATGAACTTACTACGATGGGTCATAGATGGAGTTAATTATGGACAAAACTAATTATAGATGGAGCTAATGCAGGAACCCAAGGGTATCTGGACATACAAGGGGCGATTTCTGTATTTGATCATTAATTCCATCAAAGCATTCCCTTTAAATAAATCTATTGAATTGATCTACATGAAGCAGAGAACCTCAGGCTAGACAATCCTACAAGGATCAGACATTTCATTTGACAGCAGTCTGTACACGTTCGTAAACAAGCGAATGTGTACAAGAGAGAAATTGTATTTGTGCGATTGTATTCAAACAACAACCGTTGTTGTTGTGTACAGGAAGAAATGTGTACAGGAAGAAATACGAATGTACTACACGTATTATGTTTCCTACGATAAACGAAACACACAAGAACGTATGTTGTACTTTCGTCTCAGTCAATGGCACATTTTTTACAATTATCTAACAACTATCGTTAAAGTATGTACAGGTGTTGTTGGTATAACTATGTTATACCATGCGGTCGTTGATCGTTCGTCTGGTAAAATCGTACGAAATTTATCTGACATGTAGGAACCTTTACTGGTGGGGATTGTGGGAAGATACTCAAGCAACGTTCTCTGCACATTTTTCTGGACCCCAGGTAACTTTTTTCAGTCTCCATGGCAACCAGTATTTGTCCAGCTCTGCTAATACCACACCGTTTACGGATACCCTATAATGTACTGATACCACACTGTGTACGGATACCCTATTATGTTCTGGACACATGCATAAGCCATAGGACATAAAGGATACATTTTGCATATCTCTGCCCCTTACTCTGGGGAACCTGGGAGTAAGAGATTACTTCTTGTTTTTTCTTTTGTGGGCAATGGTATTCATATAGCATGAGACTGCAATATACCTTGTTATAAGAAGACTCTGCTCCATTTTTATTTAGCCTTGCAACACATTGCAAAGAAAAATCCTCAGTAAAGTCTGCAGGTGGCGCCAAAGAGTAATACACAATGAAACAGCCAGCTAACAAAAAAAAAAGAAAAAAACTGTAGTCTGTTTTAGCAGCATTACAGACTAATTCTACGTATAGTAGGTAGTAGGGCCAGTTTGGGAAAAATAGTTAGTAAATAGTAAGACTAGAAAAAACAAGTTATCCTTTTATCTGTTGTACTTAAAAACGTAATTTGGGCTCTTCAGTCCAAGAAAAGTATGCATGTTCTATAGAAGGGATCCTAAATTATGGCCCTCCAGATGTCTGAAAACTACAACTCTCAGCATTCCCTAGCTTTTCACTGTAGTTAACGAATACTTTGCTTGGACTGAAGAGCCTAAATTACTTTTTTAAAGTTTTTTAAGTACTATATAATACATTATTAACTAATTGGCAATAATATACAATAGCAAAGACAGACAAAATTCACTACCAAGCATCCTATATTGTTATATGGACACCTAATGCACTTAGGTGTCTCTGATGAAGTGCCGTGTAGGCACAAAACGCGTCATACATGTGTAGCTTTGTCTGTATCTGTATGTATAAATAAATTACATTTTTGTCCTATTATCTTGGAGTTCGATGTTTGGTGGTGTGTGTCAGCTCTCACGGATATTGCTACTTTCACCTAATGCACTTAACCATGTATTTACGGGATTGTCATGTTAGAGAGGTTTCTGGGCTACAGAAGGAGATCCATGGTCCATGTATGATACTGAGCCTGAATTAATTCTACAATTTAGAATTCACAAATTTCTGCATTTCCCCCTGCAGAATCAGCAGAATTGCGAAGAAATCTTGTCATGCAAAAAAAAAAAATATTCAACCAACTCCAAATTTTGACAATATGCAGTTTTTTTCCACAAAACAATATATTTATATATTATATACTGTATATTATATATATATATATTTTCGAAATATACACACCTTCAGCTGCGTAACTCTATAGTTTGTTCATTCCTACCATCAATCTTGTGGGAGCAGTTCTTCGTAGAAACTTTTATCAGATTTTTTGAAAAAAAGAACTAAAATAAACTTTCAAAGGTATAAATCAGACCAAAACCCATGTAATGTAAAGAAAAAAGTTACCAAATATGAATGGTTAGGTAAGCGAAAATATTCAGCAATATGCAGTTATCGGAGTCCAGGCTGGATTAAGCAAACTTATTTCCAATTAGTTTAAAACACGATGAGCAGGGTGAAAGAAGTTGGGGTAAACGCATTAGACTGTACACCGACCCCAACTTCTTTCACCCTACTCATCGTGTTTTTAACCAAGATTTAACAACATGATTTTCAGGTTTATAGCATTTTCAGGACTAGGCCCCACTGCCGCTATTTTGATGTATTTTGCGCCCTACTATGTGCGCTGCAATCTGTCACTATTTTCTAGCGTATGTGATCACCACTTTACTTCTGTTACTGTCAAAATTGCTCTTAATTCATGGAAGTGCATGAAAAGTAGACACAAATCAAAAGGCCATGCAATTTTGTTAAAGGGGAAGTCAAATGGTTTTAAGAAAAAATTATTTTTTCCTCATCGTAATGACCTTAACCTCCCCATTCAGCTTTTTTTTGTGTAAAAAATGCAACCGAAATACTGACATCCTGTTTGCAGGACCCCTAGTAGAGACTGTTATGGTCTTGCCCACGACCCACCCGCCTGGATTTATGAAGTTGCTCAGTAGAGATCTGAGCATGTTTGACCCATCCAACAGCCAATCAGTAGAAATTACTGTTAGGAACATTCCAAGGAAGTGGTGCATCCTGGGAAGAAGAAGGGTTGTTAGAACCTGAAATGGCAGCTCACTAATGGCAACAGCAGGGAACAGCAAAGGGTGATTGATTTTTCAAAATGGGAGAGAATATTTAGTATAACTAGGTCTGCATGATACAAACCAACACATTTTAAAATGTTGATATTTTCCACTGAACTTTCTGTTTAAGATGCATATTGACCCATATTCCAAAATGAGCTAGAGAAAGGATAAAAGGGAGCTCATACTCCTATAAAGCATACATATAACTCTGTAGTAACCCCAAGTGAAATAACACTCACTTGTGAAAATCAGTGGTTCAGGTTCTTAAGCCCTGAACCCTTCGCTCGATCGCTATGGCGGCTTGCTATATATGCCTATCGAAATGAATAACAGATAAACAATAACGGGAACTCACCCCCGAATGAGTGTGAACCAGGTGCAAGTCGCCCCAGGTCCATCGCTGGAACCAAGTACGTAAGTATGAAATCAAACAGAAACACCGGCGGGCACAGAAAGCCGTGGACACACCAGACAGAAAGAACCGCTCTCTTCATGCAGATACATTTTTTTAGAATTGAAACTCTAACCGATTAACGTGTTTCGGAATGGCTGGGTCCTTAACCATAAACAAACGAATGCGTTAAGCGGTTCGATTTTCAATAAAACATTTTATCTGCATGAAGAGAACAGTTCCTGTACAGTGTGTGCATGGCTTTCTGTGCCTGTCGCTGTTTCTGTTTGATTTCATACTTAACCCATAGTCCTTTGAGCAAAGGCAAATACACGTGCATGTGTTCCACGTGCTTGGAACATACGGAAATTACATTTGGAGGCCAAGGAAGCTGGAGGGAGAGGAAGATCTCATCAGGGCTGAGCTGCAGATGACATTATCCAGGAGGAGAAAACCAGCAAGTTTTAATCAAAAGGAAATTAAAAATGTTTTAGCCAAATTTAGTTTTTAAACAACAGCTTGCAAATAACCTAAAGTTTGTTTTATGGTTTACTTATCCTTTAACCTACTACTGGCACCACTGTGTAGTTGAAGAACATCACGGAACAACTGCTGGTAAGCACTAGTGTATGGGTACACAACGTGTTCTGCTTGTTTTGCAAAGCTGAAGCTGATATTTCCTCTGCTGGTACCTATATGGCTTCATTACATTTTCTACACATGTGTGATCTCAACCTCACCTTTTAACCATATAAATAAACTCAGTGGCTACACAACTTTCTGCTGTCCCAAAACACCACATAAGTGAAAAATGAAAGTAAAGAGTGGGGAACCACGTGGACATATATCAACCACATGAGTGTCACTTGAGAAAGGACTAAGCTGTCTGAAACGTGTGAGACCATAATAAATGCACTTTAGCTAATTGCAATACTGTGAGTGGTTGATTTATGTCCAAATGGTTCCCCACTATTCACTTTCATTTTGGATTTACCTTTTAACACGTGATGCATGAATACGGTATATTAAATCAAAAATGATCAAATTAAAAAACATGCTGGAAAGGTGCATTGAGCTTTATTCACTAGTTTCCACATTCCCAGCTCTCCCTGTCACCCAATATAAATCATACGTATTTTTCTGTGTTCTGACACTTGCTTCCAACAAGTTCCCGTGTCACTTTGTCCTGCCCTTGTGTCATTTTTCCTGTGGTATTGTTTTTCCTGCCCTCTGATCCTGTGATTTATTCCAACCCACAAGCTTCTGGTCTGTTACTCCATTTCCTGGCCATCCCCAGGCAGTATAAACAAAATGGGTAGCTTCCCTCTGCCTAATTGGACAGAAGAAAAAAAACAAACCTCCCTACATAAACTCCACCCCCCTGGCTCACCTTGTCTTTTTTTCTTCTGTCTTCAGTGAACAGGCTGCTCTCCATTTCCTGATGAAGGAGACATAGCGTTCTCCGAAACGTTGTGTATATTTGTGTGATGCAATAAACAGAACATTTTCTGATTAACAGAGTGCGCTTCCATCAAACTTTTTATGCTTGTGCTATAGCTTGGAGTCCTGAAGGTAGAGGACTGAGGGAAGCAGCACCTGGAATTCACTGGCACATTGCCTGAAGGAGTGCCTAGGCCCACATTTGTGTTACAATGCTCTCCATTTCCAGCCACAGTTTGGGCTCTCTCTGGCTGAAGACCTGGCCATTGTGACCGCCTCTGCGCGTCTCTGGCTGAAGACCTGGCCATTGTGACCGCCTCTGCGCGTCTCTGTGGTCCGCTCCCCCTGTTAGCTGTTAGCTGTCGCGGGTCTTTTCGCGGTCACGCGCGTGCACATGACGTCATTTTCCCGCGACTTGCGGGAAAATTCAAAAACCGGCATTGTACAACCGGTGTTCTCTCTGCCCTGTAGCCCTAGTCTCCCAGCAGTATGGAGCCGGCCGCAGAGAGAAGCTCTGGATCCAGGGGGAGGTGGTAAGTGTTGTTTTAAAGGAGTAGTCACACGAAAAGAGCCTGTTTGCTGTACTGAGAATGTGTTTTTTATTACAGCCACTCTGATAGATCTGGAGAGCAGCATAAGAAACGAAGGAAGGAGAGAGATGCAAGTTCTGAGGAGGAATCCAGGGCATGCAGAGCCTGTGACAGGATTGCAGAAAGGGGAAGGAAACTATGCAGAGGTTGCATGGCTGAGGTGGAGGAAAGGGACAGACACCGTTCTAAGAGGAGGTCGGGTTTCCAGCCTACTCAGCAGACCCTGGAGAGCCAGCCTGATATACTGCACTGGATCACTCAAGCAGTAGCCCAGGGGTTCAAACAGTTAACTCCCAAGGAGCAGGTTAATCCTTCCACTTCTGCGATGATTCAGCCTCCTAGGGAGAACCCCAGAGAGATGGGGGAGCTGCAATCCTCGGAGGATTCTGATGATGACAACAGTCAATTTGACTTTAAACAAGTTTCAACCCTCATCAAGATGATTAAGTAGACACTCGTGATAGAAGATCGTGAGCAGCCATCTACTTCGGTCTTATTCCATCGTAAGAAGAAAGCTTGTTTTCCACTCCATGGGGAGATCAAGGAGATCATATTGGGGGAATGGCAAAGGATGTCTAGAAAGCTTCCAGTGGAACATAAGTTTGAGAAGCTTTATCCCTTCCAGCATGACCACTCTGAGTTGTGGGATAAACCTCCCACTGTGGACGCGCCTGTAGCCAGACTTTCTAAGAGGACTGCACTTCCAGTGGATGACGCATCTTCTTTAAAGCATCCCATGGAACGCAAGATGGAGGCGGAATTAAAGAAGGCCTACTCGGTTGCAGGGGCTAGCTGTAAGGTTGCAGTGGCCATGGTTTCTGCTATGAAGTCCATGCTGACATTAGTAGACAAGCTGGAAGATGCTATCATCAATGGCATAGAGAGAAAAGTACTATTGGAGGCGATTCCAGATTTCAGATTAATTTATTCTTTTGGCCTGGAGGCCTCTGTGAACTCAGTAAAGTTAGGAGCCAGGGCCATGGGGTTGTCAGTCTCTGCTCGCAGAGCACTTTGGTTAAAGGCTTGGAATGCCGACACTCCGTCCAAAAAATCCCTGTGTCAGTTGCCCTATGAAGGAAAGAAATTGTTTGGGCAAGCATTGGAGGAGATTATTGCTAAGTCTTCAGGAGGGAAGAGTTCTTTTCTTCCACAATCCAATAGGAGATATAGAGAGTTTCCTAAAAGACAGCAGGAGAGATTCCAGTCTAAGAACAGAGGAGATTGGAGAAGTTACCGTCCAGGCAAGGAATTTGCCAGAACAGCGGCATGGAAAGGGGGTCAGTACAGCTTTTTTCGTGGAAAGCAAGCAAATACAAAGGCCCCAAAAGAGTCCTTATAAAACGAGGCCCGTCCAGACTTCTCAGGTAGGAGCCAGGCTGTTGAGGTTCAGAGAAGTTTGGACACAGACAACTACAGACGCTTGGGTAATGAAGATAATTACCCGAGGATACCGTCTGGAATTTACAGAGAGGCCAAGGAGATTGTTCCTTGCCCAGACAAAGAGACCAGAAAGTCAGGAGAGAAGGCACATCTTATGGTAATATGTGAAGAAGTTGTTAGCCAAGGAGGCGATTGTTCGAGTCCCCAAAGAAGAGAAAAGAATCGGATTTTACTCTCCACTTTTCTTAGTAAAAAAGATAACAGGAGACTGGCGTCCCATTTTGGATTTAAGAAGACTAAACAAGTCTTTAAAGTACCAACCATTCAAGATGGAGACTATACAGTCCATAAGGTCTGCCCTGTCACTAGGCGATTGGAAGTGCACCATAGATCTCACAGACGCTTATCTGCACATCCCAATAGCGGAGGAGCACCAGCAATATCTGAGATTCACGTTAGATCACCAGCACTTCCAATTCAGATGTCTGCCCTTCGGCCTGTCGACATCCCCGAGAACCTTCACCAAGGTATTAGTGGTGACTATTGCCCACTTAAGGACCTTAGGGGTGGAAGTGTTCCATTATTTGGACGATTTGCTGATAATTGCCAGGAAGAAGGAACACCTTATTCAAAGCAGAGAGTTGGCCTTGAGGTCTCTTATAAAATTCGGATGGTTGGTCAACAGGGAAAAGTGCCAGCTAGTTCCTACTCAATTGATAACTTATTTAGGAGCCAGTATAGATACCAGGCTGGGAGTACTGTCTCTACCTCTGCCGAGAATCATCAAGATAAATCAAGTAGCCACTCAGATGCATTTTTGCAACTCAACATCTGCAAGAAATTTTATGAGGTTTTTAGGTCACCTGACCTCCACAATAGGTCTGGTCAAGTGGGCAAGATGGAGAATCAGACCATTGCAAATATTCTTTCAGCTGGGACAAAAGAGAACAAAACTGGAATCAACAGATTCAAATCAGTACTTGGGTGAAGGAAGCTCTGCAGTGGTGGAGGCAGCCGGTAAATCTTCGCAGGGGAACATCCTTGATAGATCCGGACTGGATCTACCTGTTCACCGATGCATCGGGGAGAGGCTGTGGAGCCCATATAGGTCACCAGTTGGTACAAGGTACATGGGAATCAGACCTTTCCTCTCTCCCATCTGCTCAGTTGGAACTCAGGGCAATCTATCAAGCCCTCAAAGCCTTTTTACCAAGAATTCAGTCCACTTCAATATGCATAAGGACAGACAATGCGTCAGCAGTGTCCTACATCAGGAAACAGGGGGGAACGAGAAGTATGCCACTGATACGCGAAGTAGAACCAATTCTGGAATTGGCATGCCTCAATCTCCTGGACCTAACGGCTGTGCATGTTCCAGGGTTTCAGAATCAACTAGCAGACCAATTGTCCAGGAGAAACCTGGACAGTGGAGAATGGAGTCTGAACAGCGGGATATTTCTCCAGATAACAGACAGGTGGTGGAAGCCAGAGTGGGACCTGATGGCCACCAGTCAGAATGCCAAAGTTCAAAGGTTCTTTTCCCAATATTATCAGAAGGGGGCAGTGGCAATAGATTCTCTGAGCCAGAGTTGGGACCATCTAAAGGCCTAAGTTTTCCCGCCAACCCCGTTAATCTTCAAAACATTAAGGAAGATCCTGATCTCCAAGATAAGGGTAATAGCAATTCTGCCGAATTGGCCAAGGAGGCCATGGTACCCCTTACTGAGGAGACTAGCGGTAGAGCCTCCTCTCCATCTTCCACCAGTGAAAGATCTATTATGTCAGGGCAACCTGTTTCATCCCAACCCGGAAGTCCTCCAAGTTTTCCCACAATGACTGTTACATACAAGTTTTCCCACATTGATTATACATACAAGTTTCCTCACAGTGATTGGTACATACAAGTATTCCCTCCATAACTGGCACATACAAGTATTCCCCCAGTGACTGGTGCATACATATTTTCACCCATTGACTGGTTCATACAAGTTTCCCACAGTGACTGGTACATAAAATTTCCCACATAATTGTTACATAAAGTTTGCCCACAGGGACTGGTACATAAACTTTTCCCAAGGCTGGTACATAACTTTTCCCACAGGGACTGGTACATAGATGCCCACAGTAGACTAGTACATAAACTTTGTGGGAAGTCACCAGTCACTGTGTGAAATCTGTATGTTGTAGTCACTGTGAGAACTTGTATGTTTCAGTCACTTTGCGAAAACATGTATGTTCAGTCACTTTGGGAAAACTTGTATGTACTAGTCACTTTGGGAAAACCTCGAACATTCAAACAACATCTAATGTGGTGGACAAGGCCAGGCAATCAGATCCAATTCCAGTAGAAATCTTTAGATGCTTCAGGCCTAGGTAGGGGAGCAGTGATCTCAGCTCTCTAGTCCAGGCAGTTGGGGTTTAAACCTTTCCAGCCTCCCAGGGATACTAGAAATAAAAGCAATTCATCATGCGCTCCAGACATTTAGGACAATTATTCAGGGTATGGCAGTTTGCATTCGGACAGACAACCAGGCGCAGCCATGTACATAGAAAGCAGAGCGGGACAAAGAGTCAGAAAATGCTAAAGAATTGGAACCCTCAAATATGAAATATGCTCAGAGAAACTTACTGGCAATAGCGGCGATTTATATTTCCAGGAGGGACAACTGCCAAGCAATGCCTTATCAAGGATTCGATTAGACAGTTAGAATGGAGTGTTTGAATCCAGACATATCCTAGCATATAGTGAAGAAAATTTGGTCTCCAACAATAGATCTGATGGCGACAGAGAAGAACAGGAAGTTCAGAAGTTTTTTTTCCAGGTTCCACAACAACCGAGCTCTAGCGGTAGATGCTCTATGCCAGAGCTGGGTTGGTCTCAAGGCTTATATATTTCCTCCATACCTATGATCTTCAAGGTTCTAAGGAAGATTTACAGCTCGAGCATGAAGGCCATAAGGAAAATGAAGAGACAGATTTGACCTAAGACAAGTTCCGCTCTGATTAAATTAATTAGAAAGACACGAGTAATCGTTAAGAGGACAACCCTCAACTTCAACACTTTTTAAAATTAAGAAAAGGTCTTACTTAGATTAGATGAGGGGGTAAAGGAATCAATTTGTCGTTCCCTTCAAAAAATTTTTTTAGTCACGATTTTGCACTAGAGTCATTTTGTTAAAATCTCAGCCAGGGAATGGACTATTGGTATCTGCAAGAAGGGCCCTTTGGCTAAGAGCTTGGTTTGCTGATATTTCCTCTAAGATATTTTATGCAAGCTTCCTTTTGAGGGCAAAAGACTCTTTGGGAAAGACTTAGATGACATTATATCAAATCCACAGGTGGTAGAAACACTTTTCTCCAGCAGGGTATGGAAATTCGAGAACAGCCTAAAAAACAGTCTGAAAAATTTGTTCTCAGGAAGAGGGACGATTATAAAGCCTATTGACCAGGAGAGTATATAATCGGTCCACCACATGGATAGAAGGACAGTTTAGCCTTTTTCGAGGCCCAAAACCCACCCTTCCTAGATCATCCAGATAACCTAAGCCTTAATGAGGAGGCCGCCCACTTTAGGGTAAAGAACATCCAGGATACATGGTCTTACTGTCATATCCAGGGTTTACCGGCCTGAATTCCTTTAAAACCTTCAAAGATTCTTTTTCACCACCAAGAAAACAGTTTAAAATGTTACAAATATTGTCCCAGATCTCTGTGTCAAAGCAAGCAATTGTAGAGGTTCCGTACAAACAATGGAGGAATGGGTTTTTACCACCCCTATTCCACCCCCCAAACTATAATTGAAACCACTATTGGCCCCACTATGTAGTGTGTAAAATCTCACCTCACATCCCAGCTCCAAATGGTTCCCTGTAATCCCCCCCAAGGTCCAAAAACTGTGCAGCAGGAGGATAGCAGAGTCCATATAGGACTCTGCCTCCTGTCTCCCCTCCGGGAGAAAATTGTCATGCGCAGTTCAGCCCTCCCCCTAACTACAAACCCTTTTGATATATTATACTGCTTTGTCCCCCAGCCGCATTAGTATTATTCACAGATATCTTTACTTACTCTCCCTCTTTCCTCGCCGTTTCGGAATCCCGCAGCCGTGTCTGTGTTTGGCTGCCTCTCAGCCAATCACGGACGCAGCTGCCGGTCCTGCCCCATGCTTGCAGTTCCGTGCAGCAGTGCCGGGCAGTGCGGTGCGGTGAAGGAGAAGGTGGTAATAATGATCGGGGGACTTTCTGTGATAATACTAATGCGTTGGGCTGGGGGAGGGAGCAGTACATATATCAAAAGTTATGTAGAAGGGTGACATGCCCTTTAAGAAAATTGAACAAATACATCATATGCAACAGCTCAAGATGGAGACCTGCAGAGAATACGTACCACCTAACCCCGGAGACTGGATGTGCACATTGATTTGAAGATGCATTTCTCCATATACCTATTGCTCAGAACATCAAAAGTTTCTAAGGTTCATTAGAGAAGCCATTTTCAGTTTCGAATCTATCATCATCACCCCAACATTTACCAGAGTCCTTGTGGTATTTATTGCCACAAGAAAGCAAGGGTAGAAATTTATGCTTATCTAACGACATTTGATTGTTGCCCGAAACAGAGAGAATTATTAAGGAGCAGAGATCAAACTCTCAATTTTTTGGAGTTGTTCGGCTGGATAATCAACCTTTCAAAGAGTTAACTTCTTCCAACAAGGTCACTAGTGTTTCTTGGAGCAACGGATAAACCAAACTCAAATTTAGTAACTTACCTCCCAAGAGGATATCCTCAATAGTCCAACAAGCACAGCAGTTCCTTTCTCAGTCCAAGAGATCAGCCATACAATACTTTTAGGCAATCTATCATCTACAGGCCTCATAGTGGGCCACATGGAGAGTGAGGCCAAATTAAAAAATATTTCTAGCAAATTGGGACAGACACACAACACAACTGCTCCATCATTCTACCCTTCCAACTTGGCTACAACAGCAATGCTCCACAAAAGGTGGCCATTCTAGAGGTATATTGGCTTCCTGGGAGGCAGAAGGAGGCGTCACAGCAGCGGAACTCTGTAGAGCGGAAAATTGGGCTACTCCTAATACATTTATTAAACATTATAAGTTAGACTTATGAAACTCTAGAGGTGGATTATGGGCACAAGGTGTTACAGTCTGTATCCAAAGCCTCTAATTAAAAATTTCTGTTAAAGCATATGTAGTTTGTATCTAATTCTTTCTTTTTCTCTTCCCACCCATAATTTATTACTTGGGTACTCACTCATTAACATCCTTGCTGCCTGGGGATGCCAGGAAAATGGAAACTCCATTCATACTTACAGAGAGTTCTTTTCCTGGCATACCTCCGGCGCAGCTTCCCCTTCCTTTTGCTTTTGAAGCTTTAAAACTTACTATAGAGGTAAGGTGGAGGGGTCTACTTATACTCTTGTAATTTGATTCTTCTTATATCCAGTAAGCAGGATCTTGCTGCCTGGAGGTATGGACAGGGAAAAAACTCTCGGTAAGTATGACAGGAGTTTCCGTTAACTTCTACATAGTAAATTTTATGGCTTGCTTCATCTATACATTCACCCTAGGGGAGGTTTGGTGTGATGTCAAGTGTTCATCACACTAAACACTGGCTCATAGTAGTGAACAGTTCACTCCTATGACCTTGATACAGTTGTTGCATGAAGCACTGTTTGCAGCAGTTGTGGGTGTATCGCAAAGTGGTGCCATGAATCAAAGTGCGATGTTCCCTGAAGCGTTAGCAGCCTGTGTGTGCCTAGTGAACCTAACCTAAGTCTATAATACTGGCTCCTTGTTGTTGGTGACTAATATAGTCATACCAGGCTCCCAAAGTAATGTGAATTTATATAGTTTCCCGTTTTTGTATATTAACCGGTCTATGATATGGTACATGTGACTTCATTTATCCATTGTTTAACCTTAGGAGAATGATGAGCCATCCATTACGACCAGTCCTGCTATCATTAAGTTTTCTTTTAACAGTTAATCTGCATCTCTGACCAATCTATCTCCCCTGGAGACCCAGAAAGCATAAATCAGGTTCAGGGTGTTAGGTTTTATATTATTCTTTCACAGGGGAAAGGAACCTGGAGTCCAGTGCAGGCAGAACTTTACCTTAAATTGTATAACCCTTGGGCATGTCTAAATCAGGTGCCAAATCGGCCACCTCATTGTGATTTGGGGCATTCAGATGTATACCTGGGAGAGATATAGAAAGCTGAGCAGGTGTGAATAAATAACGGATTTGTTTATTATTCGCAGAGGGAGAGTATTTGGATTCTGCAAGCTCCCCCAGCCACCCTCAACATAGGTGGGGGTATGTTTAGACCATTCTCATAATAACGAACTTTGGTATTTTGTCCTGCCTTGCTCGCCCTCAGAATGGAATAAGACCAGGAGACTATCCCCCAATTTACCCTTTGCATATCATGATGAATTATAGGGAATTAGTTAGGTGCACCATATTACCCTAAATTCAGAGAATATTCAATGGTGTATTTGTATGTATCTAAACATATCTGACATGAGTATGTAGGATGTGCACTCGATTCTGGTTCAAAGGATACAATTATTGTTATTAAATTTGATAGTTAGTCTGCATGGGTAATGTAGCTGAGTCAGAGAAGTTGGCATTATGTCAGAAGGGGGGATTTAGTGGGGTCCTGTATGTTTTGGATTTTGTCCAGCATGCCTCCCAATCACAGGAGACACTGTGCTGGTCTCTTTTGCATAACACAGAAAAGGCACGGAAGCAGACAGCCCCAGGAAAAGAAGGCGGGTTAAGTACTGTAGAAGCATCTTTGGATTTTATAAATCTCGTGAGGTTGAGGTATTGGGGGGCTGCCAATCAAATATAAAAGTTTTATTCCAATTTACATGCAGGCCATAGTAAGGTCTAACTTGGAAATAACATTGTAACAGCTCTAAGGGAGACATAGGATCGGCTATGTATAGGATCATATCGTCGGACACATTCTTAATAATGACGTATGACTCCAAGGGATAGACCAGTGATATTGAGGAGAATAATAGGGAGATATGGGGCAAACCTGTCTAGTCCATCTAGCTAGTAAAGGAGGGAGAGGGTTCCATTATCTTTTATAGCCGATTTGGGGGTGCATATAAAATAGTGATCCATTTGATGAAATTGGGGTGCTTCGATATTTTAATTCAAATTACATTTTAAATACAAGTTCATATAAACCTGTGAGAGAATTAGCTTTTCCTACAGCAATAAAGTACTTCTATGTATCTTTACTGGCAGATACAAAATTGCACATTTGATGGCTTATTCTACACCTGGGTTAAGCACATTGAACATTGCTAGGCCAGGGATTGGGGAGCAGAAGGGGATGAAAGTTACCGATGGGCTTGACTTCACTCAAGTGTATTCTGTTTGTTAATAATTACTAGAATGTAACATCAATAAATTAGCAATTCTGGGCTGAATGAAAGAGAAATGATTAAGGTGCACTTGTGAAATAAAGCAAAAATATGGCTTTCATATTTCAGCATCAATAATGGTTTAAAAGTCTACCAATCTGTGATTGAAAGTAATTGCACTGACTTTCAATACTCAAGCAAGGTTCAGACAAACCTCTTTTGGCTGTTTTACAGGCATTTTACCAGCATTTCTAGATGTTCGTCACCAGGAAAACAATGTATGCAGCTTTTTTTTTTATCGGCAGCCATTACTAAAACCGTCTGCAAAATGAGCAAAGACATTCTGTCTAAATCAAGCTTTAAGGAAAAGCAAGGTTACTAAAGATTTTGTTAGCTGACCATAAGCGGTTGAGTTGTGCCTCTGGTTTTACTCATCTACAGAAACAGTGGTAAAAAGATAATAAACTGGGCTTTCAATTAATAATTATTCCATTGTAATTTATTCTTAAACTAGCCACACACAGCACATCTTCATTGATATTGTCAAATATGCCAATCAATTAATAAACGTAAACAAACATGGGCAAACACATAAATGTGGCTGGCAGAAAGATACACAAATTGCAAGGTAGGTGCTTTGCCCATTATTATGGGTTACAGGATTGGCCCAGATATATAAATGGGCTGATTAATAACCCCCAACATTTTATAACACCATTCCATTGCATGCAATGTAACAATAGTGATTTTCCAATTCAAGAAAAATAAACCAGCACGTGTAACCAGAATTACTTTGTGAGCACTATTCTAAGTAAAAAAATAACTGAATAATATTCAAACAAGAAAGCGGCTTATCAATAGGTAAATCAAGTTTGACACTAATCAATACGAATTTAAAATGTTTTCCTAATATTGGCTAATTTTAATAAGAACAATAGTGGTGCCTTAGATTCTTGATTGATTCCCATTTCAGTAAGAAACCAGTTATTTCCTTGTACATCAACTGGCAGCTTGCTGAAAGGACACGGTTTTGAGAGTTTTGATGTCACTGTGGACATCTTAGCTTTCTTCATTTTATCCATCACACAACTAATTAGGTTAGAGAGTTTCAACTTAAAGCCAATCTTAAACCAAGAAGACTTTCAAGAAAGACAAATAACTCTTGTACAAAAATAAATCATAAAAATAGACGATTTTCAGCATGGTTTATTTATGCTCTGCATCAAAGATAAAAGTTTTTTAAAAATAAAATTGAGTGCAGTGTGCAGTATACTTAAGTTTTTTTTTTTTTTAATTCAAGTAACTTCGTCTCCAGTAATAAAAAAAGCTTTACTTTTTTTTTTTCTATCTAATTCATAGAATGGATCATTTACCCTTATCTGCCTGTTTGTGCCTCTATTCCTTTAGCTGCTTAAACTGTTATCAGGAATAGGAGCTGATTTTTTTTATGTCTTGCTACTGTTTCCTTCTCCTCCTGTGCAGTCTGCTCAACTACACTTAAAAGTGCTCCCTTTAGCTTTGGAACAGGCCGTTTGATCAGAGACAAGAGGAAATTAATCTAACTGGCCAGGGGAACACCTACCCGTTTCTGGTCACAAAGAACAGAGGCACCACAGGAACATAAGAGGTACAGATCTTGGGTGCAAAGTTATACTTTCAATTCTCCTTAAATTCTAAACAACTCCAAAGATAGTATTAACAAAACTTTTTCACTGTGGGGAAAAATTAAAAAGAAGGCATAGCTAGGCCAGCTTTGACTTTGCGTCATAACTCAATTTAAACACAAATATGAAGGTGAACTCCAGTGTTATTGCTTGGAATCTGCAGCGGATGGAGAAAGGAGATTCTATGAAACAATTCAGGCTCCCCAAAAGTGTGTGTGCAAATAAAATGCAAATGCAGTTAAAGGAGGTCAATAAATTGAGGGATACAATAAAGGTAAACAGTAAAGTTAGAACGGTAAAAAGGTTTTGACCATAGCAGCAGTGCTGTTAGTATATTAAATTATCTGAATAAAATTTAAAAGTGATTTTACACCAAAATTAAAAAGATATTTGTCAACCTGACACTTTTTTTAACATTGAATCTTTTCCATCGTCAGCAATAAATACGCCGTCTAGATAGCACTGGCTTATTTATTGGCTTTCCTAATTTCTTGATGTATTTCACCGATATGCAGTATAAGGCAGGTTGCCAGTGGTAAAAGACGCAAACTATTGCGATAACTATATATGAAAATATTACACATGTTGACAAACAGTGTGTTTTAACGCAATCAGATGTAAACTTCAAAATAAAATTAAAGGTGTAACGGTGCATAGACTTTTTAAGAGCAAAACCCCACATACATCCTCTTGTTATTGTTATCTTTTAAGGTTGCAATAAAATGTCTATAAATGTGGGGGTTTTATTCTCCCCTCCCTCCTGATGTTTTTGAAAGACAGGGCTGTTCTCCTGTGCAGATTGAATGAGGCACTTCAATCGCTCCTGGAAAGACTGCACAAGGCACAGTCTGGCCAAATTAGCATCCAGTTAATGTTACAGAACAGAATATGCCGTAACAAAATGCAGAATGTTACGGATAAGAAAGTCATGCCGTAACTTTACGTCCCTGAGAGAGTTGGACTTTGTGTACAGAGCTCAGATGCAAGACAGGAACAGCAGCTTCAGGTTTACCACACTGCCTCCTTGAGCCAATTTTGCTGTATAGTTTTCTGGAGATTGGATGCAGCCTCCGTGAGTTTGATAAAAGATTTCTAGAGCGCAGATTTAAGGGGAAGAGTGAGGTTACAGAGGGATGCTACACTGTGACAGTGTGTAAAAAGTGGAAACATTTAATCATAATAAAATACAGAAAAGATCTAATACATTTATGATGTTACATACCGAAAAGGTATACAAATATTTTGAGTAAGATCCCTTCTAATAGGATTCACTCCCATTATTTATCAGACACGCCATCATGGACAGTAGTACAGAACACTGCAGGATTATACTATTTATGTAATAAAGGACAACTCCACCCTCATAAGAACATCTTAGAAAGAACGGCCTCTTTATATGTTGATATATCATGTTTGTCCTATGAATTCATTACTGTATGCCTGCTATGCTACTGAGGCCTCTGTGAAACGGAGCCATTTAGAAACCTGTACTGAGCCTGTACTGAGCCTGGGCATGCTCAGAAGAGGCAACAGGAGATTAAATTCAGATATCATTGGTGTGATGTAATTGTCAAATCAATAACGAAGCTTATAACTGGACAGAACCAGGAAGCAGAAACAGGGGAAACAGGACATTGTCAGGATTTCAGGTTAGACTTATATATTTCACATTTCAAACTATTAGGTCAGGGTTTTTGGGGTGATTTACCTGTATGTAAGTTTTCATTTCGGGCTGGACTTGCCCTTTAAAGTCCTTAACAGGTACTAAATGGAAAATAAACATTCACTGGTGCAAGGGAGGAGTTGGCCAGTAAACAGAGTGGCATTTAACTTCTGGCCACTCTTGTTAACAAATTGGGCCTTGGTTGCAGTGGAGGTGGAACCATTTGGCCTGGGGGGAAAACACAACTAAGTGACTTTCACATTGATCGCAACATTTTCGACCAGGCCCACTTTGCTAAGGTCACACACTTAATTTACCTCATTTTTACGACCACTATTCCCATTTACATTTTCAAGTGTATGATGTGGTTATAAAGACAATTATACTCCTAAAACCTTCCCCCCCCCTTACAAGAACTCGGGGTAAGGACGAATCAATAAGTCTAAGTTACTAAGTATGAACTGGGGGGCTGACTTACACTGGTTAATGAACTAGAGGGCTGACAACACTGCTAATGAGGGCTGACTTACACTGGCTAACAACACTGTTAATGAAAGGGCTACAGGCTGCATATACCAACTTTAGTTACCCTTTATAAAGTCAGTATTAGTAAGTACAATAAAGCACCAAAAAACAAATATTTATTGTTTGATCCAATAGAAATAACAGTAGCCCTCTCCTAGTTAGTATGCATTCTCCCCTCTCTGTGCTCGGTTTTACATATATGGGGCCATGAGGAAGGGCTGAGATAAGAGAGTGGAAATCGACTCTATTTACTGTCTGGCTTTGCCTCACCTCACCCACTTAACAAGTAAAACTCTAGGAGCTAAAAAGAAGGGAAAGGGTGGTCAAAGAGGAATAAGATTTAAGCTGGTTACAATTAATCCTTAAGCTGTGTGATTAAGTGTAAAATGATTTACCACATTTTACATGTCTTTATGGTTTTAACTGGCAAAAATAATTAAAGGATAAGTACAGTGTAATCAAGTTATGTTCATTTGGAAGCTGCAGCTTTAAAAATCCGTTGCCATATTTTTTTTTACCTATGTCCCTCCAGAGCCTACCTTTGTGCCTTGAAAGTTGCTGACATTGTTACTGGTTTGCTGATGATAGCCGTCCTAATAGATTTCCTCTGCTTTCTCCTGCTTGAGCCAAATGCTAATGCCTGTGGGTTCTGTGCAAGTGCATGACGTCATGGCACAATGCAACGTGAATAGTGCGTGCATGGGTGGGTGCCCGAGATGACGTCACATGCGCACACGTCCGTGAACGCACTGATGTCACGTTGCGTGCACGAAAACACAGGCATTAGCATTTGAGGCTCGAGAAGCAGGAAAATCTCAGAGGGGCGGAGCTTAACATTCAGCAAAACAGTAGACAAGATGTCAGCAACTTTCAAGGCACAAAGGTAGGCTATGGAGGGCTAGGTAAAAAAAAATATGGCATCAGTATTTTTTTAAAGCTGCAGCTCCAACTGAACATAACTTCATTTTACAGTGCACTTATCTTTAAACAAAACAAACCAAGCCCAACCGTTACAGAACCTGAAATGTCAGCTCACTATTGACAACACAGGGAATAGCAATTCAACGTACTTTCAAAATGGAAGAGAAAATGTAAATAACTAGGTATGCATAATATAAACTAAGAATTTTAAAAATAATGATATTCATTGAATTTACTTTAATAATGTAGAACCAAAAGAACCCAAATATTCCATTTGTGCTTTGAGAATAAGTTGTACTAGAAAAAAACATACATATGCAGTTACTAACTGACAGAGCAGGAATGGCGTACACGAGGCAAATCTGGCTGGTAATTGTTCCGCACGACTATCTGCAGCCATCGGATCCGATTTCTGTGTTCATGGTGGCCAAATCAGCAGATAACAAAGGGAAGCTGACTTCATTCATCATAAAATAAAAGAGCGTTATAAGACTATGCCAAAGATTATTCACGGTTTGTAGTCCCAAAATTTACTTTGATTTACATATCTGCATGCTTTCATATATGAAATATATATCAAAATATATGATAAAAGTGTTTATATTTGAATTAAAAGGCATGTTCACCACACACATGAAATTCTTTATTCAGGATCGTAAAAGAATGCCATATAACCCATCCCTTTGATGTGCCCAAGAGAGAATCCTTCTTAACCTTGCCAGCTACTCCTGTCGTCTTCAAAGTCCTTCCTGGTAATAGCCATCAGTCACTTCTGTGACAGATACGTTACAGCCAACCACCAATGGCTGCTTTTCAAATCCCCCTTTATGGCTGCGCAAGCTTGAACATGTATACTCCAATAACCATTCCATACTGCTACCAGTTGTTAATGCTTTAGCATCAATGTATTTTTATGTAACAGCAGTCTGTTTTTGCAATAGTATTTTAAATCCTGTTATGAAGCTAGGAATCAATTTGGCCTTGTATCTTTGTATAAAGCTTAGCAGCACCTGTCCTACTCTTTACACCTTGTTTTCACCAAAAGGTCATTTTGGATGACCATGAGCATCCTTTAAGATTACCGTATATACTCGAGTATAAGCAGAGATTTTCAGGCTTAAAATTAGCCTGAAAACGTAACCTCGGTTTATACTCGGGTCAAGTCCTAATTTAGATCCAAATGCTGCAATTGTGAAAAGTAACCAGTGGTGGCGCTGTGTTAGAAAATCCTTCACCTGCATAGAAAGCTACAGGAGCTGATTTGCCTTTACACTCCTTCCTGTTTGGCTGCTGACTCACTCAGCTCTGTCACTGCTCATCTGGATGTTGTAATCTGATGGGTCTCCTCAGGCAAACAACAGCTAGTTCAGTGCAAATGACAGCTTGAAACTACAACTCTCAGGTGACATTTTAACTATTGGGGTCAGACAGTCCTTTACAATATGGGGGCAGAGTGCCATTTACTATATGGGGGTCAGGAAATTGTAAATGATGGTGAGCTTAATTAAAAGTTTATTGAACTTTTATTAAGTGGGCTATAGTTCTAAAACTAGATAAGGTATTAATCTGCTCTGAAGTCAAGGTTTCATTCATCTTTAAATAAATAACCTATTGAGTAATACATTGCACAAAGCTGTACAGGCTCACTTCATTATTCTCCTCCTGCAGCTCTGTCTATGTTTTTATACAAGGTTAACTATTTAAGGGTTAAAGTGTATGCAGATGGAATGCAATCTGTGTGAGACTGTGGCAGATTTTAAGGATATGTGAAATCTACACATTAAAAAAGTGCTATTAGTTTATGAACCAGGAGCAGTCAGGACCTGTCAGTTCTGTTGTGCTGGATCTTAAAAAATATCTCAGGAGCCAGGGACAAAGAAGCAGAAACTTACTTTTCGAGACATCCACTCAGCATAACTGACAGGTCCCGACTGCTTCCTGGTTCTAATCAACTAATGCCCGCTATAGTTGATTAGAACAAGGAAGTAGTCGTGAATTTTCAGTGCGCTCCAGTGGATCACGTGAAGGTAAGTTTCTGCTATCTTTGTCCCTGGCTAATGAGATATGAGTGAAGAGCGGAAGGTAAGGCACAGCTCCTTAAAGGGCATGTCCCCCCCCCAAAACTTATATACAGTTCTCACATGACTACAACATACAAGATTTCACACATGTGACTGGTGACTTCCCACAAAGTTTATGTACTAGTCACTGTGGGCAATCTTATGTACCAGTCCCTGTGGGAAAAGTTATGTACCAGTCCCTGTAGGAAAGTTTATGTACCAGTCTCTGTGGACAAAATGTATGTACCAATAACTGTGGGTAATTTTATGTACCAGTCACTGTGGGAAAACTTGTATGACCCAGTCAATGGGTGAAAATATGTATGCCCAGTCACTGTGGGAATACTTGTATGTGCCAGTTATGGAGGGAATACTTGTATGTACCAATCACGTGAGGAAACTTGTAGTACTAATCACTGTGGGAAAACTTGTATGTAACAGTCATGTTGGGAATACTTGTATGCACCAGTCACTGTGTGAAATCTTGTATGTTGTAGTCACTGTGAGAACTTGTATTTTCAGTCACTTTGCGAAAACATGTATGTTCCAGTCACTTTGGGAGATCTATTATGTCAGGGCAACCGTTTCATCCCACCACCGGAAGTCTTCCAATTAGCAGCCTGGAACTTGAAAGGGGAAGGCTAGCAGAAGCTGGTTGTTCAGGAGAAGTAATAGAGACACTCCTGAGGTCTAGGAAGAGTTCTACCTCTTCAAGATACTCCACTATATGGGAGACTTACAAATCATGGGCGGAAAGCAGACAGATGCCAATAGAGATGCCATCCATTCCACAATTCTGCAGTTCCACAACAGGGCTAGATAGGGGCTTAGTGTAAGTACTCTCATAGTACAGACATCGGCTCTGTCGCTAGCCTAGGAACAAGACTATTTGATCAGGAGTTAGTCAAAAGATTTTTCAAGGGGCCTTGCGGATTAGGCCTCCGAAAAAGAGATTGTTACCCCTGGGATTTGCGACTGTTCTAAGGGCTTAGCTGGCCTGCCCTTTGAGCCCAGTCAATCGTCCTCCTTAACTGATTTGACTCTCAAAACGTCCTACTGCTTGTCTTTACTTCAGGACGACGAGCTGTGAAATAACGCGCTTTCTACTAAACCACCATATATGAATATACTTCCAGGGGTAATCATCTTTCATCTTCCGGAGGACTTCCTTCCCAAGGTTATTTCCAGATTTCACATGAATGAGCCAATAGTATACCAGCATTTGAGCAAGAGAACATCTGAGGATGTGACTGCAAGGGTTGGATGTGAGTGAACTTGTATCCTTGAATACATGGAAAGAACTAAGTCTCTTAGATCTTCGGATAACCTCTTTATAATACCTGCAGGGGCTAATAAAGGCAAAGCGCACAGTTTCACACAGTCAGAAGGTGGATTGTTAGAGCAATTTGTAGAGCCTACGAAGTTCAGAGTTTGGTACCTCCTAAAGGGATCTCAGCACATTCCACAAGAGGGACTTCAACCTCTTGGGCGGCAGAAGAGGGAGCATCGGCAGAGGCGGCTACTTGGCCAGGCGGCTACTTGGGCTACGCCTAGTACGTTCATTAGGCATTATAGAATGAGCGTCAAATTAATTTCCAAATCCTTATTTGGACGTAAAGTCTTACAGTCTGTAACTGAGTAAGTTCCTTTTGCTTTGATTCATTGTATTTTTATTCCCCACCCTGGATATTGCTTGGGTATTCCCATTTTGTTTATGCTGCCTGGGGATGGCCAGGAAAGATGAAACTCCTATCATACTTACCGAGAGTTTCCTTTCCTGGCCAACCCTCCAGGCAGCACCCTCCCTTATAAATTGTCTTTCAGATTGCTTAAGAATCAGACAAGTGAGCCAGGGGGTGGAGTTTATGTAGGGAGGTTGTTTTTTCTTCTGTCCAATTAGGCAGAGGGAAGCTACCCATTTTGTTTATGCTGCCTGGAGGGATGGCCAGAAAGGAAACTCTCGGTATATGATAGGAGTTTCATCTATATACTATATCAAATAGCATTATCTGTTTAATTGGTAAATTTACCTGCTGGGAAATGATAATGGAGAAAACCTGATTTTAGAGCCAGCTCTGTGCAGGGAAGGACTGGGCCAGTAAGCAGAAGACAATTCCCCCCGGGCTTTGCTACATTATTGGGCCATTTCTGCTGGTTTGATGTCATGCTGCAAGGCTGCAGAGAATAGGATAACTCTACCAATGGTCCCGATTCCATCAAAGCTCTCTGACGGGTGACTGGTACATAAGTTTTCCCACAGTACCTTGTACATATAAGTTTGCCCACAGTGACTGATACATATGTTTGCCTGTAGTGACTGCCTGGTACTATGTTTGCTCACAGTGACTGGTACATAAGTTTGCCCACAGTGACTGGTACATTCGAGTTTGCCCACAGTGAATACTTACTGTGTGAAAAGAATATGGCCTTGACGGCCGGGTTACTCATGCTTTCAGGAGGAGGCCGATTGTCTGTACGTAATTGCACAAGCTTAACTCCAGGAATGCAAATGGATACTGCTGGGACCTGTTAGCCTGGTACTGGAACAGAGATGGCTGCTGGGAACTGTAGGCTTGGATGCTAGAGCTGAATGGCTGCTGGGAACTGTAGGCTGGATGTTGGAACAGAGATGGCTGCTGGAAATTGTAGGCTGGATGTTGGAACAGATGGCTGCTGGAAACGTAGGCTAGGTACTGGAACAGAGATGGTTGCTGGGAACTGTAGGGCTGGATGCTGGCTGACAAATAAGTAGACTGGATACTGGAAAGTGAGTTGGCTGGTAAATCTCACTGTACCCTACATTGGGGAATCTCACTGTACACTTCATTGGGGAATCCACTGTACACTACATTGGGGAATCTCACGTACACTACATTGGGAATCTCACTTACACTACTTGGGGAATCTCACTGTACACTACTTGGGGAATCTCACTGTACACTACATGGGGGAATCTCACTGTACACTACATTGGGGAATCTCACTGTACACTACATTGGGGGATTTCACTGTACACTACATTGGGAATCTCACTGTACACTACATTGGGGGATTTCACTGTACACTACATTGGGGGATTTCACTGTACACTACATTGGGGAATCTCACTGTACACTACATTGGGGAATCTCACTGTACACTACATTGGGGAATCTCACTGTACACTACATTGGGGGATTTCACTGTACACTACATTGGGGAATCTCACTGTAACCACTACATTGGGGATCTCACTGTACACTACATTGGGGAATCTCACTTTACACTACATTGGGGGATTTCCACTGTACACTACATTGGGGAATCTCACTGTACACTACATTGGGGATTTCACTGTACACTACAGTGGAATCTCACTGAACACTACATTGGGGAATCTCACTGTACACTACATTGGGGAATCTACTGTACACTACTTGGGGAATCTCACTGTACTCTACATTGGGGAATCTCGTACACTACATTGGGGATTTCACTGTACACTACATTGGGGGATTTCACTGTACTCTACATTGGGGAATCTCACTGTACACACATTGGGGAATCTCACTGTACACTACATTGGGGAATCTCACTGTACACTACATTGGGGAACTTACTGTACACTACATAAGAGAGCACAAGGTGCAAGAGAGCAACCAGAGAGCTTTGATGGAATCGGGACCATTGGTAGAGTTATCCTATTCCTGCACCTTGCAGCTGACATCACACCAGCAAATGGCCCAATAATGTAGCAAAGCCCGGGGAATTGTCCTTCTGCTTACTGGCCCATCCTTCCCTGCACAGAGCTGCTCTAAAATCAGGTTTTCTCCATTATCATTTCCCAGCAGGTAAATTTACCAATAAACAGATAATGCTATTTGATATGTATATAGATGAAACTCCTATCATACTTACCGAGAGTTTCCTTTCCTGGCCATCCCTCCAGGCAGCATAAACAAAATGGGTAGCTCCCTCTGCCTAATTGGACAGAAGAAAAAACAAACCTCCCTACATAAACCCACCCCCTGGCTCACCTTGTCTGATTCTTAAGCAATCTGAAAGACAATTTAATAAGGAGGGGTGCTGCCTGGAGGATGGCCAGGAAAGGAAACTCTCGGTAAGTATGATAGGAGTTTCATCTTTCCTGGCCATCCCCAGGCAGCATAAAAAAATGGGATATACCCAAGCAATATCCAGGGTGGGGAATAAAATACATGACTCAAAGCAAAAGGAACTTTACTCATTTACAGACTGTAAGACTTTACGTCCAAATAAGGATTTGGAAATTAATTTGACGCCATTCTATAATGCCTAATAACTACTAGGCGTAGCCCAAGTAGCCGCCTGGCCAAGTAGCCGCCTCTGCCGATGCTCCCTCTTCTGCCGCCCAAGAGGTTGAAGTCCCTCTTGTGGAATGTGCTGAGATCCCTTGAGAGGTACCAAACTCTGAACTTCGTAGGCTCTACAAATTGCTCTAACAATCCACCTTCTGACTGTGGAAACTGTAGCTGCTTTGCCTTTATTAGCCCCTGCAGGTATTATAAAGAGGTTATCCGAAGATCTAAGAGACTTAGTTCTTTCCATGTATTCAAGGATACAAGTCCTCACATCCAACCCTTGCATGTCACTATCCTCAGACTGTTCTCCTTGCTCAAATGCTGGTATACTATGGCTCATTCATGTAAATCTGGAAATAACCTTGGGAAGGAAGTCCTCCGAAGATGAAGAGGATTACCCCTGGAAGTATATTCATATATGGTGGTTTAGTAGAAAGCGCTGTTATTTCACATGCTCGTCGTCCTGAGTAAGAGCAAGCAGTAGGACGTTTGAGAGTCAAATCATTAAGGAGGACGATTGACTGGGCTCAAGGGCAGGCCACTAAGCCCTTTAGAACGTGGCAAATCCCAGGGTGGTAACAATCTCTTTTTCGGAGGCCTAATCCGCAAGGCCCCTTGGAAAAATCTTTTGACTAACTCCTGATCAAATAGTCTTGTTCCTAGGCTAGCTGACAGAGCCGATGTCTGTACTTGAGAGTACTTACACTTAAGCCCCTATCTAGCCCCTGTTGTAGAACTGCAGAATCTGTGGAATGGATGCATCTCTATTGGCATCTGTCTGCTTTCCCCATGATTTGTAAGTCTCCCATATAGTGGAGTATCTTGAAGAGGTAGAACTCTTCCTAGACCTCAGGAGTGTCTCTATTACTTCTCCTGAACAACCAGCTTCTGCTAGCCTTCCCCTTTCAAGTTCCAGGCTGCTAATTGGAAGACTTCCGGGTTGGGATGAAACAGGTTGCCCTGACATAATAGATCTTTCACTGGTGGAGATGGAGAGAGGCTCTACCGCTAGTCTCCTCAGTAAGGGGTACCATGGCTCCTTGGCCAATCGGCAGAATTGCTATTACCCTTATCTTGGAGATCAGGATCTTCCTTAATGTTTTGAAGATTAACGGGGTTGGCGGGAAAACTTAGGCCTTAGATGGTCCCAACTCTGGCTCAGAGAATCTATTGCCACTGCCCCCTTCTGATAATATCGGGAAAAGAACCTTTGAACTTTGGCATTCTGACTGGTGGCCATCAGGTCCCACTCTGGCTTCCACCACCTGTCTGTTATCTGGAGAAATATCCCGCTTTTCAGACTCCATTCTCCACTGTCAGGTTTTCTCCTGGACAATTGGTCTGCTAGTTGATTCTGAAACCCTGGAACATGCACAGCCGTTAGGTCCAGGAGATTGAGGCATGCCAATTCCAGAATTGGTTCTACTTCGCGTATCAGTGGCATACTCTTCGTTCCCCCCTGTTTCCTGATGTAGGACACTGCTGACGCATTGTCTGTCCTTATGCATATTGAAGTGGACTGAATTCTTGTTAAAAAGGCTTTGAGGGCTTGATAGTATGCCCTGAGTTCCAACTGAGCAGATGGGAGAGAGGAAAGGTCTGATTCCCATGTACCTTGTACCAACTGGTGACCTATATGGGCTCCCCAGCCTCTCCCCATGCATCGGTGAACAGGTAGATCCAGTCCGGATCTATCAAGGATGTTCCCCTGCGAAGATTTACCGGCTGCCTCCACCACTGCAGAGCTTCCTTCACCCAAGTACTGATTTGAATCTGTTGATTCCAGTTTTGTTCTCTTTTGTCCCAGCTGAAAGAATATTTGCAATGGTCTGATTCTCCATCTTGCCCACTTGACCAGACCTATTGTGGAGGTCAGTGACCTAAAAACTCATAAAATTCTTGCAGATGTTGAGTTCAAAAATGCATCTGAGTGGCTACTTGATTTATCTTGATGATTCTCGAGAGGTAGAGACAGTACTCCCAGCCTGGTATCTATCTGGCTCCTAAATAAGTTATCATTGAGTAGGAACTAGCTGGCACTTTTCCCTGTTGACCAACCATCCGAATTTTATAAGAGACCTCAAGGCCACCTCTGCTTTGAATAAGGTGTTCCTTCTTCCTGGCAATTATCAGCAAATCGTCCAAATAAGGGAACACTTCCACCCCTAAGGTCCTTAAGTGGGCAATAGTCACCACTAATACCTTGTGAAGTTCTCGGGGATGTCGACAGGCCAAGGGCAGACATCTGAATTGGAAGTGCGGGTGATCTACGTGAATCTCAGATATGCTGGTGCTCCTCCGCTATTGGGATGTGCAGATAAGCTCTGTGAGATCTATGGTGCACTTCCAATCGCCTAGTGACAGGGCAACCTTATGGACTGTATAGTCTCCATCTTGAATGGTTGGTACTTTAAGACTTGTTTAGTCTTCTTAAATCCAAAATGGGACGCCAGTCTCCTGTTATCTTTTTTACTAAGAAAAGTGGAGAGTAAAATCCGATTCTTTTCTCTTCTTTGGGGACTCGAACAATCGCCTCCTTGGCTAACAACTTCTTCACATATTACCATAAGATGTGCCTTCTCTCCTACTTCTGGTCTCTTTGTCTGGGCAAGGAACAATCTCCTTGGCCTCTCTGTAAATTCCAGACGTATCCTCGGTAATTATCTTCATTACCCAAGCGTCTGTAGTTGTCTGTGTCCAAACTTCCTGAACCTCAACAGCCTGGCTCCTACCTGAGAAGTTCGGACGGGCCTCGTTTTATAAGGACTCTTTGGGGCCTTTGTATTTGCTTGCTTTCCACGAAAAAAGCTGTACTGACCCCCTTTCCATGCCGCTGTTCTGGCAAATTCCTTGCCTGGACGGTACTTCTCCAATCCCTCTGTTCTTAGACTGGAATCTCTCCTGCTGTCTTTTAGGAAACTCTCTATATCTCCTATTGGATTGTGGAAGAAAAGAACTCTTCCCTCCTGAAGACTTAGCAATAATCTCCTCCAATGCTTGCCCAAACAATTTTCTTTCCTTCATAGGGCAACTGACACAGGATTTTTTGGACGGAGTGTCGGCATTCCAAGCCTTCCAAAGTGCTCTGCAGCAGAGACTGACAACCCCATGGCCCTGGCTCCTAACTTTACTGAGTTCACAGAGGCCTCCAGGCCAAAAGAATAAATTAATCTGAAATCTGGATCGCCTCCAATAGTACTTTTCTCTCTATGCCATTGATGATAGCATCTTCCAGCTTGTCTACTAATGTCAGCATGGACTTCATAGCAGAAACCATGGCCACTGCAACCTTACAGCTAGCCCCTGCAACCGAGTAGGCCTTCTTTAATCCCTCCTCCATCTTGCGTTCCTGGGATGCTTTAAAGAAGATGCGTCATCCACTGGAAGTGCAGTCCTCTTAGAAAGTCTGGCTACAGGCGCGTCCACAGTGGGAGGTTTATCCCACAACTCAGAGTGGTCATGCTGGAAGGGATAAAGCTTCTCAAACTTATTTGTCACTGGAAGCTTTCTAGACATCCTTTGCCATCCCCCCAATATGATCTCCTTGATCTCCCCATGGAGTGGAAAACAAGCTTTCTTCTTACGATGGAATAAGACCGAAGTAGATGGCTGCTCACGATCTTCTATCACGAGTGTCTACTTAATCATCTTGATGAGGGTTGAAACTTGTTTAAAGTCAAATTGACTGTTGTCATCATCAGAATCCTCCGAGGATTGCAGCTCCCCCATCTCTCTGGGGTTCTCCCTAGGAGGCTGAATCACCGCAAAGTGAGGTTAACCGGTTCTCACAGTGACTACAACATACAAGATTTCACACAGTGACTGGTGACTTCCCACAAAGTTTATGTACTAGTCACTGTGGGCAATCTTATGTAGAGAGTCTTGGGCTAGTGAGCATAGTATTTAGGGAGTACGGCATTTCTAGAAAGCTGCGTCACATCGGGATGGGATTGGTGTTTTATTTTAACCCAGTTGGTATTATTGGAGTTTCTGATTCAGTGTATATTGCTATATCCCACCGGGTTTGTATGTTGAAATATATGGTCAATTGCACAAAAAAGAATTAGCATAAAGAATCGAAAACCAAAACTATATTCCAGAGCAGGGTCAAGAAATTGGTTCTTTGGAGTTACATTGTGTATCTATAAATATCATACCAGGGCCAGTTATTGTTTAGTTGCTAGGGAGTTAGAATTGAAAGTGTTGGGAAACTCTGTAGGAATAGGTTTATGACTAAAACACGGTATGTGTCATGAACATTGGGAGGGGAGTGGTTCGTATCCCTAGATATACAGATGTTGAGGGAAGGGGGATAGGAGGGGATTTCTAGGTTTATCCCATAGTGTTTTACCGAAGGACTATGGTTACACGGGGTGTGCATCATTGTTTTACATAACGAATAATATTTCATAAGTCAAAATATCGTAGATAAACACCAAGTCAGATTTCCAGCAATCCTTTCGGGACACGGTTACTGGGTCGAGCTGTATACTATCAGTTGGTATAGTGTGAAGTAATATACCGAGACGTCTTGTTTATGTGATTCTGTGGTCAGTATGAATATCCAGGGAAAAATGTGACGCAAATCTTGTGGTTAATTTATGACAGTGCAAGCCGCTCCTATTTTTATATATTAGTGGTCAGGTGTACTTGTAGCCTATCTGTCAACAACATCTTTTTCCAGACTTATAAAGTTTGGGGGGGTTTGGGACAGGGGGTCCAGTTGTGATAATTGCCACGGGCGTTGTAGAAGGGCGGGAGGTACCTTACAAGGAGAGAAATTTTGTAGCCGTTTTTTCACCAGTAGATCCACACGGAATCCAAGAGTGGAGGACGTAATTTGGGGGGGTCTAACTGTGAGTGGGGGATAATTTAGGTATTTGACCCCCATATTAATTTTGACTTAACAATATGTTGTTACAATATATGTGCGGGTCTTTAAGCTGTCGGGAAAGTGGCTGTTGATACATTGGTAACAATGTTGAGATAAAGGGGTCCAAAAGAATCAGTATTTTACTTTCGAAGGGCATCTCGGGAAAAATTGACATAGAAAAATGAATAGGTGTGACTTTTGCCTCTCTTGCTGTAGAATTAGATCTTTTAGAAATAGAGAAGAATACAGGTAGCGTAAACATGTTCTACACAAGCTAAGTGTCAACAAAATCCAAGAAATTTCCCAAAATGGTTTTAAAATTTTTTGGTGATAATGTCAAATCCAGAGAGAATATCAGTGACAGGTCCCCAGGCTAAAGTTACAGTTAAGTCTGTTATCGGTTGTAGTAACAAGTTAATGGTGTCTGAAAAAAGAGCATATATGATAGGGCCGCTAGTTTCTAGGGGGGTAGGTTTTCCGTAATACAGGCACTACGGGGCCAAACACCAATGAAAATTCCTTCTGGCGAAAGATGGGTCGGGAGAGCTGACTGTACCACTTGAAAAACAGGGGTGTGACACAATACCTGGTTTGATGCTGGAAAAGCCTTTCTTACTTTATCTCTTAGGTCATCTGGCAGACCATTGGCGTTGGTGGCCACTGAAGTGTTTTATAATCACAAGCAGGACAATTTAGAGATCAGCGCCTACAATGCCAGCGGAAAGCCCCTATAAATAATACTTAAAATGATTTTACAGGTTTCTTACTTAGCAAAGACACTACTTAATGCAGACGTAATACATTGTAAGATATTTCTCTAGTAAGTTGTCATTTAAGTAAATGTCAGAAGTTAAGGGGTTTTGGTGAAAACGGGCAAATGCCTGTCCCCTCGCGGTTTTAAATGATCAGCTGTGTTCTGCTTTGCGCAAGTATCTTTTATAAAATACCGGTATTCTCCCACACCGGAGAGATGTGAAGGAAGGGGGTCCCGGGTGCCTGAGTACGACGTAAATGAAATGCTAATTAGCTAGCTAAAAAATAACTGTGGTGATTTATGTTTCGGCGTGCCCGAAGTTGTGCAGACTTCGGTACAAGGGAAAATTCAAAATAGTCTGAATCATACATTCTAATCTACCTTTTTTTCTTTCTTTGTTTAGCTCTAATAGTTTCAGCAACAAATGCGTTACATTTAGAAACACCCAGCCATGAAGTTACAGGTTTAAATCCCCAGACTTACTTATAAAACGTGGGTTTTATTATTTCTCACGGCTTGATAGAATAAATTGCAAATATTACTTTTGTTTTTTGATAAAGCAAATTTATGAAAATAATGTTTAAAAACAATACACTGTTTAAATTTTTGCTCGGAAAGCAGAATGCTGTAAACATCTCTGTAGTACCAACATGGGTCTCTGTGGCTGTTTATATGATTGGCCGTCAGCTACTAGGGGGAAAGCAGTGTTGGCTTTCCCCATAAGGCTGTTAATCATCACTACCGTGGGGCATATTTTTTGTACGTACACTTCAGATTTGAGCCCTATGGAGCGCATACATATGCACCAGGGTCCCATCATTGAGACACAGACAGAAAGTCCCATAAAGTGAGAACAGATAGAAAAGTTCACACACATTCTCCCTCTTGCTTTGCAGTCTCTATCCTCTATCTCCTCTTCCTGCAGTCTCTTATCCTCAATCCTCACACTCTTCTCCTCCCCTATCTCTCACATTCTCATCTTTCCTGCAGTCTCTATTCTCTATCATATCCACTACTATCCTTATATATTCTCATCTTCTCAAACATGCCCTCTATCTCTCCACTTCTCCTTCAAGTCTCTATCCTCTCACACACCGCTCCGCAGTCTCTATCCTCCTACCTCTCACACACTCGCTCTTTCCGCAGTTTCTAACTCACACACCTTCTCTCCGGCAGTATCTAAATCTCAAAACACCTCTCTTCTATTTCTACAGTCCTCTCTGCTCTATCTCACTGGGACATATAATAAGTGCCCGCCCGCGCATGACCTGGGACATAAAAATAGTGATTATATATATAGCAAAACATAAATAGTGATTTATATATATATCTAATATCTATATATATAATATCTAATATATATATATATATATATATATAAATAATACATAAAATTGTGATTATATATATCTATATATAAATCATAAAATTAGTGAATATATTTTATGTCCCATGCCAGTCTGTGCTTGGGCACACACTAGTTATTTCTTGTATAAGCTCTACAGTCCTGGTCCATGGCAACCCTGGAGAAAAGTACTGTGTACACCCCCTTTGTTTGGGCGCTTACGTGGTGAAGTTTCGGCGTTAACTAGATGACCTATTTATCATCGGGGCATGTGTAATAAATAAAATTGACACATGTCTATGCTCACTTTTGTTTATGTGAGCAAGATGACTGGTCCAAACCGCACATTTCAACACCACTGAGTGACATTACATTGCTTTGGCACTAAGTAGTGGTAGATCTTCCTGTAGCGTCCTTTTTTGTGTGGCTAACTCATGTCCTCATGATCTGCGTGGGTGGTGATTGCACCACTCCCCACCATTACAGCAAGTTGGTGACCACCCATAATGCCCTCCTGCGCAGGGGAGCATTTTGAATTTTTTTCATGTTATAAACAGTACAGCCCCAAGGGTTTAAATGTCAATCTTTCACATGCTTTCTCCCTGAAAAAGGGTTGCTTGTTTTTATGATGGTTGTATACATAAAATTCCCTAATTATTCAATGTCGGTACTGTATTAACAGATTTTGGGTTCGCTATTTAGGGTTATCAATCCGCACACTGAATGCTAGTGTTTCAGTAAGCTATCTATGTTTTATATCCCCTTGTAGGACTTTTATTGTAGTTTTAATTATTACAGCTCTGTCATCCCCCCAATGGCGCTATATAAATAAACATATATTCAGATATATTTAGTTTTTGGCCACTAGAATGGCATCATTTCTGTCTTTAGCCTATTTTAAGGGCCTGTTTACTCTGTTTTTGCCTGTTTGATCATGTCTGATGAAGGTGCATCGCACTGACATCACATGTGTTGTAACTGATTCTGCATAAAACACTGTTTGTCAGACTGTGTGCACAGTGTTTTTTCATTGATTGTGCCAACATGTGACTGGTACATTTAAGAGTGCCAGAAAAGTTGACTGGTACCTTTAGAGTGCTCCCAGATGAGTGTGCTGTTACATTTAAAGAGTTCCCAGATGGAGTGTGACTGGTACATTTTAAGAGTGCCCAGAGTGAATCGTTGCTGGTAACATATAAACAACAAAAATAGTTCCCACAGTGTGACTGGTAAATTAAATAGTGCCCACAGTTGACTGGTACATATAAAGAGCCCCCCCCCCGTGTTCCTAGTACATATGATCTGCCCACAGTGGGTGAATGGTACATATAATAGTGCTCACGAGTGTACTGGTACCTTTTTTCCCCAAAAAAAAAAATTCAGTGTCTTTCCACTGTGCCAATCTCCCCAGCCACTATGAACCCACCCACTGTTTGGGGTGCTGGGAGTTTGTAGTGTTGCAAAAATATCTGGAAAATTCTGAGTTTAACTTCCGACACCGCCCCCATTAAAGCTGTGTCGGCATTTAGAGAAGCTCCCTTACCCTTCCGGAAGTGACAGTGTTCCTGCAATATGTTTGCCTGGTAGTGTCAATTGGATGTGTTAATTTAAGAGAATTTTCCTTGCTAATGGTGCTGCATGAGGTGGCAGACCAGCATGTAGGGCAGAATTCGTGGTGACAATTTCACCCAAGTGCCCATGCGAACCCTCAAACTTGTCTTCTTCTGCTCTGCTTAGACTTTTCAAAAAAGCCATTTAATGCACCGTGTTGACAAGCTGGCCTTCCTAATCCTATATAACTATCTATACCCATGCTGGAGATTTTAATGTCCGCTAATGGAGGCTATATGTCACGCAAAAAGATTTACAGCAAATCACAATGCACAAGGAAAGTTATTGGCCTATTACGTGACGTTGGATTCCCCCTCACACTATCAGCTGACTGAGAAAGAAGGGGCATTGACCAGTGGCAGGAAATGCCACCTTAATGAAAACTACGACACTTGTGGTGAAAACTGATAGGGGTCAATTGGCCCCTAGGGGAGATACAAGTATAAATACCGCCCTGGGGGGCAAGGCTGCAACCTTCATTTATCCTGCTGGTGCCCGAGAGAGCAGGTGAAATGGTGGAAACAAGGGTGGATTATGGGAGCTGACCACTAGTCCCAACAGGTTATTTTCATAAATCCATCCAACAGCCACAGCAAAGGGATAGGTTCAACAGAGCTTGTGGTATATTTTTTTAATGTGCGGGGTCTATGGGACAAATGTTGTACGTAACTTGGTACTTCAGTTCCCATTTAAGTTAAAATATAGGGGGTTCCAGTTAACAGATTTTAATCAAGATAACGAACAACCTCACTTTAATCATTAGACTTTATCCTGCTGAATGTTACAAATGCTACCCTATACTTTCTTTCTTGGTTAAGTACTGAGGTCAGCTCATTGGCACATTGTCTTTATTTCTACTATTCTGGCTGAACATGTTTTCATGCCACTCTATTCTCTATTCTCAGACACATCTCCTCGACAGCCCACCGGGAAGATCCACCAGAGCATCAGCCCACTTGCCCCGCCCATAAAGCTTCTACAACCATGTCACCTGGCAAACAGAAATTAAAGGGGCAGCAAAACTTTAAATATTTATAATAACATACATCTCTTGGGTTAATAAGTAATATTGCTTTGCATTATTGTGGTAACGTTTGTTGATCATCTCCTGTTCATCTCATTTCATTTACAGTTAGGTCAATGAGGGGTTAATTATAAAACTGGTTTTAAAAGGAAGGGAGATGAGGTATTGCTCAAAACCCTTAAAATGGGGACATGATGCCACGAATTGCGTGAAGCCGACCCCTTACTGCCGAGGTGATAACCGTTGTAGCCCACTGGCTGCAATATGCGCATTGTATCTTGGATAAGAAACGTGTGGGAGAAAGAAACAAGGCATCTGACATGGCGATTATCTTTGAGGTGTTGAGTAGATGCTTTTGTCCACATTACTGTCCCTGTTTTGCTTTACATTTTATTATCTATTATTTTATTTATGAGCTATTAGAGCTCACATTTGTTGTGAGATGTTATGTGGCTAGAATCATTTCATCAGTTTAAACAATCTTCAAAATCAAATGATTTTATTACTTGGAGTGCGACTCTCACTTGTGCTTTTCTGTTGTGGACTATTCTCCTGAGGGTTTGGATACCAGAGAGTGAGCCCTACGGTTAACAAGAGTGCATTGGGGCCTTTTTTAATTGAGAACACGCCTAGCCCCTTACAGTACAGTTTACAGGTTTATATGTACAATTAAATAAAGCGACGAAATGAACAGCAGTCAACAATCATACTTAGCATGATGCTTTCTCCCGCAGTGGAACCAAAATGACTCCTTGATCTGACAGTGTCAAAGCAAGCTGGTTTCCTAAGCATGGAGATTATCATCATAGTTACTTCTACCCAACGCCAACCCGTCCAAGAATCGGGCAAGTGAATTTACCTAAATATCAGATCAAGTCCCGGTACACTGATAGTTGGGAATAAAACCTGTTAGAAAAATAAATACAAACATGTAGGTGCAAGAAAAGGCAAAGATGTAGACAAAGGTAAGAAGACTGATAGAAAGATTAGGGTAGTGGATATAGAAACAACAGAAGGCCCACATAGCAGTGTTAAATAAATTTAAAAGGACACTAAACTCATCTAAATAAAAAAATAATCTAAGTGCCATCCGTTTCTATTATTAACTAGTGCTCTGTCCCACCCACGCGCCCTATCTGTGCGCATGCGCGCCATTCAAAGATAGGGCGCGCGATCGGGACAGAACATCTGGTAGAGCAGAGCGCTTCGAGTGAGCGGGTGTAGGTAAGTTCCAGTCGCCCCGATCGTCCTACTTATTCACAGCGGTAGAATATCGTTTCCTCACCTCCCTGTGAATAATAGAAACAGATGCCATCTTAGTTACTTTTTTAGGTTTAGGTGTGTTCTTTAACACAAACACGAAATAGAGAAAGTAAATTAAAAAAACCACCAGTCTTACCTGACCAGGCATCCAATCACTTTTTGCATTGACTGCAGGCACATAAAACCACAATCTCCTAAATTCCTTGTTTTCCCAACTCTGCTTATTTTTCTGGGAATAAAGTTGGTGATTGGCACATATCCTGAATAACATTTTTGTGTACTGGTTTAACCACTGTAATTGACCAACACAACAACCCGTAGTAACTGCTTTTAAACATTTTAGATTTTGTTTACAATAATGAAACAAATGTGGCACATTTTATTATTTGCATTTTAAAGGGGGTGGTCTCCATACAAGTGGCCTTTATTAAAGGGGCAATCTTAGTGAAAAAAACACATTGCCCCATTGGCAAATCTAATTAAAATGTCCTCTGGTGCTGCCTCTCTCTAACTCTGTCAGTGACTCGGGTTTTTCCATGGTGTCAGATCTCAGCACCCCCCCTTCCCCTCTTATTACTTCTCCATTCTAAACAACATTGAAACACACCCATGCCCCGTAAAGCCCAGCTCTCCTGTAGAGCAACGAAAAGTAAAGACACTCTTGTGTTGGGATTAAGAGAACATACGGAAGAAGGGGAAAAGTTCATTTTCCCACTATAGATATCCTTTAAAAGGAGCACTCCTACCTTTTATAAATGACTCTCCTGCTTCTAGTTTGCAGTCAGAGCTTGTGACCTAACAAGCTATTCAAGAAAAAAAAAAAGAAACATGTTTCTCTCCCAATGTACCCTAGGGAGAGAAGGACATATACTGGTTGCAGTTTGGAAGTAGATTTCCACATGGATATTTTTTTGGGTGGATGGGGCTTATGACACAGCTCATCATGTGCCTGTCAGACTCAAGACCTTCGACAAGGAAGTAACTTTAAGCCTTTATCAATCCTCGGGCTTGTTGAAAGGTAAGAGAGAGATGTTTTCAATAGAGGGCTCAGAAACAACCCCGTGATATCAAAAAGTATTTGTGTCTCTCATTTTTTAATTGAATGCTGGTAAATTATCTTTTCTAACATGGGTTTTGTGCATTATTTCCCATCATTTTCAGTATCTCACAGTGTGGTCCATTTCCCATGTCTACTGTATCTCTGCTAACTTGTTACAGTACATATTTAAGGCAGGGAGCATGTATTTACACCATGAAGTAATGGCTTATATCAGTGCACATGCCATTTACTTATTTAGTTCTTAGGGATTATTTAATCTTTATGCCATTTACTGGGATAATACATATGTGAGCAGGTAAACAAGATTTGGGTGTCCCTAATACACCAGGATTCTTTCAGGTCTTTCACTCTACGGCTCCATACCCAGCAGTTAAAAAGAGGATAATGTTGCGATAACGCACTTGTTGATGCAGTAGCTACCTGCACGTTGTCCCTTCCTGCAAAAATTAATATACGTATCATATACATATTGGGTTTTTTGTTTAGATTTTAGTTTCGGCAATTAATTCTGTTCAGCCTTATATGCTTATCTCAAAGTTATACTTTAGGTGTTCATTTGAATATTATGTACTGGGTTTAAGGATTTTTTTAACAAACAGACAACAGCTACAAACTTATAATAATCATGTATCCGCCCCATTTATAAAGGTTGGTGTGTCTCGGGATGTGGTCTTGACCCATTTTTGTATTCTTATTCACATGATTGTGACTAAAGTCAACTGTTTATTAAAATATGCTGATGACAACCAACCTGTTTTTGGGCTGATACATTAACTGAGGAAGTGACGGTTGCCGAGGAAGTAATAACAAAATTACGCTGGGTGTTCGGCTGAAAAAACAATTGCTTGTGAATTCCAAAAACAAAGATTAATTATGATTACCGGAAGACAAATAGACGTGGAATTTCCACTCCCCTGTACTTAACCAGAGGCCTTCGCCACGTAATACTGTCCACTAAGCCAAAGACAATGGAGTGCCCCCTCCATTCACCAAAAGAAATGTTATCTTGGGAAATCCAAATCAAACATGTGGTCCAGGCAATGGAAGTGACATTTCCCTTTGAGGAAGAAAATATTTACAAGACAAGGTTATTTTTGGAGCTTCTGCTCAAGAAAAAAACTTTGACAGGACATCACAGTTTGAAACACAAAAATTTTTACCTATGGACATATGTAGCATAACAATGTAAAGCCTGGTATCCACAGGCAATTTTTTATTCCTGATTATTCCATGGTTTAAATATTTGATTGGATTACACAGGGATTAAATGAATTTATCTACACAATCTTAGCCACTAATACCCTAGACAATACATAAAAGCCTATAGATGCCATGAGATGAAAACGAAAGCATTGTTAAAACTCCAAAACGCCATGGTCCAAATTACCTTAGGGTAAATTGACAAATTGACTGAGGTAAATTACAAAATTCATTAGGTAAATTGCTTTCTGAGTATGTTTGCAATGTGCTTTCATTTTTATCATATTAACAGGGGGGAAAGAGTAAAGAGTGGATATGGGTGTCGATAATGTGATGGCAGTAGTGAAATATATGTGTGATTGGTAGCAGCATCACCAGATCTCCTGTGCTCCTGGTCCGGAAACCCTGATTCAGAGGGGCCTTTCCCTTGCAGGCCCCCCTTGGCCCCCTTCCCTTGCAGACCGCCCTACTTGCCGGCACACCATGGCCCTTCACATTCGGGGCCCCTGTTGCCCCTTCCCTTCATTGGGCCCCTGTGGACCCTTCACCTTGGGGGCCCCAGTGGCTCACACTCTTGATCCCCTGGCCCTTCCCCTCATTGGGCCCCATGGACCCCTTCCCTGTGCCCCCATGCCCCTTCCGGGGCCCTGTGTCCGCCTCACACTCACGGGCCGCCATCAATTTGTAGGGCTCTGTGGACCCTTCCCCATTTGTGAACCGTCCACTTTGTAGCTCCCCCTCTGGCCCCTTCCAGACTCGCCCTCAGACCCATAACCCCCTACCCCCTACATGAAAAATGTGTAAAAAGGCCTTGCTCCTTAACTTTCTAGCACATGCCGTGCAAAATCAAGGACATTGGATTAAGTCGATACTTCAGTGAGAAGCCTCAATGGAGTGCTCGGCATAAAGTGTAGTCTTTGCCAAAGTTTTACTGAAAACAGGAAGGTAAGACATAGCTTCATACCTCCTTTTAAAGAAAATGGGTGTACATAACCCTTTAAATAGAGGTAATGATTTTTTCTTTCTATAGGAGAACGCTTACATTAGATTAAAAATAAAAAAGTTAGTTCTCCTTTAATCTCTCTCGCTTATGAGACACTACTAGCGAAAACGAATCATATCCTGCTTTGTTTCACTCATGAAGTAAGTATTCCCAGAAATTGTGTGATCCTGTTCCGTAAGTAGCTTTTGTGTGATACAACCCTACCTTCTGCATAGCACTAACCACTGCTATTACCATATGACACAGCTTTGAAAGAAAATTTCAAAAATGAAGCTTAATCCATGGCCTTTCCATACACCAGCATTATTCCATTGTCACAGCATCGTTCCATTGTCAACGTAATAATCATTCCATTGTCACCAGCATTGTTCCATTGTCACAGTAATATATTCCATTGTCCAGCCATTGTTCCATTGGTCACAGCTTTGTTTCCATTGTCACACGCATCGTTCATTGTCACAGTAATATCATTTCATTGTCATAGTAATATATTCCATTGTCACAAGCACTCGTTCATTGTCACAGTAATATCATTCCATTGTCACGCATCATTCTTGTCAAGTAATATCATTCCATGTCCACAGCTTGTTTCTTTTCATAGTATATCTTCCATTGTCACCATCGTCCATTGTCCCAGTAATATCATTCCATGTCACAGACACGTTCATTGTCACAGTAATATCACTTCCATTGTCACAAGCATTCGTTCCATTGTCGCAGTAATATCATTCCCTTGTCACAGTAATATCATCCATTGGTCACACTACTATCATTTCCATTGTCACAGCATTGTTCCATTGTGACAGCAATCGTTCAATTGCACAGTAATATCATTCCACTTGTGACAGCATCGTTTCAATTGTCACCGTATATCATTCTAATTGTCAGCAGCATCATTCCATTGGCACATTAATAACATTCCCATTGTCACAGCATCATTCCATTGTCTAGGTTAGAGATGTGCTGGTCAATTTGCTGTGTCAGGACAGATTTCCAATTATTTGGAGTTTAACAAGACAATCTGCTGGATCGGAGACATTTTTCCTCTCTCTCTCTCTTCCAACAGGTATGCTTCTATAGCCTTTCTCCTGTGCCCCTTTTGTTTATTTGTGACTGTTAAATCATATATCTGGTAGCACTCCATAGCCTTTCCTCCTGTCCCCCATTGTTATTTGGACTTATTAAATTCATATATCTGGTACCCTTCCATAGCCTTTCCCCCCCCGTGCCCCGCTGGTTTAACAAATCTAACTGTCATTCCTGATCGCTTCTCTCTAATAATTTTCATCACCTTCTTGCCTGCCTAAAACCTGGCTTTTAGTAGGGCTCTGCTAATCGCAGGCCTCCCTTGCCATATTGGGCTCAGATTTTTCCATTCACCTACTCTTCCAGTCGTGGTGGGGGTGTTGGCCTTTACTTTCCACCTCCTGTCGTTTACTAACACTACCTACCCGCTTACTACCCTCCCCAACCTGACCTTTCATTCGACCTCTTTTGGGCTCATTTCATTCAGCTCTCGCACCCCTTGGTCACGTGGAAGACAAGTAGCTTGGGTGTACAGTCCGCCGGCTTACAACATCTCCAATCAGCCATACACTCTCAACAAACAGGGGGCGTTACTGCTTTGGCCGCTGCTGACGGTCAATAATCTACTACCACGTCATGCTAGGAGGACTAATCAAAGTATACCCGCCGGCTCGCGACTACGAGCAGACAAGGAGTGGACGCACCGAGCCTGACGGCTGGAGCCACGGCTACGAACTAAATCAAATAAACATTACAAATCATCAGAAAATACATATACTATGCGCTCGCTAGACCTACAATGCTAAATAACCGACATCACCACAAGAGCTAGGAAGAAGAAAGAAGAGAGAAAAAAAAAGAAGAGAAGAAGGCCAACAGTTAATCCGGGACCTAGTGTTGCAACGAACCTCCGGCGGGGGGTTTTGAAGCAACCCATTCCTGCTTTCCTGATCCATCATCTTTTTTACTTTTCAGTCCTCCTCTTGTGCTTCTGTTCTGTATACTACATCCATATATCTCCAGCACTCGCCTCATCCCTGTCCTCTAGTCTCTCCTCCCTGTCTGACAGTTGAATTACCCTGACTCGCTTGCTAATTCCTATAATCTGTCCCTGACTACCACAATAGACTCTTTCCTTTCGCCCCCATTTGCATTCCCTCAGTGAGAACCGCTAATCTTCTCCGTGGCCAACCCACTCCCGTTTTAATATGCCGTACGCGCATGCTGTTTAACGTGTGTGGAGAAGTCGCCCCAAGCTGACTTTCTCCATTACAAGTTTCATGCTGGCAATGTCGCGGCTCTGGGCTCCTGCTCAAAACAACTATTACCGGAACTTATCAATAACAACAAATCAAACCCAGGTCGCTTGTTCTCCATCTTTCAACTCCTTCTGCGCCCCTCTTCTCCCACGGACCCTCTCCTTTCTTCCGCACTTTACCCCAGGACTTGCGTATTACTTTCAGCATAACGGGATCCCTCCATGTGCAGATATCTGATCCTAGTGATGCTCTCAGATTATGTTGCCTCTCCTCCCTCAGCTGTTCTTGGATCTTTTGCTCCTGTGACCCCTTTAGAGTTTCTCAGGTAGTCTTCTCGCCTGCTTTCTATGAGCCCACTCACGACCTTTCTCTCTTTATCCCATGCCCTCTGTATTACTGTACGCGCGCACTGTAATTCATGTGTGGCTTCCCCTATAAACTCGCCACACATTCAATGCCTCCCTAAATCTGGAATTTTCCCTTCCGTCTTAAGCAGCCCCATGTTCAGTCCATACAAAAAAGCTGGACCCCAACGTTTTAGCCAATACCAGACGAAGGGGGGGCCCAGTCTCTTTCTTAACTCGATAGCCTCTAAACTGCTAGAACGGGTGTCTAGTTAGTTAGTTAGTATTGCTAACTTACCTTCATGCTCATAACCTATTGGTCCTTTGCATCTGTATTCCGTCTCGGCATTCCTCGAGATGGCCCTGTGTAAGGTTTGAACTGCATCTGCAGTTGCAAAGGCCCAATGTCCACTTTTCTATTCTTACTCCTCCTTGTGACCCTCCTCTGCTAACGCCGTCGATCATGCTCCCTCACTTGCCATCTCTTCCTGCCTGGATGTCTCAACGCTATCCGTTCGTCTGTGCCACTCAAACGTGTTCTAAAATGAACTGTCGTTTTTCCACCTAACCCTGGTCATGTCCCACCTTTCTCATCTCGATCTCTGTGGAGATACACCCCAAGTTCCCCTATCCAATCGGCTCGGGCTGGCCTAGTGGGTAATGTATTGACTCCTCTCATCTCCTTTTCTAGCCACAATAACTAAGTAAGAGAAAGGTAGCTCCGCACAAGGAGTGTGTAAGACCAGGACTATATTATAAGTGAACACAACGGCGTTAATGCCATCTCTGCCTGAAGCATTTCGGGACCATGCGGTCCTTATCATGAAATAGCCGATGATTAAGGACCGCTGGTCCCGAAACGCATCAGGCAGATATGGAATTAAGCCCGTGGTGTTCACTTACATAAATTAGTCCTGGTCTTTTTCCGTTGTGGTCCGGAGCTATGTTTTTTTCTACTGGATCCACGGAATTGTTTTGGTTGCGACGGGCCTGGGGCATCTGGCCCACTAGGTCCCTGGGAGTAAGGGTCAAGCCTGTAATATTGAAAAAAAAATTTTGATTGTTCCAATGCGGAATGGTGGAGCGAAGGGTCTGGGGTCTTCTACAAACCCGGTCCATCTCGTTATAAAGTAACCCCCGCCACTTAGATTGAAGGAGCATGAGTTCTTTTTTGTTATTTATTAGCCACATTAACTATGTTGCAAAACCTGCCGCTTCTTTCCTTCGCAATATAGCCAAATCTTCGCAGTTCCTTTCTTCTCGTGGCCACCTCTATGCTTATGCAATGCTTCTCATCCTATCTCGCCTCTGGACGATTGCACCTAAATTAACTTTCTGGTCTTCCTGCTTCCCACCTCTCTCCCCTTCATCTATACCTGGCCACACATATTGTTTCGCTCTCTAATAAACCGTCCCAAATCTCCTCTGTACCGAGACAACCATCTGGCTCCCCTTAACAAAGCGGATTGACGTACACACTCCTGGCATTTAAATCCCTTCCTCTCTGCTGCTCCTCCTTATATTTCTCTCTAGTCTCCCCATATATTCCGCCCTACCCTCCGCTCAACGCAGAACCAGCTGCTATACAGAACCCCCACTCGTACTGCTATCCCTCTCACCTTAACCTTTTTCTCTTGTAGCTCCTCATCCTCTGAATTCTATTCCCCTCTCTCTACGTCAGAAACCCTCAATTACAGGTTAATCTAGCTACATCCTACCTATCTGTAACAGCACAGTATTGATTGTTTATTTGCACTACATTGTCTCACTTCATGCACTGTATACCCATTCCATTACTATCTGTGTGTACCTTACCACCTAACTAGATGTAAGCTCTACGGGGCAGGGACCTATACCTCTGTTGGCAACGACCTGGCACGTTCTATTTATATAAGTTATATATTTATGTACTGAACTAATGTATTTGTTGCCCTTGGTATGATTTATGTAATTTTAATACTGTAACCAAGCTTCTTGCGTCCCCCCGTGGCAACTATATAAATAACACATATACATACATCATTGTCACCGCATCATCGTTCCTTTCACAGCATGCGTTCCATTGTTCACATAAATATCAAATTCCATTGTCCACAGCATCAATTCGTCCATTGTCACAGTAATATCCTTCCTTGTCAGCATCAGTCCATGTCACACATCTCATCTTCATAACACTACTGAACCTAATAGAAAGTATTTTCTTGACATCCTTATCACGAAGAATTCAAGATCAGTGATCTATAAAATGACATCAGAAGGGTACCCGTGACGTCAATCACACAGACCTTCGAATCGCAGGCCTACCTTACAGTGAAAGCTAGTTCCCATTTGTTGAAGAGGGTCGAGCGTTTCCAGACATGTGATTCAGCCATGTTGAATCATAGGTGGCGACACTGCTGTCAGCATATATTATCCCAGGAATGAGACCAAATGTGAATTATAATCTGTTTGTTTACGTGATAAAAAGCATAGGTAAATATAGCAGAGGTGCAGTACCGAGAAACCTTATAAAACATGTTGATTTTTTTTGTTTCAGAACTGTGTGTGTAAGACTGAGAGAACCATGTTGTCCTTTTACTGTAATGCTTTCTGTTGATGAGATTTAGATAAGAGTTTTTTGCTGTGGGCTTCAGGAATATATGTATATGTACACTTTTCAGAGCACATGGATGGTTGGGTCGGTTTAGGAGTGTGGGGGAACATGGTGTTGGTTCATGGGTTTCAGTGTGAGGGCACAGGGAAAACATGGTGTTTGGCAATGGGGTTTCAGGTGTGGGGCACTGGTAGCACATGGTTCTTGGTAATGGTATTTTCAGCAGGTGTAAGAACACCGGGTGGCCACATTGTGTTGTTTATGGGGTTCAGGTTTTGAGGCACAGGGACAGCCCATATGTTGCAATGGGGCCCAGGGAAGCACATGTTTGGCTATGGGAGTGTTCAGGTGGTGAGGCTCAGAGATAGCACTGGTACAGGAAATAGGGTTCATGGGTGTGTGAGGCTATGGAGCTGTGTTTGGCAATGGGGTCCAGGTGTGGGAGGCTTCAAGGACAGCGCACTGTGTTGGATATGGGGTTCAGGTCTTGGGACTTAGGAAGCCCATGTATTTGGACTATTTGGGGTTTCAGTTTGTGATGGCACAGGCGAGGCACTGGTGTTGGCTATTGTAGTTTCAGGTTGTGGGCACGCAAAGTACATATCTGGGCACATGGGGTTCATGTGTGTGAGCCTCAGAACAGCACATGGTATCGGCAATGGGGCCATGTGTGTGGGGACCAGGGAAAGCAACATATGTTGGCTATGGGAGGTTTGTTGTTTTTGCTCAGGAAGATGACGGTGTTGCTATGGGTTTTTCAGGTGTAGGCTCAAGAAGCTCATGTATTGGCATAGGGGTTTAGGTGTTTGAGGCGTCAGAACAGCATTTGTTGGCTTGGTGGTAACCATGTGTGTGGGGTATGTGAGGGAGAGCCAGGACACATGGTTTTGGATATGGGGGTTCCAGTGTTGACACACTGGAAGCCACATGGTGGTGGCAATGGGTTTCAGGTGTTTGAGGCTCAAGGACAAAGCACATGGTATTGGCAAATGGGTTCGTTGGGGCCCAGGGAGCACATTGTGTTGGCTACGGAGGTTTAGGTGGGGAGAGCACAAGGAACACATGGTGTCGGCTAATGGTGGTTTTGTGTGTTTGCTGCTCACGGAATATGATGGACGTTTGGCTATGGGGATTCAGGTGTGTGACACCCAGGGAAGTCACATGGTGTTGGCTATGGGGGTTTCCATGTGAGTCTCAGAGAGCACATTGTAATTGGCAATAGGGTTCAGGTGTCTGAGGCTCATGAAGAGTGTAATAGGCACAGGAACACATAGTACTGCATGGGGTCAGGTGTGGGGCACATGGAATCACAAGGTTGTGCTTTTGAGGATTCAGGTGTGTGAGGCTCAGGGAAGCGCATAATGTGTGTCTATGGGGTTCAGGTGTCGGCCATAGTCATTGGCAATTGGTAATTCACGTATGGGACGAAAATATCTGCTGGTGTGTACCCTGCCTTAGAGGTTGCACTTTTAGCAATTTTTTGCTGTGGAGTACCGTACCTTCCTAATTTTTAAAGTCACAGTGCTACTCATGATTAATGGGCTATAACGTAGAACTAGCACTACCTACTGACATTATTCTCTGTAATGTTTTTCAGATGAAGAAGCCTGGCTATAGTCGCCATATGTATTCTACTGCGCCATAGTTCGTTCTGAAAAAAACCGATAAAGGGTAAATACCAAAGGGGCTAACTCATTATAAAACGTCAAAGTAGTTCAATGTAAATCCTGATCACAACACTCATTCAGACCACCCTCCGTTACCCCTTAATAGTTATTAGGACAAAAACATGGCGCATAGCTACAAAGGGGATAATGAGTGACTTGGATCTCAGCACAGATCTGTACATGTCATTTCCGCAAAAGTATATACCTATTTAAAGGAACATGAATGGAGGGTAATACATTTGTCTCAACATGGGAAATACAGAGTTCTACAATGCTAGCACCATGCCGATAATTAAAAGTTCCCGATCTGCTGTGGATGTTAACATTAAATATTATGTTTCCAATGAGGCAATTTCCAGGCTACAATCCCATTAACAAACTTGTGTCTCATAAGCAGGACATTCATAAAGTCTATTTTTTGCAATACTTATCACCTTTCTCAGTCCCACGGAGACACTTGGGTACCTGGGTGTAATAGGACAGGCGTGTTCTCTCTATAGTCATTGTTCTACATAAATATTGCGGCTATAGGGATAGTTACAAGATTTACTTCCCATCGCCGGCTGGCTCAGAGAAGGCTGTACACAATTTCTGCCAGGGAGTTCTGTTCTCCCTGAATACACCTACGCAACCTTGGACTTCAACATTGGTCATTATAGCTCTCCATACCCTCCCTTTGAGTCAATTTCCTTGACGTCTTATATCCAGGAAACACCGTTTTTTCAGTGACTATTCCCTTAATATGAAGGCCTCAGAATGCGGCCCTCTCGCGATAAAACAAGGTGGACTGCCACTCCAAAGTTGAACTTTAGTTCAAGCTCAAAAACAAATCAAACATCAATACAACGTTTCGGGGTAACACCCCCTTCATCGGTTTGGTGAGTGTTGAGCAACACAGTGTAAGTTTTTAAAATAGCAAGTGCTGATGCCCGAGAACCGCCTCTCCTAAGGGTGTGGTGTTAAAAGTAAATCACAAGAACGCAGTACATAGTACTAGTCATATACTAGGGTGATAAATCAAAAGTGGAGTGGGCTAAGTTTACGTCTGAATGCGTGGATAAAGTCACTAGTAATAAATATATAAATGAATAAGCAAACCTATAAGATAACCACCCCAATATAACATAGCAAACAATAGTGTACACTGGTTTAAAAAGTGTACAGTGCCTAGTTAGTGCATAGATAAAGCATACATATAAATCACCTTCTTTCTGCATCATTGTTTTTCTAGTAAAGAGGAAGTCCAGAAAGTAACATGTCTCAGGCAATCTTCTGATCTTGTTCATGGTAGAAAAATCCACAGATGGCGTAGGAAGCAGACAAAGAAACAATGAGGAGAAACTGTGTTCAGTGACCACACTTACAATGTAATCAATTACAACATAGCATATATGGGAATTATAGAGACGAAATGCTGATATATCAAACCGATCCTATACAAATCATATCTAAAGGTGATTTACAAAACGCGGACGCAATTAATTTCCTCATTAATAACCTTGGGGAGATATGGTCTGTAATTTAATGTCATCCACAAGCATCTCCCTTTGTACAAGTTTAATGTTATAGATCTCCACCCCCACTCGTTCTTTGGTAACTACTTCAATGAGCATCTGAGTTTTGTAGGCTCTGGTGCTATTGTGTGCTAAGTGCTTACTAACTGTACTCTCTCATATCTATTTAGTTTTTTCTTGCCATCTAATTGGGGTGAGTCACGTTTGTGCCCCAATTCTCACTCAGCCGTACTCTCTTTTAGTTTTCCCTACATTGTCCTTTGCCACACGGGCTTTTGAAGCAGGTAGATAACTTACTGGTTCTACAAGATGGCACGTCCCCTCAATTTGATTCGTTCCTTTTAGGGGATGTGAGATCCTTGTTTACCTGCTATTGATAGCATTGCAGCCTGCAGTTTTATGACGATGATTGTTCCTATTTGGTGGACTCCCTATGAATGACTGGGTACTGGTTGGGGATGACAACAGGTCTATGTGTAAGTTCATTACAATAGTTTTGGCTCTCTTGTATGAAAAATGGGATTTTTAAATAGGGTTCCATACTCCGGATCTATTGCATAATTCGCCAATTATCCTCTGACATATTTCTTGATGCTGTTGATAGGGTAATGTAGTATGATACAAACGGAACCCTATCCATGTCGGAGTGGCCCCTTTTCTCTCTGTAGTAGGACTCTATTGGACGCTAAGCCCTAGCTAATATCACAGATAGTTGCTTTTGTTATAGCCACGGGCTATGAATTTTCCTTTTCATCTCCTCCATTCTGATTTTGCACCTATCATCTTCTTGTACCATTCTACTACACTTCTAAGAAATTGACTCAGTGGAGTAGTCCCTATAACACTCTCAGTCATGATGGCTGGAAGCTAAGAGCTGTTGTTCTCTCAGTATCCTTATTAAAGGTCTGGACTATGTTGTTATCTTTTAGAGACTAATACATCCAGATAACTTGCACGTGGAAATCGTACTGTACTGTGAATTTAAGTGTAGGGTGAACATGATGATAATCTAACAAAGTCAAGAAGTAATGAGGTTCACCGTCCCCAGATAAAAAACAATCATCATGTTACCTTACATAATGCTGTTACATGCTGTTTTGTAACAATCTTAGTAAACATGAATCGAGTTTCAAAATAGGGTGACAGACAAATTAGCATACGCTGGCTGCGCAAATTGGCGCCCCAATACTGGTTCCCTGGGCCCTGTAAGTACCAGACGATTGTTAAAAACGAGAAAAATTATTTTAAAGGCAGATGTAGGTAAGTCAAGGATTGAAATACATATATATAAAGTCGTGTTCCACAAACGCCCATATCCTTCTCATGCGGATTGAGGTATATAATGCCTCTATATCATGTACAAAACCGTTTTATTTTCAGTGAATCTGTAATATCCTTCAGAATGCCTAGAAATAAGTTGTGTCTTCTCAGGCATTTTTTGTCAATCTGTTTATGGGTAACGGATGAGTCAATTAAATGGCCTAATGGTTGCAACAAAGAGTCCACACCAATACAATCAGGACACCTCCTGGGGGGCAGGTTAAACCTTAGAAGTTTTAGTTAGGAGATACTAGAACCGTGAGTCCGTGGATTATCACTATTAAGAAATCTTTTACATGGTTATATCGATAATCCCCAAATTAAATGCTTCCAAATAACATTATCTATCTCCTTCTTACATTCCACGTGTGGGTCCCCCTGAATGGGGTTGTATGTACTTGCTTGGTGAGCTGTCCTTTCTGCTTCCGATAAGTTCTTCCTTGTATCATAACTAACTGTGGCCCCGCCCTTGTCCCGCCTATCTTAATGATACATCCCTTTAGATTTTTTTAAGAGATTTTGTAAGGTCTCAAAATTCTTTTTTGTTAAATTATCGTGGCGTGGTTTAGTGTGCCAAGGGAACTTTTTAACTTTCTGTTGGACAATATTGTTGAACGTATCAAGAGTGGGATTAGTGAATGATAGGCAGTATGTAATTTCTTCTCTTCAAATTGGCGGGTGGATGCGGTAAACTTTTTATTAAAACACATTTTTATTTAAGGTTTCTTAGTAACCTAAACCATTCTTTTTGGAATTCAAATAGCGCTGCCCTTGGTGTTGGGTTGGAACAAACCCCCCAAACTGTTATTAATAAGGGATTCCCGTCCTTTCAGTAAGGATATGTTTAGAGATGTGTTATGCAGTAGTGACTCTGTGTACAGGGAATGTTACTTCTTGGACTTCCGCTTATAGAAACAATGATGGCCAGATCAAGAACCCTTTTATGTCTCCTGTTATTTATATGTATGCTTTTATCAATGCATTAAACTAGGCACTTAACACTTTTTTAAAGCCAGGTACACTATATAGTTTGCTATTTATATTGGGGCATCTTTATAGGTTTTTCTTATTTATTTTAGGCTATTTATTACTATGTGCCCTTTATTCGCCAGCATTAGGGCTGTAACTTACCCACTCATTTTGGTGATTTTTATCACTCCTCCTATGTATATTACGGTAACTTTGTACTGTCGTTCTTTTTTTACTTTTTAACACACACACCTAGGGGCGTTCTCTGCATCACACTTGCCTATTAACTTACACTGTGTTGCTCACACACCTGATGAGGGTGTAACACCCTCGAAACGTTGTATTGTTGTTTGTGGTTTGGCTTGAAATAAACGTTCAACTTTGGAGTGGCAGTCCACCTTGTTTCGTTGATTGCCTTGTTCCCTTGAAGTAGGGATTTGGACTTTTTTCACCCCACAGGGGATTAGTGGTGCATATGGACCTATCTTTGAATATATTGGCTTCCGATGACCCTCCTGCTTCATGGTTCTTTCATGGCCGGACATATCTCTATACGGCCCACCTTGTTTAAAATGTCTCTGCTTCCCATCTGACCGGATATCATTGGGGTGGGTCCCCCCCCCCCCTGTCCTTTAACTTTCCGTCCTTCCTCTCCTTAGGAAAGATGCTTCCACTTCACACTTTGGAGTGGTCAAAGGATCTTCCACTTTTCACGTAGCCCGGACTTAGGCCTTCAGATCTTCTCAGCACTCCTGTTCTCTTGCAGGCCATGCAGTGGCTCCTCAGACTTTGCTCTTAGACCCTTGCGAGCTGGATAAGATCACTACCTACGCTGTTGACCATTTGCTGGGGCTTTCCTCCCGAAGGGTTCAGCCTCATCACAAGAGCCATGAGGCTTTATGGACCCGCACACAGGAACATCAGTGGGTCATATGTTCAGGCACAACTTGTCGCCCATTACGTTAAATAATATTTTTTCCCAGTACCAATGGCAGCAATCACTAAAAGGGTTTAACTCGCCCCCACTGCAATGTACGAAAACCTTTCTCAGTCCTCAGCTACCCATCAGCTCTGTCTTTTTTTCCTGTCCACTGCAAGGCTTACCTGGCCATTTGGCCTTGTCCGGGAAGGTGTCTTTCCCCTCCATGTGCGCACTGCTGGGTTCTGCCTGTGGGAGAGATCCCTGGTGGTGATTGGCCATTTTTCTCCCTGCTTGCATTGGAAGGCTTGTCCATTTATATTGCATGCTTGGGTCGTGGTTGTTCTAGGCCGTTCCTCTGAGATGTGTGTCCTCCCTTGTTAGGGAAATTTGTCGGCATCTTCCAGGTTGCGTCCTGGTAGTACACGTCACAGTTACAGGTCCGAAAGCTTTATTTAAAATCTGGAAGCACGCTGTAAATCGGGGCCTCGGAGCGTGCGGCTGCTAGGACTGGTGGGGGTTTTAAGTGGGGTTAATGTTCTAGTACACGTTTGTTTTCTGGGTTGTCCTTTTTTCACCTCTCTTCATCTGAAAAAGCTTACAAGTTCTCGAAAAAAGATGCAAAAAATCCTGCAGCATCACTGAACAGTCTCGGCATGCCCTTCTACCTCTCAGCTGCTAGACACCCTGTTTTCCTTTCTCTCCCCTCCTCTTCTCCTCCCTGGTCTTCCTCTCCCTTCTTTCACACTGTTACAGCTCCCCAGGTCCCTCTCCCCTCAGCGTCCGCGAGTTCCCATTCAGAATCAGTTTCCTATACTCTGGAATTCGAGAGAGTGGGAATTCACGGCTCGACCTCATGTGTTCAGTTGGGGTTTTCAGCTAGTCCTCCCGTCTCTTTCCCAGAATAAGTCACCCCGACTGCCTTATTCCTAATTTAAAATAGTCCCCTCCAATAAGTTCACAGCCTACTCTCTTCAACTTCCTGGTACTGCCAACCCACTATTGCTCTGATTTCCCTATCCCTTATAGAGCCTTCCCCCGGGCTTTCGAAAGCGTCGTAGGGATCATTCCTTCTGTCCTAAGCACTGTGGTACGGCACCGTCAGGAAACTCGCTAAAAAGCTCGCGGGAGTCTCTCAGCAGACTCTAGTTTCAGACTCTGGAGGATCTGAAGTAGAGATAAACGCAGGATTCCGGCTCAGACCCTACATATGTCAGTTGAGGAGCAAGAAGGTTTTCCAGAGGTGGTATGGTGGACTGTCTGATTTGAGAAGAGAAGTAGGCTTGATACGCTTTTATGGCTAACACATTTTTAAAAAAAAACAAATTTAGTTAGCCAAAAAAGGTATCACGCTCTACTTCTCTTCGCTTCACTGGCTAACAGGTACAAACCTCAACTATGCTCTGATTTTGATCTATCCCTTATAGAACCTCTCTTCAAAGCGTAAGAATGCGCATTTCCCATCTAGGAAACATCAAAAGCCTTTCTGGGCACCATTATAATGGGAATAAGTAGTTACGGAGGATGGCGATCAAGTCAAATGTCTTGATACTTATCAGAAGTGTTCAAACTGGGATAATGTATTTATGAGGTAAGGTACTAAACAGAAGTGGACTGCAGGAAGATTTTATGCCGTCTATTCAGTCGGGGGGTGCGATATAATTCCCTGGGAAATAATGTAAAAAAAAAAATCCGCGCCATGTGCTGTACATGGTCTGGTGGAAGATGTCGCGAGAGCATGGTAAAGGATAAAAGGCATGTGTGCTGCGTACTTTAGGCGAGGGAACTGAAATGGCCTGAGGGATTATAAAGGTACAGGAGTTGTAAGAAATCATCAAACAGTTAAAATTACTATTATTAGGGATGCTGAACAAGCTCACTAGCCTAAAACCATGGTTTGTTGTAAGGTAGATTAATAGTAAGAAGATGAGGACTGGAAGTGTGGCACCATTAATTAATGGGAAAGTTTAGTACGGAGGTGCGATAACGCAAATTTCTTGAATACTTTTTTTTTCCCTCTGTATACACTTAGAGATCCAAGTACAGATATCATAAGATTATAGAGCAATGGTTAAGAGAAGTTGCACTCGGTTAACCGAGGAATCCAGAACTAAATAAGGTTTATATTATAAATCTCCTGACCGGATAAATACATCCGCGGATTTAGGCAGGTACACACAGTCAGATTTCTGAAGATGTCAGCCCTGGATCTGCAAGAAACGACTGAAGGCCTGCCAAAGGAGGTGTGCGTGGAGTGTACTTCATGAAAGCTTTGGATTCATCATAGGGAGAAGACGCTCGGGACGTTGTGTTTCCATCGGCCGCGCACTCCCTCTATAGGTAGTCTAGGTGGCCGAGTTGAAATTTTCGGTCTGTCCCTGACGAGCGTTCGGCGACCCGATCTTCGGAAACGAAGGTACACACATAACCATAAAGCCCCGTTGGATCCGAAGTATCGGGCTTATCGTTACTGGTGTACCCACTTTAGGGAGCTAGTCGCTTATCTAGCCATTGTTCTTATTTTAGCAGATTCCTCATTCTGAGGTGTGCTCTGGATTGGAAAAAGGCAATGTTATTCCAATATTCAAAAAGAGGTCGTCAGAGCCAGGTAATTGCAGGCCTGTAAGTTTAACTTCAGTGGTGGGAAGATACTGGAAAGTTAAAGGCATGTCCACCCCCCAATAATTACCCCTACTGGCCCATAGTGTGTAAAAACTTGCCTCAATCCAGCTCCATATGTTCTCCTAGTCCCCCCCCCCTCCCAAAGTCCCAAAACTGCCAGAGGGAGGTAGCAGAGTCCATGTAGGACTCTGCCTCCTGTCTCCCCTCCGGAAGAAAGTTTGGCATGCGCACTGCAGCCATTCTCCCTCTCCCTCCCGATTTGGTCTCCCTCCCCCTAGTGTAAAAATCATTTTTATATTATGTACTGCTCCTTCCCCCAACCCACAGCATAAACTTTTATTTACAGAAAGTGCCCTGATCTTTACTTACCATGCCTCTATCCTTCGCCGGTCTGAAACCCCGGTAGCGCCGCATCCGTGATTGGCTGCCCCTCAGCCAATCACGGACTGGCTGCCGTCCCCGCCCTGCTTGCATTTCTGGCAAGCAAGGCCGGGCAGTCGGGAAGTATCGAGGCTTGGTAAGTAAAGATTGGGGCACTTTCTATAATAAAGTATGCGGTTGGGGCTGGGGAAGAGCAGTACATTTAATAAAAAGTTTATTACAAGGGTGGACATGCCCTTTAATAAGTGACATGTTCTAGAGTATGTTTCAAGGCTGACATTTAAAAAGTACCAGCATGGATTTAGGGGACTAGATCTTTGTCAACTAACTTGCTTGGCTTTTATGAGGAAGTAAGTAGAATTTAGACTCTGGAATAGCAGTAGTTTTTTAAATTCCTTTTATTATTTACCAATAAGTTTTATACAGTACATTACAATATATTCTTGTATATAATTGACAGTTTTTATTTATAACTATTTGTATACATAGGGTTATTGGTTCATATTTTCAGGTTCCTATTAAACAATAAACATTACATTAAATAATCAACATTGCTGTCTTAAAGTATATTACCTTTTGAAGTAGTCCACGTCCGCCCCTGCCCAGCCACCCCGGACCGCACCAGCCAAAACTCCCGCGTACGCGGGGAACCTCAGGGGACCACTGTGTCTGGGGACTCCAACTAGGGGGTACAAATCTTTGCGAATTTAATTTCACAGCTTCTATGTTTGTATATTATTCTAATCATAGGTAGATCTTCGTTGATTAGTTTTATCCATGTAATTTTGGGTTTTTTTGTGGAGAGCCATCTTAGTACTATTGTTTTCGGGCATAAAATTGTGCCGCTTGTATAAATTGTGTTTCATGACTTGACCAGATCCTGTCTCAGGGACCCCAAACAAACACATTATGGGTGATGGTTGGATGGGTAGGGGGAAAGGTGGCTCAAAAATTGCACAACCTCTCTCCAGAACTGCATAACTCTAGGCCTTGCCATATTAGGTGCTCAAAATTTGCCTCCGGTTGGTGGCATTTGGGGCATTCAGATTTTTTATTTTTGATCGAGTGTCTTATTTGTCTGGGTGTATAGTATGCCTGGTGAATGATTTGTATTGTATTAGTTTTTTGTTGTTTACGGTGGTGATGCTGTAGTATGTGAGTTGGTTATATCTTGCCATTGATCGTTGTCTATACTGCCCAGGCGTCGGACCATTTGGATTGTATGAGTTGTTGTGTTAGTTTGTGATTTAGCTTGTATAAGGCGGCTGTAGATTTTCGAGATCAGCCCCCGCGGGCCCTGGTGTCCACAACCCCAATTATTGGGTGCTTGGATATAGATGTCAGTCTGCCACTCAGGTGCATGATTGAGTTGTAGGTATCTGTAGTACATTTTGTTGGGAATTTTGTGGTGTTTTGAAGCTCTGCAAATGGGATTATATTTCGATTTTGTATTACTTGTTCTAGGGGTTTTTCTTCAAGGTTTTTCCCATGTGTTTGCTCCTGATAGTCCATGCATGTTGGGTATGATTTGTTAGCTTTAAGGGTGTGGTTCATATGGCCCTTGTATGTTAAGTATTTGTTTGTATTGTACCATATTTATGTGCTTGTTGTGGGGGGGGTTCCTTTGCCGTATGGTGGGTTTTTGGGTTTTCTATATATGCCATAAATGACGGTGAGGTACATGGTCATCATTTTGTCTGATATAGTTGTGGGGATTCCGTTGGGTCCAGCATCTTAGGTATCTTAGTTGCGATGCCCAGTAATACATTTGGAGGTTTGGCAAAGCCAGTCCTCCCATGTGTTTAGGTGCTTGTAGTTTGTGAGGTTGAGTCTGGCTTTTTTGTTATTTCATATGAAGGATGTATTAAACTGTTTATCTTTTTGAAAAAGAAAGGGGGGATGTATGTGAGTGAATGTTGTAAAGTGTATAGTATTTTGGGGGAGTAGAAAGTTTTTATAATTTGTATTCTTCCCCAGAGGTTTAAGGGAACATATCTCCAGGCTTGTGTTTTGTTTCGGGTGAATTCTATTAATGGGGATATATTTAGGGAGAAGAATTGTTTTTTTTTTTCCGTTATTATCATTCCCAGATATTTGAAATGTGGTTCTACAGGGATGGGGGCTATTCTTCTTAGATTTTGGGGAGCTATATTATCCAGCTGGTATTGAGACGATTTTTCCAAGTTTATGGTTAGGCCTGAATAGGCTCCAAACACATCCGTTATATTCATAGCTGTAGTGGAGTGAGTTGTGCGGGTTACGAGATACAGAATTATGTTTGTCGGCATACAAGCCCAGGGTTCCTCAATTTGACCAATTTGTAGGCCTCTTATTTTTGTCGGCTCTCTGTTGAATTGCCAGGGTTCATTGCTTTGGGCGATAGGTAAGGGGAGAGGGGCAGCCTTGTCGTGCCTCTGTCTAGGGGATATTGGGGAGAAGTTTCCATTGACCAGGATCTGGGCTAGTGGGGCCGCGTACAGTATCTTTATCCACTTGATAAAGTTTGGGCCAAAGCCGAAGTTTTGAAGGGTTGCTATCAGGTAAGGCCAAATGCCTTCCTGGCATCTAGGGAAACTATAGTACGTTCTCCTGTATTGTCGTGGTCCATTTGTGTCTGTATAAGAGTACATCGGAGATTTATGGAGGTGGACTTCCCAGGCATAAAGCCCATTTGGTCCGTATGGATTATGTCCAACATCACTCCCTTCATTCTGTGTGCTAGTGCTTTAGCTAAAATCTTATAATCGGAGTTGAGGAGCAATATTGATCTATATGCTTCACTATTGTTGCCTCGTACAGTCATGGTGGAAGCTCCCTGTGTTGTGAGCCTGGTTGTACATATCTAACATTGGGGTTATTATTTGTGACTGGTATCTCTTGTAGATTTCTATGGGCAGTCCATCTGGTTCTGGGGCTTTGTTGTTTGGCATTTCGTTTATTGCCTTCTGTATTTCTTACAGTGTTAGGGGGGATTCTAACTTCTGTTTGTTGTTCTATAGTTAATGTCGGGAATTCTATGTTTTGGTATTCGGTAATTTCTGGTGGTGAGTGCTTTAGTCTTGATTTATATAGGTTTTTGTAAAATTCTGCAAATGTTGTTAGAATTTGTGGTGTAGAGTGTGTCAGTTGGCCTTGTGTCGTTTGTATGGCGAGGACAGTATTTGTTAAGGAGTGATCTTTGATAAGATAACTGAGTAGTTTAGCGGAGTGTCCTCCTTGTTCGAAGAACGTTTGTTTGTGGAAAAATTGTTTTCTTTTGGCTTTGTCCAAGGTCATACTGTTGTATAGACTTATTGTTTTAAGCCATGCGTTTTGTGCTATTGCGGTGCCTTTTGGATGTTTCCTTCTCTGTTTGTCTGTAGGTTAGTCAATGCATCCCTCATCTTGTTGTGTCATACGTTTGATGTAAGAGATTGAGGAATGCAGTCTGCCTCGTATATATGCTTTTAGTGTTCCCATACCAGGAGGGGTTATTCGAGGTTTTGTTGAATTGAATGAATTCTTCTAGTTGTTCATATGGGATCCGGTTGGCGAAATAGATTCAACCAAAAGGGGTTTAATTTCCATTTACGGTTGGTGATATTTGTTGTGGTGAGGTTGATGTGGAGGAGTATGGGGGAATGGTCTGATATGCCTCTGGGCAGATGGGTGATTTGGGATATCTATCCTAGACAGTGTGTTGTATGTAGCAGAGTGGCAGGTGTATTCCAGTGTTTCTGGATATCTCTGTCTCCAGATGTCTACCCATCCCCAGGATTGTATAATTGACTCTAGCTGTGTTTGTTGGCCCGGAGGGGTACGGCGAAGTGATTGGTTGTTGGGGTGAAAGCGGTCTTTATTGGGGGAGATTACTTGGTTGAAGTCACCCATGCAGATGGTGTGCGCGTCTGGGTAGAGTGTTAATAAAGGTGCTATTAATGTTTCTAATCCCGTGCCTGGAGGGTTGTACACTCCCAGGAGCACCACAGAGTATATGGAGTATATTGTATCTTAAAGATTTCCTAAGTAATATTGACACTCCTCTTGAGTACGTGGAGTGTGTACTGTGGGCAGCCCACCCTACCCAAGGTTTTTGTGTTAAATTGGTTGTAATCCCGAGGAGATGGGTCTCTTGTATACATACTATGTCGGGCATGTATTTAGATAGGTATGTAAATACTTGTAGTCGTTTGGTTGGATGGTTTAAGCCCCTTACATTCCACGACAGGACTTAATTGGCCTGTTAGACTCACCCATTTTCCTTGTCTGTTGTGTGACACCCGGCTGGTGCACTGGTGCGGGCCCCCGGGTGGCCGACAGTAACGGACCGGACCCTCCTGCTAAAACAATGTAGACAGCATTATTTATAAACATTATAAACATTTGAAATTTTAACTTTAAACTATTGCCCAGTAGGGCAAACCTTTTATCTACTTAATGTGTTCCTGGTTGACCCAGGTTAGTACTGCTCGTTAAGGGCCTAGTCTCTGGATGGCGGGAGACTATGAGCAGGAACTTATATTCGTCTTTTGGTGTTTGGGGAGGAGGGCTCCCAGCTTGTTTTGGTTACAAGTGTGCTGATTAAGGTTGTTTATGATGCACTCGTTCGGTAGGCAAAGGGGGATTCTAATGGTTAAGTTGAAGTTATATTGGGTGACCAAGGGGCAGGTTCTGGTTACGCATCAGATTTGTCTCCCGTGTGATTTCTCTTTATGAGTCTTCACTGTTCAGGATATATATCATCATCTGCTCTCCCATTTATTTCTGCCTATTGGTCAGGTTATTACAGTTATTTGGGATCTTCCCCTTCTTGGTCACTGTTCTGTTGTTATTGGTTATGTTGGGGGAAGGCAGGTGTGAGGGGAGAGAAATGGGGAGCCCCCCATCACCAAACCCCACAACCACATCATATTATCTACACATTTAAATCCTGTTTATCTATTCTTGTAGGGTATTATGTTGTCTTGCATGGGAGTAAAACTTCTTATCCAGCCTACCTAAACGGGCGGACCCATCCGGCTATAGGGAGGGAGGATAGGTCTCCTGTTAGTTTCCCATTGAGATTAGGTTTATACTGTATATGGGCCTGTGGTCGAGGGGCAAGAGAGGCAGCCCCCGAGTAAAGAGAGAATGGGATCTAGGGGGAGAGAAAAAAAAAGGGGGGGCGTGGCCTGACATGGCTTGAAGCAGGAAGCACAACTTGGTAGCTCCGCTTAAAAATCCGAATCCTACAAAAATCCTGAGGGGAACCTAACAACTTTCAATACCTCACCTCTCTAAATACCACAGAGGACGAGGGGAACAACACCCCCATACGCAACACAGCTTTGATAACCCGCGCAGCCCGCCGCCCCGTCGGGTCTATGCCCGGGAAGGAGCCGCAACTACCAACCACACGCCATGTGGACCAAATACTCCAGTCACCCGGAGACTCACCCTGAAGGAGCAAAGCCCGCCGGTCCCCTGCATCCAGAGCCTGCTTGTGCCGAGCCGGGCCCGGGCTGGGAGTGCACCGAGATCACCCTGCGGCCTAGATTACCGCCCCACGTGGTGCCGCATCAAGGTACGTGCCTACCAACGGCCACTGGGCCCCAGACTTGACTGGAGCCCACACCCACTGCTCCTGGGACCAAGCGGGCGCCAGCCGGCCCCAGCCCCCGCGGCCCATACAGTCCGACTGTCCCGGGTCGTGGGGTTGCTCGGGAAGTGACACCCACGTGCCCCATTCACGAATCGGGCGCGCCCGCGCCGGACCCGGCCCAAACCACCACACTACCGGACCTGACCCCCATGATCCGAACCAAGTGCCATGCCGTCCTCCCTATCGCCCCTGGAGAGCGTTGAACACGACACCCCACAGCAGCCAGGGCCCGCTCGCTCTTAGCCTGGCCTGACTGTTTGCCTGTAGACCCTGACCCGGCCAGGCCGAGCTGAAGGACCCCTCTCCACAAAGGGGCTTTTTTAGATGTGGTGGGAGTGACAGGGCACAAGCCCAACACCAACAAAACTCCTACCCTGCACAGAGGAGCCCTGAGCCCCACAGACCTCCATCTCCTGGACCAGGGTACTGGAGCTGATAAACTAGGCATGCTGTACCCCAGGACCCCACCCCTCCGGGGGGGAAAAACTTGGGAGCTGCAGGGCCCCACAAACAAGGCTCAAGGACCTGGCAAACATCAATCTGCCCCACCAACTCACCACCCAACTCCCTATTCAACCCCCCCCAAACATACAAGCAGAACTCAGGTACCTGCGGCAGACCCTTGTTAGGGTAACAAAACTACACCAGAACGTATTCCTTCCTTTTCTTGAAGCTGGAACCGCTACGCCACCGGATCACCTGCCTCATCAAATTACTACAAAATTCGACACAACTAATCACCGTAGTGCCTCCACACTACCTGTTTATACCACACCACTGTACCAAACCATCACTCAGCAGTGCCTTAACCTGAATCTAATCTCAACCATAACCAATTCACAAAACAATGTCTCCCCCCCAAAAGAACCCAAGACGCAACGCAAAAGACTCCGCGACCATAACTGGATTGGATACCACAAACCAATCTGCATGATCCGACACCTCCACTGATGAACCCTCCACACAGCAACCCACCCCTCCACCAAAGTGCTAGAAGCAATAGCTACATGCCAATCCACATTAACATCAAAACTAAGGAAGTCAAACAGAATAATCTCTAATGAGACAGGATTTCCAAACCTCCGAGAAAGAGTCAAAGAGCAGAAAACCGCATCAATACAATTGAAGCACACTGTTCCCTCCCCACTAACACAACAATGAACGAACACCACAACCTGCTACAACCATACAACTGAAGCAGATGACATGGAAAATAGGCGCACCCCAACAACCTCAATTTGTAGGACTCCCAGATAAGGCAGAAGGCACAAACCCACCAGATTTTCTGGAAAATCTATTGACGCAAACATTCGGAGGGGACATGTTTTCCAAAACGTTCGTCGTGGAGAGGGCTCACCGAGTACCGACCCCCCCCCTCCTGGAGCACCCCCAAGGGACTTTTATAGCCAAATTCCTCAACTACAGGGATCATGATACCATACTACGTTTAACCAGGGAAAAAGGAAATATCCCCTTCCAAAATACCAGATCTCCGTTTACCCGGACTTCTCCACGGAGATCCAAGACAAAGCCAATTTGCAGGTGAAACCCGCCTCCGCACTGCCATGGTCAAATACTCCATGATGTTCCCGGCCAAGCTCTGTGTTGTGGACGAGGACACCACCAAATTCTTCACCACACCAGCCGATGCCTCAACATGGTTGGACTCCAGGGAAAGAAGAGAACCCAACAATCCACACTGATGCAACCTGAGACGAACCCTCCGGTCCCATACAGATAAGTACAGCATCACCCCTGCATAGACCTCCCCCCCGTACGTACGCTGCAGTTCCCAAACCCATACACCTTTTTGTAACACAATAACACTTGAGCTCCCTACCCCCGGTTGCCTTACTGCAGGCCCTCCTTGACCCTGGTAACCTGTGATAAGGGGTTGGGCAAACATTTCCTGTCAATCCCTCACCACGGACCCTATGGTTCCCCCCCTCTCCTCCACCCATTCCCCCTACAACCCATTTTAGGCAGACTACGGACCAAGCTACCACCACAAGGAACCTCACTACCAGTTGATCACCTAAGCTCTGCTAAAAGTTACAACTCAGCGAAAACCCTATTCGCCCCAACAGACCCAACAATTGAGTCCAAACCGTACAACTAACTTTCTGCTACCCGAAAGTTACAGTTTGGAAGTTAATGCTTCGCACCAGCCACCTGGTACAGAGCCGGGTCTACTGTATATAGTTATTATCTGCCTTTGAATTTAATGTATAATACTTATAGCTTTAATCTAGCCACTGTTTACAAAGATGTATTGTGTCGATTTTGCCTATTTCTTGAAATGCCTCAGCCTGGCCTCATGTGTTAAGCTGTGACACCTAACAATCTTAAACTGATGACCTGGAACGTCCGGGGACTCCAAAACAAAATTAAAAGAACGGCCGTACTACAATTTGTGAAAAACAAATGCGCCGATATAACTTGCGCTTCTAGAAACCCATCTCCACGGCCACAACAACTGGCCCTTAAGAGACCATGGTTGGATGGGCCTACCAATCCCATTCACTACCTCCTCTAGAGGAGTAGCCCTATTAACTCTAAATCATACAATTCGAACTGGTGGACCTGAGGCTAGCCTAGACAAGCGTAGTACCATATACTACTGTATGCTAAAATCTGTAATAAACCCCTCCTCGTACTGGCATCAATGTCCCCCACCATTTGCCATGTCGGCTCTCCAAGCCGCCCTCCAATTCCTAGCTGATCACCCGAATATCCCCTCTATATGGATGGCGACTTTATATGGTAATGGATCTGAACATGACCGTCTCCACCCCCCCAATTGGTCACCCCCACCCAACCCTCACACTCGTTTGCTAGAACTATGCATGTCCCTCCTGTTGATAGATGCATGGTGCGCCTGCCCCCTGCTGGGTGGAGCTAGCGTGGTTGGATGCCTCCCCCCAAACTCGTCAATGGAGGTTGAACCCATTCTGGCTCCACCTCATTTCGAAAGACAAGGACCTCTCGTCGAGTTGGAGGAATTCTTCACTAAATGATGGCAGTGCTCTGCATATCTGTGGGAGTCGTTTAAATGTATGCAGAATGACTCTCAGTTCCACCATCAACAAATAAACAAAAATCGGCACTCAAGCAGCTCAAACAGAATTCCTGAATAATCCAACCACAACACGGCTGCAGCACTCAAACTACAAACCAGAGAAACTGATCAAATATACAAATCTAAGGCCCAAAAAACCTGTATTTTAAATCACAGTCACACTATGACCATGGTGAGAGCTGTGGTAGACTCCTGGCCCTCATGGCAAAACGACAACAAACCACCAACAATCATTAAATTACTCTCACCCTCTGGACAAATCACCACCGACCCACTACTGGTGTCACAGCACTTAGCTACCTACTACACTGAGCTATATACCTCAACCCTACAATACACCTCCGAACAAATCTATAATTTTTAGACCCCATATATCTCCCATGCCTCTCCCCTAAGCACGCCTTGAACTAGAAAACCCCATCACTGAAACCAAATCCAGCAAACATCTCCGCAATGCCACGCCACAAAACACCAGTTACAGAGGGTCTTCCTACTGAATTTTTGTTACATACCTAGAGACTCTAGCCCCAAACTCCTATTGTTATACAACAATATGTTTACAACTACACAATTCCTTCATCATGAAGAAGCTCTCATAACCCTTATTCCCAAACCAGGAAGGACCCATTACTCCCTGACTCCTATAGACCTATTTCTTTGCTGCAAGTAGACATTAAAATACTAGCTAAACTCCTGTCACTAGGCTCAACAGACATATAACCTCATCATACACACAGACCAAACCGGATTTATCCCCGGGAAAACACATCACTCAACACTCGTAGACTCTATGCAAACTTGGGAGCGAATCACAGTGAAACGGCTCTAGATGTATAGTCTCACTTGACACAACACAAGCCTTTGATTGGTGGAATGGCCCTTTCTTTGGCAAGTTCTACATAATTTTGGTTTGGCCCAAATTTCATTAGGTGGCTTCAAATCCTTTACTTACACCCCAAGGCTAGCAAATGCCACAATATCCCTCTCTTCCCATTAACTAGAGGCATCCGCCAGGGTTGTCCTCTATCGCCCCTCCTATATGCTGTCGTAGTGGAACCACTCGCAACCCAGCTACGCGCCCACCCAGATATTCGTGGCCTCGAGGTGGGCGGTCTGAGGGAATTAATCAGCCTCTACGCTGACGACATGCTTCTTTACCTGGCAGCCAGGGCATCTCTCTCAAACAGCACTACAACTAATCACAGTATGGAGAAATACTCTGGACTTTTAATAAACTGGACAAAATCCCAAATTCTTCCCCTGGTAGTTTTCCCATTGGGGCCCCCCTGACCCCCTTAAACCGAACACCTCCACTCATCAAATACCTAGGCATTAACATCTCGAGACACCCTCGGACTTTATTCCCCTCAATATCAAACCCCTCATCACCCTATTCAAATCCAAAACACACAATCTGGTGCCAGGCTGTTTCTTGGGGTGACGGCCGCGCAAACATTGTCAAGATGATCCTACTACCTAAAATCCTATATACCCTTTGGCATTCCCCCATATTCCTACCACTAAAGTACTTTAAAGTAATTGAGACATACTTAAATCTTTATTTGGGGTGGCAGCCGACAAACTAAATTGGGCCACTCTTAAGAGCCCCTCCACTGGGAGGACTCGCTGTCCCAGACCTGAGCTGTATTACCTCTCAGCACAACTCTCCCACCTGTGCCACTGATCCCATGAAGAAAATGATAGATTGTCTGCCCTACTTAACACCACAAACACGAACCACAACCTAAGTATCTCTCACTCTATCACGAGAGGCTACGGGGGCACACAAATGTCTGACAAATCACACCCCCTTCTAGTCCAGGCACTGAAAACCTGGAATGCAACAACCAAATTACTAAATATCCCAGTTATTTGGAGACACACCCCTGTGGTAACACAGACATCTAGCCGAATCACCTCAGTCCCATACCCGAGATATGGGTCAAACACAAAATAACCCCCTTTTGCTACTGAGCAATACTCTACATCCTGAAACTTATATATTTATGTCTTAGGCATTCCTTTGGTGAGAGTTGTTTTAGCATTCTGTTAGTTGTCAGTTCTTTCATCAAGTTTTTGTGCATATCTGCAATATCATATGGTTAGTTGCAAGATGATTTGTTTATACACATTCAATATATTTATCCCCACCTGGCCCGCCACCCCCTGCCCACCGCCCACAGCCCCCGGATCCCAGGAGTCCACGAATTCTTTAAGTGTGTTCCGAATCACCAGATCTTGTGCATGAACGTTATATATGTGTCGCAGGTGCCTCATTGTAGTTTCTCAATGGTGGTAGGGGTTAGGTCTTATACCCTCTTTATCTAAAGACTGTGTGGCTGCCCGTTTGGTGCTCTGGCGACTGTAGTCAGAGGGGTAGCCCAGTGGATCAGCTTCACTCGGTGTAGTATGTTTGTTAGGGGGAAGCAGATGGAGGATGGGTGAAGATACAGAGGGGTATATGTGTGGGAAGTTCCTTGTCCTTGGGGGTTTGTGTACAGTACCTTATGTTGGGATTGTCGCCTGTGGGGCAAGCCATGGTCGTCTTTTCTTCTGTTGAGGCCGTAGCGACCGTGTATCCACTGGGATGCTTCTGTTGGTGATTCGAAAATTTTTGTAGTTCCCTCATGTTGGATGCGTAGGCGGCCGGATACATCATGGCGTAAGGTAGGTTTAGGTTTCTAAGGCATTGCTTGACCGCCATAATGTGGCCCTCTTTTTTTGCAATCAATTGAGTAGTCCGGGAAACATTATTGTGTTGTTTTCCAGTCTTACCTCGCCCTTTTCCCTAGCCATTTTCAGGATAGCGTCTCTATCTTTGGCGTGATAATCTTGCCACCATAGGCCTTGATCTTGAGCCCGGTGGGGGAGTCTGGTTGGCACCCAGTGTGCTCTTTCAATGGTGAAAACCGGGGAGAGGTTGTCGGCTATGAACCCCATGCGAAGCCAGGTGTCTAGGAAGATCTCTGGCTCCCTGCCCTCGACCCCCTCCGGCAGCCCCACGAGGCGAATATTTTGGCGGCGAGAGCGGTTCTCCAGATCCTCTGCCCTGCCTGGTGAAGCTGGAGTTGTTGTTGTAGATGTGCAATATCCTGTGGCACCTGTCTTATTGTGTCCTCCGCACTCGACACCCTCTCCTCCAGGTCCCCCACGTGGTGTTGCAGCTTCTGGAAGTCCTGGCGGAGGTCCGACATCCACCCGCACCTCCTCTATAAGGACCGTCAGGGATGCTTTAGTGTCTTGAATTGCTGACAGGATTTGGGTGGAGGTAGGTTCAGTCGGGGGTGCTGAGGTTGCTGCCTCCTGTCTGTTGTGTGGACTCCCGGGCCTCTGCAGCCCGCGCCTCGTGTGTGGTTCGCTTTGCGAAGATGGGGTAGGAGGGGCCTGGTCCTTGTTTTGGTGCGCATATTTTCAAGCTTCTCCGTGTAGGTTTATTTTTGTTTTGCTGGTTCCGTATTTCTTCATTATGGTCAGGAAGGTTGATCCTTGCCTGGTTTCGGGTATCTTTTTTTCAGCCCAGTGTTGTTTGCAGGGTAGTTAGCTGGGAGAGCTCCTGTTCCTCAGTCTGCTCACATCGCCATCTTAGCCATGCCACGCAGTAGATGTAGTTTACTTGGATTTTGCAAAGGTTTTTGATACAGTCCCCCATAGGCGACTAATGTATAAGCGAAGGTCTGTTGGTCTGGGGGGGCCCATTTGTACATGGATAGAAAATTGGTTAATGAATAGGATGCAGAGAGTTGTTGTTAATGGGGCTTCATCATTGGACTAAAGTGCTAAGTGGGGTGCCACAAGGTTTGTGTTGGGGCTCGCTTCTATTTAATCTATTTATTAATGATTTGGAAGTGGGTATGTGTCAGCAAGGTTTTTGTGTTTGCCGACGACACAAACCTTTGTCGACCATTAAAAACCTCAGAGGATGTGCAATCGTTGCAGGGGGATCTAGATAGATTGTCACATTGGGCTGCTAAGTGGCAGATGAGATTCAATGTTGATAAATGTAAGGTGATCATTTTGGACTTAAAAATCCTTGTGCTACTTATTCTATAAATGGCTCTGTGTTAAGTGAATCCCTGTTGGAAGGGTCTTGGAGTTTTTGGTGGATACAAACTTAAAGGTAGCAATTAGTGCCAGGCGGCAACAGCCAGAGCCAGCATGGTATTGTCTTGTATAAAGAGAGGTATGGATTCAAGGGAGGAAATGTAATTCTCCCTCTTTACAAAGCATTGGTAAGGCCTCATTTGGAATATGCAGTGCAATTTTGGAATCCTGGTACAAAGGACATCTTTGAATATGAAAGGGTTCAGAGAAGGGCAACTAAATTAATAAGGGGATTGGGGGAGCTTGAATATGAAGAGAGACTGGAAAAGTTACAATTATGTACGCTGGAGAAAAGGCGCTTGCGTGGGGATATGATTACTATGTATAAATACATTAACGGGCCACAACAATAACTATCTGGGGCATTGTTCACCATAGAACATGTCAAAGGACACGAGGACATCCCTTAAGACTTGAAGAAAAAAGGTTTAGGCTTCAAGCTTGGAAAGGGTTTTTCACTGTGAGAACGGTAAAGCTATAGAACTGTCTTCCATGGACGTTGTTATGGCAGGTTCATTGGTCAGTTTCAAAAAAAAGCTGGATGTGTTTCTGCAAACAAGGAATGTTGCAAATTACTGGTATTGATTCATAAAGTAGAGTTGATCCAGGAAATTTCCGATTGCCACTTGGAGTCAGGAAGGAATTTTTTCCCCCTTCATAAATTTGGTGGGTTTTTTTGCCTTCCTCTGGATCAACAGTTAGGCAGGAATGAGGATATTGCTAGATGGGTTGAACTGATGGACGTATGTCTTTATTCAACCTCAAATACTATACTATATATATATAGTTTTATACATCCAGGCTCATTTTTCTAGTGTAGTGTTCTTTTGAATTTCTAAAAACTCTGACTCATAACATGAAGATAAATTCCTGTATCTGTATTTAATCCAACTTTCTTTTTCAGGCAAACTTTATATTCAGCTCCTTCCTATTAATTTTTAATTATTCAGTCTAAAGGCAACCATGAAGATTTCCCACTTCCTATCTGGGTGATGGAAATGTGCATGCTTTCTAATTGGTTCAGCCATTGAATGAAATAAAGTGAAGGTGTTTGATTAAGAAACCTACAGGGAGATTCAATAAAAGTTCTTATCGTTAAAATTGGTGCTATTTGCCTCACCCATCCGATCTTTTCTTTCAAATGTTACATAAGATCTGATTGGTTGGGACAAATTAGCACCGTTTTTAACGACAAGAACTTTTATTGAATAACCTGCTAGTTTGCTCCTTGTCTCTTTATAGATTAAATGAAACTGGGAAGGGACAATCCTGCACCCCGGATTGCTGCCTTTATTTTCTGGGTTTATCTCTGCACAACCTCTTTAATAAGACTAATTACTTTCAAGGCTTGCAAATGGGATTTGTACAGATATTCAAAATACCTTGTGAACATTAAACTTCTGGTCTGACCATGCAGTGGAATGAAACTAACACTGTATCCCCTGTAAATAAACCTAAGGACGAGCTCAAAGGCTGCATGGTAATTAAGGGATAGACTAAAATGGGAACCTGACATACATCCAGGGATGAGGACATTGTTTACTGCCTGTGTTCACATTTAAGGAGATGGAGTTGCCAAGTGCTTTCACCAAAGGCAGACATCACCCTGCTCTTTCGGGCAGGGTGGAGAAGAGGCGTGGTGAGTGGGGTGTGATGTCACATGAGCAGGGCACACCATTCTAGGGGTGTGGAGGGCGGGTTAGGGAGGAGTTAGGGGCGTTCCAGGGCGTGACCATGGAAAGGGGGCGTGACTTGCGAAGAGACTCAAGTCTCTTCTCAAGTCCGGGAGTCTGGGGTGGTCTTGCAGGTGTGGGATACCTGCAAAAGAGCATTGACATTTTTTAAAATATTATAGTTTGGGTGATTCTTTCCAGAAACTGCTGATTTCAATGATGTGTCACTTGTCTTTCTAATTAAATTATTTACAGTAGTACAGCATTATAAAGTTTATCTTCTTCCAAGTAAACAAAGTTCCTGGTATCTGCCCCCCTCCTATTTTATAGCCCTGGAATGCTCAGTGTATTTTATCCAAGAGCATCAGATACATTAAAGGTGGTGTACTGAGTCGTGCGTGCGTGACGTCATCATGCTGTGCCGCGCTGTTACAAGCGTGCGTGTGTGACGTCATCACTCTGTGCCGCGCTGTTACAAGCGTGTGTGGCAACTCCGTGTGCATGCTGACCGTCACGTAGTCTGCGTCAAGATGTCAACGCGCTCGCACGGCTGAACTTTACTGGGGCACAGATAGGCTCTGAAGGGACCTAAAAAAAAAAAGGAATGGTTAGTTAAAGATACAGCTTCCATTTAAACTTAATTTGTTTTTTGAGTGTACTTATCCTTTACTAAAATTAAACACAGTGACCACATTGGCCTGGTCTAAATTGTGTAGATGAACTTACTACGATGGGTCATAGATGGAGTTAATTATGGACAAAACTAATTATAGATGGAGCTAATGCAGGAACCCAAGGGTATCTGGACTATACAAGGGGGCATTTCTGTATTTGATCATTAATTCCATCAAAGCTTCCCTTTAAATAAATCTATTGAATTGATCTACATGAAGCAGAGAACCTCGGCTAGACAATCCTACAAGGATCAGACATTTCATTTGACAGCAGTCTTTACACGTTCGTAAACAAGCGAATGTGTACAAGAGAGAAATTGTATTTGTGCGATTGTATTCAAACAACAACCGTTGTTGTTGTGTACAGGAAGAAATGTGTACAGGAAGAAATACGAATGTACTACACGTATTATGTTTCCTACGATAAACGAAACACACAAGAACGTATGTTGTCACTTTCGTCTCAGTCAATGGCACATTTTTTACAATTATCTAACAACTATCGTTAAAGTATGTACAGTGTTGTTGTATAACTATGTTATACCGCTGCGTCGTTGATCGTTCGTCTGGTAAAATCGTACGAAATTTATCTGACATGTAGGAACTTTACTGGTGGGGATTGTGGGAGATACTCAAGCAACGTTCTCTGCACATTTTTCTGGACCCCAGGTAACTTTTTTCAGTCTCCATGGCAACCAGTATTTGTCCAGCTCTCTAATACCACACCGTTTACGGATACCCTATATGTACTGATACCACACTGTGTACGGTACCCTATTATGTTCTGGACACATGCATAAGCCATAGGACATAAAGGATACATTTGCATATCTCTGCCCCTTACTCTGGGGAACCTGGGAGTAAGAGTTACTTCTTGTTTTTTTCTTTTGTGGGCAATGGTATTCATATACATGAGACTGCAATATACCTTGTTATAAAAGAAACTCTGCTCCATTTTTATTTAGCCTTGCAACACATTGCAAAGAAAATCCTCAGTAAGTCTGCAGGTGGCGCCAAAGAGTAATACACAATGAAACAGCCAGCTAACAAAAAAAAAAAGAAAAAAACTGTAGTCTGTTTTAGCAGCATTACAGACTAATTCTACTTATAGTAGGTAGTAGGGCCAGTTTGGAAAAATAGTTAGTAAATAGTAAGACTAGAAAAAACAGTTATCCTTTTATCTGTTGTACTTAAAAACGTAATTTGGGCTCTTCAGTCCAAGAAAAGTTGCATGTTCTATAGAAGGATCCTAAATTATGGCCCTCCAGATGTCTGAAAACTACAACTCTCGCCATTCCCTAGCTTTTCACTGTAGTTACGAATACTTTCTCTTGGACTGAAGAGCCTAAATTACTTTTTTAATTTTTTTAAGTACTATATATACATTATTAACTAATTGGCAATAATATACAATAGCAAAGACAGACAAAATTCACTACCAAGCATCCTATATTGTTATATTGGACACCTAATGCACTTAGGTGTCTCTGATGAAGTGCCGTGTAGGCACAAACCGCGTCATACATGTGTAGCTTTGTCTGTATCTGTATGTATAAATAAATTACATTTTTGTCCTATTATCTTGGAGTTCGATGTTTTGGTTGTGTGTCAGCTCTCACGGATATTGCTACTTTCACCTAATGCACTTAACCATGTATTTACGGGATTGTCATGTTAGAGAGGTTTCTGGGCTACAGAAGGAGATCCATGGTCCATGTATGATACTGAGCCTGAATTAATTCTACATTTAGAATTCACAAATTTCTGCATTTCCCCCTGCAGAATCAGCAGATTGCGAAGAAATCTTGTCATGCAAAAAAAAAATATTCAACCAACTCCAATTTTGACAATATGCAGTTTTTTTCCACAAAACAATATATTTATATATTATATACTGTATATTATATATATATATTTTCGAAATATACACACCTTCACTGCGTAACTCTATAGTTTGTTCATTCCTACCATCAATCTTGTGGGAGCAGTTCTTCTAGAAACTTTTATCAGATTTTTTGAAAAAAAGAACTAAATAAACTTTCAAAGGTATAAATCGACCAAAACCATGTAATGTAAAGAAAAAAGTTACCAAATATGAATGGTTAGGTAAGCGAAAATATTCAGCATATGCAGTTATCGGAGTCCAGGCTGGATTAAGCAACTTATTTCCAATTAGTTTAAAACACACGATGAGCAGGGTGAAAGAAGTTGGGGTAAACCATTAGACTGTACACCGACCCCAACTTCTTTCACCCTACTCTCGTGTTTTTAACCAAGATTTAACAACATGATTTTCAGGTTTATAGCTTTTTCAGGACTAGCCCCACTGCCGCTATTTTGTGTATTTTGCGCCCTACTATGTGCGCTGCAATCTGTCACTATTTTCTAGCGTATGTGATCACCACTTTACTTCTGTTACTGTCAAAATTGCTCTTAATTCATGAAAGTGCATGAAAAGTAGACACAAATCAAAAGGCCATGCAATTTTGTTAAAGGGGAAGTCAAATGGTTTTAGAAAAAATTATTTTTTCCTCATCGTAATGACCTTAACCTCCCCATTCAGCTTTTTTTGTGTAAAAAATGCAACCGAAATACGTGACATCCTGTTTGCAGGACCCCTAGTAGAGACTGTTATGGTCTTGCCCACGACCCACCCGCCTGATTTATGAAGTTGCTCAGTAGAGATCTGAGCATGTTTGACCCATCCAACAGCCAATCTAGAAAATTACTGTTAGGAACATTCCAGGAAGTGGTGCATCCTGGGAAGAAGAAGGGTTGTTAAACCTGAAATGGCAGCTCACTAATGGCAACAGCAGGGAAACAAAGGGTGTTGATTTTTCAAAATGGGAGAGAATATTTAGTATAACTAGGTCTGCATATACAAACCAACACATTTTAAATGTTGATATTTTCCACTGAACTTCTCTGTTTAAGATGCTATTGACCCATATTCCAAAATGAGCTAGAGAAAGGATAAAAGGGAGCTCATACTCCTATAAAGCATACTATAACTCTGTAGTAACCCAAGTGAAATAACACTCACTTGTGAAAATCAGTGGTTCGGTTCTTAAGCCCTGAACCCTTCGCTCGTCGCTATGGCGCTTGCTATATATGCCTATCGAAATGAATAACAGATAAACAATAACGGGAACTCACCCCCGAATGAGTGTGAACCAGGTGCAAGTCGCCCCAGGTCCATCCTGGAACCAATACGTAAGTATGAAATCAAACAGAAACACCCGGCGGGCACAGAAGCGTGGCACACCAGACAGAAAGAACCGCTCTCTTCATGCAGATACATTTTTTTAGAATTGAAACTCTAACCGATTAACGTTTTTTCGGAATGGCTGGGTCCTTAACCATAACAAACGAATGCGTTAGCGGTTCGATTTTCAATAAAACATTTTATCTGCATGAAGAGAACAGTTCCTGTACAGTGTGTGCATGGCTTTCTGTGCCTGTCGCTGTTTCTGTTTGATTCATACTTAACCCATAGTCCTTTGAGCAAAGGCAAATACACGTGCATGTGTTCCACGTGCTTGAACATACGGAAATTACATTTGGAGGCCAAGGAAGCTGAGGGAGAGGAAGATCTCATCAGGGCTGAGCTGCAGATGACATTATCCAGGAGGAGAAAACCAGCAAGTTTTAATCAAAAGGAAATTAAAAATGTTTAGCCAAATTTGTTTTAAAACAACAGCTTGCAAATAACCTAAAGTTTGTTTTATGGTTTACTTATCCTTTAACCTACTACTGGCACCACTGTGTAGTTGAAGAACATCACGAACAACTGCTGGTAAGCACTAGTGTATGGGTACACAACGTGTTCTGCTTGTTTTGCAAAGCTGAAGCTGATATTTCCTCTGCTGGTACCTATAATGGCTTCATTACATTTTCTACACATGTGTGATCTCAACCTCACCTTTAACCATAAATAAACTCAGTGGCTACACAACTTTCTGCTGTCCCAAAACACCACATAAGTGAAAAATGAAAGTAAAGAGTGGGGAACACATGGACATATATCAACCACATGAGTGTCACTTGAGAAAGGACTAAGCTGTCTGAAACGTGTGAGACCATAATAAATGCACTTTAGCTAATTGCAATCCTGTGAGTGGTTGTTTATGTCCAAGGGTTCCCCACTATTCACTTTCATTTTGGATTTACCTTTACCACGTGATGCATGAATACGGTATATTAAATCAAAAAGATCAAATTAAAAACATGCTGGAAAGGTGCATTGAGCTTTATTCACTATTTTCCACATTCCCAGCTCTCCCTGTCACCCAATTAAATAATACGTATTTTTCTGTGTTCTGACACTGCTTCCAACAAGTTCCCGTGTCACTTTGTCCTGCCTTTGTCATTTTTCCTGTGGTATTGTTTTTCCTGCCCTCTGATCCTGTGATTTATTCCACCCCACACACTCTGGTCTGTTACTCTCCATTTCCTGGCCATCCCAGGCAGCATAAACAAAATGGGTAGCTTCCCCTGCCTAATTGGACAAGAAAAAAAACAAACCTCCCTACATAAACTCCACCCCCCTGGCTCACCTTGTCTTTTTTTCTTTTGTCTTCAGTGACGGCTGCTCTCCATTTCCTATGAAGGAGACATAGCGTTCTCCGAAACGTTGTGTATATTTGTGTGATGCAATAACAGAACATTTTCTGATTAACAGATGTGCGCTTCCATCAAACTTTTTATGCTTGTGCTATAGCTTGGAGTCCTGAAGGTAGAGGACTGAGGGAAGCAGCACCTGGATTCACTGGCACATTGCCTGAAGAGTGCCTAGGCCCACATTTGTGTTCAATGCTCTCCATTTCCAGCCACAGTTTGGGCTCTCTCTGGCTGAACCTGGCCATTGTGACCGCCTCTGCCGTCTCTGGCTGAAGACCTGCCATTGTGACCGCCCTCTGCGCGTCTCTGTGGTCCGCTCCCCCTGTTAGCTGTTAGCTGTCGCGGTCTTTTCGCGGTCACGCGCGTGCACATGACGTCATTTTCCCGCGACTTGCGGGAAAATTCAAAAACCGCATTGTACAACCGTGTTCTCTCTGCCCTGTAGCCCTAGTCTCCCAGCAGTATGGAGCCGGCCGCAGAGGAAGCTCTGGATCCAGGGGGAGGTGGTAAGTGTTGTTTTAAAGGAGTAGTCACACGAAAAGAGCCTGTTTGCTGTACTGAGAATGTGTTTTTATTACAGCCACTCTGATGATCTGGAGACAGCATAAGAAACGAAGGAAGAGAGAGATGCAAGTTCTGAGGAGGAATCCAGGGCATGCAGAGCCTGTGACAGATTGCAGAAGGGAAGGAAACTATGCAGAGGTTGCATGGCTGAGGTGGAGGAAAGGGACAGACACCGTTCTAAGAGGAGGTCGGGTTTCCAGCCTACTCAGCAGACCCTGGAGAGCCAGCCTGATATACTGCACGGGATCACTCAAGCATAGCCCAGGGGTTCAAACAGTTACTCCCAAGGAGCAGTTAATCCTTCCACTTCTGCGATGATTCAGCCTCCTAGGGAGAACCCCAGAGAGATGGGGGAGCTGCAATCCTCGGAGGATTCTGATGATGACAACAGTCAATTTACTTTAAACAAGTTTCAACCCTCATCAAGATGATTAAGTAGACACTCGTGATAGAAGATCGTGACAGCCATCTACTTCGGTCTTATTCCATCGTAAGAAGAAACTTGTTTTCCACTCCATGGGGAGATCAAGGAGATCATATTGGGGGAATGGCAAAGGATGTCTAGAAAGCTTCCAGTGGAACATAAGTTTGAGAAGCTTTATCCCTTCCAGCATGACCACTCTGAGTTGTGGAGAAACCTCCCACTGTGGACGCGCCTGTAGCCAGACTTTCTAAGAGGACTGCACTTCCAGTGGATGACGCATCTTCTTTAAAGCATCCCATGGAACGCAAGATGGAGGGAATTAAAGAAGGCCTACTCGGTTGCAGGGGCTAGCTGTAAGGTTGCAGTGGCCATGTTGTTTCTGCTATGAAGTCCATGCTGACATTAGTAGACAAGCTGGAAGATGCTATCATCAATGGCATAGAGAAAAAAAGTACTATTGGAGGCGATTCCAGATTTCAGATTAATTTATTCTTTTGGCCTGGAGGCCTCTGTGAACTCAGTAAAGTTAGAGAGCCAGGGCCATGGGTTTTGTCAGTCTCTGCTCGCAGAGCACTTTGGTTAAAGGCTTGGATGCCGACACTCCGTCCAAAAAATCCCTGTGTCAGTTGCCCTATGAAGGAAAGAAATTGTTTGGCAAGCATTGGAGGAGATTATTGCTAAGTCTTCAGGAGGGAAGAGTTCTTTTCTTCCACAATCCAATAGGAGATATAGAGAGTTTCCTAAAGACAGCAGGAGAGATTCCAGTCTAAGAACAGAGGGATTGGAGAAGTTACCGTCCAGGCAAGGAATTTGCCAGAACAGCGGCATGGAAAGGGGGTCAGTACAGTTTTTTTTCGTGGAAAGCAAGCAAATACAAAGGCCCCAAAAGAGTCCTTATAAACAGAGGCCCGTCCAGACTTCTCAGGTAGGAGCCAGGCTGTTGAGGTTCAGAGAAGTTTGGACACAGACAACTACAGACGCTTGGGTAATGAAGATAATTACCCGAGGATACCGTCTGGAATTTACAGAGAGCCAAGGAGATTGTTCCTTGCCCAGACAAAGAGACCAGAAAGTCAGGAGAGAAGGCACATCTTATGGTAATATGTGAAGAAGTTGTTAGCCAAGGAGGCATTGTTCGAGTCCCCAAAGAAGAGAAAAGAATCGGATTTTACTCTCCACTTTTCTTAGTAAAAAAGATAACAGGAGACTGGCGTCCCATTTTGGATTTAAGAAGACTAAACAAGTCTTTAAAGTACCAACCATTCAAGATGGAGACTATACAGTCCATAAGGTCTGCCTTGTCACTAGCTTTGAAGTGCACCATAGATCTCACAGACGCTTATCTGCACATCCCAATAGCGGAGGACACCAGCAATACTGCGAGATTCACGTTAGATCACCAGCACTTCCAATTCAGATGTCTGCCCTTCGGCCTGTCGACATCCCCGAGAACCTTCACACGGTATTAGTGGTGACTATTGCCCACTTAAGGACCTTAGGGGTGGAAGTGTTCCATTATTTGGACGATTTGCTGATAATTGCCAGGAAGAAGAACACCTTATTCAAAGCAGAGAGTTGGCCTTGAGGTCTCTTAATAAATTCGGATGGTTGGTCAACAGGGAAAAGTGCCAGCTAGTTCCTACTCAATTGATAACTTATTTAGGAGCCAGTATAGATACCAGGCTGGGAGTACTGTCTCTACCCTGCCGAGAATCATCAAGATAAATCAAGTAGCCACTCAATGCATTTTTGCAACTCAAACTCTGCAAGAAATTTTATGAGGTTTTTGGGTCACCTGACCTCCACAATAGGTCTGGTCAAGTGGGCAAGATGGAGAATCAGACCATTGCAAATATTCTTTCAGCTGGGACAAAAGAGAACAAAACTGGAATCAACAGATTCAAATCAGTACTTGGGTGAGGAAGCTCTGCAGTGGTGGAGGCAGCCGTAAATCTTCGCAGGGGAAATCCTTGATGATCCGGACTGGATCTACCTGTTCACCGATGCATCGGGGAGAGGCTGTGGACCCATATAGGTCACCAGTTGGTACAAGGTACATGGGATCAGACCTTTCCTCTCTCCCATCTGCCAGTTGGAACTCAGGGCAATCTATCAGCCCTCAAAGCCTTTAACCAGAATTCAGTCCCTTCAATATGCATAAGGACAGACAATGCGTCAGCAGTGTCCTACATCGAAACAGGGGGGAACGAGAGTTGCCACCATGATACGCGAATAGAACCAATTCTGGAATTGGCATGCCTCAATCTCCTGGACCTAACGGCTGTGCATGTTCCAGGGTTTCAGAAATCAACTAGCAGACCATTGTCCAGAGAAAACCTGGACAGTGGAGAATGGAGTTGAACAGCGGGATATTCTCCAGATACAGACAGGTGGTGGAAGCCAGAGTGGGACCTGATGGCCACCAGTCAGAATGCCAAAGTTCAAAGGTTCTTTCCCAATATTATCAGAAGGGGGCAGTGGCAATAGATTCTCTGAGCCAGAGTTGGGACCATCTAAAGGCCTAAGTTTTCCCGCCAACCCCGTTATCTTCAAAACATTAAGGAAGATCCTGATCTCCAAGATAAGGGTAATAGCAATTCTGCGCGATTGGCCAAGGAGGCCATGGTACCCCTTCTGAGGAGACTAGCGGTAGAGCCTCCTCTCCATCTTCCACCAGTGAAAGATCTATTATGTCAGGGCAACCTGTTTCATCCCAACCCGGAAGTCTTCCAATTAGCAGCCTGGAACTTGAAAGGGGAAGGCTAGCAGAAGCTGGTTGTTCAGGAGAATATAGAGACACTCCTGAGGTCTAGGAAGAGTTCTACCTCTCTCAAATACTCCACTATATGGGAGACTTACATCATGGGCGGAAAGCAGACAGATGCCAATAGAGATGCCATCCATTCCACAGATTCTGCAGTTCCATCAACAGGGGCTAGATAGGGGCTTAAGTGTAAGTACTCTCAATGTACGACATCGGCTCTGTCAGCTAGCCAGGAACAAGACATTTGATCAGGAGTTATCAAAAGATTTTTCCAAGGGGCCTTGCGGATTAAGCCTCCGAAAAAGAGATTGTTCCACCCTGGGATTTGCCGACTGTTCTAAAGGGCTTAGCTGGCCTGCCCTTTGAGCCCAGTCAATCGTCCTCCTTAACTATTGACTCTCAAAACTTCCTACTGCTTGCCTTACTTCAGACGACGAGCATGTGAAATAACAGCGCTTTCTACTAAACCACCATATATGAATATACTTCCAGGGGTAATCATCTTTCATCTTCCGGAGGACTTCCTTCCCAAGGTTATTTCCAGATTTCACATGAATGAGCCAATAGTTTACCGCATTTGAGCAAGGAGAACAGTCTGAGGATAGTGACATGCAAGGGTTGGATGTGAGGACTTGTATCCTGAATACATGAAGAACTAAGTCCTCTAGATCTTCGGATAACCTCTTTATAATACCTGCAGGGGCTAATAAAGCAAAGCAGCTACAGTTTCCACAGTCAAAGGTGGATTGTTAGAGCAATTGTAGAGCCTACAGTTCAGAGTTTGGTACCTCCTAAAGGATCTCAGCACATTCCACAAGAGGGACTTCAACCTCTTGGGCGGCAGAAAGGGAGCATCGCAGAGGCGGCTACTTGGCCGCGGCTACTTGGGCTACGCCTAGTACTTTCATTAGGCATTATGAATGAGCGTCAAATTAATTTCCAAATCCTTATTTGGACATAAGTCTTACAGTCTGTAACTGAGTAGTTCCTTTTGCTTTGAGTCATTGTATTTTTTTTCCCACCCTGGATATTGCTTGGGTATATCCCATTTTGTTTATGCTGCCTGGGGATGGCCAGGAAAGATGAAACTCCTATCATACTTACCGAGAGTTTCCTTTCCTGGCCATCCCTCCAGGCAGCACCCTCCCTTATTAAATTGTCTTTCAATTGCTTAAAATCAGACAAGGTGAGCCAGGGGGGGGAGTTTATGTAGGGAGGTTTGTTTTTTCTTCTGTCCAATTAGGCAGAGGGAGCTACCCATTTTGTTTATGCTGCCTGGAGGGATGGCCAGGAAAGAACCTCTGGTAAGTATGATAGGAGTTTCATCTATATACTATATCAAATAGCATTATCTGTTTAATTGGTAAATTTACCTGGGAAATGATAATGGAGAAAACCTGATTTTAGAGCAGCTCTGTGCAGGGAAGGACTGGGCCAGTAAGCAAAGGACAATTCCCCCCGGGCTTTGCTACATTATTGGGCCATTTCTGCTGGTGTGATGTCATGCTGCAAGCTGCAGAGAATAGGTATACTCTACCAATGGTCCCGATTCCATCAAAGTCTCGGGTTGCTCCTCTGCACCTTGTCTCTCTTATGTAGTGTACAGTAAGATTCCCCAATGTAGTGTACAGTGAGATCCCCAATGTGTACGTGAGATTCCCATATGTCTGAGATTCCCCATGTAGTACAGTGAAACCCCAATGTAGTGTACAGTGAATCCCCAATGTAGTGTACAGGGATTCCCCAAGTTACAGAGATTCACAATGTGTGTACATTGAGATTCCCCAATGTAGTGTAGAGAAATCCCCCAATGTAGTGTACAGTGAGATTCCCCAATTTAGTGACAGTGAAATCCCCCAATGTAGTGTACAGTGAAATCCCCCAATGTAGTGTACAGTGAGATTCCCCAATGTAGTGTACAGTAGATTCCCCCAATGTAGGTACAGTGAGATTCCCAATGTAGTGTACAGTGAGATTCCCCATGTAGTGTACTGAGATCCAATGTAGTGTCAGTGAGATTCCCCAAGGTAGTGTACAGTGAGATTCCCCAATGTAGTGTACAGTGAGATTCCCCAATGTAGTGTACGTGAGATTCCCCAAGTAGTGTACGTGAGATTCCCCAATGTAGTGTACAGTGAGATTCCCAATGTAGTGTACAGTGAAATCCCCCAATGTAGTGTACAGTGAGATTCCCCAATGTAGTGTACAGTGAGATTCCCCAATGTAGTGTACAGTGAGATTCCCAATGTATGTACAGTGAATCCCCAATGTAGTGTACAGTGAAATCCCCCAATGTAGTGTACAGTGAATCCCCAATGTAGTGTACGTGAAGATCCCCAATGTAGTGTACAGTGAAATCCCCCAATGAGTGTCAGTGAGATCCCCAATGTAGTGTACAGTGAGATTCCCCATGTAGTGTACAGGGAGATTCCCCAATGTAGTGTACAGTGAGATTCCCCAATGTAGTGTCCATGAGATTCCCCAATGTAGTGTACATGAGATTCCCAATGTATGTACAGTGATTCCCCAATAGTGTACAGTGAGATCCCCAATGTAGTGTACAGTGAGATTTACCAGCCAACTCACCTTTCCAGTATCCAGTCTACTTTCTTGTCAGCCAGCCCAGCCTACAGTTCCCAGCAACCATCTCTGTTCCAGTACCTAGCCTACAGTTTCCAGCAGCCATCTGTTTCCAACATCCAGCCTACAATTTCCAGCAGCCATCTCTGTTCCAACACCAGCCTACAGTTCCCAGCAGCCATCTCAGCTCTAGCATCCAAGCCTACAGTTCCGGCAGCCATCTCTGTTCCAGTACCAGGCTAACAGGTCCCAGCAGTATCCCATTTGCATTCCTGGAGTTAGCTTGTGCATTTACGTACAGACAATCGGCCTCCTCCTGAAAGCATGAGTACCCGGCCGTCAAGGCCATATTCTTTTCACACAGTAAGTATTCACTGTGGGCAAACTCGAATGTACCAGTCACTGTGGGCAAACTTATGTACCAGTCACTGTGAGCAAACATATGTACCAGGCAGTCACTACAGGCAAACATATGTATCAGTCACTGTGGGCAAACTTATATGTACAAGGTACTGTGGGAAAACTTATGTACCAGTCACTGTGGGCAAACTTATGTAGCAGTCACTGTTAACAAACATATGTACCAGTCACTGTGAGCACACATATGTACCAGTCACTGTGGGCACACATATGTACCAGCCACTGTGGGCAAACTTTATGTACCAGGTACTTTGGACAAACATATGTACTAGTTACTGTGGACAAACATGTGCCAGTTACTGTGGGCAAACATATGGATCAGTCACTGTGGGCAAACATATGGATCAGTCACTGTGGGCAAACATATGGATCAGTCACTGTGGGCCTTGGGAAAACTTTATGTACCAGTTAATGTGAGCAAACATTTGTACCAAGCAGTAACTGTTGTCAAATACATGTACCAATTACGGAGGGAAAACAATGTACCAGGCAGTCACTGTTGATAAACATATGTACCAGTCACTGTAGGCAAACTTATATACCAGTCACTGTGGGAACATTTATGTACCAATTACTTCCCATAAAACAAACTTATATGTACAAGGTACTGTGGGAAAACTTATGTACCAGTCACCAGTCAGAGAGCTTTGATGGAATCGGGACCATTGGTAGAGTTATCCTATTCTGCTTTAATCTAGCCACTGTTTACAAAGATGTATTGTGTCGATTTTGCCTATTTCTTGAAATGCCTCAGCCTGGCCTCATGTCCCCCAGTGTTAAGCTGTGACACCTAACAATCTTAAGCTGATGACCTGGAACGTCCGGGGACTCCAAAACAAAATTAAAAGAACGGCCGTACTACAATTTGTGAAAAAACAATGCGACGATATAACTGCGCTTCTAGAAACCCATCTCCACGGCCAACAACAACTGGCCCTTAAGAGACCATGGGTTGGATGGGCCTACCAATCCCAGTTCACTACCTCCTCTAGAGGAGTAGCCCTATTAATCTCTAAATCAATACAATTCGAACTGGTGGACCTGAGGCTAGCCTAGACAAGTGTAGTACCTATATACTACTGTATGCTAAAATCTGTAATAAACCCCTCCTCGTACTGGCATCATATGTCCCCCCACCATTTGCCATGTCGGCTCTCCAAGCCGCCCTCCAATTCCTAGCTGATCACCCGAATATCCCCTCTATATGGATGGGCGACTTTAATATGGTAATGGATCTAGAACATGACCGTCTCCACCCCCCAATTGGTCACCCCACCCAACCCTCGCAACTCGATTTGCGAAACTATGCAGTCCCTCCTGTTGATAGATGCATGGCGCGCCTGTCACCTACGGAAAAAGAGTTCTCCTGCTTCCGAGTCCCACAACACAATGTCCCGCATCGATATATTTTATTCACACCCCAGACTGTATAATCAGGCTTCGCCCCAAGAATTCTGTCAGATCATGCCCCAGCTGGGGGAGCTAGCGTGGTTGGATGCCTCCCCCCAAATCGTCAATGGAGGTTGACCATTCTGGTCCCCTCATTTCGGAAGAAAGGACCTCTCGGTCGAGTTGGAGGAATTCTTCACTAGAAATGATGCAGTGCTCTCGGCATATCTGTATGGGAGTCGTTTAAAATGTATGCAAGAATGACTCTCAGTTCCACCATCAACAAACTAAAACAAAAATCGGCACTCCAAGCAGCTCAAACAGAATTCCTGAATAATCCAACCACAAACACAGCTGCAGCACTCAAACTACAAACCAGAGAAACTGATCAAATATACAAATCTAAGGCCCAAAAAAACCTGTATTTTAAATCACAGTCACACTATGACCATGGTGAGAGCTGTGGTAGACTCCTGGCCCTCATGGCAAACAACGAACACAAACCACCAACAATCATTAAATTACTCTCACCCTCTGGACAAATCACCACCGACCCACTACTGGTGTCACAGCACTTAGCTACCTACTACACTGAGCTATATACCTCAACCCTACAATACACCTCCGAACAAATCTATAATTTTTAGACCCAATATATCTCCCATGCCTCTCCCCTGAAGCACGCCTTGAACTAGAAAACCCCATCACTGAAACCGAAATCCAGCAAAACATCTCCGCAATGCCACGCCACAAAACACCAGTTACAGAGGGTCTTCCTACTGAATTTTATGTTACATACCTAGAGACTCTAGCCCCAAAGCTCCTATTGTTATACAACAATATGTTTACAACTAACACAATTCCTTCAAGAAGCTCTCATAACCCTTATTCCCAAACCAGGAAAGGACCCATTACTACCTGACTCCTATAGACCTATTTCTTTGCTGCAAGTAGACATTAAAATACTAGCTAAACTCCTGTCACTAAGGCTCAACAGACATATAACCTCAATCATACACACAGACCAAACCGGATTTATCCCCGGGAAAAACACATCACTCAACACTCGTAGACTCTATGCAAACTTGGGAGCGAATCACAGTGAAACAGGCTCTAGATGTATAGTCTCACTTGACACAACACAAGCCTTTGATTGGTGGAATGGCCCTTTCTTTGGCAAGTTCTACATAATTTTGGGTTTGGCCCAAATTTCATTAGGTGGCTTCAAATCCTTTACTTACACCCCAAGGCTAGCAAATGCCACAATATCGCCTCTCTTCCCATTAACTAGAGGCATCCGCCAGGGTTGTCCTCTATCGCCCCTCCTATATGCTATCGTAGTGGAACCACTCGCAACCCAGCTACGCGCCCACCCAGATATTCGTGGCCTCGAGGTGGGCGGTCTGAGGGAATTAATCAGCCTCTATGCTGACGACATGCTTCTTTACCTGGCAGACCAGGGCATTCTCTCAAAAAGCACTACAACTAATCAGTGTATGGAGAGTATGGAGAATACTCTGGATTTTAATAAACTGGACAAAATCCAAATTCTTCCCCTGGATAGTTTCCCACTGGGCCCCCCTGACCCCCTTCCTTAAACCGAACAACCTCCATCAAATACCTAGGCATTAACATCTCGAGACACCCTCGGACTTTATTCCCCTCAATATCAAACCCCTCATCACCCTATTCAAATCCAAAACACAAATCTGGTCCAGGCTGTTTCTTGGGTGACAGGCCGCGCAAACATTGTCAAGATGATCCTACTACCTAAAATCCTATATACCTTTGGCATTCCCCCATATTCCTACCACTAAAGTACTTTAAAGTAATTGAGACAATACTAAACTTTTATTTGGGGTGCAGGCGACACAAACTAAATTGGGCCACTCTTAAGAGCCCCTCCATCCTGGGAGGACTCGCTGTCCCAGACCTGAGGCTGTATTACCTCTCAGCACAACTCTCCCACCTGTGCCACTGATCCCATGAAGAAATGATAGAATGTCTGCCCTACTTAACACCACAAACACGAACCACAACCTAAGTTTCTCAACTCTATCACGAGAGGCTACGGGGGCACACAAATGTTGACAAATCACCCCCTTCTAGTCCAGGCACTGAAACCTGGAATGCAACAACCAAATTACTAAATATCCCAGTTATAATTGAGACACACACCCTGTGGTACAACAGACATCTAGCCGAAATCACCTCAGTCCCATACCCGAGATATGGGTCAAACACAAAATAACCCCTTTTGCTACTGAGCAATAACTAAATCCTGAAACTTATATATTTATGTCTTAGGCATTCCTTTGGTGAGAGTTGTTTTAGGTTCTGTAGTTGTCAGTTCTTTCATCAAGTTTTTGTGCATTATCTGCAATATCATATGGTTAGTTGCAAGATGATTTGTTTATACACATTCAATATATTTATCCCCACTGGCCCCGCCACCCCCTGCCCACCGCCCACAGCCCCGGATCCCAGGAGTCACGAAGTTCTTTAAGTCTGTTCCGAATCACCAGATCTTGTGGCATGAAGTATATATGTGTCGCAGGTGCCTCATTGTAGTTTCTCAATGGTGGTATGGGTTAGGTCTTATACCCTCTTTATCTAAGACTGTGTGGCTGCCCGTTTGGTGCTCTGGCGGCTGTAGTACAGAGGTAGCCCAGTGGATCAGCTTCACTCGGTGTAGTATGTTTGTTAGGGGGAAGCAGATGGAGGATGGGTGAAGTACAGGGGGTAATATGTGTGGGAAGTTCCTTGTCCTTGGGGAGGTTGTGTACAGTACCTTATGTTGGGATGTCGCCGTGGGGCAAGCCATGGTCGTCTTTTCTTCTGTTGAGGCCGTAGGACCGTGTATCCACTGGGATGCTTCTGTTGGTGATTCGAAAATGTTGTAGTTCCCTCAGTTGGATGCGTAGGCGGGCCGGATACATCATGGCGTAAGGTAGGTTTAGGTTTCTAAGGCATTGCTTGACCGCCATAATGTGGCCCTCTTTTTTTGCAATCAATTGAGTAGTCCGGGAAGAACATTATTGTGTTGTTTTCCAGTCTTACCTCGCCCTTTTCCCTAGCCATTTTCAGGATAGCGTCTCTATCTTTGGAGTATAACTTGCCACCATAGGCCTTGATCTTGAGCCCGGTGGGGGAGACTGGTTGGCACCCAGTGTGCTCTTTCAATGGTGAAACCGGGGAGAGGTTGTCGGCGCTGAACACCCTGCGAAGCCAGGTGTCCAGGAAGATCTCTGGCTCCCTGCCCTCGACCCCCTCCGGCAGCCCCACGAGGCGAATATTTTGGCGGCGAGAGCGGTTCTCCAGATCCTCTGCCCTGCCTGGTGAAGCTGGAGTTGTTGTTGTAGACGTGCAATATCCTGTGGCACCTGTCTTATTGTGTCCTCCGCACTCGACACCCTCTCCTCCAGGTCCCCCACGTGGTGTTGCAGCTTCTGGAAGTCCTGGCGGAGGAGTCCGACATCCACCCGCACCTCCTCTATAAGGACCGTCAGGGATGCTTTAGTGTCTTGTAATTGCTGACAGGATTTGGGTGGAGGTAGGTTCAGCGGGGGTGCTGAGGTTGCTGCCTCCGTGTCTGGTGTGGACTCCCGGGCCCTCTGCAGCCCGCGCGCTCGTGTGTGGTTCGCTTTGCTGAGATGGGGTAGGAGGGGCCTGGTCCTTGTTTTGGTGCGCATATTTCTCAAGCTCTCCGTGTAGGTTGTATTTTTTTTTGCTGGTTCGGTATTTCTTCATTATGGTCAGGAAGGTTGATCCTTGCCTGGTTTTGGGTATCTTTTTTCAGCCCAGTGTTGTTTGCAGGGTAGTTAGCTGGGAGAGCTCCTGTTCCTCATGTCTGCTCACATCGCCATCTTAGCCACGCCACGCAGTAGATGTAGTTTACTGGATTTTGCAAAGGTTTTGATACAGTCCCCCATAGGCGACTAATGTATAAGCGAAGGTCTGTTGGTCTGGGGGGGCACATTTGTACATGGATAGAAAATTGGTTAATGAATAGGATGCAAGAGTTGTTGTTAATGGGCTTCATCATTATGGACTAAAGTGCTAAGTGGGGTGCCACAAGGTTTTGTGTTGGGGCTCGCTTCTATTTAATCTATTTATTAATGATTTGGAAGTGGGTATTGTCAGCAAGGTTTTTGTGTTTGCCACGACACAAAACTTTGTCGACCATTAAAAACCTCAGAGGATGTGCAATCGTTGCAGGGGGATCTAGATAGATTGTCACATTGGGCGCTAAGTGGCAGATGAGATTCAATGTTGTAAATGTAAGGTTTGGATAATCATTTTGGACTTAAAAATCCTTGTGCTACTTATTCTATAAATGGCTCTGTGTTAAGTGAATCCCTGTTGGAAGGGTCTTGGAGTTTTGGTGGATAACAAACTTAAAGGTAGCAAGTAGTGCCAGGCGGCAACAGCCAGAGCCAGCATGGTATTGTCTTGTATAAAGAGAGGTATGGATTCAAGGGAGGAAAATGTAATTCTCCCTCTTTACAAAGCATTGGTAAGGCCTCATTTGGAATATGCAGTGTAATTTTGGAATCCGGGTACAAAAAGGACATCTTTGAAATGGAAAGGGTTCAGAGAAGGGCAACTAAATTAATAAGGGGATTGGGGGAGCTTGAATATGAAGAGAGACTGGAAAAGTTACAATTATGTACGCTGGAGAAAAGGCGCTTGCGTGGGGATATGATTACTATGTATAAATACATAACGGGCCATACAAAAACTATCTGGGGCATTGTTCACCAATAGAACATGTAAAGGACACGAGGAATCCCTTAAGACTTGAAGAAAAAAGGTTTAGGCTTCAAGCTTGGAAAGGGTTTTTCACTGTGAGAACGGTAAAGCTATGGAACTTGTTTCCAGTGGACGTTGTTATGGCAGGTTCATTGGTCAGTTTCAAAAAAAAGCTGGATGGTTTCTGCAAACAAGGAATGTTGCAAATTACTGGTATTGATTCATAAAGTAGAGTTGATCCAGGGAATTTCCGATGCCACTTGGAGTCAGGAAGGAATTTTTTCCCCCTTCATAAATTTGGTGGGTTTTTTTGCCTTCCTCTGGATCAACAGTTAGGCAGGAAATGAGGATATTGCTAGATGGGTTGAACTGGATGGACGTATGTCTTTATTCAACCTCAAATACTATACTATATATATATAGTTTTATAACATCCAGGCTCATTTTTCTAGTGTAGTGTTCTTTTGAATTCTAAAACATCTGACTCATAACATGAGAATAAATTCCTGTATCTGTATTAATCCAACTCTCTTTTTCAGGGCAAACTTTATATTCAGCTCCTTCCTATAATTTTTAATTATTCAGTCTAAAGGCAACCAATGAAAGATTTCCCACTTCCTATCTGGTGATGGAAAGATGGCATGCTTATTCTAATTGTTCAGCTGAATGAAATAAAGTGAAGTGTTTTGATTAAGAAACCTACAGGGAGATTCAATAAAAGTTCTTATCGTTAAAATTGGTGCTAATTTTGCCTCAACCAATCCGATCTTTTCTTTCAAATGTTACATAAGATCTGATTGGTTGGGACAAAATTAGCACCGTTTTTAACGACAAGAACTTTTATTGAATAACCCTGCTAGTTTGCTCCTTGTCTCTTTAAGATTAAATGAAACTGGGAAGGGACAATCCTGCACCCGGATTGCTGCCTTTTATTTTCTGAGGTTTATCTCTGCACAATCCTCTTAATAAGACTAATTACTTTCAAGGCTTGCAAATGGAGTTTGTACAGATATTCAGAAAATACCTTGTGAACATTAAACTTCTGGTCTGAACATGCAGTGGAATGAAACTAACACTGTATCCCCTGTAAATAAACCATAAGGACGAGCTCAAAGGCTGCATGGTAAATTAAGGGATGAGATGTAAAATGGGAACCTGACATACATCCAGGGATGAGGACATTGTTACTGCGTGTTTCACATTTAAAGGAGATGGAGTTGCCAAAGTGCTTTCACCAAAGGCAGACATCCACCCTGCTCTTTCGGGCAGGGTGGAGAAGAGGGCGTGGTGAGTGGGGTGTGATGTCATGAGGCAGGGCCACCATTCTAGGGGTGGTGAGAGCGGGTTAGGGAGGAGTTAGGGGTGTTCCAGGGCGTGACCATGGAAAGGGGGCGTGACTTGCGAGAGACTCAAGTCTCTTCTCAAGTCCGGGAGTCTGGGTGGTCTCGCAGGTGTGGATACCTGCAAAAGAGCATTGACATTTTTTAAAATATCAATAAGTTTGGGTGATTCTTATCCAGAAACTGCTGATTTCAATGATGTGTCACTTGTCTTTCTAAGTAAATTATTACAGTAGTACAGCATTATAAAGTTTATCTTTCTTCCAAGTAAACAAAGTTCCTGGTATCTGCCCCCTCTCCTATTTTATAGCCCTGGGAATGCTCAGTGTATTTTATCCAGAGAGCATCAGATACATTAAAAGGTGGTGTACTGAGTCGTGCGTGCGTGACGTCATCACGCTGTGCCGCGCTGTTACAAGCGTGCGTGTGTGACGTATCACTCTGTGCCCGCTGTTACAAGCGTGTGTGGCAACTCCGTGTGCATGCTGACGTCACGTAGTCTGCGTCAAGATGTCAACGCGCTCGCACGGCTGAACTTTACTGGGGCACAGATAGGCTCTGAAGGGACCTAAAAAAAAAGGAGATGGTTAGTTAAAGATACAGCTCCATTTAAACTTAATTTGTTTTTTGAGTGTACTTATCCTTTAACTAAAATTAAACACAGTGACCACATTGGCCTGGTCTAAATTGTGTAGATGAACTTACTACGATGGGTCATAGATGTGAGTTAATTATGGACAAAACTAATTATAGATGGAGCTAGCAGGAACCCAAGGGTATCTGGACATACAAGGGGCGATTTCTGTATTTGATCATTAATTCCATCAAAGCATTCCTTTAAATAAATCTATTGAATTGATCTACATGAAGCAGAGAACCTCAGGCTAGACAATCCTACAAGGATCAGACATTCATTTGACAGCAGTTGTACACGTTCGTAAACAAGCGAATGTGTACAAGAGAGAAATTGTTATTGTGCGATTGTATTCAAACAACAACCGTTGTTGTTGTGTACAGGAAGAAATGTGTACAGGAAGAAATACGAATGTACTACACGTATTATGTTCCTACGATAAACGAAACACACAAGAACGTATGTTGTACTTTCGTCTCAGTCAAGGCACATTTTTTACAATTATCTAACAACTATCGTTAAAGTATGTACAGGTGTTGTGGTATAACTATGTTATACCATGCGGTCGTTGATCGTTCGTTGGTAAAATCGTACGAAATTTATCTGACATGTAGGAACCTTTACTGGTGGGGATTGTGGGAAGATACTCAAGCAACGTTCTCTGCACATTTTTCTGGACCCCAGGTAACTTTTTTCAGTCTCCCATGGCAACCAGTATTTGTCCAGCTCTGCTAACCACACCGTTTACGGATACCCTATATGTACTGATACCACACTGTGTACGGATCCCTATTATGTTCTGGACACATGCATAAGCCATAGGACATAAAGGATACATTTTGCATATCTCTGCCCCTACTCTGGGGAACCTGGGAGTAAGAGATTACTTCTTGTTTTTCTTTTGTGGGCAATGGTATTCATATAGCATGAGACTGCAATATACTTGTATAAGAAGACTCTGCTCCATTTTATTTAGCCTTGCAACACATTGCAAAGAAAAATCCTCAGTAAAGTCTGCAGGTGGCGCCAAAGAGTAATACACAATGAAACAGCCAGCTAACAAAAAAAAAAGAAAAAAAAACTGTAGTCTGTTTTAGCAGCATTACAGACTAATTCTACGTATAGTAGGTAGTAGGGCCAGTTTGGGAAAAATAGTTAGTAAATAGTAAGACTAGAAAAAACAAGTTATCCTTTTATCTGTTGTACTTAAAAACGTAATTTGGGCTCTTCGTCCAAGAAAAGTATGCATGTTCTATAGAAGGGATCCTAAATTATGGCCCTCCAGATGTCTGAAAACTACAACTCTCAGCATTCCCTAGCTTTTCACTGTAGTTAACGAATACTTTGCTTGGACTGAAGAGCCTAAATTACTTTTTTAAGTTTTTTAAGTACTAATAATACATTATTAACTAATTGGCATAATATACAATAGCAAAGACAGACAAAATTCACTACCAAGCATCCTATATTGTTATATGGACACCTAATGCACTTAGGTGTCTCTGATGAAGGTGCCGTGTAGCACAAAACGTCCATACATGTGTAGCTTTGTCTGTATCTGTATGTATAAATAAATACATTTTTGTCCTATTATCTTGGAGTTCGATGTTTGGTGGTGTGTGTCAGCTCTCACGGATTATTGCTACTTTCACCTAATGCACTTAACCATGTATTTACGGGATTGTCATGTTAGAGAGGTTTCTGGGCTACAGAAGGAGATCCATGGTCCATGTATGATACTGAGCCTGAATTAATTCTACAATTTAGAATTCACAAATTTCTGCATTTCCCCCTGCAGAATCAGCAGAATTGCGAAGAAATCTTGTCATGCAAAAAAAAAAAATATTCAACCAACTCCAAATTTTGACAATATGCAGTTTTTTTCACAAAACAAATATATTTATATATTATATACTGTATTATATATATTATATATTTTCGAAATACACACACTTCAGCTGCGTAACTCTATAGTTTGTTCATTCCTACCATCAATCTTGTGGGAGCAGTTCTTCGTAGAAACTTTTATCAGTTTTTTGAAAAAAAGAACTAAAATAAACTTTCAAAGGTATAAATCAGACCAAAACCCATGTAATGTAAAGAAAAAAGTTACCAAATATGAATGGTTAGGTAAGCGAAAATATTCAGCATATGCAGTTATCGGAGTCCAGGCTGGATTAAGCAAACTTATTTCCAATTAGTTTAAAACACGATGAGCAGGGTGAAAGAAGTTGGGGTAAACGCATTAGACTGTACACCGACCCCAACTTCTTTCACCTACTCATCGTGTTTTTACCAAGATTTAACAACATGATTTTCAGGTTATAGCATTTTCAGGACTAGGCCCCACTGCCGCTATTTTGATGTATTTTGCGCCCTACTATGTGCGCTGCAATCTGTCACTATTTTCTAGCGTATGTGATCACCACTTTACTTCTGTTACTGTCAAAATTGCTCTTAATCATGGAAGTGCATGAAAAGTAGACACAAATCAAAAGGCCATGCAATTTTGTTAAAGGGGAAGTCAAATGGTTTTAAGAAAAAATTATTTTTTCCTCATCGTAATGACCTTAACCTCCCCATTCAGCTTTTTTTGTGTAAAAAATGCAACCGAAATACTGACATCCTGTTGCAGGACCCCTAGTAGAGAACTGTTATGGTCTTGCCCACGACACCCGCCTGGATTATGAAGTTGCTAGTAGAGATCTGAGCATGTTTGACCCATCCAACAGCCAATCAGTAGAAATTATGTTAGGAACATTCCAAGGAAGTGGTGCATCCTGGGAAGAAGAAGGGTTGTTAGAACGAAATGGCAGCTCACTAATGGCAACAGCAGGGAACAGCAAAGGGTGATTGATTTTTCAAAATGGGAGAGAATATTTAGTATAACTAGGTCTGCATGATACAAACCAACACATTTTAAAATGTTGATATTTTCCATGAACTTTTGTTTAAGATGCATATGACCCAATTCCAAAATGAGCTAGAGAAAGGATAAAAGGGAGCTCATACTCCTATAAAGCATACATATAACTTGTAGTAACCCCAAGTGGAAATAACACTCACTTGTGAAAATCAGTGGTTCAGGTTTTAAGCCTGAACCCTTCGCTCGATCGCTATGGCGGCTTGCTATATATGCCTATCGAAATGAATAAAAGATAACAATAACGGGAACTCACCCCCGAATGAGTGTGAACCAGGTGCAAGTCGCCCCAGGTCCATCGCTGGAACCAAGTACGTAAGTATGAAATCAACAGAAAACACGGCGGGCACAGAAAGCCGTGGACACACCAGACAGAAAGAACCGCTCTCTTCATGCAGATACATTTTTTTAGAATTGAAACTCTAACGAGATTAACGTGTTTCGGAATGGCTGGGTCCTTAACCATAAACAAACGAATGCGTTAAGCGGTTCGATTTTCAATAAAACATTTTATCTGCATGAAGAGAACAGTTCCTGTACAGTGTGTGCATGGCTTTCTGTGCCTGTCGCTGTTTCTGTTTGATTTCATACTTAACCCATAGTCCTTTGAGCAAAGGCAAATACACGTGCATGTGTTCCACGTGCTTGGAACATACGGAAATTACATTTGGAGGGCAAGGAAGCTGGAGGGAGAGGAAGATCTCATCAGGTGAGTGCAGATGACATTATCCAGGAGGAGAAAACCAGCAAGTTTTAATCAAAAGGAAATTAAAAATGTTTAGCAAAATTAGTTTTTAAAAACAGCTTGCCAATAACCTAAAGTTTGTTATGGTTTACTTATCCTTTAACCTACTACTGGCACCACTGTGTAGTTGAAGAACATCACGGAACAACTGCTGGTAAGCACTAGTGTATGGGTACACAACGTGTTCTCTTGTTTTGCAAAGTGAAGCTGATATTTCCTCTGCTGGTACCTATATGGCTTCATTACATTTTCTACACATGTGTGATCTCAACCTACCTTTAACCATATAAATAAACTCAGTGGCTACACAACTTTCTGCTGTCCAAAACACCAACAAGTGAAAAATGAAAGTAAAGAGTGGGGAACCACGTGGACATATATCAACACATGAGTGTCACTTGAGAAAGACTAAGTGTCTGAAACGTGTGAGACCATAATAAATGCACTTTAGCTAATTGCAATACTGTGAGTGGTTGATTTTGTCCAAAAGGTTCCCCACTATTCACTTTCATTTTGGATTTACCTTAAAACGTGATGCATGAATACGGTATATTAAATCAAAATGATCAAATTAAAAAACATGCTGGAAAGGTGCATTGAGCTTATTCACTAGTTTCCACATTCCCAGCTCTCCCTGTCACCCAATATAAACATACGTATTTTTCTGTGTTCTGACACTTGCTTCCAACAAGTTCCCGTGTCACTTTGTCCTGCCCTTGTGTCATTTTCCTGTGGTATTGTTTTTCCTGCCCTTGATCCTGTGATTTATTCCAACCCACAAGCTTCTGGTCTGTTACTCCCATTTCTGGCCATCCCCAGGCAGATAAACAAAATGGGTAGCTTCCCTCTGCCTAATTGGACAGAAGAAAAAAAACAAACCTCCCTACATAAACTCACCCCCCGGCTCACCTTGTCTTTTTTTCTTCTGTCTTCAGTGAACAGGCTGCTCTCCATTTCCTGATGAAGGAGACATAGCGTTCTCCGAAACGTTGTGTATATTTGTGTGATGCAATAAACAGAACATTTTCTGATTAACAGAGTGCGCTTCCATCAAACTTTTTATGCTTGTGCTATAGCTTGGAGTCCTGAGTAGAGGACTGAGGGAAGCAGCACCTGGAATTCACTGGCAATTGCCTGAAGGAGTGCCTAGGCCCACATTTGTTTACAATGCTCTCCATTTCCAGCCACAGTTTGGGCTCTCTGGCTGAAGACCTGGCCATTGTGACCGCCTCTGCGCGTCTCTGGCTGAAGACCTGGCCATTGTGACCGCCTCTGCGCGTCTCTGTGGTCCGCTCCCCCTGTTAGCTGTAGCTGTCGCGGGTCTTTTCGCGGTCACGCGCGTGCACATGACGTATTTTCCCGCGACTTGCGGGAAAATTCAAAAACCGGCATTGTACAACCGGTGTTCTCTCTGCCCTGTAGCCCTAGTCTCCCGCAGTATGGAGCCGGCCGCAGAGAGAAGCTCTGGATCCAGGGGGAGGTGGTAAGTGTTGTTTTAAAGGAGTAGTCACACGAAAAGAGCCTGTTGTTGTACTGAGAATGTGTTTTTTATTACAGCCACTCTGATAGATCTGGAGAGCAGCATAAGAAACGAAGGAAGGAGAGAGATGCAAGTTCTGAGGAGGAATCCAGGGCATGCAGAGCCTGTGACAGGATTGCAGAAAGGGAAGGAAACTATGCAGAGGTTGCATGGCTGAGGTGGAGGAAGGGACAGACACCGTTCTAAGAGGAGGTCGGGTTTCCAGCCTACTCAGCGACCCTGGAGAGCCAGCCTGATATACTGCACTGGATCACTCAAGCAGTAGCCCAGGGGTTCAAACAGTTACTCCCAAGGAGCAGGTTAATCCTTCCATCTGCGATGATTCAGCCTCCTAGGGAGAACCCCAGAGAGAGGGGGAGCTGCAATCTCGGAGGATTCTGATGATGACAACAGTCAATTTGACTTTAAACAAGTTTCAACCCTCATCAAGATGATTAAGTAGACACTCGTGATAGAGATCGTGAGCAGCCATCTACTTCGGTCTTATTCCATCGTAAGAAGAAAGCTTGTTTTCCACTCCATGGGGAGATCAAGGAGACATATTGGGGGAATGGCAAAGGATGTCTAGAAAGCTTCCAGTGGAACATAAGTTTGAGAAGTTTATCCCTTCCAGCATGACCACTCTGAGTTGTGGATAAACCTCCACTGTGGACGCGCCTGTAGCCAGACTTTCTAAGAGGACTGCACTTCCAGTGGATGACGCATCTTCTTTAAAGCATCCCATGGAACGCAAGATGGAGGAGGAATTAAAGAAGGCCTACTGGTTGCAGGGGCTAGCTGTAAGGTTGCAGTGGCCCATGGTTCTCTATGAAGTCCATGCTGACATTAGTAGACAAGCTGGAAGATGCTATCATCAATGGCATAGAGAGAAAAGTAACTATTGGAGGCGATTCCAGATTTCAGATTAATTTATTTTTGGCCTGGAGGCTCTGTGAACTCAGTAAAGTTAGGAGCCAGGGCCATGGGGTTGTCAGTCTCTGCTCGCAGAGCACTTTGGTTAAAGGCTTGGAATGCGACACTCGTCCAAAAAATCCCTGTGTCAGTTGCCCTATGAAGGAAAGAAATTGTTTGGGCAAGCTTGGAGGAGATTATTGCTAAGTCTCAGGAGGGAAGAGTTCTTTTCTTCCACAATCCAATAGGAGATATAGAGAGTTTCCTAAAAGACAGCAGGAGAGATTCCAGTCTAAGAACAGAGGAGATTGAGAAAGTTACCGTCCAGCACAGGAATTTGCCAGAACAGCGGCATGGAAAGGGGGTCAGTACAGCTTTTTTCGTGGAAAGCAAGCAAATACAAAGGCCCCAAAAGAGTCCTTATAAAACGAGGCCCGTCCAGACTTCTCAGGTAGGAGCCAGGCTGTTGAGGTTCAGAGAAGTTTGGACACAGACAACTACAGACGCTTGGGTAATGAAGATATACCCGAGGATACGTCTGGAATTTACAGAGAGGCCAAGGAGATTGTTCCTTGCCCAGACAAAGAGACCAGAAAGTCAGGAGAGAAGGCACATCTTATGGTAATATGTGAAGAAGTTGTTAGCCAAGGAGGCGATTGTTCGAGTCCCCAAAGAAGAGAAAAGAATTGGATTTTACTCTCCACTTTTCTTAGTAAAAAAGATAACAGGAGACTGGCGTCCCATTTTGGATTTAAGAAGACTAAACAAGTCTTTTAAGTACCAACCATTCAAGATGGAGACTATACAGTCCATAAGGTCTGCCCGTCATAGGCGATTGGAAGTGCACCATAGATCTCACAGACGCTTATTGCACATCCCAATAGCGGAGGAGCACCAGCAATATCTGAGATTCACGTTAGATCACCAGCACTTCCAATTCAGATGTCTGCCCTTCGGCCTGTCGACATCCCCGAGAACCTTCACCAAGGTATTAGTGGTGACTATTGCCCACTTAAGGCCTTAGGGGTGGAAGTGTTCCATTATTTGGACGATTTGCTGATAATTGCCAGGAAGAAGGAACACCTATTCAAAGCAGAGAGTTGGCCTTGAGGTCTCTTATAAAATTCGGATGGTTGGTCAACAGGGAAGTGCCAGCTAGTTCCTACTCAATTGATAACTTATTTAGGAGCGATATAGATACCAGGCTGGAGAGACTGTCTACCTCTGCCGAGAATCATCAAGATAAATCAAGTAGCCACTCAGCATTTTTGCAACTCAACATCTGCAAGAATTTATGAGGTTTTTAGGTCACCTGACCTCCACAATAGGTCTGGTCAAGTGGGCAAGATGGAGAATAGACCATTGCAAATATTCTTTCAGCTGGGACAAAAGAGACAAAACTGGAATCAACAGATTCAAATCAGTACTTGGGTGAAGGAAGCTCTGCAGTGGTGGAGGCAGCCGGTAAATCTTCGCAGGGGAACATCCTTGATAGATCCGGACTGGATCTACCTGTTCACGAGCGGGGAGAGGCTGTGGAGCCCATATAGGTCACCAGTTGGTACAAGGTACATGGGAATCAGACCTTTCCTCTCTCCCATCTGCTCAGTTGGAACTCAGGGCAATCTATCAAGCCCTCAAAGCCTTTTTACCAAGAATTCAGTCCACTTCAATAGCATAAGGACAGAAAATGCGTCAGCAGTGTCCTACATCAGGAACAGGGGGGAACGAGAAGTATGCCACTGATACGCGAGTAGAACCAATTCTGGAATTGGCATCCTCATCTCCTGGACCTAACGGCTGTGCATGTTCCAGGGTTTCAGAATCAACTAGCGACCAATTGTCCAGAGAAACCTGGACAGTGGAGAATGGAGTCTGAACAGCGGGATATTTCTCCAGATAACAGACAGGTGGTGGAAGCAGAGGGGACCTGATGGCCACCAGTCAGAATGCCAAAGTTCAAAGGTTCTTTTCCCGATATTATCAGAAGGGGGCAGTGGCAATAGATTCTCTGAGCCAGAGTTGGGACCATCTAAAGGCCTAAGTTTTCCCGCCAACCCCGTTAATCTTCAAAACATTAAGGAAGATCCTGATCTCCAAGATAAGGGTAATAGCAATTGCCGGATTGGCCAAGGAGGCCATGGTACCCTTACTGAGGAGACTAGCGGTAGAGCCTCCTCCATCTTCCACCAGTGAAAGATCTATTATGTCAGGGCAACCTGTTTCATCCCAACCCGGAAGTCTTCCAATTAGCAGCCTGGAACTTGAAAGGGGAAGGCTAGCAGAAGCTGGTTGTTCAGGAGAAGTAATAGAGACACTCCTGAGGTCTAGGAAGAGTTCTACCTCTTCAAGATACTCCACTATATGGGAGACTTACAAATCATGGCGGGGAAAGCAGACAGATGCCAATAGAGATGCCATCCATTCCACAGATTCTGCAGTTCCTACAACAGGGGCTAGATAGGGGCTTAAGTGTAAGTACTCTCAATGTACAGACATCGGCTCTGTCAGCTAGCCTAGGAAAAAGACTATTTGATCAGGAGTTGTCAAAAGATTTTCCAAGGGGCCTTGCGGATAGCCTCCGAAAAAGAGATTGTTACCACCCTGGGATTTGCCGATGTTCTAAAGGGCTTAGCTGGCCTGCCCTTGAGCCCAGTCAATCGTCCTCCTTAACTGATTTTACTCTCAAAACGTCCTACTGCTTGCTCTTACTTCAGGACGACGAGCATGTGAAATAACAGCGCTTTCTACTAAACCACCATATATGAATATACTTCCAGGGGTAATCATCTTTCATCTTCCGGAGGACTCCTCCCAAGGTTATTTCCAGATTTCACATGAATGAGCAATAGTTATACCAGCATTTGAGCAAGGAGAACAGTCTGAGGATAGTGACATGCAAGGGTTGGATGTGAGGACTTGATCCTTGAATACATGGAAAGAACTAAGTCTCTTAGATCTTCGGATAACCTCTTTATAATACCTGCAGGGGCTAATAAAGGCAAAGCAGCTACAGTTTCCCAGTCAGAAGGTGGATGTTAGAGCAATTTGTAGAGCCTACGAAGTTCAGAGTTTGGTCCTCCTAAAGGGATCTAGCACATTCCACAAGAGGGACTTCAACCTCTTGGGCGGCAGAAGAGGGAGCATCGGCAGAGGCGGCTACTTGGCCAGGCGGCTATTGGGCTACGCCTAGTACGTTCATTAGGCATTATAGAATGAGCGTCAAATTAATTTCCAAATCCTTATTGGACTAAAGTCTTACAGTCTGTAACTGAGTAAAGTTCCTTTTGCTTTGAGGCATTGTATTTTTATTCCCCACCCTGGATATTGCTTGGGTATATCCCATTTGTTTATGCTGCTGGGGATGGCCAGGAAAGATGAAACTCCATCATACTTACCGAGAGTTTCCTTTCCTGGCCATCCCTCCAGGCAGCACCCTCCCTATAAATGTCTTTCAGATTGCTTAAGAATCAGACAGGTGAGCCAGGGGGTGGAGTTTATGTAGGGAGGTTTGTTTTTTCTTCTGTCCAATTAGGCAGAGGGAAGCTACCCATTTTGTTTATGCTGCCTGGAGGGATGGCCAGGAAAGGAAACCTCTCGGTAAGTATGATAGGAGTTCATCTATAATACTATCAAATAGCATTATCTGTTTAATTGGTAAATTTACCTGCTGAAATGATAATGGAGAAAACCTGATTTTAGAGCAGTCTGTGCAGGGAAGGACGGGCCAGTAAGCAGAAGGACAATTCCCCCGGGCTTTGCTACATTATTGGGCCATTTCTGCTGGTGTGATGTCATGCTGCCAGGCTGCAGAGAATAGGATACTCTACCAATGGTCCCGATTCCATCAAAGCTCTCTGGTTCTCCTCTGCACCTTGTGCTCTCTTATGTAGTGTACAGTAAGATTCCCCAATGTAGTGTACAGTGAGATTCCCCAATGAGTGTACAGTGAGATTCCCCAATTAGTGTACAGTGAGATTCCCCAATGTAGAGTACAGTGAAATCCCCCAATGTAGGTACAGGAAATCCCCCAATGTAGTGTACAGTGAGATTCCCCAATGTAGGGATGTACAGTGAGATTCCCCAATGTAGTGTACAGTGAGATTCCCCAATGTAGTGTACAGTGAGATTCCCAATGTGTGTTCAGTGAGATTCCCCAATGTAGTGTACAGTGAATCCCCATGTATGTAGTGGATTCCCAATGTAGTGTACAGTGAAATCCCCCAAGTAGTGTACAGTGAGATTCCCCAATGTAGTGTACAGTGAGATTCCCCAATGTAGTGTACAGTGAGATTCCCCAATGTAGTGTACAGTGAAATCCCCAATGAGTGTACAGTGAGTTCCCAATGTAGTGGTACAGTGAGATTCCCCAATGTAGTGTACAGTGAGATTCCCCAATGTAGTGTACAGTGAAATCCAATGTAGTGTACAGTGAAATCCCCCAATGTAGTGTACAGTGAGATTCCCCAATGTAGTGTACAGTGAGATTCCCCAATGTAGTGTACAGTGAGATTCCCCAATGTAGTGTACAGTGAGATTCCCCAATGTAGTGTACAGTGAGATTCCCAATGTAGTGTACAGTGAGATTCCCCAATGTAGTGTACAGTGAGATTCCCCAATGTAGTGTACAGTGAGATTCCCCAATGTAGTGTACAGTGAGATTCCCCAATGAAGTGTACAGTGAGATTCCCCAATGTAGTGTACAGTGAGATTTACCAGCCAACTCACCTTTCCAGTATCCAGTCTACTTATCTTGTCAGCCAGCATCCAGCCTACAGTTCCCAGCAACACTCTGTTCCAGTACTAGCCTACAGTTTCCAGCAGCCATCTGTTCCAACATCCAGCCTACAATTCCAGCAGCCATCTCTGTTCCAACATCCAGCCTACAGTTCCCAGCAGCCATTCAGCTCTAGCATCCAAGCCTACAGTTCCAGCAGCCATTCTGTTCCAGTACCAGGCTAACAGGTCCCAGCAGTATCCCATTTGCATTCTGGAGTTAAGCTTGTGCAATTACGTCAGACAATCGGCTCCTCCTCTGAAAGCATGAGTAACCCGGCCGTCAAGGCCATATTCTTTCACACAGTAAGTATTCACTGTGGGCAAACTCGAATGTACCAGTCACTGTGGGCAAACTTATGTACCAGTCACTGTGAGCAAACATATGTACCAGGCAGTCACTACAGGCAAACATATGTATCAGTCACGTGGGGCAAACTTATATGTACAAGGTACTGTGGGAAAACTTATGTACCAGTCACCAGTCAGAGAGCTTTGATGGAATCGGGACCATTGGTAGAGTTATCCTATCTCTGCAGCCTTGCAGCATGACATACACCAGCAGAAAAGGCCCAATAATGTAGCAAAGCCGGGGGGAATTGTCCTTCTGCTTACTGGCCCAGTCCTTCCCTGCACAGAGGCTGCTCTAAAATCAGGTTTTCTCCATTATCATTTCCCAGCAGGTAAATTTACCAATTAAACAGATAATGCTATTTGATATAGTATATAGATGAAACTCCTATCATACTTACCGAGAGTTTCCTTTCCTGGCCATCCCTCCAGGCGCATAAAAAAATGGTAGCTTCCCTCTGCCTAATTGGACAGAAGAAAAAACAAACCTCCCTACATAAACTCCACCCTGGCTCACCTTGTCTGATTCTTAAGCATCTGAAAGACAATTATAAGGGAGGGTGCTGCCTGGAGGGTTGGCCAGGAAAGGAAACTCTCGGTAAGTATGATAGGAGTTTCTCTTCCTGGCCATCCCCAGGCAGCATAAACAAAATGGGATATACCCAAGCAATATCCAGGGTGGGGAATAAAAATACAATGACTCAAAGCAAAAGGAACTTTACTCAGTTACAGACTGTAAGACTTTACGTCCAAATAAGGATTTGGAAATTAATTTGACGCTCATTCTTTAATGCCTAATGAACGTACTAGGGTAGCCCAAGTAGCCGCCTGGCCAAGTAGCCGCCTCTGCCGATGCTCCCTCTTCTGCCGCCCAAGAGGTTGAAGTCCTCTTTGTGGAATGTGTGAGATCCCTTTAGGAGGTACCAAACTCTGAACTTCGTAGGCTTCTACAAATTGCTCTAACAATCCACCTTCTGACTGTGGAAACTGTAGCTGCTTGCCTTATTTAGCCCCTGAGGTATTATAAAGAGGTTATCCGAAGATCTAAGAGAATAGTTCTTTCCATGTATTCAGGATACAAGTCCTCACATCCAACCCTTGCATGTCACTATCCTCAGACTGTTCTCCTGCTCAAATGCTGGTATAACTATTGGCTCATTCATGTGAAATCTGGAAATAACCTTGGGAAGGAAGTCCTCCGGAAGATGAAAGATGATTACCCCTGGAAGTATATTCATATATGGTGGTTTAGTAGAAAGCGGTGTTATTTCACATGTCGTCGTCCTGAGTAGAGCAAGCAGTAGGACGTTTTGAGAGTCAATAAGTTAAGGAGGACGATTGACTGGGCTCAAAGGGCAGGCCAGCAAGCCCTTTAGAAACGTCGGCAAATCCCAGGGTGGTAACAATCTCTTTTTCGGAGGCCTAATCCGAAGGCCCCTTGGAAAAATCTTTTGACTAACTCCTGATCAAATAGTCTTGTTCCTAGGCTAGCTGACAGAGCCGATGTCTGTACATTGAGAGTACTTAAACTTAAGCCCCTATCTAGCCCCTGTTGTAGGAAGCAGAATTGTGGAATGGTGGCATCTCTATTGGCAATCTGTCTGCTTTCCGCCCATGATTTGTAAGTCTCCCATATAGTGGAGTATCTTGAAGAGGTAGAACTCTTCCTAGACCTCAGGAGTGTCTCTATTACTTCTCCTGAACAACCAGCTTCTGCTAGCCTTCCCCTTTCAAGTTCCAGGCTGCTAATGGAAGACTTCCGGGTTGGGATGAAACAGGTTGCCCTGACATAATAGATCTCCCAAGTGACTGGAACATACATGTTTTCGCAAAGTGACTGAAACATACAATTTCACAGTGACTACAACATACAAGATTTCACACAGTGAATGGTGCATACAAGTATTCCCACAATGACTGTTACATACAAGTTTTCCCACAGTGATTAGTACAAGTTTCCTCACAGTGATTGGTACATACAAGTATTCCCTCCATAACTGGCACATACAAGTATTCCACAGTGACTGGTGCATACATATTTTCACCCATTGACTGGTTCATACAAGTTTTCCCACAGTGACTGGTACATAAAATTCCCCACAGTAATTGTTACATAAAGTTTGCCCACAGGGACTGGTACATAAACTTTTCCCACAGGGACTGGTACATAAACTTTTCCCACAGGGACTGGTACATAAGATTGCCCACAGTGACTAGTACATAAACTTTGTGGGAAGTCACCAGTCACTGTGTGAAATCTTGTATGTTGTAGTCACTGTGAGAACTTGTATGTTTCAGTCACTTTGCGAAAACATGTATGTTCCAGTCACTTTGGGAAAACTTGTATGTACTAGTCACTTTGGGAAAACCTAGACATTCAAACAACATCTAATGTGGTGGACAAGGCCAGGCAATCAGATCCAATTCCAGTAGAAATCTTTAGATGCTTCAGGCCTAGGTAGGGGAGCAGTGATCTCAAGCTCTCTAGTCCAGGGCAGTTGGGGTTTAAACCTTTCCAGCCTCCCAGGGTACTAGAAATAAAAAGCAATTCATCATGCGCTCCAGACATTTAGGACAATTATTCAGGGTATGGCAGTTTGCATTCGGACAGACAAACAGGCAGCAGCCATGTACATAAGAAAGCAGAGCGGGACAAAGAGTCAGAAAATGCTAAAAGAATTGGAACCCATCAAAATATGAAATGCTCAGAGAAACTTACTGGCAATAGCGGCGATTTATATTTCCAGGAGGGACAACTGCCAAGCAGATGCCTTATCAAGGATTCGATTAGACAGGTTAGAATGGAGTGTTTGAATCCAGACATATCCTAGCATATAGTGAAGAAAATTTGGTCTCAACAATAGATCTGATGGCGACAGAGAAGAACAGGAAAGTTCAGAAGTTTTTTTCCAGGTTCCACACAACCGAGCTCTTAGCGGTAGATGCTCTATGCCAGAGCTGGGTTGGTCTCACAGGCTTATATATTTCCTCAATACCTATGATCTTCAAGGTTCTAAGGAAGATTTACAGCTCGAGCATGAAGGCCATAAAGGAAAATGAAGAGAAGGATTTGACCTAAGACAAGTTCCAGCTCTGATTAAATTAATTAGAAAGACACGAGTAATCGTTAAAGAGGACAACCCTCAACTTCAACACTTTTAAAATTAAGAAAAGGTCTTACTTAGATATAGATGAGGGGGTAAAGGAATCAATTTGTCGTTCCCTTCAAAAAATTTTTTAGTCACGGATTTTGCACTAGAGTCAATTTTGTTAAAATCTCAGCCAGGGAAATGGCACTATTGGTATCTGCAAGAAGGGCCCTTTGGCTAAGAGTTGGTTTGCTGATATTCCTCTAAGATATTTTATGCAAGCTTCCTTTTGAGGGCAAAAGACTCTTTGGGAAAGACTTAGAATGACATTATATCAAAATCCACAGGTGGTAGAAACACTTTTCTCCAGCAGGGTAATGGAAGATTTCGAGAACAGCCTAAAAAACAGTCTGAAAAATTTGTTCCTAGGAAGAGGGACGATTATAAAGCCTATTGACCAGGGAGAGTATATAATCGGTCCACCACATGGATAGAAGGACAGTGTTAGCCTTTTTCGAGGCCCAAACCCACCCTTCCTAGATCATCAGATAACCTACGCTTAATGAGGAGGCCGCCCACTTTAGGGTAAAGAACATCCAGGATACATGGTTTCTTACTGTCATATCCAGGGTTTACCGCCTGGAATTCCTTTAAAACTTCACAAGAATTTCTTTTGCACCACCAAGAAACAGGTTTAAAATGTTACAAAATTATGTCCCAGATCTCTTGTCAAAGCAAGCAATTGTAGAGGTTCGTACAAACAATGGAGGAAGGGTTTTACTCACCCCTATTCCACCCCCCAAACTATAATTGAAACCACTATTGGCCCCACTATGTAGTGTGTAAAAATCCTTACCTCACATCCCAGCTCAAATGGTTCTCCTGTAATCCCCCCCAAAGTCCCAAAAACTGTGCAGCAGGAGGATAGCAGAGTCCATATAGGACTCTGCCTCCTGTCTCCCCTCCGGGAGAAAAATGTATGCGCAGTTCAGCCCTCCCCCTAAATACAAACCCTTTTGATATATTATACTGCTTTGTCCCCCAGCCGCATTAGTATTATTCACAGATATCTTTATACCTTCCCTCTTTCCTCCGCGTTTCGGAATCCCCGGCAGCCGTGTTGTGTTTGGCGCCTCTCAGCCAATCACGGACGCAGTGCCGGTCCTGCCCCATGCTTGCAGTTCGTGCAAGCAGAGGGCCGGGCAGTGCGGTGCGGTGAAGGAGAGAGGATGGTAAGTAATGATCGGGGGACTTTTGTGAATAATACTAATGCGGTTGGGGCGGGGGAGGGAGCAGTACATTATATCAAAAGTTATGTAGAAGGGTGGACATGCCCTTTAAGAAAATTGACAAACATCATATGAACAAGCTCAAGATGGAGACACTGCAGAGAATACGTACCACCATAACCCAGGAGACTGGATGTGCACAATTGATTTGAAAGATGCATTCTCTCATATACCTATTGCTCAAGAACATCAAGTTTCTAAGTTCACTTAGAGAATCGCCATTTCAGTTTCGAAGTCTATCATCATCACCCCAGACATTTACCAGAGTCCTGTGGTATTTATTGCCAAGCTAAGAAAAGCAAGGTAGAAATTTATGCGTATCTAAACGACATTTTGATTGTTGCCCGAAACAGAGAGAATTATTAAGGAGCAGAGATCAAACTCTCAATTTTTTGGAGTTGTTCGGCTGGATAATCAACCTTTCAAAGAGTTAACTTCTTCCAACAGAGTCACTAGTGTTCTTGGAGCAACGGATAAACAAAACTCAAATTTAGTATACTTACCTCCAAGAGGATATCCTCAATAGTCCAACAAGCACAGCAGTTCCTTTCTCAGTCCAAGAGATCAGCCATACAATACATTTTAGGCAATCTATCATCTACATTAGGCCTCATAAGGTGGGCCACATGGAGAGTGAGGCCAAATTAAAAAATATTTTCTAGCAAATTGGGACAGACAACAACAAAACTGCTCTCAAATTCTACCCTTCCATTGGCTACAACAGCAAGTGCTCACAAAAGGTGGCCCATTCTAGAGGTATATTGGCTTCCTGGAGGCAGAAGGAGGCGTCACAGCAGCGGAACTCTGTAGAGCGGAAAATTGGGTACTCCTAATACATTTATTAAACTATAAGTTAGACTTATGAAACTCTAGAGGTGGATTATGGGCACAAGGTGTTACAGTCTGTATCCAAAGCCTCTAATTAAAAATTTTGTTAAGCATATTGTTTGTATCTAATTCTTTCTTTTTCTCTTCCCACCCATAATTTATTACTTGGGTACTCACTCATTAACATCCTTGCTGCCTGGGGATGGCCAGGAAAATGGAAACTCCATTCATACTTACAGAGAGTTTCTTTTCCTGGCCATACCTCCTGGCAGCAGCTTCCCCTTCCTTTTGCTTTTGAAGCTTTAAAACTTACTATAAGGGGTAAGGTGGAGGGGTCTACTATACTCTTGGTATTGATTCTTCTTTATATCCAGTAAGCAGGGAATCTTGCTGCCTGGAGGTATGGACAGGGAAAGAAACTCTCGGTAAGTATGACAGGAGTTTCCGTTATACTTCTACATAGTAGAATTTTATGGCTTGCTTCAATCTATACATATTTCACCCTAGGGAGGGGTTTGGTGTGATGTCAAGTGTTGACATCACACTAAAACACTGTGCTCAAGTAGTGAACAGTTCACTCCTATGACCTGTGATACAGCTTGTTGCATGAAACGCACTGTTTGCAGCAGTTGTGGTGGTTGATCGCAAAGTGGTGCCATTGAAATCAAAGTGCGATGTTCCCTGAAGCGTTAGCAGCCTGTGTGTGCCTAGTGTGAACAACCTAAGTCTTATACTACTGGCTCCTTGTTTGTTGGTGACTAATATAGTCATACCAGGCTCCCAAAAGTAATGTGAATTTATTAGTTTCCCAGTTTTTGTATATTAACCGGGTCTATGATATGGTACATGTGACTTCATTTATCCATTGTTTACCTTAGGAGAATGATGAGCCATCCATTACGACCAGTCACTAGCTATCATTAAGTTTTCTTTTAACAGTTAAATCTGCATCTCTGACCAATCTATGCCCCTGGAGACCCAGAAAGCATAAATCAGGGTTCAGGGTGTTAGGTTTATATTATTCTTTCACAGGGGAAAGGGAACCTGGAGTCAGTGCAGGCAGAACTTTACGCTAAAATTGTATAACCTGGGCATGCTAAATCAGGTGCAAAATCGGCCACCTCATTGTGACATTTGGGGCATTCAGATGTATACCTGGGAGAGATATAAGAAAGCTGAGCAGGGTAGAATAAATAACGGGATTTGTTTATTATTCGCAGAGGAGAGTATTTGGATTCTGAAGCTCCCCCAGCCACCCTCACATAGTGTGGGGGTATGTTTAGACCATTTTCATAAATAACGAACTTTGGTATTTTGTCCTGCTTGTCGCCCTCAGAATGGAATAAGACCAGGAGACTATCCCCCAATTTACCCTTTGCATATACATGATGAAGTATAGGGAATTAGTTAGGTGACCCCATATTACCCTAAAATCAGAGAATATTCATGGGGTATTTGTATGTATCTGACATATCTGAACATGAGTATGTAGGATGTGCACTCGATTCTGGAGTTCAAAGGATACAAACTATTGTTATTAAAAATTTGATAGTAGTCTGCATGGGTAATGTAGCTGAGTCAGAGAAGTTGGCATTATGTCAGAGGGGGGAGTTAGTGGGGTCCTGTATGTTTTGGATTTTGTCCAGCAATGCCTCAGCCAATCACAGGAGACACTGCTGGTCTGGTCTCTTTTGATACACAGAAAAGGCACGGAAGCAGAAGCATGCCAGGATAAAGAAGGCTGGTTAAGTATGTTAGAAGCATCTTTGGATTTATTAAATCTCGTGAGGTTGAGGTATTGGGGGGCTGCCAATCAAAATAAAAAGTTTTATTCCAATTTACATGCAGGCCATAGTAAGGTCTAAACTTGGAAATAACATTGTAAGCAGCTCTAAGGGAGACATGGATCGGCTATGTATAGGATCATATCGTCAGGACACATTCTTAATAATGACGTATGAGCTCCAAGGGATAGAGCCAGTGATATTGAGGAGAAAATATGGAGATATGGGGCAAACCTGTCTAGTCCATCTAGCTAGTGAAAAGGAGGGAGAGAGGTTCCATTATCTTTTATAGCCGATTTGGGGTGTGCATATAAAATAGTGATCCATTTGATGAAATTGGGGTGCTTCGATATTTTAATTCAAATTACAATTTTAAATACAAGTTCATATAAACCTATGTGAGAGAATTAGCTTTTCCTACAGCAAGCCTAAAGTTACTTTCTATGTATCTTTACTGGCAGATACAAAATTGCACCTTGATGGCTATTCCTTACACCCTGGGTTAAGCACATTGAACATTGCTAGGCCAGGGACTTGGGAGCAGAAGGGGATAAGAAGTTACCGATGGGCTTGACTTCACTCAAGTGTATTTCTTGTTAATAATTACTTAGAATGTAACATCAATAAAATTAGCAATTTGGGCTTTATGAAAGAGAAATGGATTTAAGGTGCACTTCTTTTTGAAAATAAAGCAAAAATAATATGGCTTTCATATTTCAGCATCAATAATGGTTTAAAAGTCTACCAATCTGTGATTGAAAGTAATTGCACATTGACTTTCAATCACTCAAGCAAGGTTCAGACAAACCTCTTTTGGCTGTTTTACAGGCATTTTACCAGCATTCTAGATGTATCGTCACCAGGAAAACAATTGCATGCAGCATTTTTTATTTTTATCGGCAGCCATACTAAAACCGTCTGCAAAATGAGCAAAAGAATTCTGTCTAAATCAAGCTTTAAGGAAAAGCAAGGTTACAAAGATTTGTGAGCTGACCATAAGCGGTTGAGTCTGCCTCTGGTTTATTCTATCTACAGAAACAGTGTAAAAAGAATATACATGGGCATTACAATTATAATTATATCCATTGTAATTTATTCTTAAACTAGCCACACACAGCACATCTTCATTGATATTGTCAAATATGCCAATCAATTAATATAAAACGTAAACAAACAATGGGCAAACACATAAATGTGGTGGCAGAAAGATAAACAAATTGCAAGGTAGGTGCTTGCCCATTACTTATGGGTTACAGGATTGGCCCAGATATATAAATGGGGCTGATTAATAACCCCCAACATTTTATAACACCATTCCATTGCATGCAAATGTAACAATAGTGATTTTCCAATTCAAGAAAAATAAACCAGCACGTGTAACCAGAATTACTTTGTGAGCACTATTCTAAGTAAAAAAATAACTGAATAATATTCAAACAAGAAAGCGGCTTCATCAATAGGTAAATCAAAGTTTTGACACTAATCAATACAGAATTTAAAATGTTTTCCTTAATATTGGCTAATTTTAATAAGAACAATAGTGGTGCCTTAGATTCTTGATTGATTCCCATCAGTAAAGAAACCAGTTATTTCCTTGTACATCAACTGGCAGCTGCTGAAAAGGACACGGTTTTGAGAGTTTTTGATGTCACTGTGGACATCTTAGCTTTCTTCATTTTATCCATACACAACTAATTAGGTTAGAGAGTTTCAACTTAAAGCATATCTTAAAAACCAAGAAGACTTTCAAGAAAGACAAATTAACTTCTTGTACAAAAATAATCAATAAAATAGACGAAGTTTCAGCATGGTTATTTATGCTCTGCATCAAAGATAAAAAGTTTTTTAAAAATAAAATTGAAGTGCAGTGTGCAGTATACTTAAGTTTTTTTTTTTTAATTCAAGTAACTTCGTCTCCAGTAATAAAAAAAAGCTTTACATTTTTTTAATCTAATTCATAGAATGGATACTTTACCCTATTCTGCCTGTTGTGCCTCTATTCTCTTTAGCTGCTTAAACTGTTATCAGGAATAGGAGCTGATTTTTTTATGTCTTGTCATGTGTTCCTTCCTCCTTGGTGCAGATCTGTCAACTACACTTAAAAGTGCTCCCTTTAGCTTTGGAACAGGCCGTTTGATCAGAGACAAGAGGAAAGTATATCTAACTGGCCAGGGGAACACCATACCCGTTTCTGGTCAAAAGAGAACAGAGGCACCACAGGAACATAAGAGGTACAGATCTTGGGTGCAAAGTTATACTTTCAATTCTCCTTAAATTCTAAACAACTCCAAAGATAGTATAACAAAAAACCGGTTTCACTGTGAGGAGAAAATTAAAAAGAAGGCATAGCTAAGCAGCTTTGACTTTGCGTCATAACTCAAATTAAACACAAAATATGAAGGTGACTCCAGTGTTATTGCTTGGAATCTGCAGCGGATGGAGAAAGGAGATTCTATGAAACAATTCGGCTCCCCAAAGTGTGTGTGGAATAAAATGCAAATGCAAGTTAAAGGAGGTCAATAAAGTTGAGGGATACAATAAAGGAAAACAGTAAAGGTAGAAACGGAAAAAGGTTGTGACCATAGCAGCAGGTGCTGTTAGTAATTTAAATTATCTGAATGAAAAGTTAAAAAGTGATTTTACACCAAAAAATTAAAAAGATATTTGTCAACCTGACACTTTTTTTTAACATTGAATCTTTTCCATCTAGTCAGCAATAAAATACGCCGTCTAGATAGCACTGGCTTATTTATTGGCTTTCCTAATTTCTTGATGTATTTCACCAAGATATGCAGTATAGGCAAGGTTTGCACAGTGGTAAAGACGCAAACTATTGCGATAACTATTATGATAAAATATTACACATGTTGACAAACAGTGTGTTTTAACGCAATCAGATGTAACTTCAAAATAAATTAAAGGTGTAACGGTGCATAGACTTTTTAAGAGCAAAACCCACATACATCCTCTTGTATTGTTATCTTTTAAGGTTGCAATAGAAATGTCTATAAATGTGGGGGTTTTATTCTCCCCTCCCTCCTGAGTGTTTTGGAAAGACAGGGTGTTCTCCTGTGCAGATTGAATGAGGCACAATTCAATCGCTCCTGGGAAAAGACTGCACAAGGCACAGTCTGGCCAAATTAGCATCCAGTTATGTTACAGAACAGAATATGCGCGTAACAAGAATGCAAGAATGTTCGGATAAGAAAGTCATGCCGTAACATTTACGTCCTGAGAGAGTTTGGACTTGTGTACAGAGCTCAGATGCCAAGACAGGAACAGCAGCTTAGGTTGTACCACAGTGCCTCCTTGAGCCAAAATTTGCTGTATAGTTTTTCGGAGATTTGGATGCAGCCTCCCGTGAGTTTGATAAAAGATTCTAGAGCGCAAGATTTAAGGGGCCCAGAGCTGAGGTCTTCATACAGAGGGATAGTGTACATCCTTGAAGTCTGTAAAAAAAGTGGAAACATTTAATCATAAGTAAAATACAGAAAAAGATCTAATACATTATGATGTTACACCTGAACAAGAATGAGTATACAAATATTTGAGTAAGATCCTCTCTAATAGGAGTTCACTCCCATATTTATCAGACACGCCATCAGTGGACAGTAGGTACCAGAACACTGCAGGATTATACTATTTATGTAATTAAAGGACAACTCCACCCTCATAAGAACATCTTTTGAAAAGAACGGCCTCTTTATATGTTGATATATCAAGTTTGTCCTATGAATTCATACTGTATGCCTGTATGCTACTGGAGCCTCGTGGAAAATGAGCCATTTAGAAACCTGTATGAGCCTGTACTGAGCCTGGGCATGCTCAGAAGAGGCAGACAGGAGATTAACATTCAGTCATTGGCTGTGTGATGTCAACTGTCAATCCATAACTGACAGTTACTAACTGGAAGAACCAGAAGGCAGAAACAGGGGAAACAGGACATTGTGCAGGATTTCAGGTTAGACTTATATATTCACATTCAAACTATTACGGTTCAGGGTTTTGGGGTGATTTACCTGTATGTAAGTTTTCATTGGGGCTGGATTGCCCTTTAAATCCTTAACAGGTACTAAATGGAAAATAAAAATTCACTGGTGCAAGGGAGGAGTTGGCCAGTAGACAGAGTGGCAATTAACTTCTGGCCACTCTTGTAAACAAATTGGGCCTTGGTTGCAGTGGAGGACTGGAACCATTTGGCCTGGGGGGAAACACACAACTAAGTGACCCTTTCACATTAGATCGCAACATTTTCGACCAGGCCCACTTTGCTAAGGTCACACCACTTTAAGTTACGCTCATTTTTACGACCACTATTCCATTTTACATTTTCAAGGTGTATGATGTGGTTAAAAGACAATATACTCCTAAAACCTTCCCCCTCCCCCTTACAAGAACTCGGGGTAAGGACCAGAATCAATAAGTCTAAGTGTACTAAGTAATGAACTGGGGGGCTGACTTACACTGGTTAATGAACTAGGGCTGACAACACTGCTAATGAGGGCTGACTTACACTGGCTAACAACACTGGTTAATGAAAGGGCTACAGGCTGCATATACCAACTTTAGTTACCCTTTATAAAGTCAGTATTAGTAAGTACAATAAAGCCCAAAAAAACAAATATTTATTGTTTGACCAATAGAAATAACAGTAGCCCTCTCCTAGTAGTATGCATTCTCCCTCTCTGTGCTCGGTTTTACATATATTGGGGCCATGAGGAAGGGCTGAGATAGAGAGTGGGAACTGACACTATTTACTGTCTGGCTTTGCCTCACCTCACCCACTTAAACAAGTAAAACTCTAGGAGCTAAAAAGAGGGAAAGGGTGGTCAAGAAGGGATAGCAGATTTAAGTTGGTTACACATTAATCCTTAAGGCTGTGTGATTAAGTTGTAAAATGATTTACCACATTTTACAGTCCTTTATGGTTTTAACTGGCAAAAAAATTAAAGGATAAGTACAGTGTAAAATCAAGTTATGTTCATTTGGAATGCAGCTTTAAAAATACCGTTGCCATATTTTTTTTTACCTATGTCCCTCCAGAGCCTACCTTTGTGCCTGAAAGTTGCTGACATTGTTACTGGTTTGCTGAATGATAAGCCCGTCCCTATAGATTTCCTCTGCTTTCCTGCTTGAGCCTCAAATGCTAATGCTGTGGGTTCTGTGCAAGTGCATGACGTCATGGCACATGCCACGTGACATCAGTGCGTGAATGGGTGGTGTGCCCGAGGATGACGGCACATGCGCACACGTCCGTGAAAGCACTGATGTCACGTTGCGTGCACTGAAAACACAGGCATTAGCATTTGAGGCTCGAGAAGCAGGAGAAATCTCAGAGGGGCGGAGTTAACATTCAGCAAAAAACAGTAGACAAATGTCAGCAACTTCAAAGCACAAAGGTAGGCTATGGAGGGGCATAGGTAAAAAAAAATATGGCATCAGTATTTTTTTAAAGCTGCAGCTTCCAACTGAACATAACTTCATTTTACAGTGCACTTATCCTTTAAAACAAAAAAACCAAGCCCAACCGTTACAGAACCTGAAATGTCAGCTCACTATGACAACAGCAGGGAATAGCAATTCAACTGACTTTTCAAAATGGAAGAGAAAATGTAGAAAACTAGGTATGCATAATATAAACTAAGAATTTTAAAAATAATGATATTCATTGAACTTTTACTTTAAAAAGTGTAGAACACAAGAACCCAAATATTCCATTTGTGCTTTGAGAATATGTTGTACTAGAAAAAAACATACATATGCATGTTACTAACCTGACAGAGCAGGAAATGGCGTACACGAGGCAAATCTGGCTGGTAATTGTTCCGCCGACTATCTGCAGCCATCGGATCCTGATTTCGTGTTCATGGTGGCCAAATCAGCAGATAACAAAGGGAGAGCTGCATCATTACCTCATAAAAATATAAAGAGCGTTATAAGACCTATGCCAAAGATATTCACGGTTATTGTAGTCCCAAAATTACTTTGATTTACATATCTGATGCTTTCATATATGAAATATATATCAAAATATATGATAAAATGTGTTTATATTTGAATTAAAAGGCATGTTCACCACACACATGAAATTCTTTATTCAGGATCGTTAAAAGAATGCCAATTTAACCCATCCCTTTGATGTGCCCCAAATAGAGGATCCTTCTTAACTCTTGCCAGCTACTCTGTCGTCTTCAAAGTCCTTCTGGTAATAGCCAATCAGTCACTTCTGTGACAGATACGTACAGCCAACCACCAATGGCTGCTCTTTCAAAATTCCCCCTTTATGGCTGCGCAAGTGTGAAAATGGTATACCCAATAAACCATTCACTACTGCTACCAGTTGTTAATGCTTTAGCATCAAATGTATTTTATGTACAGCAGTCTGTTTTTGCAATAGTATTTTAAATCTGTATAGAAAGCTAGGAATGCAACTTTGGCCTGTGTATCTTTGTATAAAGAGCATGTCCAACAGCACCCCCTTGTTTTTCACCAAAAGGTATTTTGGATGACTCATGAGCATCCTTTAGATTACCGTATATACTCGAGTATAAGCAGAGATTTTCAGGCTTAAAATTAGCCTGAAACGTAACCTGGTTTATACTCGGGTCAAGTCCTAATTTAGATCCAAATCTGCTGCAATTGTGAAAAGTACCAGTGGTGGGCGCGTGTTAAGAAAATCCTTCACCTGCATGAAAGCTACAGGAGCTGATTTGCCTTTACACTCCTCCTGTTTGGCTGCTGGACTCACATCAGCTCTGTGCACTGCTCATCTGGATGTTGTAATCTGATGGGTCTCCTCAGGGCAAACAACAGCTAGTTCAGTGCAAATGACGCTTGAACCTACAACTCTCAGGTGACATTTTTAACTATTGGGGTCAGACAGTCCTTTACAATATGGGGGTCAGAGTGCCATTTACTATATGGGGGTCAGGAGAATTGTAATGATGGTGAGCTTAATTAAAAGTTTATTGAACTTTTATTAAAGTGGGCTATATAATGTTTTAAAACTAGATAAGGTATTAATCTGCTCTGAAGTCAAGGTTTCATTCATCTTTAAATAAATACCATATTGAGTAATCAAATGCACAAAGCTGTACAGGCTCACTTCATTATTCTCCTCCTGCAGCTCTGTACATGTTGTTTATACAAGGTTAACTATTTAAGGGTTAAAGTGTATGCAGATGGAATGCAATCTGTGTGAGACTGTGGCAGATTTGAAGGAATGTGAAATCTACACATAAAAAAGTGCTATAGTTTATTAAACCAGGAAGCAGTCAGGACCTGTCAGTTCTGTTGTGCTGGATCTTAAAAACAATATCTCAGGAGCCAGGGACAAAGATAGCAGAAACTTACTTTCGAAGACATCCACTGCAGCATAACTGACAGGTCCCGACTGCTTCCTGGTTCTAATCACTAATGCCCGCTATAGTTGATTAGAACAAGGAAGTAGTCGTGAATTTCAGTGCTGCCCAGTGGATACGTGAAAGGTAAGTTGCTGTATCTTTGTCCCTGGTCAATGAGATATTGAGTGAAGAGCGGAGGAAGGCACAGCTCCTTAAAGGGCATGTCCACCCCCAAAACTATAATCCCCCCCAAATGGCCCCACCCATGTAGTGTAATAAAATCCTTACCTCAATCAGCTCCATATGGTTCTCGTTAGTCCCCCCCCCCCCAAGTCCCAAAAACTGCCCCCACCGGAGGATAGCGAGGTCCATTAGGACTTGCCTCCTGTCTCGCCTCTGGGAGAAGTTTGGCATGCGTACTGCAGCCCTTCTCCCCCTCCTCCGTTTTCGATCCCTCCCCTACAAAAACCCCTACCCATATCATAGTATATCTCCCAGCCCTAACCGCTAAAAAATAATTTAAGAAAGACCCCCGAACTCTACTTACCTTCCCTCTCTCCCCCGGCATTCTGAGAAGCCGGCAGCCGCGTCCGTGATTGGCTGCCTCTAGCCAATCACAGACGCGGGGGCGCGGTCCTGCCCTGCTTGCAGTGTCTTGCAAGCAGAAGGCCCGGCGGGTGTCGGAGGAGAGAGGGAAGGTAAGTAAACATCGGGGCACTTCTTAAATTTATTTATAGTGGTGGGGCTGGGGGAAGATATACTATGAAATGGCAAAAGTTTATAATAAGGCTGGGACATGCCCTTTAATCTCCTGGTCTTCAATCAATATTAAAGGAACAGTTCACTTTTTAAATGAAATATTCCTTTAAAGTTTTAATTACTATTATTACAATTACTAATATGTAACATTAATTTAAATTCGGCCATGCAGAATGTGTAAAAAATGGGTGGATGGAAGTTTCCTGACAAGACAACCCTGGTGCAGTATATTAGTCACCTGGATGGTCATTCTCTATACAGGAAATGATCATTTGAGCATGTGTAATTTCAAATCTATAGTAACTTACGTACAATGAAAATTGGATACTTACTTATTGTAATATGTAGATTTCACATGTATTCAGACTAAATTTTTCACCAACTCCACAAGAGTTATTTGAATCTGCCATAGTCTCTAGTCTCCAGTTTTACTGTAATTGTAATTTAATGTACAAAGCAACGTTTTCCAACTCATTCTACCATATCTAAACATATGTTTATATAAACTGCTAAACAAAAAAGACAATGTGTTATTTACAGTATATTACTAAGATGAAAGAATAAACTGGAAAAAAAACGCCAGTCTACACAAATTGCATTCCATCTGCATACGCTTCAACATTAACCCTAAATATTTAACCTATAGAGACACAACATAGTATAGAGCTGCAGGAGGAGATAATGAAGTGCTTTGTGCAATGCATTTCAATGTGTACCTATTGAAATATTAATGAAACCTTGACTTCAGAGCAGACTTAATACCTTACGTATCTAGTTTTTAGAACATTATCAAGCCCATTTTAAAGCTATTCAATGAACTTGCCATTAACACTTCTGCTGGAAGACGTTCCACATTTTCACTGTTCTCACTGTAAAAAAACCTTTCCTAACCTGAGAAGATGAAACTTCTTTTCTTCTAAACTTAAAGGGTGTCCAATGAGTCCTCGAAATGACTTTTGTGAAAAACAAGGGGTGTTGATGGGCATGCTCTTATATGAAGATAAACAGGCTAAATGCATTCCTAGTGTCTATAAAGGAGTTAAAATACTATTGCAAAAACAGGACTGCGCTTGCAATTAAAAATACATTTGAGCTAAAGTATTAACATCTGGTAGCAGTAGGAATGGTTTATTTTTTTTACCCAGCCTACAGCAGTAAATGTGGACATTTATCCTTGTTAAGTTTAGGAAATTATAGTGAAGTGCATACATATAATTAGCTACCATGATCTCAATGATCTCTTAAATGCCTTAACTTCTCAGAAAGGATACAATGCCTAATAAAATAGCATGCTTAACACTGATTTACATCACAGAATAAACAAATGGTATGCCTTACATAAACAAATTGGTTTTAGGCTTGCATATATTTAAAAAAGCATTCAGACACATTTAAGTATACCACTGTTAAATGAATTATCTAATCTAATTTGTGGGTTACCGTATATACTCGAGTATAAGCCGACCCGAGTATAAGCAAGAGAGGTACCACTATTTTTACCTCAAAAAGTAAAACCCATGATTGACTCGAGTATAACGACGGGTTGAATTATGGGAACTCTGCTGTCCATAAAAAAGCCTCATTCCTTGGCACTCCAGATGTTTTGGAAACTACAACTCCCAGCATGCTTTATTAGCTGGGAGTTGTAGTTTCCAAACCCCTTTAGTGCCAGGAATGAGCTTTTGTTATGGACAGCACCCCCCAGGAAAGGCCCAAAAACATTCCCTTAGAGAGCCCCCAGTTCAGGGAGTGAGGTGGTACTCACATGTGGTAAATCAGGGTAAATCTTACAAAATCTGCTGCGCTTACCGGTTCTTCTCTAGTAACCAGCTACGGTAACTTAATTGTCTGGATCCTGCTGGCATCTGCACGCTGCGCTGCATGTCCGTACTCGGCGGCTGTCTAACTTACTGTCCGGCGCCGAGTAGTAAGTTAGACAGCCGCCGAGTACGGACATGCAGCGCAGCGTGCAGAGTGCCAGCAGGATCCGACAATTAAGTTTCGGTAGCTGGTACATAGAGAAGAACCGGTAAGCAGCAGCAGATTGAAATTACCATGACCCGAGTATAAGCCGAGGTCGGGTTTGGGCTATTTTTAAAGCCTGGAAAACCTCGGCTTATACTCGAGTATATACGGTAATCTCAGGGGCTACCTTCTGGGCCCACTTCATTAGGGCCTACTCCTAAATCGTCAAAAGTTCAGATGTGCAAACTGCATAAAAAAATATCATTAATACTGTGTTAACCACTTCCCACAGAAAAATAAATTAAACATTATGTGAAGTGGTTAACACAAAAAGTTTAATACAATTATCTATGCAGTGTGCACCTCTGAACGTTGATGATTTTATAAGGGTACCTATACAGGGGTTATGTTGGTGGGTAAAAACGTATTAGGAAAAGTAGTTGTTTGTTTTCAAACAACATGAATATGAGCCTTTGCTGATAACCTTTAAATGCAGGTTGTAAAATGTGTATGTACACTCGTTAAAAAACTATTTAATATGTTAGACAGAACCCCCAAAACCTAAGTTCCCTTTCAAAAAAGTTAATAAATTTGCTCCCAGCAGAATCTATTACAAGCTCCTCGATCCCCACCAAGGCTCTCTGGCTCTTCCCGGGTAAGGAATCTCAGCCGTGACAGTGACGTCACGGCCATTGGCTGACTGACTATTCTGAACAAGCCTCCATGCTGTGCTTGGGAACGGAAAAAGAATGGAGCAGTGGGAAGGAGGAAGCGGTGTGGTGGATTGTGAACACATTTAAGTATGATTTTTCTGATGGAGGCATATTAACAGATTTTAACAATGGACTCTTAAGTTTTGGGGGGGTCTGCCTAACATACTTTTTTCTAAGGAGTGGGTGACTCCTCCCCCCACCCCATTGTGCTAAAGAAAAAGTCTTTAAGGGCAATGTCCAACCCCAAGATCGCAGTACAATTTGCGGGTACCTTCCCGCCTCCAAATGACAATTTTAAAAAAAAAAATCCTTGGATTAACCAGAAACTATATGTTATTAATCCATTAAGAAACATTTTAGAAACTAGATAACTTCTATTCTTCTAATTTTAAAGGAGGTCCATAAGTCTTCTGAAATACCTTTTGGTGAACATATACCAGCGAGTTTCTTATATGGCCCATTAATATATTTAGATAAATGATCATATCCCTGACAATTACTGTTCTCTCCAATGTAAACAGCCCTAATTGTATACTATGCCTGCATAGTCAAGACCCTCCATCCCTTACTATTTAGGTTGCCATTGTTCTGAATCCTTCCATTTCAGAAGATGTCCTTTGTATATGGAATTATAATATTTTTCTCCCTTGAATTATCCCTCTTTATAAAGACCATCTTGTTAGTTGTGAGCTGTTGCTGTCAGGCACTGCTTGCTACAGCTATAGATACACATTAGTTTGGGGTGGACACTGCCATTAATCCCAGTTCATATTTAAATGGGAAGTCAGTGGAAATATATACTAAAGAAAAGAGAGCAGTATTTTCCCATCTAATACTCTTAACCTGCCCATTCAGCATTTTGTCTGTGTAGAAATAAATTCCATTTAAAATGGAACAGAAAGTAGAATTACTAGGTATCAGTGTCTCCCTAGGGTCTTTTAGCTGGAGCGCCCCCCGGCTAACTTTTTCATGCACCCAGCTGAAAAAAAATTCTTGGAGAACAATTGTGATTTAAAAGAATTTAGAAGTAGGTTAAATAGGTGCCAATGGTCAGTAAAAACTCCGCCCAAAACATGCTCAGTCCAGACCCCTTTTTATACCTGCAGATTATTTTAGACCGGTAACTAGCTTTTCCAAGATCCAAGGCCACAAAAGGGTGGTCACATGTGCTTGTTGCTGCTATGTTACATGGTTACCTGCAAATGTTGACGAACTAAAACTCCCTGCATTCTAAAACTATGGAATGCTGGGAGGTTAAAAGTTTTTCAAACATCTAGTGGGATGAAAGTTAGACATCCCTGACCATATAATGAGCCATATTGCAGTGCACATTTTCCCTTATCACAAAATTCCCATCCTACCCCAACCCGGCTACTTTTCATGCCACGGGCAGGAAAAAAATTCTGGGGAGAACAACTGAGGTATGCCTAAATAAACTAAGAATTTTAAAAATTATGATATTTCCACTGAACTTCTCTTTAAGAAACAATAAAGATCCGGTTTTAATAAGCATAAGCAGATATTTATATTTTGATTGTTTATCTGTTCAGTGGTTGCCTAAGATACCTACTTCAGCTAAAATAATACAGGTTTAAGAATAAAAAATTACACAACATTACATAATTATACAGTCACCTGGCCGTAGTGGAGACTTATCTAGCAGTTTGTCTAAGAACAGGACGTTCTGAAAAGTTGCCAATCTGTAATATTGCATAGGAGGAGGCAGCTTCAACGTCCAGAGGTTCAGACAACCAAAGCTGACTAAGGTCTCCACAGGGTCTGTGAACACTGATCCCTGAGAAAGATTGGTCTGTGCAAGAGGTGGTCCTGGGGCATTTCAACCAGCGGTCAAAATCCTGACCTAAAAATGTTAACCAGAAAATGAGAATGGCTTAAATAATAATAACAAATATAGAATTTACTTATTTGTTTACCTCACTTTTTCCAGGGTTTTCATATCTCAGCTGGGGGAAGAAATGGAGATAGGACTCCAGAAGTTCTGTGCTTACAACCACTGCGGAATTTATTTTCTATGTAATCCTAATAAATAATTTGTTTAAATTACAAGGAAGAAAAATCGACACATAGCAACAACAAAGCATTTAATCCAGTTTAGCAGAAATAAAAATAATAAAAGAGTGTGTAGAAAAAAAAACTTTAAAACAAATAAATTAGTCACTAGACAACAAAAATGTAAATTTAATTGATAGCAAAAATACTTACCCTGAGAAAGGCATCAAAATGACTGGGTTCCACATAATTGGGATAGATAGTGACAAAGCAAAAGCCCTTCTATAGGTGAATAGGTCATGAGGTTACTTGGATTTACACTTGGAAATAAAATGGGGAGAGGAGAAGGTCAAGATCCTACTAATAATTTCCTAATGCAATACATATTTGAACCCAAACAAAATTATGCCACATTATTGTAAAACAAGACAGCATGTTCATGTAAGTGGAAGTAAATTTTGTTTTGACAGAATACTGGTGACTTTTACGATATCTCTGTAATTCTTCTCCTTCTAAAGTAAAAAAATCAATATTCAACATGATAGTTTAAAACAATCTCCCAGTGCAGCTATCAGGTGTATACGGGCATCAGACAAATTCTTATGATAACCATACAGAATCTGTTTATAAGCTCTGTGAAAGTTCTCATTCATCCAGGTCATGGTATATCTGTGGTATTAGTTAGATTGAACTGGACTTGAGTATAGTTTTGAAGACGTTCGCTAGTCATGCGACGGCTTTTTCAATTTAGAATGACTTGTAAAGAATTGTTGGCAATAAATACCCTGAAATATCCTGTGCCAAGACAAAAACCCTTGCTAGTAGAACAGATGTAACCCAAAACAGAGTGTTTCCCTACTGGCATTATGCCTGATCACCTACGGTATTTTAAATCTAAGTATAAGTTCTACAGCAAAAAACGGATGTGCAAACCTTTACGAATGGAGAAAGTAGAAAACACAGTCTTTAGAAAGGTTAAGGGTATTTCACCCAGCCACTGGCTCAGATATGTGGATGATACCTAGGTTAAAGGGGAAACTGTGGTCTACCTATTTAATAGCCTCTAATACCTTCAAACAAGCATTGGATTAGGTCCTAGATTCTCTGGGATCTTAAGAATAGTAAATGTAGACTCAGGCAGTCAGGATTAAACAAGGAAGTTGTGTGACAGTAACATAATTGAAGCTATTTAAAGACAGTACAGCAGTAAGATACAAACTGGTTCACTTCCATACTTCCTCTTTCTCTACCCACATTGCTCATAGATGTTCATGTCAGGTGACGGGCTGGCCAATCCTGGAGCATCTGATCTCCTTCACCTTAAGGAAATTAAATTGGAGATGGAAATAATGGAAATATGCAATGGAGCACCATCCTGCGCGCAGAATTTGGCCTTTTTTTATGGTTGGGAAATATGAGGTAGCTAAGATTTCTGGTATTTACGCTATTGATGTAAACCAGACCATGATTTTGGCTTCACAAAACTTCACTGTTTTCTGGATAAATCTCGGCTCCATGCGGGTTCCAGTAGGTCTCACTGCAATATTTGCGGCGACTGTGGTGTAATGCAACAAAAAATTCACCTGAAAATCCAACTTTTCCAGCGTAATGCAACAAAAAATTCATCTGAAAAATCCAACTTTTCCAGCGTCATCTTTTAGGCAGCTGTGGCACTTGGCAAATGCCACACGGTTTTTTTTCAATTCTTTTATTAGTGCGGCTTATGGGCACTGATCAACCATGGAGGACCCTTTCGAGATAGTAATCAGACAACTGTTCTGGTTGACACCAGCGTATTTCAGGTTGACCAGGTCTCCTGGAGGCTCGTGCGCAGTTGAAAATGGGCTGCTTGGATTTTCGAGCCAAACAAATGGTCCTCTCGAGCAGTTGTCTTGTGGGGTCTGCCGGACCTGGTTGTCAAAAACTTCTCCAGTCTCTCTTAAATCTATTCTTATCCTCTGAACTTGACGCTGAGAGACATTGAAGGTGTGCGCCACATCAGCAGTGGATTTGGGTCTTTCAGCCTCGTTGATAATCAACACTTTAGTCTCAGTGGGTGAATCTTAGCCAGTTTGCAGAGGTCTATTGCAGTTGATGTTAAGGTCTAGTGTTACTGGGGTCATTTTATAAACACCTGACAACCTATGATCCATTATTGTCACAGGTGAAGCCATATGAAGGCGACAACACTTATGTCTTTGCAAAAATTGACTCAATGGGCTTTACCAAGGGGAATATTAGAATACTTTTTGTTAGTCGTTTTGCATTGAAACATTATTACAAAAGCTGTTGGGGGTCAAATGAACAATTTCTGGGAAAACAAATCTATGCATTAGAATTATGTTAGCGGCACTTCAGGTCTAAAGACGGTTTTGTCAGAGAAACTATATGCTTTTCCTTAACTGAGATATATTTAGCAAAATTGTGCAAGTTGGTGCACAATGGAAATTATGTGTGTGTATGTTGCTAGTGTGGATATAGTGGATTAGAATCTTTACACAGGTATATTTAAACTGTTACTCAGACAGTCACCAGCTTCCAGAGGAACTAAATAGCATAATCTGAGGTCTAAGAGTAGACCCAGGCATCCTGCTACACTGTGTGGTTGAAACTAAAACATCTAGGCTAATCTTATTCAGTATTCACCACGGCAAGTGGTGATGGTACCTCATATATTATAACAAAGTTACTCCAGCATTCATGTTTTGTAGTAGCAATTGGCCCCTAATAATCTAACGTTATAAAATAAACATTTCTCATCCCAGTTTTTGGATATTGACCGCGCCCTGTATATGTGTTGTCCTCTGTAAGTTGGTGTACACTACACCAACCTCAGAGTTTGATCCAATAAGAAAAATTGGTCTGTCCAATAATCTGTTCCCCTCCCAACGGTCCGGTAAACAGTATCTTGTGTTGAGACAGAAATCTCACTTCAAAGCACAAACCACAATCCACTTTCTCTCTCCTCCCCTACCATTGAGGAGGGATGTCCATTACAATAACATCATATGCCGTGTTACCCTATCCATCCCTACAGACAAACTTTTTTGGAAAACACTTCCTTTCATATGGGCGCGACAGCAGGGTCTGGTTAAGCTGTGCATTTGAACCATTCCAGTTTAAAATAGGGATACTCATCTCTGTTAGTAGTTTATGTTTTTGTATATTTTTGTGTGTACTATATAAGTCGTGTTAAATTTTTATACGGTACATTTATTTCTGAAAATTCCTTTAGCTGGCCCCAACCAAGAAGAGTAATTTTTGGTATTTGTTCTTTCAAAGGAACCTATAAAATTGTGATTCCACCCCTGGAACAGTCCCCAGGTGTTTAGTGCTAGCTGGGTACACACAGGAAAATTAGTTTGTTCCCAAACCAATGTTCGCTACCAGCGATCCTCGGGACAAATGACATGTCAGTCGCTGCAACAAGGAAACAGCAACGTCGTCCGTGATTAATATCAACGGGCTCGATCACCTTTGGCCATTCGGGACAAAATGGTCGACCGAAGTCGTCGGACGTTGCCATCCCACACATTCGGCCGACCGAATACACAGCAATATGGGCTGGTCGTCGAAAATACTTACAATGGGTACCCAACCTAGACATGAATAAAGCTTCTGCGTAACTGACCCAGTCCTCTCTACCTAAAACAAAAAAAAAAAAACCCAACCCCAACCATATGGTATTTGGAGTCAATTATACATACCGAGAGGAATATTGTGGTTCTATTTCGCAAACAAATGTACATTCTAAATTAATATGGAATATGCTTAACGAGGGGAATGCATGCTTTGTCTGGAAAGTAAATCTTGCACGTTCTGGACACTCCCACTCATATGCATAGCTGAAGAAGGGGGATGGCTAAACTGGGTATGGATAACCCCTAGACACAGGCTAGTTGAAGGGTAGTTGGGGTATGTGAATCTTTTTAACCTTTATGTTATTTAAAACTGTTTGTTACCTATATTGTCATTTTATGGTAACACAGTTTTCTGTTTTGTATAATGCATGCACGGTCCCACCTCTGTGAATATTAAATCTACAATGTAATAAGTTTTTTTAATGACTAAGGAACTGACCTCTGCAAAGTTATACTGTGTTTTAGCGTCTATTGTGTAAATGCTAACTACGTTTTACTGTGGGTAAGGGAGGGGAAATGTGTAAATCTGATAACACTGTTGGTTGATCGGTGTTGAGTGGTGCAGTGTTAACCATTGAGCTGGCAAGGACATGGGTGTGCCATAACAGCGAGAGGTCAAGAGTGATTTGTGGGGCGTCTCCAAGACGTTAGACGCAGTGTGGTGGCCGCAAGTACAGATTGATGCGTCAGACATTTTGCCCAGCGAGACTGGCGTTCTGGTGACACCCCCACTAACTATATCAGTACTAAGAAGTAAAAAGTAGTGTTTTTATTTACTACACCTGGCATACTCCCCGAAATAAATTAGTGATAGCTTAGTACATTCACACTGACGCAAACCAGTTATCACAATGCTTTAATTCTTAATGCACCACAAATGTCCCTCTGTTAAAAACAGAATAATGCCTTTTAAAACAAGCTCCAGAGTTCACACCAATTACTCTGAAGCAGGATTTACCAAATAAGGTTACAAAAACGGTTTGTTATGTGGGGGGAGGCAAAACAGAGCTGCAAAAATGCATGGCACGCAACAGAAGAGCCAAATCCTCAGTTAGGACAGCCATGTACCTACTCTAATAACTGTAACTGTTCGGTACTAATATCATTGTTTTACATTACAGAAGTTTCATCATTATTATACACAAAGTAAATTTTTGTACACCTGGCTCCAATTGGGCGTCAGTCTCTCAAAGGAGTATTCTATGGCCTAGGATTCTTGATCTGCCGGTGCAGAGCCTTCCAATCGAAGGGTGGTTTAAGGAAGTGAAGTGAAGCAGACCCCTCACATCATAACAGAATAAAAAATGTTGTGATCTCATATCCAAAATGGCTTTTACCTTAACAATATAGAGATTCTATTATGAAGCAATTTGACAGGACATGGCAAAATCTACCATAGCAGATATATAGGAACGGCCGCTTTTTAAATCCATCGTTTGATTCAAAACTGTATAAGGCGTAATTGTGGCTATTAAAAATAGCTAGCACATACGTTCAAAAAAGCTGGATAAGGCCCTGGATCTAAGTTATAGACTTTAAAGTTCACTTCCAAGATGCCCTGGTTTGTTTGTCGTAAAAGGCATCGGTCTTAAAAGCGTATTAAGCCCCTTCCATCCATTAATTCAATCTTTTCTAAAGACTATTTTGAGAACCTGCAACCATTCTCTGTCCGTTCTCAACCTATGGACACCTTAGCCAGGAATTCTACAAACGGTGGCCTCACCATGTTTGAGACCACCATCGGAAAATTCCCTGCCTAGGAGGAAACAAAATATTTTATAAGCTTGTGGCTAACTTGAAAATGAATATGAATGTTCGGGGGCAGGGCTTAGGATGCCAGCGGATAATTCGTCCCAGCAGGTGTGCATGCTCCAACCTAAAGGGAAGCTCCACCCCACAAACTAAAATTAACCCACTACTGGACCACCACTCTGTGTGTGAAAAAAAATCCTTACCTTACATCTATGTCTTGATGGTCTTTCTCTGCCCTTTGCTTGTACAAGTCCAGGAAACTGAAGAGTAGTAGGGGTCTTCCTGTGTAAAGGTTTCCTGTCTTTTTCGCTCCTCTGTCCTCTGAAAGGACAGTGACAAGAGCAGTGGAGCGGCCCTTTCCCCCCTCCTCCCCCATCCCGGATCCATCAGCTCCAACCGTTGTGTACTAACGTGTAAATCATTTTAGTATAAAATAGCTCCCCCGCCCAACCCTAACCGACATGTGATTTCTTAAAAAAAAGCATTCAGAACTGTAACTTTTACACCTTTGTTTCCCAGTCCCCGTACGGCTTCTTTTCCCCATATTTTTTTGGGAAAAAAAATGGTCAGGTTAGGGGGGCGTCTGTGATGGCTGTTGTCTCCAGCCCAATCACAGACGAGCTGCGACTCCCGGCCCCCCCTGCTGCAAGCAGGGCCGGAAGACAGAGCGCTGCGCGCAAGTTAAGGGCTGTATGTTTAAGACCGTTCTGATTGGATTTTTAAAGAAATACTAACAGTTGTTGGTCTTTTTTTGGGGGTGAGCAGTGGGGAGTTTAAACGTTATATTAAATGTTTAGGGCGGGATCATGCCCTTTAAACTTGGGGGAAAGACATGGTAACGGTGATGTCACAGCTCACAATGCTAGCAGGAGGAAAAAAAAGATTTTTTACTGCACCAGTAAACCATTTCTCTGAAGCCTTAAAGGAAGGAAGGAGATGAGGCTCTCCAGTCTCCTCCCCTCAGGTATAACCTCTCTGAGCACCAGAAGCCTCCTCCAGTTTGGTCCCCGAGAGGTAGCCTAGCAGACCCAGAAAAAAAACATTGAACAAGAGTAACAAAGGAAACAAGCCAAAAAAACATGTCAAAAACAGGAGGGAAACAAAGTAACCTGGTCCCCCTACGGCTTCAGAGAAATGTTTTACTTGGTGTACAAAAATTCCCTTTCTATCAGCCTGCAGGGGGAACTCAGGAATGCAGGGGACATCCAACCAGTATCTCTGAAATTGAAGGGTGGGCAGAGAAAGAAAGATACTCACACCTCCGCAGCTTTCTCAGGGGAAAGGAGTGACCCTAATAGGTGAGATCCTACCTGTCAAATTCATGAGGAGTGAAACTTTATAAATGGTGTAATGGAAAACACATTGCCGCCAGTACACATGAATCAAAGCCCATTGGAACGGAAACTTTAGTTGCGAGCCAATCTAGATTCTAAGTAGTCACTCACCAAATCTAGAGTAAAATGGCCATCGAGACACTCGGAAATAAAGAGTGGAACCACAATTTCCTGATTGATGTGGATATGACGGGGAACCACAATGCGGAGAGAAGAAAAGGAGGCATGATGCGGAGGAATGGCCTTGTCTGTTTGGAGATTCGGCACGAGGGATTCCAGGATAATAAAGCGGATCTAGTTTCTAAAGCTTTCCTTGATGGAGGTAAACCGGCTACAAGTAAGACAGTCTGTAAGGAAATAGATGTCTGTAAGGAATTCAGATTGTTAGAGGCTCAAACAATGTTTTTTGAGAGCTCTGCAGTAATTTAAAACAGATTCCCAGGCGACCAAGCGGACCAAGATGGAGGACATATGTGAAGTGCCCCTTGTAATGAAAGTTGTTAAACATCCTTCCTGCCCGCAGTTTCAGAATGAAAAACAACTACAAATGCGTATACCTGTGCTTTTAGACAGCTGAGCGAAAGGACCCCTTTCACTTTCAAAAGCCCCTACTGGACGGAACCGGAAGGCACTCTGGAGTAGAACAAACCTGGACGGGGTGAAAAAACCCCGGATGCACTCCACGTCACATACACCTTTGCCAGACCCAAAATAAACTCTTTGATGAAGACTGCTTTTCTAGTACTGCTAAGATTAGTAAGATCGCAGATTGCCGGATTCAATTCCACTTGTGAAAGGGAGGCTCTAAGATTTTGGAGTCAACAAAGGGCCCCTATCCGATATAGAAGGTCTACTCGCTAGTGGGATTCTGACCACGTTTACAATTCCGATGAGATTCTTGCCATCCCATATGCTTTACGAGATTTTTGTGTGTGTCCTCACTCGGTGGCGCTTGTCATGATGGATGCGGACTTCTTTGGACTACCAAAATGTCTGTCCAGTGAATAGGGCTAGAGATTCACCCTTTCTCCAAGACTATTGATCGGCTTGTAGAGCTTTAAAAAACTTGGCACACCATCTCCCTATCCTTGCAGGCCTGGCATCCGTAGTCCCCCGAGTTCCAAGTGGCAAGCAGAGATTTTGCCTGACGATAGGTTTGCCTGTCCATGTCCACCAAGTCAGAGAATTTCGAACATGAGGCAGAGGTAAATCAGGGAGTCTAAGACTGTGCGATTTTCACAGTGAATAAGATCTCTAAAGATGGCACAGTGCTGAACTATCTGAGGAAGTAGAAGAAGAATTGGGATGGTCGTGTCCAAACAAGCATTCCCAAAAAGATCATTTGGCAGTGAAGAAAGTTATGGAAAGGACTTTGCCTGATTTATGGCACATTAGCAATTGTTTGCACACCAAATTTTCCTGTTTCGATCCTCGATAGGCCGAAGAGGATCCTTATCAAAAAAAGGTGGATAAGGAAGGATAAAGATTCCCTGAAGACAAATGAGGCGCCTGAAGGTCAAACCTCATAAAGGAACAGAGTGCGCTGAAGGCTAGGCCAAAGTAGGGCCAGAAATAGGAAGTTGCGGGATATAGTATAGTATTTGAGTTGAAAAAAGACATACGTCCATCCAGTCTAACCCATCTAGCAACATATCCTGTATTTCTGCCTAACTTGATCCAGGAGGAAGCAAAAAAAAAAAAACTAATTTATGAAGGGGGAAAAAAATCCTTCCTGTCCCAAGTGGCAATCGGAAATTCCCTGGATCAAATCTGCTTATGAATCAATACAGTAACTTGCAACATTCCTTCTTTGCAGAAAATCATCCAGCTTTCTTTTTAAACTGACCAATGAACCTGCCATAACAAACATCCATGGAAGACTGTTTCATAGCTTTACCGTTCTCAGAGTGAAAAACCCTTTCCAAGACTTGAAGCCTAAACCTTTTTTCTCAAGTCTTAAGGGATGTCCTGCATGTCCTTTGACATGTTCTATTGGTGAACAATGCCCCAGATTAGGTTCATTGTTATCGGCCGTTATGTATTTATACAAGTAATCATATCCCCACGCAAGCGCCTTTTCTCCAGCGTACATAATTGTAACTTTCCAGTTCTCTTCATATTCAGCTCCCCAATACCCTATTAATTTAGTTGCCCTTTCTGAACCCTTTCCCATTTCAAAGTGATGTTCCTTTTTGTACCACAGGATTCCAAAATGCATGCAATTCCAAATGAGGCACTACCAATCATTGTAAAATGAGGGGGGGGGCATACATTTTTCCTCTTGAATCCATACCTCTCTGTTTGACAAGACCATTAACATGCTGGCTCTGGCTGTTGTCCGCCTGGCACTTGCTACCTTGTAAGTTTGTTATCCCCCAAACTGCCAAGACTCCTTTCCAAACAGGGATTCTATTAACACAGAGCCCATTATATTGCATAAAGAGCACAAGGATTTTTTAAGTCCAAATGTATCCAAAAACCTTACATTATCAACATGATCATCACTGCCACTTAGCAGACCCAATTGTGACAATTATTAGATCCCCCTGCAACGATTGCACACCTCTGAGAGTTTTAATGGTCGACAAAGTTTTGTGTCGATCGGCAAAACACAAAAACCTTGTGGATACAATAACCCACTGTCCAAATTCATATAATAGTAAATAGAAGCGGCCCCAAACACAAACCTGGTGGCACCCCACTTAGCACTTTAGTCCATATGATGAACAGCCATACACATTACCTTCTCTGCATCCTATTCATAACCAATTTTCTATCCATGTTACAAATGTTGCACCCCAGCCAACAGACCTCGCTTCTACATAGTTGCCTTGGGGGACTGGATAATTAACCTTTGCAAAATCCAAGAAAACACATGTATGCTATGCCAGAGTCTAATTCTACTTATGTCCTCATAAAAGCAAAGCAAGTTAGTTTTGACAAGGATCTATTTCTTCCTAAATCCATGCTGGTTATAAACATCCTATAATGTCAGTCCTGAAACATTATCTAGAACATGTTACCTATTAAACTTTACAGGATCTTCACCACCACCACTGATTAAACTTACAGACCTGTAATTACCCGGAGGGTGAACGACACCTTTTTGAATATGGAATAACCGCGCCTTGTTCCAATCCAGAGGCCACAACACCGGAAATGCGGGAATCTGCAAAATAAGAAAAATGGCCTAGATTAAAAACTGAACTTAGCTCACTTAGTAACAGAGGATTATTTTAGCGGTCCAGGAGTATATTAATAAAACCTTATTAGTTCTTTGGATACCATATCCTCGGTAACCAAAGTGCACTGGAATCTTTTAGACCATTATTGCTACTTACTCTATGATATCTGTACTTGGATTCTTTATAGTGTATACAGAGGAAAAAATATTCAAGACATTGCTTTATCGCCATCATCGTACCTAATTATCCCCATAATTAATGGTGCACATCTCAGTTCCTCATCGTCTTATACTTAATTATAGTGATGCTGTGTTCAGCTATCCTAACTTCAGTATAATTTAGCTAGTGATGCTTTCTTAACTCCTGTTACAGTGATTATAATCCCTAAAGGTCCTTTCCGTTCCCTATGCCCTTAAAGGTTTAAATGCCTTTTCTTCCTTTCTAGGATGGAAGGAAAAAACCCCCGAAACTTGATCGAGAAAGAAATTAGTGCATTTGCATCTGTGCGATGGCAGAAAGAAGCCACTTGTTCCAAAAGAGCTGGAGGCAAAACTCCGATTGCAATTAGCAAGGATTAGTCCAGCTGTTTGGGATATCTCCCCATGGTTTAAAGCATCCCCTCCAGGTTGAGAGGCAAAGTGGTTGCGGCCCTGGACATGTTGGAAGGGGAGTATTGGATAGCCTCAGTACTGCATTTAATGTGGGGAGGGCTGGGGGAGCTCTGGAGATGAAAGGACAATGCCGCCAAAAGGATGAAAATCAAGCACTGTTTTGCCAGAAGGAACGTACTCTCCATCCCGTGGCCCGGTCAAATGATCTTTTCTAGTTCTGACAAAACAGGAAGGCCGTCCCAGGAAAAGGGGAGGTGAGGAGAGGCTTTTCGAGGATGGATCAGAAGCCAAGGCGTTGAGTCCTGTAGCGGCTGAGAGGATAGGGAGGGTGGCAACTGGACACCAGGGCCAATATATAAAGCCGCATCTGAAACTGTTGGACGATGTCTAGTAGATGGGTGTTTGGGATTCCGGGCCACACTGATATAATTTATCTAGCCAAGCTTCCATACCGTCCAACCAAGCAGAGGCAAAGGTGGGTTGTACGGCTGCACCAGAGGGGACCGAAAAGGAGTTCTCAAAAGTCCCTCTACTCACCTATCTTGTGGGATTTTGAAGGTGGTAACTCAGACAGAGGGATGTCTGTGGCCCTGGAAATTCTTGCCAATGGAGGGTCTACGGCTGGGGACACCGACCTCCTATCCAATCTGAGTTTGGGAATGGAAACATCTGAAAATTCCTAGATTGATGGACTTTCCTTTAAGAGAGGCCCATTATTCCAAGCCGATCTGGTCTAATTGATCGTAAGAGGGAAAAGTCGCAGTCGCTTTTTTTCCAGGAATCTAACAAGGATTTACGCATAGGGGGTCGAAGAGAAGGTAATCAGACGGATAGTGTATTCATATCACTGTATTCGTTTCTCGGATCTCATTATTCTCTCCTCTCATTCCTTTCCTTCCTCTAGTTTGTTGGGTCTTGGATTTAAAAGGACCGTAAACCTGCCCTAATAATATTGGTAATCGGCTCTGGTGTGAAGGTGGTAATGGACATTCATGTCAGAAGATATGGAGTCAAGTTCTCCGAGTTTCCCTCTTCCAAGGAAGGATGAAATGAATGAGGTCTCAGGAATCTGCTAGATCTTTGCACCCTGGGTCGTTCAGAGAGTTACTGACTGCAGGACCTACGGTGAAATAGAAAGCCGATAAACACAGGTTTAGCCCAGGTGGGTTCAGGATCTTATCCTGGGGGGCAAGACCAACCCGAAGCAGGTTCTTTAGGTGATCAACACCACCCGGCATAACTGACCTACGCTGCTTACCAGTTTTTTTCCCTACCCACTCGGTTCCTAGTGTACAGTGAGATTCCCCAATGTAGTGTACAGTGAGATTTACCAGCCAACTCACCTTTCCAGTATCCAGTCTACTTATCTTGTCAGCCAGCATCCAGCCTACAGTTCCCAGCAACCATCTCTGTTCCAGTACCTAGCCTACAGTTTCCAGCAGCCATCTGTTCCAACATCCAGCCTACAATTTCCAGCAGCCATCTCTGTTCCAACATCCAGCCTACAGTTCCCAGCAGCCATCTCAGCTCTAGCATCCAAGCCTACAGTTCCCAGCAGCCATCTCTGTTCCAGTACCAGGCTAACAGGTCCCAGCAGTATCCCATTTGCATTCCTGGAGTTAAGCTTGTGCAATTACGTACAGACAATCGGCCTCCTCCTGAAAGCATGAGTAACCCGGCCGTCAAGGCCATATTCTTTTCACACAGTAAGTATTCACTGTGGGCAAACTCGAATGTACCAGTCACTGTGGGCAAACTTATGTACCAGTCACTGTGAGCAAACATATGTACCAGGCAGTCACTACAGGCAAACATATGTATCAGTCACTGTGGGCAAACTTATATGTACAAGGTACTGTGGGAAAACTTATGTACCAGTCACAATTGTATGTTTCAGTCACTTTGCGAAAACATGTATGTTCCAGTCACTTGGGAGATCTATTATGTCAGGGCAACCTGTTTCATCCCAACCCGGAAGTCTTCCATTAGCAGCCTGGAACTTGAAAGGGGAAGGCTAGCAGAAGCTGGTTGTTCAGGAGAAGTAATAGAGACACTCCTGAGGTCTAGGAAGAGTTCTACCTCTCAAGATACTCCACATATGGGAGACTTACAAATCATGGGCGAAAGCAGACAGTTGCCAATAGAGATGCCATCCATTCCACAATTCTGCGTTCCTACAACAGGGGCTAGATAGGGGCTTAAGTTAAGTACTCTCAATGTACAGACATCGGCTCTGCAGCTAGCCTAGGAACAAGACTATTTGATCAGGAGTTAGTCAAAGATTTTTCCAAGGGGCCTTGCGGATTAGGCCTCCGAAAAAGAGATTGTTACCACCCTGGGATTTGCCGACGTTTCTAAAGGGCTTGCTGGCCTGCCCTTTGAGCCCAGTCAATCGTCCTCCTTAACTTGATTGACTCTCAAAACGTCCTACTGCTTGCTCTAACTCAGGACGACGACATGTGAAATAACACCGCTTTCTACTAAACCACCATATATGAATATACTTCCAGGGGTAATCATCTTTCATCTTCCGGAGGACTTCCTTCCCAAGGTTATTTCCAGATTTCACATGAATGAGCCAATAGTTATACCAGCATTTGAGCAGGAGAACAGTCTGAGGATAGTGACATGCAAGGGTTGGATGTGAGGACTTGTATCCTGAATACATGGAAAGAACTATTCTCTTAGATCTTCGGATAACCTCTTTATAATACCTGCAGGGGCTAATAAGGCAAGCAGCTACAGTTTCCACAGTCAGAAGGTGGATTGTTAGAGCAATTTGTAGAGCCTACGAAGTTCAGAGTTTGGTACCTCCTAAAGGGATCTCACACATTCCACAAAGAGGACTTCAACCTCTTGGGCGGCAGAAGAGGGAGCATCGGCAGAGGCGGCTACTTGGCCAGGCGGCTACTTGGGCTACCCTATACGTTCATTAGGCATTAAGAATGAGCGTCAAATTAATTTCCAAATCCTTATTTGGACGTAAGTCTTACAGTCTGTAACTGAGTAAAGTTCCTTTTGCTTTGAGTCATTGTATTTTTATTCCCCACCCTGGATATTGCTTGGTATATCCCATTTTGTTTATGCTGCCTGGGATGGCCAGGAAAGAAACTCCTATCAAACTTACCGAAGTTTCCTTTCCTGGCCAACCCTCCAGGCAGCACCCTCCCTTATAATTGTCTTTCAGATGCTTAAGAATCAGCAAGGTGAGCCAGGGTGGAGTTTATGTAGGGAGGTTTGTTTTTTCTTCTGTCCAATTAGGCAGAGGGAAGCTACCATTTTTGTTATGCGCGCTGGAGGGATGGCCAGGAAAGGAAACTCTCGGTAAGTATGATAGGAGTTTCTCTATATACTATATCAAATAGCATTATCTGTTTAATTGGTAAATTTACCTGCTGGGAAATGATAATGGAGAAAACCTGATTTTAGAGCAGCCTTGTGCAGGGAAGGACTGGGCCAGTAAGCAAAGGACAATTCCCCCCGGCTTTGCTACATTATTGGGCCTTTTCTGCTGGTGTGATGTCATGCTGCAAGGCTGCAGAGATAGGATAACTCTACCAATGGTCCCGATTCCATCAAAGCTCTCTGACTGGTGACTGGTACATAAGTTTTCCCACAGTACCTTGTACATATAAGTTTGCCCCACGTGACTGATACATATGTTTGCCTGTAGTGGACTGCCTGGTACATATGTTTGCTCACAGTGACTGGTACATAAGTTTGCCCACAGTGACTGGTACATTCGAGTTTGCCCACAGTGAATACTTACTGTGTGAAAGGAATATGGCCTTGACGGCCGGGTTACTCATGCTTTCAGAGGAGGAGCCGATTGTCTGACGTAATTGCACAAGCTTAACTCCAGAATGCAAATGGGATACTGCTGGACCTGTTAGCCTGGTACTGGAACAGAATGGCTGCTGGGAACTGTAGGCTTGGATGCTAGAGCTGAATGCTGCTGGGAACTGTAGGCTGGATGTTGGAACAGAGATGGCTGCTGGAATTGTAGGCTGGATGTTGGAACAGATGGCTGCTGGAAACTGTAGGCTAGTTACTGGAACAGAGTGGTTGCTGGGAACTGTAGGCTGGATGCTGGCTGACAAGATAAGTAGACTGGATACTGGAAAGGTGAGTTGGCTGGTAAATCTCACTGTACACTACATTGGGGAATCTCACTGTACACTACATTGGGAATCTCACTGTACACTACATTGGGGAAATCTCACTGTACACTACATTGGGGAATCTCACTGTACACTACATTGGGGAATCTCACTGTACACTACATTTGGGAATCTCACTGTACACTACATTGGGGAATCTCACTGTACACTACATTGGGGAATCTCACTGTACACTACATTGGGGAATCTCACTGTACACTACATTGGGGAATCTCACTGTACACTACATTGGGGGATTTCACTGTACACTACATTGGGGATTCACTGTACACTACATTGGGGGAATCTCACTGTACACTACATTGGGGAATCTCACTGTACACTACATTGGGGAACTCACTGTACACTCATTGGGGGATTTCACTGTACACTACATTGGGGAATCTCACTGTACACTACATTGGGGATCTCACTGTACACTACATTGGGGAATCTCACTGTACACTACTTGGGGGATTTCACTGTACACTACATTGGGAATCCACGTACATACATGGGGATTCACTGTACACTACATTGGGGAATCTCACTGAACACACATTGGGAATCTCACTGTACACTACATTGGGAATCTCACTGTACACTACATTGGGGAATCTCACTGTATCCTACTTGGGGAATCTCACTGTACACTCATTGGGGGATTCTGTACCTACATTGGGGGATTTCACTGTACTCTACATTGGGGAATCTCACTGTACACTACATTGGGGAATCTCACTGTACACTACATTGGGGAATCTCACTGTACACTACATTGGGGAATCTTACTGTACACTACATAAGAGAGCACAAGGTGCAGAGGAGCAACCAGAGAGCTTTGATGGAATCGGGACCATTGGTAGAGTTATCCTATTCTCTGCAGCCTTGCAGCATGACATCACACCAGCAGAAATGGCCCAATAATGTAGCAAAGCCCGGGGGAATTGTCCTTCTGCTTACTGGCCCGTCCTTCCCTGCACAGACTGCTCTAAAATCAGGTTTTCTCCATTATCATTTCAGCAGGTAAATTTACCAATTAAACAGATAATGCTATTTGATAGTATATAGATGAAACTCCTATCATACTTACCGAGAGTTTCCTTTCCTGGCCATCCCTCCAGGCAGCATAAACAAAATGGGTAGCTTCCCTCTGCCTAATTGGACAGAAGAAAAAACAAACCTCCCTACATAAACTCCACCCCCTGGCTCACCTGTCTGATTCTTAAGCAATCTGAAAGACATTTATAGGGAGGGTGCTGCCTGGAGGGATGGCCAGGAAAGGAAACTCTCGGTAAGTATGATGGAGTTTCATCTTTCCTGGCCATCCCCAGCAGCATAAACAAATGGGATATACCCAAGCAATATCCAGGGTGGGGAATAAAAATACAATGCTCAAAGCAAAAGGAACTTTACTCAGTTCAGACTGTAAGACTTTACGTCCAATAAGGATTTGGAAATTAATTTGACGCTCATTCTATAATGCCTAATGAACGTACTAGGCGTAGCCCAAGTTAGCCGCCTGGCCAAGTAGCCGCCTCTGCCGATGCTCCCTCTTCTGCCGCCCAAGAGGTTGAAGTCCCTCTTGTGGAATGTGCTAGATCCCTTTAGGAGGACCAAACTCTGAACTTCGTAGGCTCTACAAATTGCTCTAACATCCACCTTCTGACTGGGAAACTGTAGCTGCTTTGCCTTTATTAGCCCCTGCAGGTATTATAAAGAGGTTATCCGAAGATCTAAGAGACTTAGTTCTTTCCATGTATTCAAGGATCAAGTCCTCACATCCAACCCTTGCATGTCACTATCCTCAGACTGTTCTCCTTGCTCAAATGCTGGTATAACTATTGCTCATTCATGTGAAATCTGGAAATAACCTTGGAAGGAGGAGTCCTCCGGAAGATGAAAGATGATTACCCCTGGAAGTATATTCATATATGGTGGTTTAGTAGAAAGCGCTGTTATTTCACATGCTCGTCGTCCTGAAGTAAGAGCAAGCAGTAGGACGTTTTGAGAGTCAAAATCAGTTAAGGAGGACGATTGACTGGGCTCAAGGGCAGGCCAGCTAAGCCCTTTAGAACAGTCGGCAAATCCCAGGGTGGTAACAATCTCTTTTTCGGAGGCTATCCGCAAGGCCCCTTGGAAAATCTTTTGACAACTCCTGATCAAATAGTCTTTTTCCTAGGCTAGCTGACAGAGCCGATGTCTGTACATTGAGAGTACTTACACTTAAGCCCCTATCTAGCCCCTGTTGTAGGAACTGCAGAATCTGTGGAATGGTGGCATCTCTATTGGCATCTGTCTGCTTTCCCCCCATGATTTGTAAGTCTCCCATATAGTGGAGTATCTTGAAGAGGTAGAACTCTTCCTAGACCTCAGGAGTGTCTCTATTACTTCTCCTGAACAACCAGCTTCTGCTAGCCTTCCCCTTTCAAGTTCCAGGCTGCTAATTGGAAGACTTCCGGGTTGGGATGAAACAGGTTGCCCTGACATAATAGATCTTTCACTGGTGGAAGATGGAGGAGGCTCTACCGCTAGTCTCCTCAGTAAGGGTACCATGGCCTCCTTGGCCAATCCGGCAATTGCTATTACCCTTATCTTGGAGATCAGGATCTTCCTTAATGTTTGTGAAGATTAACGGGGTTGGCGGGAAAACTTAGGCCTTTAGATGGTCCAACTCTGGCTCAGAGAATCTATTGCCACTGCCCCCTTCTGATAATATCGGGAAAAGAACCTTTGAACTTTGGCATTCTGACTGGTGGCCATCAGGTCCCCTCTGCTTCCACCACCTGTCTGTTATCTGGAGAAATATCCCGCTGTTCAGACTCCATTCTCCACTGTCCAGGTTTCTCTGGACAATTGGTCGCTAGTTGATTCTGAAACCCTGGAACATGCACAGCCGTTAGGTCCAGGAGATGAGGACTGCCAATTCCAGAATTGGTTCTACTCGCGTATCAGTGGCATACTTCTCGTTCCCCCCTGTTTCCTGATGTAGGACACTGCTGACGCATTTTCTGTCCTTATGCTATTGAAGTGGACTGAATTCTTGGTAAAAAGGCTTTGAGGGCTTGATAGATTGCCCTGAGTTCCAACTGAGCAGATGGGAGAGAGGAAAGGTCTGATTCCCATGTACCTGTACCAACTGGTGACCTATATGGGCTCCACAGCCTCTCCCCGGCTCGCTGAACAGGTAGATCCAGTCCGGATCTATCAAGGATGTTCCCCTGCGAAGATTTACCGGCTGCCTCCACCACTGCAGAGCTTCCTTCACCCAAGTACTGATTTGAATCTGTTGATTCCAGTTTTGTCTCTTTTGTCCCAGCTGAAAGAATATTTGCAATGGTCTTATTCTCCATCTTGCCCACTTGACCAACCTATTGTGGAGGTCAGGTGACCTAAAAACCTCATAAATTCTTGCAGATGTTGAGTTGCAAAAATGCTGAGTGGCTACTTGATTTATCTTGATGATTCTCGGCAGAGGTAGACAGTCTCCCAGCCTGGTATCTATATCGCTCCTAAATAAGTTATCAATTGAGTAGGAACTAGCTGGCACTTCCCTGTTGACCAACCATCCGAATTTTATAAGAGACCTCAAGGCCAACTCTCTGCTTTGAATAGGTGTTCCTTCTTCCTGGCAATTATCAGCAAATCGTCCAAATAATGGAACACTTCCACCCCTAAGGCCTTAAGTGGGCAATAGTCACCACTAATACCTTGGTGAAGGTTCTCGGGGATGTCGACAGGCCGAAGGGCAGACATCTGAATTGGAAGTGCTGGTGATCTAACGTGAATCTCAGATATTGCTGGTGCTCCTCCGCTATTGGGATGTGCAATAAGCGTCTGTGAGATCTATGGTGCACTTCCAATCGCCTATGACGGGCAGACCTTATGGACTGTATAGTCTCCATCTTGAATGGTTGGTACTTAAAAGACTTGTTTAGTCTTCTTAAATCCAAAATGGGACGCCAGTCTCCTGTTATCTTTTTTACTAAGAAAAGTGGAGAGTAAAATCCAATTCTTTTCTCTTCTTTGGGGACTCGAACAATCGCCTCCTTGGCTAACAACTTCTTCACATATTACCATAAGATGTGCCTTCTCTCCTGACTTTCTGGTCTCTTTGTCTGGGCAAGGAACAATCTCCTTGGCCTCTCTGTAAATTCCAGACGTATCCTCGGGTATATCTTCATTACCCAAGCGTCTGTAGTTGTCTGTGTCCAAACTTCTCTGAACCTCAACAGCCTGGCTCCTACCTGAGAAGTCTGGACGGGCCTCGTTTTATAAGGACTCTTTTGGGGCCTTTGTATTTGCTTGCTTTCCACGAAAAAAGCTGTACTGACCCCCTTTCCATGCCGCTGTTCTGGCAAATTCCTGTCTGGACGGTAACTTTCTCAATCTCCTCTGTTCTTAGACTGGAATCTCTCCTGCTGTCTTTTAGGAAACTCTCTATATCTCCTATTGGATTGTGGAAGAAAAGAACTCTTCCCTCCTGAGACTTAGCAATAATCTCCTCCAAGCTTGCCCAAACATTTCTTTCCTTCATATGGGCAACTGACACAGGGATTTTTTGGACGGAGTGTCGCATTCCAAGCCTTTAACCAAAGTGCTCTGCGAGCAGAGACTGAAACCCCCATGGCCCTGGCTCCTAACTTTACGAGTTCACAGAGCCTCCAGGCCAAAAATAAATTAATCTGAAATCTGGAATCGCCTCCATAGTTACTTTTCTCTCTATGCCATTGATGATAGCATCTTCCAGCTTGTCTACTAATGTCAGCATGGACTTCATAGCAGAACCATGGCCACTGCAACCTTACAGCTAGCCCCTGCAACCAGTAGGCCTTCTTTAATTCCTCCTCCATCTTGCGTTCCATGGGATGCTTTAAAGAAGATGCGTCATCCACTGGAAGTGCAGTCCTCTTAGAAAGTCTGGCTACAGCGCGTCCACAGTGGAGGTTTATCCCACAACTCAGAGTGGTCATGCTGGAAGGGATAAACTTCTCAAACTTATGTTCCACTGGAACCTTTCTAGACATCCTTTGCCATTCCCCCAAATATGTCTCCTTGATCTCCCCATGGAGTGGAAAACAAGCTTTCTTCTTACGATGGAATAAGACCGAAGTAGATGGCTGCTCACGATCTCTATCACGAGTGTCTACTTAATCATCTTGATGAGGGTTGAAACTTGTTTAAAGTCAAATTGACTGTTGTCATCATCAGAATCCTCCGAGATTGCAGCTCCCCCTCTCTCTGGGGTTCTCCCTAGGAGGCTGAATCATCGCAGAGTTGGAAGGATTAACCTGCTCCTTGGGAGTTAACTGTTTGAACCCCTGGGCTACTGCTTGAGTGATCCAGTGCAGTATATCAGCTGGCTCTCCAGGGTCGCTGAGTAGGCTGGAAACCCGACCTCCTCTTAGACGGTGTCTGTCCCTTCCTCCACCTCAGCCATGCAACCTCTCATAGTTTCCTTCCCTTTCTGCAATCCTGTCACAGGCTCTGCATGCCCTGGATTCCTCCTCAGAACTTGCATCTCTCTCCTTCCTTCGTTTCTTATGCGCTCTCCAGATCTATCAGAGTGGCTGTAATAAAAAACACATTCTCAGTACAAGAACAGGCTCTTTTCGTGTGACTACTCCTTAAAACAACACTTACCACCTCCCCCTGGATCCAGAGCTTCTCTCTGCGGCCGGCTCCATACTGCGGGAGACTAGGGCTACAGGGCAGAGAGAACACCGGTTGTACAATGCCGGTTTTTGAATTTTCCCGCAAGTCGCGGGAAAATACGTCATGTGCACGCGCGTGACCGCGAAAAGACCCGCGACAGCTACAGCTAACAGGGGAGCGGACCACAGAGACGCGCAGAGGCGGTCACAATGGCCAGTCTTCAGCCAGAGACGCGCAGAGGCGGTCACAATGGCCAGGTCTTCAGCCAGAGGCCCAAACTGTGGCTGGAAATGGAGAGCATTGTAACAAATGTGGGCCTAGCACTCCTTCAGGCAATTTGCCAGTGAATTCCAGGTGCTGCTTCCCTCAGTCCTCTACTCAGGACTCCAAGCTATAGCACAAGCATAAAAAATTTGATGGAAGCGCACTCTGTTTAATCAGAAAATGTTCTGTTTATTGCATCACACAAATATACCACAACGTTTCGGAGAACGCTATGTCTCCTTCATCAGGAATGGAGAGCAGCCTGTTCACTGAAGACAGAGAAAAAAAGACAAGGTGAGCCAGGGGGGTGGAGTTTATGTAGGGAGGTTTGTTTTTTTTCTTCTGTCCAATTAGGCAGAGGGAAGCTACCCATTTTGTTTATACTGCCTGGGGATGGCCAGGAAATGGAGTAACAGACCAGAAGCTTGTGGGTTGGAATAAATCACAGGATCAAGGGCAGGAAAAAACAATACCACAGGAAAATGACACAAGGGCAGGACAAAGTGACACGGGAACTTGTTGGAAGCAAGTGTCAGAACACAGAAAAATACGTATGTTTATATTGGGTGACAGGGAGAGCTGGGAATGTGGAAACTAGTGAATAAAGCTCAATGCACCTTTCCAGCATGTTTTTTAATTTTGATCATTTTGATTTAATATACCGTATTCATGCATCACGTTTATAAGGTAAATCCAAAATGAAAGTGAATAGTGGGGAACCTTTTGGACAAAATCAACCACTCACAGTATTGCAATTAGCTAAAGTGCATTTATTATGGTCTCACACGTTTCAGACACTTAGTCTTTCTCAAGTGACACTCATGTGTTGATATATGTCCACGTGGTTCCCCACTCTTTACTTTCATTTTTCACTTGTTGGTGTTTTGGGACAGCAGAAAGTTGTGTAGCCACTGAGTTTATTTATATGGTTAAAGGTAGGTTGAGATCACACATGTGTAGAAAATGTAATGAAGCCATATAGGTACCAGCAGAGGAAATATCAGCTTCAGTTTGCAAAACAAGACAGACACGTTGTGTACCCATACACTAGTGCTTACCAGCAGTTGTTCCGTGATGTTCTTCAACTACACAGTGGTGCCAGTAGTAGGTTAAAGGATAAGTAAACCATAACCAAACTTTAGGTTATTGGCAAGCTGTTTTTTAAAAACTAATTTGTTGCTAAACATTTTTAATTTCCTTTTGATTAAAACTTGCTGGTTTTCTCCTCCTGGATAATGTCATCTGCACTCAGCCTGATGAGATCTTCCTCTCCCTCCAGCTTCCTTGCCCTCCAAATTTAATTTCCGTATGTTCCAAGCACGTGGAACACATGCACGTGTATTGCCTTTGCTCAAAGGACTATGGGTTAAGTATGAAATCAAACAGAAACAGCGACAGGCACAGAAAGCCATGCACACACTGTACAGGAACTGTTCTCTTCATGCAGATAAAATGTTTTATTGAAAATCGAACCGCTTAACGCATTCGTTTGTTTATGGTTAAGGACCCAGCCATTCCGAAACACGTTAACTCGTTAGAGTTTCAATTCTAAAAAATGTATCTGCATGAAGAGAGCGGTTCTTTCTGTCGGTGTGTCCACGGCTTTCTGTGCCCGCCGTGTTTTCTGTTGATTTCATACTTACGTACTTGGTTCCAGCGATGGACCTGGGGCGACTTGCACCTGGTTCACACTCATTCGGGGGTGAGTTCCCGTTATTGTTATCTTGTTATTCATTTCGATAGGCATATAAGCAAGCCGCCATAGCGATCGAGCGAAGGGTTCAGGCTTAAAACCTGAACCACTGATTTTCACAAGTGAGTGTTATTTCCCTTGGGGTTACTACAAGTTATATGTATGCTTTATAGGAGTATGAGCTCCCTTTTATCCTTCTCTAGCTCATTTTGGAATTGGGTCTATGCATCTTAAACAAAAGTTCAGGAAAATATCAACATTTTAAAATGTGTGGTTTGTATCATGCAGACCTAGTTATACTAAATATCTCTCCCATTTTGAAAAATCAATCACCCTTTGCTGTTCCCTCTGTTGCCATTAGTGAGCTGCCATTTCGTTCTAACAACCCTTCTTCTTCCCAGGATGCACCACTTCCTTGGAATGTTTCCTAACTAATTTTCTACTGATTGGCTGTTGGATGGGTCAAACATGCTCAGATCTCTACTGAGCAACTTCATAAATCCAGGCGGGTGTCGTGGGCAAGACCATAACAGTTCTCTACTAGGGGTCCTGCAACAGGATGTCAGTATTTCGGTTGCATTTTTTACACCAAAAAAAGCTGAATGGGGAGGTTAAGGTCATTACGATGAGGAAAAAATAATTTTTTCTTAAAACCATTTGACTTCCCCTTTAACAAAATTGCATGGCCTTTTGATTTGTGTCTACTTTTCATGCACTTCCATGATTAAGAGCATTTTGACAGTAACAGAAGTAAGTGGTGATCACATACGCTAGAAAATAGTGACAGATTGCAGCGCACATAGTAGGGCGCAAAATACAATCAAAATAGCGGCAGTGGGGCCTAGTCCTGAAAATGCTATAACCTGAAAATCATGTTGTTAAATCTTGGTAAAAACACGATGAGTAGGTAAAGAAGTTGGGGTCGGTGTACAGTCTAATGCGTTTACCCCAACTTCTTTCACCCTGCTCATCGTGTTTTAAACTAATTGGAAATAAGTTTGCTTAATCCAGCCTGGACTCCGATAACTGCATATGCTGAATATTTTCGCTTACCTAACCATTCATATTTGGTAACTTTTTTCTTTACATTACATGGGTTTTGGTCTGATTTATACCTTTGAAAGTTTATTTTAGTTCTTTTTTTCAAAAACTGATAAAAGTTTCTACGAAGAACTGCTCCCACAAGATTGATGGTAGGAATGAACAAACTATAGAGTTACGCAGCTGAAGTGTGTATTTCGAAAATATATAATATATATAATACAGTATATAATATATAAATATATTTGTTTTGTGGAAAAAAACTGCATATTGTCAAAATTTGGAGTTGGTTGAATATTTTTTTTTTTTGCATGACAAGATTTCTTCGCAATTCTGCTGATTCTGCAGGGGGAAATGCAGAAATTTTGTGAATTCTAAATTGTAGAATTAATTCAGGCTCAGTATCATACATGGACCATGGATCTCCTTCTGTAGCCCAGAAACCTCTCTAACATGACAATCCCGTAATACATGTTAAGTGCATTAGGTGAAAGTAGCATATCCGTGAAGCTGACACACACCACCAAACAAATCGAACTCCAAGATAATGGACAAAAATGTATTTATTTATACATACAGATACAGACAAAGCTACACATGTATGGACGTTTTGTGCTACACGGCACTTCATCAAAGACACCTAAGTGCATTAGGTGTCCATATAACAATATAGGATGCTTGGTAGTGAATTTTGTCTGTCTTTGCTATTGTATATTATGCCAATTATTAATAATGTATTATATAGTACTTAAAAAACTTTAAAAAAGTAATTTAGGCTCTTCGTCCAAGCAAAGTATTCGTTAACTACAGTGAAAAGCTAGGGAATGCTGAGAGTTGTAGTTTTCAGACATCTGGAGGGCCATAATTTAGGATCCCTTCTATAGAACATGCATACTTTTTCTTGGACGGAAGAGCCCAAATTCGTTTTTAAGTACAACAGATAAAAGGATACTTGTTTTTTCTAGTCTTACTATTTACTAACTATTTTTCCCAAACTGGCCCTACTACCTACTATACGTAGAATAGTCTGTAATGCTGCTAAAACAGACTACAGTTTTTTTCTTTTTTTTTTGTTAGCTGGCTGTTTCATTGTGTATTACTCTTTGGCGCCACCTGCAGACTTTACTGAGGATTTTTCTTTGCAATGTGTTGCAAGGCTAAATAAAATGGAGCAGAGTCTTCTTATACACGTATATTGCAGTCTCATGCTATAGAATACCATTGCCCACAAAAGAAAACAAGAAGTAATCTCTTACTCCCAGGTTCCCCAGAGTAGGGGCAGAGATATGCAAAATGTATCCTTTATGTCCTATGGCTTATGCATGTGTCCAGAACATAATAGGGATCCGTACACAGTGTGGTATCAGTACATATAGGGTATCCGTAAACGGTGTGGTTAGCAGAGCTGGACAAATACTGGTTGCCGGGAGACTGAAAAAAGTTACCTGGGGTCCAGAAAAATGTGCAGAGAACGTTGCTTGAGTATCTTCCCACAATCCCCACCAGTAAAGGTTCCTACATGTCAGATAAATTTCGTACGATTTTACCAACGAACGATCAACACGCATGGTATAACATAGTTATACCACAACACCTGTACATACTTTAACGATAGTTGTTAGATAATTGTAAAAAATGTGCTTGACTGAGACGAAAGTACAACATACGTTCTGTGTGTTTCGTTTATCGTAGGAACCATAATACGTGTAGTACATTCTATTTCTTCCTGTACACATTTCTTCCTGTACACAACAACAACGGTTGTTGTTTGAATACAATCGCACAATACACAATTTCTCTCTTGTACACATTCGCTTGTTTACGAACGTGTACAACTGCTGTCAAATGATGTCTGATCCTTGTAGGATTGTCTAGCCTGAGGTTCTCTGCTTCATGTAGATCAATTCAATAGATTTATTTAAAGGGAATGCTTTGATGGAATTAATGATCAAATACAGAAATCGCCCCTTGTATGTCCAGATAACCCTTGGGTTCCTGCTGCTCCATCTATAATTAGTTTTGTCCATAATTAACTCCATCTATGACCCATCGTAGTAGTTTCTCTACACAATTTAGACCAGGCCAATGTGGTCACTGTGTTTAATTTTAGTTAAAGATAAGTACACTCAAAAAACAATTAAGTTTAAATGGAGCTGTATTCTTAACTAACCATCTCCTTTTTTTTTAGGTCCCTTCAGAGCCTATCTGTGCCCCAGTAAAGTTCAGCCGTGCGAGCGCGTTGACATCTTGACGCAGACTACGTGACGTCAGCATGCACACGGAGTTGCCACACACGCTTGTAACAGCGGGCACAGAGTGATGACGTCACACACGCACGCTTGTAACAGCGCGGCACAGCGTGATGACGTCACGCACGCACGACTCAGTACACCACCTTTTAATGTATCTGATGCTCCTGGATAAAATACACTGAGCATTCCCAGGGCTATAAAATAGGAGAGGGGGCAGATACCAGGAACTTTGTTTACTTGGAAGAAAGATAAACTTATAATGCTGTACTACTGTAATAATTTACTTAGAAAGACAAGTGACACATCATTGAAATCAGCAGTTTCTGGATAAGAATCACCCAAACTTATTAGATATTTTAAAAAATGTCAATGCTCTTTTGCAGGTATCCACACCTGCGAGACCACCCAGACTCCCGGACTTGAGAAGAGACTTGAGTCTCCTCGCAAGTCACGCCCCCTTTCCATGGTCACCGCCCTGGAACACCCCTAACTCCTCCCTAACCCGCTCTCACCACCCCTAGAATGGTGGCCCTGCCTCATGACATCAACACCCCACTCACCACGCCCTCTTCTCCACCCTGCCCGAAAGAGCAGGGTGGATGTCTGCCTTTGGTGAAAGCACTTTGGCAACTCCATCTCCTTTAAATGTGAAACAGCAGTAAACAATTCCTCATCCCTGGATGTATGTCAGGTTCCCATTTTACATCTCATCCCTTAATTTACCATGCAGCCTTTGAGCTCGTCCTTATGGTTTATTTACAGGGGATACAGTGTTAGTTTCATTCCACTGCATGGTTCAGACCAGAAGTTTAATGTTCACAAGGTATTTTCTGAATATCTGTACAAACTCCATTTGCAAGCCTTGAAAGTAATTAGTCTTATTAAGAGGATTGTGCAGAGATAAACCTCAGAAAATAAAAGGCAGCAATCGGTGCAGGTTGTCCCTTCCCAGTTTCATTTAATCTTAAAGAGACAAGGAGCAAACTAGCAGGGTTATTCAATAAAAGTTCTTGTCGTAAAAACGGTGCTAATTTTGTCCCAACCAATCAGATCTTATGTAACTTTGAAAGAAAAGATCGGATTGGTTGAGGCAAAATTAGCACCAATTTTAACGATAAGAACTTTTATTGAATCTCCCTGTAGGTTTCTTAATCAAAACACCTTCACTTTATTTCATTCAGTCTGAACAATTAGAATAAGCATGCCATCTTTCCATCACCCAGATAGGAAGTGGAAATCTTTCATTGGTTGCCTTTAGACTGAATAATTAAAATTAATAGGAAGGAGCTGAATATAAAGTTTGCCCTGAAAAAGAGAGTTGGATTAATACAGATACAGGAATTTATTCTCATGTTATGAGTCAGATGTTTTAGAATTCAAAGAACACTACACTAGAAAAATGAGCCTGGATGTTATAAAACTATATATATATAGTATAGTATTTGAGTTGAATAAAGACATACGTCCATCCAGTTCAACCCACTAGCAATATCCTCATTTCCTGCCTAACTGTTGATCCAGAGGAAGGCAAAAAAACCCACCAAATTTATGAAGGGGAAAAAATTCCTTCCTGACTCCAAGTGGCATCGGAAATTCCCTGGATCAACTCTACTTTATGAATCAATACCAGTATTTGCAACATTCCTTGTTTGCAGAAACTCATCCAGCTTTTTTTTGAAACTGACCAATGAACCTGCCATAACAAACCACTGGAAACAGTTCCATAGCTTTACCGTTCTCACAGTGAAAAACCCTTTCCAAGCTTGAAGCCTAAACCTTTTTCTTCAAGTCTTAAGGGATTCTCGTGTCCTTTACATGTTCTATTGTGAACAATGCCCCAGATTAGTTTTATGTAGGCCCGTTTATGTATTTATACATAGTAATCATATCCCCACGCAGGCGCCTTTTCTCCAGCGTACATAATTGTAACTTTTCCAGTCTCTCTTCATATTCAGCTCCCCAACCCCTTTTAATTTAGTTGCCCTTCTCTGAACCCTTTCCCATTTCAAAGATGTCCTTTTGTTACCCGGATTCCAAAATTACACTGCATATTCCAAATGAGGCCTTACCAATGCTTGTAAAGAGGGAGAATTACATTGTTCCTCCCTTGAATCCATACCTCTCTTTAACAAGACAATACCATGCTGGCTCTGGCTGTTGCCGCCTGGACTTACTTGCTACCTTTAGTTTGTTTCCACCAAAACTCCAAGACCCTTCCAACAGGGATTCACTTAACACAGAGCCATTTATAGAATAAGTAGCACAAGGATTTTTAAGTCCAAAATGTTAAGTCCAAAAACCTTACATTTACAACATTGAATCTCATCTGCCACTTAGCAGCCCAATGTGACAATCTATCTAATCCCCCTGCAACGATTGCACATCCTCTGAGGTTTTTAATGGTCGACAAAGTTTTGTGTCGTGGCAAACACAAAAACCTTGCTGGACAATACCCACTTCCAAATCATTAATAAATAGATTAAATAGAAGCAGCCCCAACACAACAACCTTGTGGCACCCCACTTAGCACTTTAGTCCATATGATGAACCCATTAACAACAACTCTTGCATCCTATTCATTACCAATTTTCTATCCATGTCCAAATGTGCCCCCCCAGACCAACAGACCTTCGCTTATACATTAGTCGCCTATGGGGGACTGTATCAAAAACCTTTGCAAAATCCAAGTAAACTACATCTACTGCGTGGCGTGGCTAAGATGGCGATGTGAGCAGACATGAGGAACAGGAGCTCTCCCAGCTAACTACCCTGCAAACAACACTGGGCTGAAAAAAATACCCAAAACCAGGCAAGGATCAACCTTCCTGACCATAATGAAGAAATACCGGAACCAGCAAAAGAAAAATACAACCTACACGGAGAGCTTGAGAAATATGCGCACCAAAACAAGGACCAGGCCCCTCCTACCCATCTCAGCAAAGCGAACCACACACGAGCGCGCGGGCTGCAGAGGGCCCGGGAGTCCACACCAGACACGGAGGCAGCAACCTCAGCACCCCCCTGAACCTACCCTCCACCCCAAATCCTGTCAGCAATACAAGACACTAAAGCATCCCTGACGGTCCTTATAGAGGAGTGCGGGTGGATGTCGGACTCCTCCGCCAGGACTTCCAGAAGCTGCAACACCACGTGGGGGACCTGGAGGAAGGGTGTCGAGTGCGAGGACACAATAAACAGGTGCCACAGGATATTGCACGTCTACAACAACAACTCCAGCTTCACCAGCGAGGGCAGAGGATCTGGAGAACCGCTCTCGCCGCCAAAATATTCGCCTCGTGGGGCTGCCGGAGGGGTTCGAGGCAGGGAGCCAGAGATCTTCCTGGACCCCTGGCTTCGCAGGGTGTTCAGGCCGACAACCTCTCCCCGGTCACCATTGAAAGAGCACACTGGGTGCCAACCAGTCTCCCCCACCGGGCTCAAGATCAAGGCCTATGGTGGCAAGATACTCCAAAGATATAGACGCTATCCTGAAAATGGCTAGGGAAAAGGGCGAGGTAAGACTGGAAAACACACAATAATGTTCTTCCCGACTACTCAATTGATCTGCAAAAAAAGAGGGCCACATTATGGCGGTCAAGCAATGCTTAGAAACCTAAACCTACCTTACGCCATATGTATCCGGCCCCCTACGCATCCAACTGAGGGAACTACAACATTTTTTTCGAATCACCAACAGAAGCATCCCAGTGGATACACGGTCCTCCGGCCTCAACAGAAGAAAAGACGACCATTGGCTTGCCCCACGGCGCACATCCCAACATAAGGTACTGTACACAACCTCCCCAAGGACAAGGAACTTCCCACACATTACCCCCTCTGTACTTCACCCATCCTCCATCTGCTTCCCCCTAACAAACATACTACACCGAGTGAGCTGATCCACTGGGCTACCTCTTACTACAGCCGCCAGAGCACCAACGGGCAGCCACACAGTCTTAGATAAAGAGGGTATAAGACCTAACCCATACACCATTGAGAAACTACAATGAGGCACCTGCGACACTATATACCTTCATGCCCAAGATCTGGTGATTCGAACAGACTTAAGAACTTCGTGACTCCTGGGATCCGGGGCTGTGGGCGGTGGCAGGGGGTGGCGGGGCCATGGTGATAAATATATTGAATGTGTATAAACAAATCATCTTGCAACTAACCATATGATATTGCAGATAATGCACAAAAACTGATGAAAGAACTGACAACTACGAACCTAAAACAACTCTCACCAAAGGAATGCCTAAGACATAATATATAAGTTTCAGGATTAGTATTGCTCGTAGCAAAAGGGGTTATTTTGTGTTTGACCCATATCTCGGGTATGGGACTGAGGTGATTCGGCTAGATGTCGTTGTACCACAGGGTGTTTCTTCAATTATAACTGGGATCTTTAGTAATTTGTGTTGTTGCTTCCAGGTTTCAGTGCCTGGACTAGAAGGGATGTGATTTGTCAACATTTGTGTGCCCCCGTAGCCTGCTCGTGATAGAGTTGAGAAACTTAGGTTGTGGTTCGTGTTTGTGGTGTTAAGTAGGGCAGACATTCTATCATTTTCTTCATGGGATCAGTGGCACAGGTGGGAGAGTTGTGCTGAGAGTAATACAGCCTCAGGTCTGGGACAGCGATATCCTCCCAGGATGGAGGGGCTCTTAAGAGTGGCCCAATTTAGTTTGTGTCTGCCTGCACCCCAATAAAAGATTTAGTATTGTCTCAATTACTTTAAAGTACTTTAGTGGTAGGAATATGGGGAATGCCAAAGGTGTATATAGGATTTTAGGTAGTAGGATCATCTTGACAATGTTTGCGCGGCCTGTCACCCAAGAAACAGCCTGGACCAGATTTGTGTTTTGGATTTGAATAGGGTGATGAGGGGTTTGATATTGAGGGGAATAAAGTCCGAGGGTGTCTCGAGATGTTAATGCCTAGGTATTTGATGGAGGTTGTTCGGTTTAAGGGAAGGGGGTCAGGGGCCCAGTGGGGAAACTATCCAGGGGAAGAATTTCGGATTTTGTCCAGTTTATTAAAATTCCAGAGTATTCTCCATACTCTCCATACAACTGATTAGTTGTAGTGCTTTTTTGAGAGAGATGCCCTGGTCTGCCAGGTAAAGAGCATGTCGTCAGCATAGAGGCTGATTAATTCCCTCCAGACCGCCCACCTCGAGCCACGAATATCTGGGTGGGCGCGTAGCTGGGTTGCGAGTGGTTCCACTACGAAGCATATAGGAGGGGCGATAGAGGACAACCCTGGCGGATGCCTCTAGTTAATGGGAAGAGAGGCGATATTGTGGCATTTGCTAGCCTTGGGGTGTAAGTAAAGGATTTGAAGCCACCTAATGAAATTTGGGCCAACCCAAAATTATGTGAACTTGCCAAAGAAAAGGGCCATTCCACCAATCAAAGCTTGTGTTGTGTCAAGTGAGACTATACATCTAAATCCTGTTTCACTGTGATTCGCTCCCAAGTTTGCATAGAGTCTACGAGTGTTGAGTGATTTGTTTTTCCCGGGGATAATCCGGTTTGGTCTGTGTGTATGATTGAGGTTATATTCTGTTGAGCCTTAGTGACAGGAGTTTAGCTAGTATTTTAATGTCTACTTGCGAGCAGAAATAGGTCTATAGGAGTCAGGTAGTAATGGTCCTTTCCTGGTTTGGGAATAAGGGTTATGAGAGCTTCTTGAAGGAATTGGTGTTAGTTGTAACATATTGTTGTATAACAATAGGAGCTTTGGGCGAGAGTCTCTAGTATGTAACATAAAATTCAGTAGGAAGACCCTCTGTAACTGGTGTTTTGTGGCTGTGGCATTGCGGAGATGTTTTCTGGATTTCGGTTTCAGTGATGGGGTTTTCTAGTTCAGGCGTGCTTTCAGGGGAGAGGCATGGGAGATATATTGGGTCTAAAAACTTAAGATTTGTTCGGAGGTGTATTGTAGGGTTGAGGTATATAGCTCAGTGTAGTAGGTAGCTAAGTGCTGTGACACCAGTAGTGGGTCGTGGTGATTTGTCCAGAGGTGAGAGTAATTTATGATTGTTGGTGGTTTGTGTTCGTTATTTGCCATGAGGGCCAGGAGTCTACCACAGCCTCTCACCATGGTCATAGTGTGACTGTGATTTAAAATACAGGTTTTGTTGGGCCTTAGATTTGTATATTTGATCAGTTTCTCTGGTTTGTAGTTTGAGTGCTGCAGCTGTGTTTGTGTTGGATTATTCGGAATTCTGTTTGCAGCTGTTGGAGTGCCGATTTTTGTTTTAGTTGTTGATGGTGGAACTGAGAGTCATTCTTGCATACATTTTAAACGACTCCCATACAGATTATGCCGAGAGCACTGCCAATCATTTCTAGTGAAGAATTCCTCCAACTCGACCGAGAGGTCCTTTCTTCCGAAATGAGGGGGAGCCAGAATGGGTTCAACCTCCATTGACGAGTTTGGGGGGGAGGCATCCAACCACGCTAGCTCCCCCAGCTGGGGGCATATCTGACAGAATTCTTGGGGCGAAAGCCTGATTATACAAGTCTGGGGGTGTGAATAAAAATAATATCGATGCGGGACATTGTGTTGTGGGACTCTGAGAAGCAGGAGAACTCTTTTCCGTTAGGGTGACAGGCGCGCCATGCATCTATCAACATGGAGGGACTGCATAGTTTCGGCAATCGAGTTGCGAGGGTTGGGTGGGGTGACCAATTGGGGGGTGGAGACGGTCATGTTCTAGATCCATTTACCATATTAAAAGTCGCCCATCCATATAGAGGGGATATTCGGTGATCAGCTAGGAATTGGAGGACGGCTTGAGAGCCCGACTGGAAATGGTGGGGGGACATATGATGGCCAGTACGTAGCAGGGGGTTTATTATACAATTTTAGCAACAGTATATATATGGTTACTTACACGTGTCTAGGCTAGCCTCAGTCCACCATTTCGAATTGTATTGATTTAGATTAAATAGGGCTACTCCTCTAGGAGGAGTGAACTGGGATTGGTAGCCCATCCAACCCTGTCTCTTAAGGCCAGTTGTTGTTGCCGTGGAGATGGTTTCTAAAAGCGCATTATTCGTCGCATTGTTTTTTTCACAAATTGTAAGTACGGCCGTTCTATTAAATTTGGTTTTGGAGTCCCCCGGACGTTCCAGGTCACACTTAAGATTGTTAGGTGTCACAGCTTAACACTGGGGGACATGAGGCCAGGCTGAGGCATTTCAAGAAATAGGAAAATCACACATCCACTCTTTGTAAAACAGTGGCTAGATTAAAGCATCACAGTGACTACAACATACAAGATTTCACACAGTGAATGGTGCATACAAGTATTCCCACAATGACGTTACATACAAGTTTTCCACAGTGATAGTACAAGTTTCCTCACAGTGATGGTACATACAAGTATTCCCTCCATAACTGGCACATACAAGTATTCCACAGTGACTGGTGCATACATATTTTCACCCATTGACTGGTTCATACAAGTTTTCCCACAGTGACTGGTACATAAAATTCCCCACAGTAATTGTTACATAAAGTTTGCCCACAGGGACTGGTACATAAACTTTTCCACAGGGACTGGTACATAAACTTTTCCCACGGGACTGGTCATAAGATTGCCCACAGTGACTAGTACATAAACTTTGTGGGAAGTCACCAGTCACTGTGTGAAATCTTGTATGTTTGTAGTCACTGTGAGAACTTGTATGTTTCAGTCACTTTGCGAAAACATGTATGTTCCAGTCACTTTGGGAAAACTTGTATGTAATAGTCACTTTGGGAAACCTAGACATTCAAACAACATCTAATGTGGTGGACAAGGCCAGGCAATCAGATCCAATTCCAGTAGAAATCTTTAGATGCTTCAGGCCTAGGTAGGGGAGCAGTGATCTCAAGCCTCTAGTCCAGGGCAGTGGGGTTTAAAACCTTTCCAGCCTCCCAGGGTACTAGAAATAAAAGCAATTCATCATGCGCTCCAGACATTTAGGACAATTATTCAGGGTTATGGCAGTTTGCATTCGGACAGACAAACAGGCAGCAGCATGTACATAAGAAAGCAGAGCGGGACAAAGAGTCAGAAAATGCTAAAAGAATTGGAACCCATCAAAATATGAAATGCTCAGAGAAACTTACTGGCAATACGGCGATTTATATTTCCAGGAGGGACAACTGCCAAGCAGATGCCTTATCAAGGATTCGATTAGACAGGTTAGAATGGAGGTTTGAATCCAGACATATCCTAGCATATAGTGAAGAAAATTTGGTCTCAACAATAGATCTGATGGCGACAGAGAAGAACAGGAAAGTTCAGAAGTTTTTTTCCAGGTTCCACACAACCGAGCTTAGTGCGGTAGATGCTCTATGCCAGAGCTGGGTTGGTCTCACAGGCTTATATATTTCCTCAATACCTATGATCTTCAAGGTTCTAAGGAAGATTTACAGCTCGAGCATGAAGGCCATAAAGGAAAATGAAGAGAAGGATTTGACCTAAGACAAGTTCCAGCTCTGATTAAATTAATTAGAAAGACACGAGTAATCGTTAAAGAGGACAACCCTCAACTTCAACACTTTTAAAATTAAGAAAAGGTCTTACTTAGAATAGATGAGGGGTAAAGGAATCAATTTGTCGTTCCCTTCAAAAAATTCTTTAGTCACGGATTTTGCACATAGAGTCAATTTGTTAAAATCTCAGCCAGGGAAATGGCACTATTGGTATCTGCAAGAAGGGCCCTTTGGCTAAGAGTTGGTTTGCTGATATCCTCTAAGATATTTTATGCAAGCTTCCTTTTGAGGGCAAAAGACTCTTTGGGAAAGACTTAGAATGACATTATATCAAAATCCACAGGTGGTAGAAACACTTTTCTCCAGCAGGGTAATGGAAGATTTCGAGAACAGCCTAAAAAACAGTCTGAAAAAGTTCCTAGGAAGAGGGACGATTAAAAGCCTATTGACCAGGGAGAGTATATAATCGGTCCACCACATGGATAGAAGGACAGTGTTAGCCTTTTTCGAGGCCCAAACCCACCCTTCCTAGATCATCAGATAACCTAACGCTTAATGAGGAGGCCGCCCACTTTAGGGTAAAGAACATCCAGGATACATGGTTTCTTACTGTCATATCCAGGGTTTACCGCCTGGAATTCCTTTAAAACATTCCAAGAATTTCTTTTGCACCACCAAGAAACAGGTTTAAAATGTTACAAAATTATGTCCCAGATCTCTTGTCAAAGCAAGCAATTGTAGAGGTTCGTACAAACAATGGAGGAAGGGTTTTACTCACCCCTATTCCACCCCCCAAACTTAATTGAAACCACTATTGGCCCCACTATGTAGTGTGTAAAAATCCTTACCTCACATCCCAGCTCAAATGGTTCTCCTGTAATCCCCCCCAAAGGTCCCAAAAACTGTGCAGCAGGAGGATAGAGAGTCCATATAGGACTCTGCCTCCTGTCTCCCCTCGGAGAGAGAAAAATGTATAGCGCAGTTCAGCCCTCCCCCTAAACTACAAACCCTTTTGATATATTATACTGCTTGTCCCCAGCCGCATTAGTATTATTCACAGATATCTTTAGTACCTTCCCTCTTTCCTCCGCGTTTCGGAATCCCCGGCAGCCGTGTTGTGTTTGGCTGCCTCTCAGCCAATCACGGACGCAGTGCCGGTCCTGCCCCATGCTTGCAGTTCGTGCAAGCAGAGGGCCGGGCAGTGCGGTGCGGTGAAGGAGAGAGGATGGTAAGTAATGATCGGGGGACTTTTGTGAATAATACTAATGCGGTTGGGGCGGGGGAGGGAGCAGTACATTATATCAAAAGTTATGTAGAAGGTGGACATGCCCTTTAAGAAAATTGAACAAACATCATATGAACAAGCTCAAGATGGAGACACTGAAGAGAATACGTACCACCATAACCCAGGAGACTGGATGTGCACAATTGATTTGAAAGATGCATTCTTCATATACCTATTGCTCAAGAACATCAAGTTTCTAAGTTCACTATTAGAGAATCGCCATTTCAGTTTCGAAGTCTATCATCATCACCCAGACATTTACCAGAGTCCTGTGGTATTATTGCCAAGCTAAGAAAAGCAAGGTAGAAATTTATGCGTATCTAAACGACATTTTGATTGTTGCCCGAAACAGAGAGAATTATTAAGGAGCAGAGATCAAACTCTCAATTTTTTGGAGTTGTTCGGCTGGATAATCAACCTTTCAAAGAGTTAACTTCTTCCAACAAGAGTCACTAGTGGTTCTTGGAGCAACGGATAATAAACAAAACTAAATTTAGTATACTTACCTTCCAAGAGGATATCCTCAATAGTCCAACAAGCACAGCAGTTCCTTTCTCAGTCCAAGAGATCAGCCATACAATACATTTTAGGCAATCTATCATCTACATAGGCCTCATAAGGTGGGCCACATGGAGAGTGAGGCCAAATTAAAAAATATTTTCTAGCAAAATTGGGACAGACACAACAAAACTGGCTCTCAAATTCTACCCTTCCAATTGGCTACAACAGCAAGTGCTCACAAAAGGTGGCCCATTCTAGAGGTATATTGGCTTCCTGGGAGGCAGAAGGAGGCGTCACAGCAGCGGAACTCTGTAGAGCGGAAAATTGGGTACTCCTAATACATTTATTAAACTATAAGTTAGACTTATGAAACTCTAGAGGTGGATTATGGGCACAAGTGTTACAGTCTGTATCCAAAGCCTCTAATTAAAAATTTCTGTTAAAGCATATTGTTTGTATCTATTCTTTCTTTTTCTCTTCCCACCCATAATTTATTACTTGGGTTACTCACTCATAACATCCTTGCTGCCTGGGGATGGCCAGGAAAATGGAAACTCCATTCATACTTACAGAGAGTTTCTTTTCCTGGCCATACCTCCTGGCAGCAGCTTCCCCTTCCTTTTGCTTTTGAAGCTTTAAAACTTACTATAAGGAGGTAAGGTGGAGGGGTCTACTATACTCTTGGTATTGATTCTTCTTTATATCCAGTAGCGGAATCTGCTGCCTGGAGGTATGGACAGGGAAAGAAACTCTCGGTAAGTATGACAGGAGTTTCCGTTATACTTCTACATAGTAGAATTTTATGGCTTGCTTCAATCTATACATATTTCACCCTAGGGAGGGGTTTGGTGTGATGTCAAGTGTTGACATCACACTAAAACACTGTGCTCAAGTAGTGAACAGTTCACTCCTATGACCTGTGATACAGCTTGTTGCATGAAACGCACTGTTTGCAGCAGTTGTGTGGTTATCGCAAAGTGGTGCCATTGAAATCAAAGTGCGATGTTCCCTGAAGCGTTAGCAGCCTGTGTGTGCCTAGTGTGAACAACCTAAGTCTTATACTACTGGCTCCTTGTTTGTTGGTGACTAATATAGTCATACCAGGCTCCCAAAAGTAATGTGAATTTATAGTTTCCCAGTTTTTGTATATTAACCGGGTCTATGATATGGTACATGTGACTTCATTTATCCATTGTTTACCTTAGGAGAATGATGAGCCATCCATTACGACCAGTCACCTAGCTATCATTAAGTTTTCTTTTAACAGTTAAATCTGCATCTCTGACCAATCTATGCCCCTGGAGACCCAGAAAGCATAAATCAGGGTTCAGGGTGTTAGGTTTATATTATTCTTTCACAGGGGAAAGGGAACCTGGAGTCAGTGCAGGCAGAACTTTACGCTAAAATTGTATAACCTGGGCATGTAAATCAGGTGCCAAAATCGGCCACCTCATTGTGACATTTGGGGCATTCAGATGTATACCTGGGAGAGATATAAGAAAGCTGAGCAGGGTAGAATAATAACGGGATTTGTTTATTATTCGCAGAGGAGAGTATTTGGATTCTGAAGCTCCCCCAGCCACCCTCACATAGTGTGGGGGTATGTTTAGACAATTTTCTAAATAACGAACTTTGGTATTTTGTCCTGCTTGCGCCCTCAGAATGGAATAAGACCAGGAGACTATCCCCCAATTTACCCTTGCATATACATGATGAAGTATAGGGAATTAGTTAGGTGACCACCATATTACCCTAAAATTCAGAGAATATTCATGGGGTATTGTATGTATCTGACATATCTGAACATGAGTATGTAGGATGTGCACTCGATTCTGGAGTTCAAAGGATACAAACTATTGTTTATTAAAAATTGATAGTAGTCTGCAGGGTAATGTAGCTGAGTCAGGAAGTTGGCATTATGTCAGAGGGGGGAGTAGTGGGGTCCTGTATGTTTTGGATTTTGTCCAGCAATGCCTCAGCCAATCACAGGAGACACTGCTGGTCTGGTCTCTTTTGCAATACACAGAAAAGGCACGGAAGCAGAAGCATGCCAGGATAAAGAAGGCTGTTAAGTAATGTTAGAAGCATCTTTGGATTTTTAAATCTCGTGAGGTTGAGGTATGGGGGGCTGCCAATCAAAGATAAAAAGTTTTATTCCAATTTACATGCAGGCCATAGTAAGGTCTAAACTTGGAAATAACATTGTAAGCAGCTCTAAGGGAGACATGGATCGGCTATGTATAGGATCATATCGTCAGGACACATTCTTAATAATGACGTATGAGCTCCAAGGGATAGCCAGTGATATTGAGGAGAAAATATGGAGATATGGGGCAAACCTGTCTAGTCCATCTAGCTAGTGAAAAGGAGGGAGAGAGGTTCCATTATCTTTATAGCCGATTTGGGTGTGCATATAAAATAGTGATCCATTTGATGAAATTGGGGTGCTTCGATATTTTAATTCAAATTACAATTTTAAATACAAGTTCATATAAACCTATGTGAGAGAATTAGCTTTTCCTACAGCAAAGCCTAAAGTTACTTTCTATGTATCTTTACTGGCAGATACAAAATTGCACCTTTGATGGCTATTCCTTACACCCTGGGTTAAGCACATTGAACATTGCTAGGCCAGGGATTGGGAGCAGAAGGGGATAAGAAGTTACCGATGGGCTTGACTTCACTCAAGTGTATTTCTTGTTAATAATTACTTAGAATGTAACATCAATAAAATTAGCAATTTGGGCTTTATGAAAGAGAAATGGATTTAAGGTGCACTTCTTTTTGAAAATAAAGCAAAAATAATATGGCTTTCATATTCAGCATCAATAATGGTTTAAAAGTCTACCAATCTGGATTGAAAGTAATTGCACATTGACTTTCAATCACTCAAGCAAGGTTCAGACAAACCTCTTTTGGCTGTTTTACAGGCATTTTACCAGCATTCTAGATGTATCGTCACCAGGAAAACAATTGCATGCAGCATTTTTTATTTTATCGGCAGCCATACTAAAACCGTCTGCAAAATGAGCAAAAGAATTCTGTCTAATCAAGCTTTAAGGAAAGCAAGGTTACAAAGATTTGTGAGCTGACCATAAGCGGTTGAGTCTGCCTCTGGTTTATTCTTATCTACAGAAACAGTGTAAAAAGAATATACATGGGCATTACAATTATAATTATATCCATTGTAATTTATTCTTAAACTAGCCACACACAGCACATCTTCATTGATATTTGTCAAATATGCCAATCATTAATATAAAACGTAAACAAACAATGGGCAAACACATAAATGTGGCTGGCAGAAAGATAAAACAAATTGCAAGGTAGGTGCTTTGCCCATTACTTATGGGTTACAGGATTGGCCCAGATATATAAATGGGGCTGATTAATAACCCCCAACATTTTATAACACCATTCCATTGCATGCAAATGTAACAATAGTGATTTTCCAATTCAAGAAAAATAAACCAGCACGTGTAACAGAATTACTTTGTGAGCACTATTCTAAGTAAAAAAAATAACTGAATAATATTCAAACAAGAAAGCGGCTTCATCAATAGGTAAATCAAAGTTTTGACACTAATCAATACAGAATTTAAATGTTTTCCTTAATATTGGCTAATTTTAATAAGAACAATAGTGGTGCCTTAGATTCTTGATTGATTCCCATTCAGTAAAGAAAACCAGTTATTTCCTTGTACATCAACTGGCAGCTGCTGAAAAGGACACGGTTTTGAGAGTTTTGATGTCACTGTGGGACATCTTAGCTTTCTTCATTTTATCCATACACAACTAATTAGGTTAGAGAGTTTCAAACTTAACAGCATATCTTAAAAACCAGAAGACTTTCAAGAAAGACAAATTAACTTCTTGTACAAAAATAATCAATAAAATAGACGAAGTTTCAGCATGGTTATTTATGCTCTGCATCAAAGATAAAAAGTTTTTTAAAAATAAAATTGAAGTGCAGTGTGCAGTATACTTAAGTTTTTTTTTTTTAATTCAAGTAACTTCGTCTCCAGTAATAAAAAAAAGCTTTACATTTTTTTAATCTAATTCATAGAATGGATACTTTACCCTTTCTGCCTGTTGTGCCTCTATTCTCTTTAGCTGCTTAAACTGTTATCAGGAATAGGAGCTGATTTTTTTTATGTCTTGTCATGTGTTCCTTTCCTCCTGGTGCAGATCTGCTCAACTACACTTAAAAGTGCTCCCTTTAGCTTTGGAACAGGCCGTTTGATCAGAGACAAGAGGAAAGTATATTAACTGGCCAGGGGAACACCATACCCGTTTCTGGTCAAAAGAGAACAGAGGCACCACAGGAAATAAGAGTACAGATCTTGGGTGCAAAGTTATACTTTCAATTCTCCTTAAATTCTAAACAACTCCAAAGATAGTATAAAAAAAACCGGTTTTCACGTGAGGAGAAAATTAAAAAGAAGCATAGCTAAGCAGCTTTGACTTTGCGTCATAACTCAAATTAAACACAAAATATGAAGGTGACTCCAGTGTTATTGCTTGGAATCTGCAGCGGATGGAGAAAGGAGATTCTATGAAACAATTCCGGCTCCCCAAAGTGTGTGTGGCAATAAAATGCAAATGCAAGTTAAAGGAGGTCAATAAGTTGAGGGATACAATAAAGGAAAACAGTAAAGGTAGAACGGTAAAAGGTTGTGACCATAGCGCAGGTGCTGTTAGTAATTTAAATTATCTGAATGAAAAGTTAAAAAGTGATTTTACACCAAAAAATTAAAAAGATATTTGTCAACCTGACACTTTTTTTTAACATTGAATCTTTTTCCATCTAGTCAGCAATAAAATACGCCGTCTAGATAGCACTGGCTTATTTATTGGCTTTCCTAATTTCTTGATGTATTTCACCAAGATATGCAGTATAAGGCAAGGTTTGCACAGTGGTAAAAGACGCAAACTATTGCGATAACTATTATGATAAAAATATTAACATGTTGACAAACAGGGTGTTTTAACGCAATCAGATGTAACTTCAAAATAAATTAAAGTGTGTGTAACGGTGCATAGACTTTTTAAGAGCAAAAACCCACATACATCCTCTTGTATTGTATCTTTTAAGGTTGCAATAGAAATGTCTATAAATGTGGGGGTTTATTCTCCCTCCCTCCTGAGTGTTTTGGAAAGACAGGGTGTTCTCCTGTGCAGATTGAATGAGGCACAATTCAATCGCTCTGGGAAAAGACTGCCACAAGGCACAGTCTGGCCAAATTAGCATCCAGTTATGTTACAGAACAGAATATGGCGTAACAAGAATGCAAGAATGTTCGGATAAGAAAGTCATGCCGTAACATTTACGTCCCTGAGAGAGTTTGGACTTGTGTCAGAGCTCAGATGCCAAGACAGGAACCAGCAGCTTCAGGTTTGTACCACAGTGCCTCCTTGAGCAAAATTTGCTGTATAGTTTTTCGGAGATTTGATGCAGCTCCCGTGAGTTTGATAAAAGATTCTAGAGCGCAAGATTTAAGGGGCCCAGAGTGAGGTCTTCATACAGAGGGATAGTGTACATCCTTTGAAGTCTGTAAAAAAAGTGGAAACATTTTTTAAGTCATAAGTAAAATACAGAAAAGATCTAATACATTATGAGTTACACCTGAACAAGAATAGAGTATACAAATATTTGAGTAAGATTCCTCTCTAATAGGATGTTCACTCCCATATTATCAGACACGCCATCAGTGGACAGTAGGTACAAACACTGCAGGATTATACTATTTATGTAATTAAAGGACAAACTCCACCCTCATAGAACATCTTTTGAGAAAGAACGGCCTCTTATATGTTGATATATCAAGTTTGTCCTATGAATTCAGTACTGATGCCTGTATGCACTGGAGGCCTCGTGGAAAATGAGCCATTTAGGAAACCTGTATGAGCCTGTACTAGCCTGGGCATGCTCAGAAGAGGCAAGACAGGAGATTAACATTCAGTCATTGGCTGTTGATGTCAACATGTCAATCCATAACTGACAGTTACTAACTGGAAGAACAGAAGCAGAAACAGGGGAAACAGGACATTGTGCAGGATTTCAGGTTAGACTTATATATTTCACATTCAAAACTATTACGGTTCAGGGTTTTGGTTGGGTGATTTACCTTATGTAAGTTTTCATTTGGGCTGGATGCCCTTTAAATTCCTTAACAGGTACTAAATGGAAAATAAAAATTCACTGTGCAAGGGAGGAGTTGGCAGTAGACAGAGTGGCAATTAACTTCTGGCCACTCTTGTTAAACAAATGGGCCTTGGTTGCAGTGGAGGACTGGAACCATTTGGCCTGGGGGGGAAAAACACAACTAAGTGACCTTTCACATTAGATCGCAACATTTTCGACCAGGCCCACTTTGCTAAGGTCACACCACTTTAAGTTACGCTCCATTTTTACGACATATTCCATTTTACATTTTCAAGGGTATGATGTGGTTAAAAGACAATATACTCCTAAAAACCTTCCCCCTCCCCCTTACAGAACTCGGGTGTAAGGACCAGAATCAATAAGTCTAAGGTACTAAGTAATGAACTGGGGGGCTGACTTACATGGTTAATGAACTAGAGGGCTGACAAACACTGCTAATGAGGGCTGACTTACACTGGCTAACAACACTGGTTAATGAAAGGGCTACAGGCTGCATATACCAACTTTAGGTTACCCTTTATAAATCAGTATTAGTAAGTACAATAAAGCACCAAAAAACAAAATATTTATGTTGTGATCCAATAGAGAATAAACAGTAGCCCTCTCCTAGTTAGTATGCATTCTCCCCCTCTCTGTGCTCGGTTTTACATATATTGGGGCCATGAGGAAGGGCTGAGATACAGAGAGTGGGAACTGACACTATTACTGTCTGCTTTGCCTCACCTCACCACACTTAAACAAGTAAACTCTAGGGCTAAAAAGACGGGAAAGGGTGGTCCAAGAAGGGAATAGCAGTTTAAGTTGGTTACACATTAATCCTTAAGGCTGGTGTTAATTGTAAAAATGATTTACCACTTTTACATGGTCCTTTATGGTTTTAACTGGCAAAAAAATTAAAGGATAAGTACAGTGTAAAATCAAGTTATGTTCATTTGGAATGCAGCTTTAAAAATACCGTGCCATATTTTTTTTTACCTATGTCCTCCAGAGCCTACCTTTGTGCCTTGAAAGTTGCTGACATTGTTACTGGTTTGCTGAATGATAAGCCCCGTCCCTATAGATTTCCTCTGCTTCTCTGCTTGAGCCTCAAATGCTAATGCTGTGGGTTCTGTGCAAGTGCATGACGTCATGGCACATGCCACGTGACATCAGTGCGTGAATGGGTGGTGTGCCCGAGAGATGACGGCACATGCGCACACGTCCGTGAACAGCACTGAGGTCACGTTGCGTGCACTGAAAACACAGGCATTAGGCATTGAGCTCGAGAAGCAGGAGAAAATCTTCAGAGGGGCGGAGCTTAACATTCAGCAAAAAACAGTAGACAAGATGTCAGCACTTCAAGGCACAAAGGAGGCTATGGAGGGTGGCATAGGTAAAAAAAATATGGGCACAGTATTTTTTTAAAGCTGCAGCTTCCAACTGAACATAACTTCATTTTACAGTGACTATCCTTTAAAACAAAAAAACCAAGCCCAACCGTTACAGAACCTGAAATGTTCAGTCACTATGACAACAGCAGGGAATAGCAATTCAACTGACTTTTCAAAATGGAAGAGAAAATGTGAAAACTGGTATGCATAATATAAACTAAGAATTTTAAAAAATAATGATATTCATTGAACTTTACTTTAAAATAGTGTAGAACACAAGAACCCAAATATTTCCATTTGTGCTTTGAGAATATGTTGTACTAGAAAAAAACATACATATGCATGTTACTAACCTGACAGAGCAGGAAATGGCGTACACGAGGCAAATCGGGCGGTAATTGTTCCGCTCGACTATCTGCAGCCATCGGATCCTATTTCGTGTTCATGGTGGCCAAATCAGCAGATAACAAAGGGAGAGCTGCATCATTACCTCATAAAAAAAAAATATAAAGAGCGTTATAAGGACCTATGCCAAAGATTATTCACGGTTATTGTAGTCCCAAATTACTTTGATTACATATCTGACATGCTTTCATATATGTAAATATATATCAAAATATATGATAAATGTGTTTATATTTGAATTAAAAGGCCATGTTCACCACACACATGAAATTCTTTATTCAGGATCGTAAAAGAATGCCAATTTAACCCCTCCCTTTGATGTGCCCCCAAATAGAGGAATCCTTCTTAACTTCTTGCCAGCTACTCTGTCGTCTTCAAAGTCCTTCTGGGTAATAAGCCAACAGTCACTTCTGTGACAGATACGTTACAGCCAACCACCAATGGCTGCTTTTCAAAATTCCCCCTTTATGGCTGCGCAAGGTGAAAACTGTATACCCAATAAACCATTCACTACTGCTACCAGTTGTTATGCTTTAGCATCAAATGTATTTTATGTACAGCAGTCTGTTTTGCAATAGGTATTTTAAATCTGTAATAGAAAGCTAGGAATGCCTTTGGCTGTGTATCTTTGTATAAAGAGCATGGTCCAACAGCACCCCCTTGTTTTTCACCAAAAGGTCATTTTGGATGACTCATGAGCATCCTTTAGATTACCAGTATATACTCGAGATAAGCAGAGATTTTCAGGCTTAAAATTAGCCTGAAACGTAACCTGGTTTATACTCGGGTCAAGTCCTAATTTAGATCCAAACTGCTGCAATTGTGAAAAAGTACCAGTGGTGGGCGCGTGTTAAGAAAATCCTTCACCTGCATAGAAAGCTACAGGAAGCTGATTTGCCTTTACACTCCTTCCTGTTTGGCTGTGGACTCAATTCAAGCTCTGGCACTGCTCATCTGGATGTTGTAATCTGATGGGTCTCCTCAGGGCAAACAACAGCTAGTTCAGTGCAAATGACAGCATTGAACTACAACTCTCAGGTGACATTTTTAACTATTGGGGTCAGACAGTCCTTTACAATATGGGGGTCAGAGTGCCATTTACTATATGGGGGTCAGGAGAATTGTATGATGGTGAGCTTAATTAAAAGTTTATTGAACTTTTATTAAAGTGGGCTATATAATGTTTTAAAACTAGATAAGGTATTAATCTGCTCTGAAGTCAAGGTTTCATTCATCTTTAAATAAATACCACTATTGAGTAATCAATTGCCACAAGCTGTACAGGCTCACTTCATTATTCTCCTCCTGCAGCTTTAATGTTGTTTATACAAGGTTAACTATTTAAGGGTTAAAGTGTATGCAGATGGAATGCATCTGTGTGAGACTGTGGCAGATTTGAAGGATGTGAAATCTACACATAAAAAAGTGCTATAGTTTATTAGTAACCAGGAAGCAGTCAGGACCTGTCAGTTTCCTGTTGTGCTGGATCTTAAAACAATATCCAGGAGCCAGGGACAAGATAGCAGAAACTTACTTTCGAGACATCCACTGCAGCATAACTGACAGGTCCGACTGCTTCCTGGTTCTAATCACTAATGCCCGCTATAGTTGATTAGAACAAGGGAAGTAGTCGTGAATTTCAGTGCTGCCCAGTGGATACGTGAAAGGTAGTTGCTGTATCTTTGTCCCGGTCAATGAGATATGAGTTGAAGAGCGGGGAGGAAGGCACAGCTCCTTAAAGGGCATGTCCACCCCCAAAACTATAATCCCCCCCAATATGGCCCCACCCATGTAGTGTTAATAAAATCCTTACCTCAATCAGCTCCATATGGTTCTCGTTAGTCCCCCCCCCCCCCCAAGTCCCAAAAACTGCCCCCCACCGGAGGATAGCGAGGTCCATTAGGACTTGCCTCCTGTCTCGCCTCTGGGAGAAGTTTGGATGCGTTACTGCAGCCCTCTCCCCCTCCTCCGTTTTGCGATCCCTCCCCTACAGTAAAAAACCCCTTACCCATATCATAGTATATCTCCCAGCCCTAAACCGCTAAAAAATAATTTTAAGAAAGACCCCCGAACTCTACTTACCTTCCTCTCTCCCCCGGCATTCTGAGAAGCCGGCAGCCGCGTCCGTGATTGGCTGGCCTCTAGCCAATCACAGACGCGGGCGCGGTCCTGCCCTGCTTGCAGTGTCTTGCAAGCAGAAGGCCCGGCGGGTTGTCGGAGGAGAGAGGGAAGGTAAGTAAACATCGGGGCACTTCTTAAATTTTATTTATAGTGGTGGGGCTGGGGAAGATATACTATGAAATGGCAAAAGTTTATAATAAGGCTGGACATGCCCTTTAATCTCCTGGTCTTCAATCATATATATTAAAGGAACGTTCACTTTTTAAATGAAACTATTCTTTAAAGTTTTAATTACTATTATTACAATTACTAATATGTAACATTAATTTAAATTCGGCCAGCAGAATGTGTAAAAAAATGGGTGGATGGAAGTTTCCCTGACAAGACAACCCTGGTGCAGTATATAGTCACCTGGATGGTCATTCTCTATACAGGAAATGATCATTTGAGCATGTGTAATTTCAAATCTATAGTAACTTACGTTACCCCAATGAAAATTGGATACTACTTATTGTAATATGTAGATTTCACTGTATTCAGACTAAATTTTCACCAACTCCACAAGAGTTATTTGAATCTGCCATAGTCTCTAGTCTCCAGTGTTTTACTGTAATTGTAATTTAATGTCAAAGCAACGTTTTCCAACTCATTCTACACATATCTAAACATTGTTTATATATAACTGACTATAACAAAAAAGACAGTTGTGTATTTACAGTATATTACTAAGTGAAAGAATAATACTGGAAAACAAAACGCCAGTCTACAAAATTGCATTCGCATCTGCATACGCTTCAACATTAAACCCTAAATATTTAACCTTATAGGACACAACATAGTCATAGAGCTGCAGGAGGAGCATAATGAAGTGCTTTGTGCAATGCATTTCAATGTGTACCTATTGAAATATTAATGAAACCTTGACTTCAGAGCAGATTAATACCTTACGTATCTAGTTTTTAGAACATTATCAAGCCCAATTTTAAAGCTATTCAAATGAACTTGCCATTAACACTTCTGCTGGGAAGACGTTCCACATTTTCACTGTTCTCACTGTAAAAAAACCTTTCCTAACCTGAAGATGAAACTTCTTTTCTTCTAAACTTAAGGATGTCAATGATCCTCTGAAATGACCTTTGTGAAAAACAAGGGTGTTGATGGGCATGCTCTTTATGAAGATAAACAGGCTAAATGCATTCCTAGTGTCTATAAAGGAGTTAAAATACTATTGCAAAAACAGGACTGCCAGTTGCAATTAAAAATACATTGAGCTAAAGTATTAACATCTGGGTAGCAGTATGGAATGGTTTATTTTTTTTTACCCAGCCTACAGCATAAATGTGGACATTTATCCTTGTTAAGTTTAGGAAATTATAGTGAAGTGCATACATATAATTAGCTACCATGATCTCAATGATCTCTTAAATGCCTTAACTTCTCAGAAAGGATACAACTGCCTATAAATAGCATGCTTAACACTGATTTACATCACAGAATAACAAAGGTATGCCTTACATAAACAAATTGGTTTTAGGCCTTGCATATATTTAAAAAAGCATTCAGATCACATTTAAGTATACCACGTTAAATGAATTATCTAATCTAATTTGTTGGGTTACCGTATTACTCAGTAGTATTAGCCGACCCGACGTATAAGCAGAGAGGTACCACTATTTTTACCTCAAAAAGTAAAACCCATGATTGACTCGAGTATAACGCCGGGTTGAATTATGGGAACTCTGCTGTCCATAAAAAAGCTCATTCCTTGGCACTCCAGATGTTTTGGAAACTACAACTCCCAGCATGCTTATTAGCTGGGAGTGTAGTTTCCAAACCCCTTTAGTGCCAGGAAGGACTTTTGTTTGGACAGCCACCCCCCAGGAAAGCCCAAAAACATTCCCTTAGAGAGCCCCCAGTTCAGGGGGAGGTGGGACTCAATGTGGTAAATCAGGGTAATCTTACAAAATCTGCTGCGCTTACCGGTTCTTCTCTAGTAAACAGCTACGGTAACTTAAATTGTCTGGATCCTGCTGGCACTCTGCACGCTGCGTGGCATGTCCGTACTCGGCGGCTGTTAACTTACTGTCCGGCGCCGAGTAGTAAGTTAGACAGCCGCCGAGTACGGACATGCAGCGCAGCGTGCAGAGTGCCAGCAGGATCCCGACATTAAGTTTCGGTAGCTGGTACATAGAGAAGAACCGGTAAGCAGCAGCAGATTGTAAATTACCATGACCCGAGTATAAGCCGAGGTCGGGTTTGGCTATTTTTAAAGCCAGGAAAACCTCCGGCGCTTATACTCGAGTATATACGGTAATCTCAGGGGCATACCTTCTGGGCCCACTTCATTGGGCCTACTCCTAAATCGTAAAAGTTCAGATGTGCAATGCATAAAAACAATTCATTAATACTGTGTTAACCACTTCCCACAGAAAAATAAATTAAACATTATGTGAAGTGGGTAACACAAAAAGTTAATACAATATATGCAGTGTGCACCTCTGAACGTTGATGATTTTATAAGGGTACCTTACAGGGGTTATGTTGGTGGGTAAAAACGTATAGGAAAAGTAGTTGTTTGTTTTCAAAAACATAGAATATGCAGCCTTTCTGATAACCTTTAAATGCAGGTTGTTAAAATGTGTATGTACACTCGTTAAAAAACTATTTAATATGTTAGACAGAACCCCCAAAACCTAAGTCCCTTTCAAAAAAGTTATAAATTTGCTCCCAGCAGAATCTAATTACAAGCTCCTCGATCCACCACCAAGGCTCTCTGGCTTTCCCGGGTAAGGAATCTCAGCCGTGACAGTGAAGTCACGGGCCATTGGCTGACTGCTATTCCTGAACAAGCCCCATGTGTGCTTGGGAACGGAAAAAAGAATGGAGCAGGGGAAGGAGAAGCTGTGGTGGATTGTGAACACATTTAAGTAGATTTTTCTTGATGGAGGCATATTAACAGATTTTAACACATGGACTCTTAAGTTTGGGGGGGGTCTGCCTAACATACTTTTTCTAAGGAGTGGGTGAATCCTCCCCCCACCCCATTGTGGCTAAAGAAAAAGTCTTAAAGGGCATATGTCCAACCCCAAGATCGCAGTACAATTTGCGGGTACCTTCCCGCCTCCAAATGACAATTTTAAAAAAAAAAATCCTTGGATTACAAGAAAACTATATGTTTTAATCCATAAGAAACATTTTAGAAACTAGATAACTTCTATTCTTTTCTAATTTTAAAGGAGGTGTCCATAAGTCTTCTGAAATTACCTTTTGGTGAACATATACCAGCGAGTTTCTTATATGGCCCATTAATATATTTAGATAAATGATCATATCCCTGACAATTACTGCTCTCCAATGTAAACAAGCCCTAATTGTATACTATGTCTGCATAGTCAAAGACCCTCATCCCTTACTATTTTAGGTTGCCATTGTTCTGAATCCTTCCATTTCAGATAGATGTCCTTTGTATATGGAATTATAATATTTTTCTCCCTTGAATCTATCCTCTTTATAAAGACCATCTTGTTGTTGTGAGCTGTTTGCTGTCAGGCACTGCTTGCTACAGCTATAGATACACATTAGTTTGGGGTGGACACTGGCCATTAATCCCAGTTCATATTTAAATGGGAAAGAAGTCAGTGGAAATATTACTAAAGAAAAGAGAGCAGTATTTTCCCATCTCATACTCTTAACCTGCCCATTCAGCATTTTGTCTGTGTAGAAATAATTCCATTTAAAATGGAACAGAAAGTAGAATTACTAGGTATCAGTGTCTCCCTAGGGTTCTTTTAGCTGGAGCGCCCCCCGGCTAACTTTTTCATGCACCCAGCTGAAAAAAAATTCTTGGAGAACAATTGTGATTTAAAAGAATTTAGAAGTAGGGTTAAATAGGTGCCAATAGGTCAGTAAAAACTCCCGCCAAAACAATGCTCAGTCCAGACCCCTTTTTATACCTGCAAGATTATTTTAGCACCGGTAACTAGCTTTTCCAAGTATCCAAGGCCACAAAAGGGTGGTCACATGTGCTTGTGCTGCTATGTTACATGGGTTACCTGCAAATGTTGACGAACTAAACTCCCTGCATTCTAAAACTATGGAATGCTGGGAGTTAAAGTTTTTCAAACATCTAGTGGGATGAAAGTTAGACATCCCTGACCATATAATGAGCCATATTCAGTGCACATTTTCCCTTATCACAAAATTTCCCATCCTACCCCACCCGGCTACTTTTTCATGCCACGGGCAGGAAAAAAATTCTGGGGAGAACACTGAGGTATGCCTAAATAAACTAAGAATTTTAAAATTATTGATATTTCCCACTGAACTTCTCTTTAAGAAACAATAAAGATCCAGGTTTAATAAGATAAGCAGATACTATATTTTGATTGTTTATCTGTTCAGTGGTTGCCTAAGATACCTACTTCAGCTAAAATAATACAGGTTTAAGAATAAAAAAATTACACAACATTTACATAATTATACAGTCACCTGGCCGTAGTGGAGACTTATCTAGCAGTTTGTCAAAGACAGGACGTTCTGAAAAGTTGCCAATCTGTAATATTGCATAGGAGGAGGCAGCTTCAACGTCCAGAGGTTCAGACAACCAAAGCTGACTAAGGTCTCCACAGGGTCTGTGAACACTGATCCCTGAGAAAGATTGGTCTGTGCAAGAGGTGGGTCCTGGGGCATTTCAACCAGCGGTAAAATCCTGACCTAAAAATGTTACCAGAGAACATGAAGAAGGCTTAAATAATAATAACAAATATAGGAATTTACTTATTTGTTTACCTTCACTTTTTCCAGGTGTTTTCATATCTCAGCGGGGAAGAAATGGAGATAGGACTCCAGAAGTTCATGTGCTACAACACTGCGGAATTTATTTTCTATGTAATCCAATAAAATAATTTGTTTAAATATACAAGAGAAGAAAAATCGCCGAGCACATAGCAACAAACAAAGCATTTAATCCAGTTTAGCAGAAATAAAAATATAATTATAAAGAGTGTGTAGATAAAAAAAAACTTTAAAACAAATTAAATTAGTCACTAGACAACAAAAATGTAAATTTAATTGATAGCAAAAATACTTACCCTGAGAAAGGCATCAAAATGATGGGTTCCACATAATGGATAGATAGTGACAAAGCAAAAGCCCTTCTCATAGGTGAATAGGTCATGAGGTTACTGGATTTACACCTTGGAAATAAATGGGGAGAGAAGGTCAAGATCCTACTAATATTTCCTAATGCAATACATATTTGAACCCAAACAAAATTATGCCACATTATTGTAAAACAAGACAGCATGTTCATGTAAGTGGAAGTAAATTTTGTTTTGACAGAATACTTGGTGACTTTTACGATATCTCTGTAATTCTTCTCCTTCTAAAGTAAAAAAATCAATATTCAAATGATAGTTTTAAAACAATCTCCCAGTGAGCTATCAGGTGTGTATACGGGCATCAGAAAATTCTTATGATAACATACAGAATCTGTTTATAAGCTTGTGAAAGTTCTCATTCATCCAGGTCATGGTATATCTGTGGGTATTAGTTAGATGAACTGGACTTGAAGTATAGTTTTGAAGACGTTCGCTAAGTCATGCGACTGGCTTTTTCAATTTAGAATGACTTGTAAAGAATTGTTGGCAATAAATACCCTTGAAATATCCTGTGCAAGACAAAAACCCTTGCTAGTAGAACAGAATGTAACCCAAAACAGAGTGTTTCCCTACTGGCATTATGCCTGATCACCTACGGTATTTTAAATCTAAGTATAAGTTCTAACAGCAAAAACAGGATGTGCAAACCTTTACATGGAGAAAGTAGAAAACACAGTCTTTAGAAAGTTAAGGGTATTTCACCCAGCCACTGGCTCAGATATGTGATGATACCTAGGTAAAGGGAAACTGTGGTCTCACCTATTTAATAGCCCTCTAATACCTTCAAAACAAGCATTGGATTAGGTCCTAGATTCTCTGGGATCTTAAGATATAGTAAATGTAGACTCAGGAGTCAGGATTAAACAAGGAAGGTTGTGTGACAGTAACATAATGAAGCTATTTAAAGACAGTACAGCAGTAAGATACAAACTGGTTTCACTTCGCATACTTCCTCTTTCATCTACCCACATTGCTCAAGATGTTCATGTCAGGTGACTGGGCTGGCCAATCCTGGAGCATCTGATCTCCTTCACCTTAAGGAAATTAAATGTGGAGATGGAAATAATGGAAATATGCAATGGAGCACCATCCTGCGCGCAGAATTTGGCCTTTTTTATGGTTGGGAATATGAGGTAGCTAAGATTTCTGGTATTTACGCTATTGATGTAAACCAGACCATGATTTTGGCTTCACAAAACTTCACTGTTTTCTGGATAAATCTCGGCTCCATGCGGGTTCCAGTAGGTCTCACTGCAATATTTGCGGCGACTGTGGTGTAATGCAACAAAAAATTCATCTGAAAATCCAACTTTTCCAGCGTAATGCAACAAAAAATTCATCTGAAAAATCCAACTTTTCCAGCGTCATCTTTTAGGCAGCTGTGGCACTTGGCAAATGCCACACGGTTTTTTTTCAATTCTTTTATTAGTGCGGCTTATGGGCACTGATCAACCATGGAGGACCCTTTCGAGATAGAAATCAGACAACTGTTCTGGTTGACACCAGCGTATTTCAGGTTGACCAGGTCTCCTGGAGGCTCGTGCGCAGTTGAAAGATGGGCTGCTTGGATTTTCGAGCCAAACAAATGGTCCTCTCGAGCAGTTGTCTTGTGGGGTCTGCCGGACCTGGTTGTCAAAAACTTCCTCCAGTCTCTCTTAAATCTATTCTTATCCTCTGAACTTGACGCTGAGAGACATTGAAGGTGTGCGCCACATCAGCAGTGGATTTGGGTCTTTCAGCCTCGTTGATAATCAACACTTTAGTCTCAGTGGGTGAATCTTAGCCAGTTTGCAGAGGTCTATTGCAGTTGATGTTAAGGTCTAGTGTTACTGGGGTCATTTTATAAACACCTGACAACCTATGATCCATTATTGTCACAGGTGAAGCCATATGAAGGCGACAACACTTATGTCTTTGCAAAAATTGACTCAATGGGCTTTACCAAGGGGAATATTAGAATACTTTTTGTTAGTCGTTTTGCATTGAAACATTATTACAAAAGCTGTTGGGGGTCAAATGAACAATTTCGGGAAAACAAATCTATGCATTAGAATTATGTTAGCGGCACTTCAGGTCTAAAGACGTTTTGTCAGAGAAACTATATGCTTTTCCTTAACTGAGATATATTTAGCAAAATTGTGCAAGTTGGTGCACAATGGAAATTATGTGTGTGTATGTTGCTAGTGTGGATATAGTGGATTAGAATCTTTACACAGGTATATTTAAACTGTTACTCAGACAGTCACCAGCTTCCAGAGGAACTAAATAGCATAATCTGAAGGTCTAAGAGTAGACCCAGGCATCCTGCTACACTGTGTGGTTGAAACTAAACATGCTAGGCTAATCTTTATTCGTATTCACCACGGCAAGTGGTGATGGTACCTCATATATTATAAACAGAGTTACTCACAGCATTCATGTTATTGTAGTAGCAATTGCCCCAATAATCTAACGTTAAAAATAAACATTTCTCATCCCAGTTTTTGGATATTGACCCGCCCTGTATATGTGTTGTCCCTGTAAGTTGGTGTACACTACCACCACCTCAGAGTTTGATCCAATAAGAAAAATTGGCTGTCCAATAATCTGTTCCCCTCCCAACGGTCCGGTAAACAGTATCTTTGTTGAGAGAAATCTCACTTACAAAGCACAAACCAAATCCACTTTCCTCTCCTCCTACCATAGAGGAGGGTGTCCATTACATAACCATCATACCGTGTTACCCTATCCATCCCATCAGACAAACTTTTTTGGATAAACACTCCTTTCATATGGGACGCGACAGCAGGGTCTGGTTAAGCTTGTGCATTTGACCATTCCATTTTAAAAATAGGGATGTCATCTCTGTTAGTAGTTTATGTTTTTGTATATTTTGTGTGTAACTATATAAGTCAGGTGTTTAAATTTTATCATACGGTACATTTATTTCTGAAAATTCCTTAGCTTGGCCCCACAAAGTAATTTTTGGTATTTGTTCTTTCAAAGGACCTATAAAACTTGTGATTCCACCCCTGGAAAACCCAGTCCCCAGTGTTTAGTGCTATGCTGTGTACCACACAGGAAAATTATTTGTTACCCAAACAAGTGTTCGCTACCAGCGATCCCTCGGACAAATGACGTGTCAGTCGCTGCAACAGAAACAGCAACGGTCGTCCGTGATTAAATATCAACGGGCTCCGATCACCTGTTTGTCCAATTCGGGACAAAATGGTCGACCGAAGTCGGGACGATTGGCCATCCCCACACATTCGGCCGACCGAATACACAGCAATATGGCTGGTCGGGTCGAAAATATTTACAATGGGTACCCCACCATAGACATGAATAAAGCTTCTGCGAACCTGACCACATTCCTCTCTACCTAAACAAAAAAAAAAAAAAAACCCAACCCCAAACCATATGGTATTTGGAGTCAATGTATACTATACCGAGAGGAATATTGTGGTTCTATTCACAAACAAATGTACATACTCTAAATTATATGGAATATGCTTAACATGAGGGGGATGAATGCTTTGTCTGGAAAGTAAATCTTGACGTTCCTGGACACTCCCCACTCCATGCTAGCTTGAAGAAGGGGGATGGGTAACTGGGTATGGATAACCCCGCTAGACACAGGACTAGTGAAGGTAGTTGGGGTCTGTGAATCTTTTTACCCTTTACTGTTATTTAAAACTGTTTGTTACCTATATTTCTTTATGTGTAACACAGTTTTCTGTTTTGTATTAATGCAGCACGGTCCACCTCTGGAATATTAAATCTAACAATGTAATAAGTTTTTTAATGTCTAACAGGAATGACCTCTGCAAAGTTATATGTGTTTTAGCGTCTATCTCGTGTAAATGCCTAACTAACCGTTACTGTCGGGTAAGGGAGGGTGAATGTGTAAATTGATAACACTGTTGGTTGATCGGTGTGAGGGGTGCAGTTGTTAACCATTGAGCTGCCAGGACATGGGTGTGCCATAAACAGCGAAGAGTCAAGAGTGATTTGTGGGGCGTCTCCAAGACGTTAGACGTCAGTGTGGTGGCCGCAAGTACAGATTGATTGGTCAGTATCATTTGCCCAGCGAACTGACTGGCGTTCGTGACACCCCCACTAACTATATTCAGTACTAAGAAGTAAAAAGTAGTGTTTTTATTTACTACACACTGGCAACCTCCCGAAAATAAATTAGTGATGCTTAGTACATTCACACTCGACTGCAAACCATTACAAATGCTTTAATTCTTAATGCACCACAATGTCCGCCTCTTAAAACAGAATAATGCCTTTAAAAACAATGCTCCAGAGTTCACCCATTACTCTGCAAGCAGGATTAACAAATAAGGTTAACAAAAACGGTTTGTTATGTGGGGGGAGGCAAAACAGAGCTGCAAACAATGCATGGCAGCGCAACATTGAGAGCCAATCCTCAGTTAGGAGACAGCCATGTACCTACTCTCTAAGTTAACTTAACTGTTCGTCTAATATCATTGTTTTTTACAATTACAGAAGTTTCATCATTCATTAAAAACAAAGTAAATTTTTGTACACCTGGCTCCAAGTTTGGGCGTAATCTACTCAAAGGAGTATTCTTGGCCTAGGATTCTGATCTGCCGGTGCAGAGCTTCCAATCGAAGAGGTGGTTCTAAGGAAGGAATAGTAAAGCAGCCCCTACATCAACAGATAAAAAATGTTGTGATCTCATATACCAAAATGGTTTTTCCTTAACACATACAGAATTCTTTCTGACAGGCATTTACAGGACCATGGCAATCTACCATAGCAGATATATAGTAACGGCCGCTTTAAAATCCATCGTTGATTCAAAACTGTATTAAAGGCGTAATTGTGGCTATTAAAAATAGCTCGCACATAACTTAAAAAAGCTGGATAAAGGCCCTGGATCTTAAGTTATAACTTGTAAAGTTTCACTTCCAAGATGCCCTGTGTTTGTTGGTCGGTAAAAGGCCGTCTTAAAAAGCGTATTAACCCCTCCATCCATAAAGTCAATCTTTTCTAAAGATAGTTTTTAGAACCTTGCAACCATTCTCTGTCCGTTCTCAACTATGGACACCTTTAGATCCAGGAATTCTCAAAAACGGTGGCCTCACATGTTTGAGACACCATGAACAATCCCTGCCTAGGGAGAGAAACAAAATATTTTTAAAGCTTGTGGCTAACTTTGAAAATGAATAGAATGTTCGGGGGGCAAGGGCTTAGGATTGCCAAGCGGATAATTCGTCCCAGCAGGGTGCATGCTCCAACCCTAAATGGAATGTCCACCCCACAAACTAAAATTAAACCCACTAATGGACCCCACTCTGTAGTTGAAAAAAATCCTTACCTTACATCTACTGCTCTTATGGTCTTCACTGCATTCTTGCTTGTCACAAGTCCAGGAACTGAGAGAGTAGTAGGGGTCTTCCTGTGTTAAGGTTTCCTGTTCCTTCTCCTCCTCCTGTCCTCTGAAAGGACAGTGACAAGAGCAGTGGAGGCCCTTTCCCCCCTCCTCCCCCATCCCGGATCCATCCTGCTCAACCGTTGTGTACTAACGTAAATCATTTTAGTATAAAAATAGCTCCCCCCGCCCAACCCTAACGACATGTATTTCTTAAAAAAAAGCATTCAGAACCTGTAACTTATTACACCTTTGTTTCCAGTTCCCGCTACGCTTCTTTCCCAATATTTTGGAAAAATGGCGTTAGGGGGGCGTCTGTGATGGCTGTTGTCTCCAGCCCGAATCACAGACGAGCTGCCGATCCGGCCGCCCCTGCTGGGCAAGCAGGGGCCGGGAAGACAGAGGCTGCCGAGAGTTAAGGGCTGTGTTTAAAGTACCGTTCTGATTGGGATTTTTAAAGAAATACTCACAGTTGTTTCTTTTGGGGGTGAGCAGGGGAGTTTAAACGTATATTAATGTTTAGGGCGGGATTCATGCCCTTTAAACTTGGGGGAAAAGAGTAGTGGTACGGTGATGTCAACAGTCACAATGCTAGCAGGAGGGAAAAAAAGATTTTTACTCACCAGTTAAAACCATTTCTCTGAAGCCTTTCAAAAAATGGAAGAAGGAGATGAGGTCTCCAGTTCTCCTCCCTCAGGTATACCTCTCTGAGCACCAGAACCTCTCCAGTTTGGGTCCCAGGGTAGCATAAGCAGACAGAAAAAAACATTATCGAACAAGAGTACACAAGGAACAAGCCAAAAAAACTGTCAAAACAGGGAGGGAAACAACAAAGATAACCTGGGTCCCCCTCACGGCTTCAGGAAAGCTTTTATGTTGGTGGTACAAACAATTCCTTCTCCTATCCAGCTGCCAGGGGAACTCAGGAATGCAGGGGACATCCAACCATAGTCTCTGAAATTGAAGGGTGGGCGAAGGAGAAAGATACTCACACCTCCGCAGCTCCTCAGTAAGAAAGAGTGACCCTATAGGCTGGCATCCTCTGTGTCAAATTCATGAGGGTGATAATTTATAAATGGGTGTAATGGAAAACACATTGCCGCCAGTACACATGATCAAAGCCAGTTGGAACGGAAACTTTTAGTGCGAGCAATCTAGATTCTAAAGTCCTCACCCAAATCTAGAGCTAAAATGCCATCGAGACACTATCGGTAAATAAGAGTGGAACCACAATTTCCTGATTGATTGGATATGACGGGGAACCACAATCAGCGAAGAAAAGGAGCATGATGCGGAGGATGGCCTTGTCTGTTTGGAGATTCCGGCACGAGGATTTCCAGGAATAAAGCGGTTAGTTTCTAAAGCTTTCCTTGATGGAGGTAACGGCTAAAGTAAGACAGTCTGTCAGGAAAATAGAGTCTGTAAGGAATAGATTGTTAGTGGACTCAAATCAATGTTTTTTGAGGCTCTGATAATTAAATACAGATTCCCATGGCGAACCAGCGACAAGATGGAGGACATATGTGAGTGCCCCTTGTAAGAAAGTTGTTAACATTCTTCCTGCCCGCAAGTTTCAGAATGAAAAAAACTACAAATGCGTATACCTGTGCTTTTTAGACAACTGAGCGAAAGGACCCTTTCAAACTCAAAAGCCCACTTGGAGGAACGGAAGGGCCTACTGGAGATAGAACAAACCTGGACGGGGTGAAAACCCCCGGATGCACTCCCACGTCACATACACCTTTGCCAGACCCAATGAATAAACCTTTGATGAAGACTGCTTTTCTAGCTGCTAAGATTAGTAGATCGCAGATTGCCGGATTCAATTCCACTGTTAAAGGGAGGCTCTAAGATTTTGGATGGTCCAAAGGGCCCCTATCCGTATAGAAGGTCTACTCGCAGTGGGATTCTGACCAGATTACAATCCGATGAGATTTCTTGCCATCGCCATAATGCTTTAACAGATTTGTTTGTGTGTGTCCTCTAACTCGGTGGCGCTGTCATGATGGATGCGGACTTCTTGGATACCAAAATGTACTGTCCCGTGAATAGGGCTAGAATCTCACCCTTTCTCCAAGACATATTGATCGGTTGTAGAGCTTTAAAAAACTGGCACACCATCTCCCTATCCTTGCAGGCTGGCTCGTAGTCCCCACGAGTCCAAGTGTGCAAGCAGAGATGTTGCCTGCGATAGGTTTGCTGTCCATGTCCACCAAGTCAGAGGAATGTCGAACTATGAGGCGAAGGTAAATCAGGGAGTCTAGAGACTGTGCCGATTTCCAGTGAATAGATCTCTAAAGATGCGCACAGTGCTGAACTATCTTGAGGAATAAGAAGAATTGGGATGGTCGTTGTCCAAACAAGCATTCCCAAAAAGATCATTTGGCGTGAGAAATTATGGAAAGGACTTTAGCTGATTTATGGCACCATTAGCAATTGTTGCACACCAAATTTCCTGTTTCGATCTTCGATAGGGCCGACAGAGGATCCTTTATCAAAAAAAATGGGGGTGGATAATGAAGGATAAGATTCCCTGAAGACAAATGAGGCCGCCTGACAGGTCAAACCTGCATAAAGGAACAGAGTGCGCTGATGGCTAGGCCAAAGTAGGGCCAGAAATGGAAGTGCGCGGATTATAGTATAGTATTTGAGTTGAAAAAAGACATACGTCCATCCAGTCTAACCCATCTAGCAACATATCCTTATTTCTGCCTAACTTGATCCAGGAGGAAGCAAAAAAAAAAAAACTAATTTATGAAGGGGGAAAAAAATCCTTCCTGTCCCAAGTGGCAATCGGAAATTCCCTGGATCAAATCTCTTATGAATCAATACAGTAACTTGCAACATTCCTTCTTTGCAGAAAATCATCCAGCTTTCTTTTTAAACTGACCAATGAACCTGCCATAACAAACATCCATGGAAGACTGTTTCATAGCTTTACCGTTCTCAGAGTGAAAAACCCTTTCCAAGACTTGAAGCCTAAACCTTTTTTCTCAAGTCTTAAGGGATGTCCTGCATGTCCTTTGACATGTTCTATTGGTGAACAATGCCCCAGATTAGTTCATTGTTATCGGCCCGTTATGATTTATACAAGTAATTCATATCCCCACGCAAGCGCCTTTTCTCCAGCGTACATAATTGTAAACTTTCCAGTTTCTTTCATATTCAGCTCCCCAATCCCTTTAATTTAGTTGCCTTACTCTGAACACTTTCCATTTCAAAGAGAGTTCCTTTTTGTACCCAGGATTCCAAAAATTAGCACTGCATATCAAATGAGGCCTACCAATCATTGTAAAGATGGAGGGGGGCATTACATTTTTCCTACTTGAATCCATACCTCTCTGTATTTAGACAAGACATTAACAGTGCTGGCTCTGGCTGTTGCCGCCTGGCCTACTGTGCTACCTTAAGTTGTTACCCACCAAACTCCAAGACTCCTTTCCAACAGGGGATTTATTAACAAGAGCCATTTATTTTTGCATAAGCAGCACAAGGATTTTTTAAGTCCTAAATGTAAGTCCAAAACCTTACATTTATCAAATGACTCATCACTGCCACTAGCAGCCCAATGTGACAATATATCTAGATCCCCCTGCAACGATTTGCCACCTCTGAGAAGTTTTAGAGGGTCGACAAAGTTTTGTGTCTCGGCAAAACACAAAACCTTGTGGACGCAATAACCCACTCACAAATCATAATAATAGTAATAGAAGCGGCCCCAACACACAGAAACCTTGGGGCAACCCCACTTAGCACTTTAGTCCATAATGATGAAGCACCCATAACAACATTACCTTCTTCTGCATCCTATCTTAACCAAATTTTCTATCCAGTTACAAATGTGACCCCAGACCAACAGACCTCAGCTTATACATGTCAGTCGCCTTGGGGGACTGTCAAACGCTTTGCAAAATCCAAGAAAACACATGTATGCTATGCCAGAGTCTAATTCTACTTATGTCCTCATAAAAGCAAAGCAAGTTAGTTTTGACAAGGATCTATTTCTTCCTAAATCCATGCTGGTTATAAACATCCTATAATGTCAGTCCTGAAACATTATCTAGAACATGTTACCTATTAAACTTTACAGGATCTTCACCACCACCACTGATTAAACTTACAGACCTGTAATTACCCGGAGGGTGAACGACACCTTTTTGAATATGGAATAACCGCGCCTTGTTCCAATCCAGAGGCCACAACACCGGAAATGCGGGAATCTGCAAAATAAGAAAAATGGCCTAGATTAAAAACTGAACTTAGCTCACTTAGTAACAGAGGATTATTTTAGCGGTCCAGGAGTATATTAATAAAACCTTATTAGTTCTTTGGATACCATATCCTCGGTAACCAAAGTGCACTGGAATCTTTTAGACCATTATTGCTACTTACTCTATGATATCTGTACTTGGATTCTTTATAGTGTATACAGAGGAAAAAATATTCAAGACATTGCTTTATCGCCATCATCGTACCTAATTATCCCCATAATTAATGGTGCACATCTCAGTTCCTCATCGTCTTATACTTAATTATAGTGATGCTGTGTTCAGCTATCCTAACTTCAGTATAATTTAGCTAGTGATGCTTTCTTAACTCCTGTTACAGTGATTATAATCCCTAAAGGTCCTTTCCGTTCCCTATGCCCTTAAAGGTTTAAATGCCTTTTCTTCCTTTCTAGGATGGAAGGAAAAAACCCCCGAAACTTGATCGAGAAAGAAATTAGTGCATTTGCATCTGTGCGATGGCAGAAAGAAGCCACTTGTTCCAAAAGAGCTGGAGGCAAAACTCCGATTGCAATTAGCAAGGATTAGTCCAGCTGTTTGGGATATCTCCCCATGGTTTAAAGCATCCCCTCCAGGTTGAGAGGCAAAGTGGTTGCGGCCCTGGACATGTTGGAAGGGGAGTATTGGATAGCCTCAGTACTGCATTTAATGTGGGGAGGGCTGGGGGAGCTCTGGAGATGAAAGGACAATGCCGCCAAAAGGATGAAAATCAAGCACTGTTTTGCCAGAAGGAACGTACTCTCCATCCCGTGGCCCGGTCAAATGATCTTTTCTAGTTCTGACAAAACAGGAAGGCCGTCCCAGGAAAAGGGGAGGTGAGGAGAGGCTTTTCGAGGATGGATCAGAAGCCAAGGCGTTGAGTCCTGTAGCGGCTGAGAGGATAGGGAGGGTGGCAACTGGACACCAGGGCCAATATATAAAGCCGCATCTGAAACTGTTGGACGATGTCTAGTAGATGGGTGTTTGGGATTCCGGGCCACACTGATATAATTTATCTAGCCAAGCTTCCATACCGTCCAACCAAGCAGAGGCAAAGGTGGGTTGTACGGCTGCACCAGAGGGGACCGAAAAGGAGTTCTCAAAAGTCCCTCTACTCACCTATCTTGTGGGATTTTGAAGGTGGTAACTCAGACAGAGGGATGTCTGTGGCCCTGGAAATTCTTGCCAATGGAGGGTCTACGGCTGGGGACACCGACCTCCTATCCAATCTGAGTTTGGGAATGGAAACATCTGAAAATTCCTAGATTGATGGACTTTCCTTTAAGAGAGGCCCATTATTCCAAGCCGATCTGGTCTAATTGATCGTAAGAGGGAAAAGTCGCAGTCGCTTTTTTTCCAGGAATCTAACAAGGATTTACGCATAGGGGGTCGAAGAGAAGGTAATCAGACGGATAGTGTATTCATATCACTGTATTCGTTTCTCGGATCTCATTATTCTCTCCTCTCATTCCTTTCCTTCCTCTAGTTTGTTGGGTCTTGGATTTAAAAGGACCGTAAACCTGCCCTAATAATATTGGTAATCGGCTCTGGTGTGAAGGTGGTAATGGACATTCATGTCAGAAGATATGGAGTCAAGTTCTCCGAGTTTCCCTCTTCCAAGGAAGGATGAAATGAATGAGGTCTCAGGAATCTGCTAGATCTTTGCACCCTGGGTCGTTCAGAGAGTTACTGACTGCAGGACCTACGGTGAAATAGAAAGCCGATAAACACAGGTTTAGCCCAGGTGGGTTCAGGATCTTATCCTGGGGGGCAAGACCAACCCGAAGCAGGTTCTTTAGGTGATCAACACCACCCGGCATAACTGACCTACGCTGCTTACCAGTTTTTTTCCCTACCCACTCGGTTCCTGTTCTCACAGTGACTACAACATACAAGATTTCACACAGTGACTGGTGCATACAAGTATTCCCACAATGACTGTTACATACAAGTTTTCCCACAGTGATTAGTACATACAAGTTTCCTCACAGTGATTGGTACATACAAGTATTCCCTCCATAACTGGCACATACAAGTATTCCCACAGTGACTGGTGCATACATATTTTCACCCATTGACTGGTTCATACAAGTTTTCCCACAGTGACTGGTACATAAAATTTCCCCACAGTAATTGTTACATAAAGTTTGCCCACAGGGACTGGTACATAAACTTTTCCCACAGGGACTGGTACATAAACTTTTCCCACAGGGACTGGTACATAAGATTGCCCACAGTGACTAGTACATAAACTTTGTGGGAAGTTCCCCACCCGTTAGAGCCTCTCTCCATCTTCCACCAGTGAAAGATCTATTATGTCAGGGCAACCTGTTTCATCCCAACGGAAGTCTTCCAATTAGCAGCCTGAACTTGAAAGGGGAAGGCAGCAGAGCTGGTTGTTCAGGAGAAGTAATAGAGACACTCCTGAGGTCTAGGAAGAGTTCTACCTCTTCAAGTACTCCACTATATGGGAGACTTACAAATCATGGGCGGAAAGCAGACAGATGCCAATAGAGATGCCATCCATTCACAGATTCTGCAGTTCCTACAACAGGGGCTAGATAGGGGCTTAAGTGTAAGTACTCTCAATGTACAGACATCGCTCGTCAGCTAGCCTAGAACAAGATATTTGATCAGGAGTTAGTCAAAAGATTTTCCAAGGGCGTGCGGATTAGGCCTCCGAAAAAGAGATTGTTACCACCCTGGGATTTGCGACTGTTCTAAAGGGCTTAGCTGGCCTGCCCTTTGAGCCCAGTCAATGTCCTCCTTAACTGATTTGACTCTCAAAACGTCCTACTGCTTGCTCTTACTTCAGGACGACGAGCAGTGAAATAACAGCGCTTTCTACTAAACCACCATATATGAATTACTTCCAGGGGTAATCATCTTTCATCTTCCGGAGGACTTCCTTCCCAAGGGTATTTCCAGATTTCACATGAATGAGCCAATGAGTATACCAGCATTTGAGCAAGGGAACAGTCTGGGGATAGTGACATGCAAGGGTTGGATGTGAGGACTTGTATCCTTGAATACATGGAAAGAACTAAGTCTCTTAGATCTCGGATAACCTCTTTATAATACTGCAGGGGCTAATAAAGGCAAAGCAGCTACAGTTTCCACAGTCAGAAGGTGGATTGTTAGAGCAATTTGTAGAGCCTACGAAGTTCAGAGTTTGGTACCTCTAAAGGGATCTCAGCACATTCACAAGAGGGACTTCAACTCCTTGGGCGGCAGAAGAGGGAGCATCGGCAGAGGCGGCTACTTGGCCAGCGGGCTACTTGGGTCACGCCTAGTACGTTCATTAGGCATTATAGAATGAGCGTCAAATTAATTTCCAAATCCTTATTTGGACTAAAGTCTTACAGTCTGTAACTGAGTAAAGTTCCTTTTGCTTTGAGTCATTGTATTTTTATTCCCCACCCTGGATATTGCTTGGGTATATCCCATTTTGTTTAGCTGCCTGGGGATGGCCAGGAAAGATGAAACTCCTATCATACTTACCGAGAGTCTTTCCTGGCCATCCCTCCAGGCAGCACCCTCCCTTATTAAATTGTTTTCAGATTGCTTAAGAATCAGCACAGGTGAGCCAGGGGGTGGAGTTTATGTAGGGAGGTTTGTTTTTTCTTCTGTCCAATTAGGCAGAGGGAAGCTACCCATTTTGTTTATGCTGCCTGGAGGGATGGCCAGGAAAGGAAAATCTCGGTAAGTATGATAGGAGTTTCATCTATATACTATATCTCAATAGCATTATCTGTTTATTGGTAAATTTACCTGCTGGAAATGATAATGGAGAAAACCTGATTTTAGAGAGCTCTGTGCAGGGAAGGACTGGGCCAGTAAGCAGAAGGACAATTCCCCCCGGGCTTTGCACATTATTGGGCATTTCTGCTGGTGTGATTCATGCTGCAAGGCTGCAGAGAATAGGATAACTCTACCAATGGTCCCGATTCCATCAAAGCTCTTGGTTGCTCCTCGCACCTTGTGCTCTCTTATGTAGTGTACAGTAAGATCCCCAATGTAGTGTACAGTGAGATTCCCCAATGTAGTGTACGTGAGATTCCCCAATGTAGTGTACAGTGAGATTCCCCAAGTAGAGTACAGTGAAATCCCCACTGTAGTGTACAGTGAAATCCCCCAATGTAGTGTACAGTGAGATTCCCCAATGTAGGTACAGTGAGATTCCCCAAGTAGTGTACAGTGAGATTCCCCAATGTAGTGTACAGTGAGATTCCCCAATGTAGTGTTCAGTGAGATTCCCCAATGTAGTGTACAGTGAAATCCCCCAATGTAGTGTACAGTGAGATTCCCCAATGTAGTGTACAGTGAAATCCCCCAATGTAGTGTACAGTGAGATTCCCCAATGTAGTGTACAGTGAGATTCCCAATGTAGTGTACAGTGAGATTCCCAATGTAGTGTACAGTGAAATCCCCAATGTAGTGTCAGTGAGATTCCCCAATGTAGTGTACAGTGAGATTCCCCAATGTAGTGTACAGTGAGATCCCAAGTAGTGTACAGTGAAATCCCCCAATGTAGTGTACAGTGAAATCCCCCAATGTAGTGTACAGTGAGATTCCCAATGTAGTGTACAGTGAAATCCCCATGTGTGTACAGTGAGATTCCCAATGTAGTACAGTGAGATTCCCAATGTAGTGTACAGTGATGATTCCCCAATTAGTGTACCGTGAGATTCCCCAATGTAGTGTACAGTGAGATTCCCCCAATGTAGTGTACAGTGGTTCCCCAATGTAGGTACAGAGATTCCCAATGAGTGTACAGTGAGATTCCCCAATGTAGGTGTACAGTGAGATTTACCAGCCAACTCACCTTTCCAGTATCCAGTCTACTTATCTTGTCAGCCAGCATCCAGCCTACAGTTCCCAGCAAAAATCTCTGTTCCAGTACCTAGCCTACAGTTTCCAGCAGCCATTGTTCAACATCCAGCCTACAATTTCCAGCAGCCATCTCTGTTCCAAAATCCAGCCTACAGTTCCCAGCAGCCATTCAGCTCTAGCATCCAAGCCTACAGTTCCGCAGCCATCTGTTCCAGTACCAGGTAAGGTCCCAGCAGTATCCCATTTGCATTCCTGGAGTTAAGCTTGTGCAATTACGTACAGACAATCGGCCTCCTCCTGAAAGATGAGTAACCCGGCCGTCAAGGCCATATTCTTTTCACACAGTAAGTATTCACTGTGGGCAAACTCGAATGACCAGTCACTGTGGGCAAACTTATGTACCAGTCACTGTGAGCAAACATATGTACAGGCAGTCACTACAGGCAAACATATGTATCAGTCACTGTGGGCAAACTTATATGTACAGGTACTGTGGGAAAACTTATGTACCAGTCACCAGTCAGAGAGCTTTGATGGAATCGGGACCATTGGTAGAGTTATCCTATTCTCTGCAGCCTTGCAGCATGACATCACACCAGCAGAAATGGCCCAATAATGTAGCAAAGCCCGGGGGGAATTGTCCTTCTGCTTACTGGCCCAGTCCTTCCCTGCACAGAGCTGCTCTAAAATCAGGTTTCTTCCATTATCATTTCCCAGCAGGTAAATTTACCAATTAAACAGATAATGCTATTTGATATAGATATAGATGAAACTCCTATCATACTTACCGAGAGTTTCTTTCCTGGCCATCCCTCCAGGCAGCATAAACAAAATGGGTAGCTTCCCTCTGCCTAATTGGACAGAAGAAAAAACAAACCTCCCTACATAAAAATCCACCCCCTGGTCACCTGTCTGATTCTTAAGCAATCTGAAAGACAATTTAATAAGGGAGGGTGCTGCCTGGAGGGTTGGCCAGGAAAGGAAACTCTCGGTAAGTATGATAGGAGTTTCATCTTTCCTGGCATCCCCAGGCAGCATAAACAAAATGGGATATACCCAGCAATATCCAGGGTGGGGAATAAAAATACAATGACTCAAAGCAAAAGGAACTTTATCAGTTACAGACTGGAAGACTTTACGTCCAATAAGGATTTGGAAATTAATTTGACGCTCATTCTATAAGCCTAATGAACGTACTAGGCGTAGCCCAAGTAGCCGCCTGGCAAGTAGCCGCTCTGCCGATGCTCCCTCTTCTGCGCCAAGAGGTTGAAGTCCCTCTTGTGGAATGTGCTGAGATCCCTTTAGGAGGTACCAAACTCTGAACTTCGTAGCTTACAAATTGCTCTAACAATCCACCTTCTGACTGTGGAAACTGTAGCTGCTTTGCCTTTATTGCCCCTGCAGGTATTATAAAGAGGTTATCCGAAGATCTAAGAGACTTAGTTCTTTCCATGTATTCAAGGATACAAGTCCTCACATCCCACCCTTGCATGTCACTATCCTCAGACGTTTCTCCTTGCTCAAATGTGGTATAACTATTGGCTCATTATGTGAAATCTGGAAATAACCTTGGGAAGGAAGTCCTCCGGAAGATGAAAGATGATTACCCCTGGAAGTATATTATATATGGTGGTTTAGTAGAAAGCGCTGTTATTTCACATGTCGTCGTCTGAAGTAAGAGCAAGCAGTAGGACGTTTTGAGAGTCAAATCAGTTAAGGAGGACGATTGACTGGGCTCAAAGGGCAGGCCAGCTAAGCCCTTTAGAACAGTCGGCAAATCCCAGGGTGGTAACAATCTCTTTTTCGGAGGCCTAATCCGCAAGGCCCCTTGGAAAATCTTTTGACTAACTCCTGATCAAATAGTCGTTCCTAGGCTAGCTGACAGAGCCGATGTCTGTACATTGAGAGTACTTACACTTAAGCCCCTATCTAGCCCCTGTTGTAGGAACTGCAGAATCTGTGGAATGGATGGCATCTCATTGGCATCTGTGCTTTCCGCCCATGATTGTAAGTCTCCCATATAGTGGAGTATCTTGAAGAGGTAGAACTCTTCCTAGACCTCAGGAGTGTCTCTATTACTTCTCCTGAACAACCAGCTTCTGCTAGCCTTCCCCTTTCAAGTTCCAGGCTGCTAATTGGAAGACTTCCGGGTTGGGATGAAACAGGTTGCCCTGACATAATAGATCTTCCCAAAGTGACTGGAACATATGTTTTGCAAAGTGACTGAACATACAAGTTTCACAGTGACTACAACATACAAGATTTCACACAGTGACTGGTGCATACAAGTATTCCCACAATGACTGTTACATACAAGTTTTCCCCAGTGATTAGTACATACAAGTTTCTCACAGTGATTGGTACATACAAGTTTCCCTCCATAACTGGAAATACAAGTATTCCACAGTGACTGGTGCATACAATTTTCACCCATTGACTGGTTCATACAAGTTTTCCCACAGTGACTGGTACATAAAATTTCCCCCACAGTAATTGTACATAAAGTTTGCCCACAGGGACTGGTACATAAACTTTTCCCACAGGGACTGGTACATAACTTTCCACAGGGACGGCGTGCTTGTTGACTATTGAGGATATCCTCTTGGGAGGGAAGTATACTAAATTTGAGTTTGTTTTATCCGTGCTCCAAGAAACACTAGTGACCTTGTTGGAAGAAGTTAACTCTTTGAAAGGTTGATTATCCAGCCGAACAACTCCAAAAATTGAGAGTTTGATCTCTGCTCCTTAATAAATTCTCTCTGTTTCGGGCAACAATCAAAATGTCGTTTAGATACGCATAAATTCTACCCTTGCTTTTCTTAGCTTGGCAATAATAACACAAGGACTCTGGTAAATGTCTGGGTGATGATGATAGACTTCGAAATGAAAATGGCGATTCTCTAGAGTGAACCTTAGAACTTTTGATGTTCTTGAGCAATAGGTATATGGAGAAATGCATCTTTCAAATCAATTGTGCACATCCAGTCTCCTGGGTTATGGTGGTACGTATTCTCTGCAGTGTCTCCATCTTGAGCTTGTTGCATATGATGTATTGTCAATTTTCTTAAAGGGCATGTCCACCCTTCTACTATTTTGATATAATGTACTGCTCCCTCCCCCAGCCCCAACCGCATTAGTATTATTCACAGAAAGTCCCCCGATCATACTTACCATGCCTCTCTCCTCACCCCACCGCACTGCCCCGGCCCTCTGCTGCACGGAACTGCAAGCCTGGGGCAGGACCGGCAGCTGCGTCCGGATTGGCTGAGAGGCAGCCAAACACAGACACGGCTGCCGGGGATTCCGAAACGGCGGAGGAAAGAGGGAAGGAAGTAAAGATATCTGTGAATAATACTAATGCGGCTGGGGGACAAAGCAGTATAATATATCAAAAGGGTTTGTAGTTAGGGGGAGGGCTGAACTGCGCATGACATTTTTCTCCCGGAGGGGAGACAGGAGGCGAGTCCTATATGGACTCTGCTATCCTCCGCTGCACCGTTTTTGGGACTTTGGGGGGGATTACAGGAGAACCATTTGGAGCTGGGATGTGAGGGTAAGGATTTTTACACACTACATAGTGGGGCCAATAGTGGTTTCAATTATAGTTGGGTGGGAGGTGGATAGGGGTGAGTAAAAACCATTCCTCCATTGTTGTACGGAACCTCTACAATTGCTGCTTTGCAAGAGATCTGGGACATAATTTTGTAACATTTAAACCTGTTTCTTGGTGGTGCAAAAGAAATTCTTGAAGGTTTTTAAAGGAATTCCAGGCGGTAAACCCTGGATATGACAGTAAGAAACCATGTATCCTGGAGTTCTTTCCCTAAAGTGGGCGGCCTCCTCATTAGGCTTAGGTTATCTGGATATCTAGGAAGGGTGGGTTTGGGCCTCGAAAAAGGCTAAACTGTCCTTCTATCCATGTGGTGGACCGATTATATACTCTCTCCTGGTCAATAGGCTTTTATATCGTCCCTCTTCTCCTAGGAACAAATTTTTCAGACTGTTTTTAGGCTGTTCTCGAAATCTTCCATTACCCTGCTGGAGAAAAGTGTTTCTACCACCTGTGGATTTTGATATAATGTCATCTAAGTCTTTCCCAAAGAGTCTTTTGCCCTCAAAAGGAAGCTTGCATAAATATCTTAGAGGAAATATCAGCAACCAAGCTTTAGCCAAAGGGCCTTCTTGCAGATACCAATAGTGCCATTCCTGGCTGAGATTTTAACAAAATTGACTCTAGTGCAAAATCCGTGACAAGTTTGATTGAGGGAACGACAAATTGATTCCTTACCCCTCATCATATATAAGTAAGACCTTTTCTTAATTTTAAAAAGTGTTGAAGTTGAGGGTTGTCCTCTTTACGATTACTCGTGTCTTTCTAATTAATTTAATCAGAGCTGGAACTTGTCTTAGGTCAAATCCTGTCTCTTCATTTTCCTCTTATGGCCTTCATGCTCGAGCTGTAAATCTTCTTAGAACCTTGAAGATCATAGGTATTGGAGGAAATATATAAGCCTTGAGACCAACCCAGCTCTGGCATGAGCATCTACCGCTAGAGCTCGGTTGTTGTTGGAACCTGGAAAAAAACTTCTGAACTTTCGTTCTTCTTTCTGTCGCCATCAGATCTATTGTTGGAGACCAAATTTTCTTCACTATTGCTAGGATATGTCGGATTCAAACACTCCATTCTAACCTGTCTAATCGAACCTTGATAGGCATCTGCTTGGCAGTTGTCCCTCCTGGAAATATAAATCGCCGCTATTGCCAGTAAGTTTCTCTGAGCAATTATCTTTTGATGGGTCCAATTCTTTTAGCATTTTCTGACTCTTTGTCGCTCTGCTTTATGACATGCTGCTGCCTGTTGTCTGTCCGAGATGCAACTGCCATACCTGAATAATTGTCCTAAATGTCTGGGCGCATGATGAATTGCTTTTATTTCTAGTATCCCTGGGAGGCTGGAAAGGTTTAAACCCCAACTGCCCTGGACTGAGAGCTTGAGATCACTGCTCCCCTACCTAGGCCTGAAGCATCTAAAGATTTCTACTGGATTGGATCTGATTGCCTGGCCTTGTCACCACATTAGAGTTGTTGAATGTTCGAGGTTTTCCCAAAGTGACTAGTACATACAAGTTTTCCCAAAGTGACTGGAACATACATGTTTTCGCAAATGACTGAAAAACATACAGTTCTCACAGTGACTAAAACTACAAGATTTCACACAGTGACTGGTGACTTCCCACAAAGTTTATGTACTAGTCACTGTGGGCAATCTTAGTACCAGTCCCTGTGGGAAAAGTTATTTGTACCAGTCCCTGTGGGAAAAGTTTATGTACAGTCCCTGTGGGCAAACTTTATGTAACAATTACTGTGGGGAAATTTTATGTACCAGTCACTGTGGGAAAACTTGTATGAACCAGTCAATGGGTGAAAATATGTATGCACCAGTCACTGTGAATACTTGTATGTGCCAGTTATGGAGGGAATAATTGTATGTACCAATCACTGTGAGGAAACTTGTTGTACTAATCACTGTGGGAAAACTTGTATGTAACAGTCATTGTGGGAATACTTGTAGCACCAGTCACTGTGTGAAATTTGTATGTTGTAGTCACTGTGAGAACTTGTATGTTTCAGTCACTTTGCGAAAACATGTAGTTCCAGTCACTTTGGAAGATCTATATGTCAGGGCAACCTGTTTCATCCCAACCCGGAAGTCTTCCAATTAGCAGCCTGGAACTTGAAAGGGGAAGGCTAGCAGAAGCTGGTTGTTCAGGAGAAGTAATAGAGACACTCCTGAGGTCTAGGAAGAGTTCTACCTCTTCAAGATACTCCACTATAGGGAGACTTACAAATCATGGGCGGAAAGCAGACAGATGCCAATAGAGATGCCATCCATTCCACAGATTCTGCAGTTCCTACAACAGGGGCTAGATAGGGGCTTAAGTGTAAGTACTCTCAATGTACAGACATCGGCTCTGTCAGCTAGCCTAGGAACAAGACTATTTGATCAGGAGTTAGTCAAAAGATTTTCCAAGGGGCCTTGCGGATTAGGCCTCCGAAAAAGAGATTGTTAACCACCCGGGATTTGCCGACTGTTCTAAAGGGCTTAGCTGGCCTGCCCTTTGAGCCCAGTCAATCGTCTCCTTAACTGATTTGACTCTCAAAACGTCCTACTGCTTGCTCTTACTTCAGGACGACGAGCATGTGAAATAACAGCGCTTCTACTAAACCACCATATATGAATATACTTCCAGGGGTAATCATCTTTCATCTTCGGAGGACTTCCTCCAAGGTTATTTCCAGATTTCACATGAATGAGCCAATAGTTATACCAGCATTTGAGCAAGGAGAACAGTCTGAGGATAGTGACATGCAAGGGTTGGATGTGAGGATGTGATCCTTGAATACATGGAAAGAACTAAGTCTCTTAGATCTTCGGATAACCTCTTTATAATACCTGCAGGGGCTAATAAAGGCAAGCGCTACAGTTTCCACAGTCAGAAGGTGGATTGTTAGAGCAATTTGTAGAGCCTACGAAGTTCAGAGGTGGTACCTCCTAAAGGGATCTCAGCACATTCCACAAGAGGGACTTCAACCTCTTGGGCGGCAGAAGAGGGAGCATCGGCAGAGGCGGCTACTTGGCCAGGCGGCATATTGGGCTACGCCTAGTACGTTCATTAGGCATTATAGAATGAGCGTCAAATTAATTTCCAAATCCTATGTGACGTAAAGTCTTACAGTCTGTAACTGAGTAAAGTTCCTTTGCTTTGAGTCATGTTATTTTTATTCCCCACCCTGGATATTGCTTGGGTATATCCATTTTGTTTATGCTGCCTGGGGATGGCAGGAAGATGAAAATCCTATCATACTTACCGAGAGTTTCCTTTCCTGGCAACCCTCCAGGCAGCACCCTCCTTATTAAATTGTCTTTCAGATTGCTTAAGAATCAGACAAGGTGAGCCAGGGGGTGGAGTTTATGTAGGGAGGTTTGTTTTTTCTTCTGTCCAATTAGGCAGAGGGAAGCTACCCATTTGTTTATGCTGCCTGGAGGGATGGCCAGGAAAGGAAACTCTCGGTAAGTATGATAGGAGTTTCATCTATATACTATATCAAATGCATTATCTGTTTAATTGGTAAATTTACCTGCTGGGAAATGATAATGGAGAAAACCTGATTTTAGAGCAGCTCTGTGCAGGGAAGGACTGGGCCAGTAGCAGAAGGACAATTCCCCCCGGGCTTTGCTACATTATTGGGCCATTTCTGCTGGTGTGATGTCATGCTGCAAGGCTGCAGAGAATAGGATAACTCTACCAATGGTCCCGATTCCATCAAAGCTCTCTGACTGGTGCATGGTACATAAGTTTTCCCACAGTACCTTGTACATATAAGTTTGCCCACAGTGACTGATACATATGTTTGCCTGTAGTGACGCCTGGTACATATGTTTGCTCACAGTGAATGGTACATAAGTTTGCCACAGTGACTGGTACATTCGAGTTTGCCCACAGTGAATACTTACTGTGTGAAAAGAATATGGCCTTGACGGCCGGGTACTCATGCTTTCAGGAGGAGGCCGATTGTCTGTACGTAATTGCACAAGCTAACTCCAGGAATGCAAATGGGATACTGCTGGGACCTGTTAGCCTGGTACTGGAACAGAGATGGCTGCTGGGAACTGTAGGCTTGGATGCTAGAGCTGAGATGGCTCTGCTGGAACTGTAGGCTGGATGTTGGAACAGAGATGGCTGCTGGAATTGTAGGCTGGATGTTGGAACAGATGGTGCTGGAAACTGTAGGCTAGGTACTGGAACAGAGATGGTTGCTGGGAAATGTAGGCTGGATGCTGGCTGACAAGATAAGTAGACTGGGTACTGGAGGTGAGTTGGCTGGTAAATCTCATGTACTACATTGGGACTCACTGTACACTCATTGGGAATCTCACTGTACACTACATTGGGGAATCTCACTGTACACTACATTGGGGAATCTCACTGTACACTACATTGGGAATCTCACTACACATTGGACATCTCCTGTACACTACATTGGGGAATCTCACTGTACACTACATTGGGGAATCTCACTGTACACTACATTGGGGGATTTCACTGTACACTACATTGGGGAATCTCACGTACACTACATTGGGGGATTTCACTGTACAACTACATTGGGGGATTCACTGTACACTACATTGGGGAATCTCACTGTACACTACATTGGGGAATCTCATGTCACTACATTGGGGAATCTCACTGTACACTACATTGGGGGATTTCACTGTACACTACATTGGGGAATCTCAATGTACAATACATTGGGAATCTCACTGTACACTACATTGGGGAATCTCACTGTACACTACATTGGGGATTTCACTGTAACATACATTGGGGAATCTCACTGTACACTACATTGGGGGATTTCACTGTGACACACATTGGGGAATCTCACTGAAAACTACATTGGGGAATCTCACTGTACACTACATTGGGGGATCTCAGTACACTACATTTGGGAATCTCACATGTACACTACATTGGGGAACTCACTGTACACTACATTGGGGGATTTCACTGTACACTACATTGGGGATTTCACTGTACTCTACTTGGGGAATCTCACGTACACACATTGGGGAATCTCACTGTACACTACATTGGGGAATCTCACTGTACACTACATGGGGAATCTACTGTACACAATAAGGAGCACAAGGTGCAGAGGAGCAACCAGAGAGCTTTGATGGAATCGGGACCATTGGTGAGTATTATCCTATTCTCTGCAGCCTTGCAGCATGACATCACACCAGCAGAAAGGCCCAATAATGTAGCAAAGCCCGGGGGGAATTGTCCTTCTGCTTACTGGCCCAGTCCTTCCCTGCACAGAGCTGCTCTAAAATCAGGTTTTCTCCATTATCATTTCCCAGCAGGTAAATTTACCAATTAAACAGATAATGCTATTTGATATAGTATATAGATGAAACTCTATCATACTTACCGAGAGTTTCCTTTCCTGGCCATCCCTCCAGGCAGCATAAACAAAATGGGTAGCTTCCCTCTGCCTATGGACAGAAGAAAAAACAAACCTCCCTACATAAACTCCACCCCCTGGCTCACCTTGTCTGATTCTTAAGCAATCTGAAAGACAATTTAATAAGGGAGGGTGCTGCTGGAGGATGGCCAGGAAAGGAAACTCTCGGTAAGTATGATAGGAGTTTCATCTTTCCTGGCCATCCCCAGGCAGCATAAACAAATGGGATATACCCAAGCAATATCCAGGGTGGGGAATAAAAAATACATGACTCAAAGCAAAAGGAACTTTACTCAGTTACAGACGTAAGACTTTACGTCCAAATAAGGATTTGGAAATTAATTTGACGCTCATTCTATAATGCCTATGAACTACTAGGCGTAGCCCAAAGTAGCCGCCTGGCCAGTAGCGCTCTGCCGATGCTCCCTCTTCTGCCGCCCAAGAGGTTGAAGTCCCTCTTGTGGAATGTGCTGAGATCCCTTTAGGAGGTACCAAACTCTGAACTTCGTAGGCTCTACAAATGCTCTAACAATCCACCTTCTGACTGTGGGAAACTGTAGCTGCTTTGCCTTATTAGCCCTGCAGGTATATAAGAGGTTATCCGAAGATCTAAGAGACTTAGTTCTTTCCATGTATTCAAGGATACAAGTCCTCACATCCAACCCTTGCATGTCACTATCCTCAGACTGTTCTCTTGCTCAAATGCTGGTATAACTATTGGCTCATTCATGTGAAATCTGGAAATAACCTTGGGAAGGAAGTCCTCCGGAAGATGAAAGATGATTACCCCTGGAAGTATATTCATATATGGTGGTTTAGTAGAAAGCGCTGTTATTCACATGCTCGTCGTCCTGAAGTAAGAGCAAGCAGTAGGACGTTTTGAGAGTCAAATCAGTTAAGGAGGACGATTGACTGGGCTCAAGGGCAGGCCAGCTAAGCCCTTTAGAACAGTCGGCAAATCCCAGGGTGGTAACAATCTCTTTTTCGGAGGCCTTAATCCGCAAGGCCCTTGGAAAAATCTTTTGACTAACTCCTGATCAAATAGTCTTGTTTCTAGGCTAGCTGACAGAGCCGATGTCTGTACATTGAGAGTACTTACACTTAAGCCCCATCTAGCCCCTGTTGTAGGAACTGCAGAATTGTGGAATGGATGGCATCTCTATTGGCATCTGTCTGCTTTCCGCCCTGATTTGTAAGTCTCCCATATAGTGGAGTATCTTGAAGAGTAGGAACTCTTCCAGACCTAGGAGTGTCTCTATTACTTCTCCTGAACAACCAGCTTCTGCTAGCCTTCCCCTTTCAGTTCCAGGCTGTCTAATGGAACACCAGTCACTGTGTGAAATCTTGTATGTTGTAGTCACTGTGAGAACTTGTATGTTTCAGTCACTTTGCGAAAACATGTATGTTCCAGTCACTTTGGGAAGATCTATTATGTCAGGGCAACCTGTTTCATCCCAACCCGGAAGTCTTCCAATTAGCAGCCTGGAACTTGAAAGGGGAAGGCTAGCAGAAGCTGGTTGTTCAGGAGAAGTAATAGAGACACTCCTGAGGTCTAGGAAGAGTTCTACCTCTTCAAGATACTCCACTATATGGGAGACTTACAAATCATGGGCGGAAAGCAGACAGATGCCAATAGAGATGCCATCCATTCCACAGATTCTGCAGTTCCTACAACAGGGGCTAGATAGGGGCTTAAGTGTAAGTACTCTCAATGTACAGACATCGGCTCTGTCAGCTAGCCTAGGAACAAGACTATTTGATCAGGAGTTAGTCAAAAGATTTTTCCAAGGGGCCTTGCGGATTAGGCCTCCGAAAAAGAGATTGTTACCACCCTGGGATTTGCCGACTGTTCTAAAGGGCTTAGCTGGCCTGCCCTTTGAGCCCAGTCAATCGTCCTCCTTAACTGATTTGACTCTCAAAACGTCCTACTGCTTGCTCTTACTTCAGGACGACGAGCATGTGAAATAACAGCGCTTTCTACTAAACCACCATATATGAATATACTTCCAGGGGTAATCATCTTTCATCTTCCGGAGGACTTCCTTCCCAAGGTTATTTCCAGATTTCACATGAATGAGCCAATAGTTATACCAGCATTTGAGCAAGGAGAACAGTCTGAGGATAGTGACATGCAAGGGTTGGATGTGAGGACTTGTATCCTTGAATACATGGAAAGAACTAAGTCTCTTAGATCTTCGGATAACCTCTTTATAATACCTGCAGGGGCTAATAAAGGCAAAGCAGCTACAGTTTCCACAGTCAGAAGGTGGATTGTTAGAGCAATTTGTAGAGCCTACGAAGTTCAGAGTTTGGTACCTCCTAAAGGGATCTCAGCACATTCCACAAGAGGGACTTCAACCTCTTGGGCGGCAGAAGAGGGAGCATCGGCAGAGGCGGCTACTTGGCCAGGCGGCTACTTGGGCTACGCCTAGTACGTTCATTAGGCATTATAGAATGAGCGTCAAATTAATTTCCAAATCCTTATTTGGACATAAAGTCTTACAGTCTGTAACTGAGTAAAGTTCCTTTTGCTTTGAGTCATTGTATTTTTATTCCCCACCCTGGATATTGCTTGGGTATATCCCATTTTGTTTATGCTGCCTGGGGATGGCCAGGAAAGATGAAACTCCTATCATACTTACCGAGAGTTTCCTTTCCTGGCCATCCCTCCAGGCAGCACCCTCCCTTATTAAATTGTCTTTCAGATTGCTTAAGAATCAGACAAGGTGAGCCAGGGGGTGGAGTTTATGTAGGGAGGTTTGTTTTTTCTTCTGTCCAATTAGGCAGAGGGAAGCTACCCATTTTGTTTATGCTGCCTGGAGGGATGGCCAGGAAAGGAAACTCTCGGTAAGTATGATAGGAGTTTCATCTATATACTATATCAAATAGCATTATCTGTTTAATTGGTAAATTTACCTGCTGGGAAATGATAATGGAGAAAACCTGATTTTAGAGCAGCTCTGTGCAGGGAAGGACTGGGCCAGTAAGCAGAAGGACAATTCCCCCCGGGCTTTGCTACATTATTGGGCCATTTCTGCTGGTGTGATGTCATGCTGCAAGGCTGCAGAGAATAGGATAACTCTACCAATGGTCCCGATTCCATCAAAGCTCTCTGACCGGACACTACTTGGGGAATCTCACTACACACATTGGGGAATCTCACTACCGTACACTACATTGGGGAATTCACGTACACTACATTGGAATCTCACGTACACTACATTGGGGATCTCACTGTACACTACATTGGGAATCTCACGTACACTACATTGGGAACTTACACGTACACTACATTGGGGATCTCACTACACTACATTGGAATCTCACGTACACTACATTGGAATCTCACACACTACATTGGGGAATACACCGGATACTACATTGGGAATTCACACGTACTACTTGGGGAATCACGTACACTACATGGGGAATCTCACTGTACACTACATTGGGGAATCTCATGTAATCCCCCCATGCACCGTATCCTTTCCGGGGGATAGGAGGGGGTCGCTGAGGGTAGTGGATGGACCCTCCTCGGGGCACTGAGAAGTGCTTTGGGCCCCCTTCCTGGCCCTGTAAGGGCCATTGCACACACTCGAAGTGCCGTTGCGTCTGACAATGGCCCTTTTTTTTGGGGGCTTTTTTAAGGGTTCCTGCAGTGAGAACTGGGACCCTCCCCTTCCCTGGCCCTTGCATAAGGGGCTTTTGCAGTGCCCTTGCAGTCCTAGAAAGGGTCCTTTGGGGGGCTCCCCACGTACCGGGATCCCTCTCCCCCTGCCCTTGTAGGGTCCTTGTGGCATCGACGAAAATGCCTTTGTTGGGGGTCCTGCGACTCGAAACAGACCCGTGGCTCTTAAAAGAGCCCTGTCTTCTTTCTTCCTCTACACGTATCAACACCAAATTCCTCTGAGTCGCTATGCGCCAGGCTAGGTCACACGCCACCATTGACCCCTTGCAACCACTGGCATCAATAGGGCAGTATGTTGCTGGCCGATATATCTTCTGTCCTTTTCATCTACTTTGTCACTGCCGGGATGTTGTTGCAGCTCTTTATCTAGTTATTGAAAGGACCTAATCCAATTCTGATTGGTCTTTTTCATGATTGCGATCACATGTTTAGACAGTAACCCAATATGATGGTTGGGGATCTTGTCCGTATTTGCGCAACCCAAGTTCGCCTTTTATATAAATCGCCTTAATAGCAAAACCTGGGAAACCGGCGGGAACAGATTTAACGACCCGTTATAATTAAGCCCCATAGTGGCCGACATAGGGTAGAAGATCCTACTACGTGGCCCTAGAGCTGGGGTGGCACTAACAACGCTGATTGTTATTTACTGTGTCTGATCCCTCTGGTGTGTGATATTTATGTGATATCTGTGCCATGCTAATAATCACCTCTATTGTGCTAATTGCAATGTCCTTAGTTAATTTGGCTTGAAAAGCCATCCTGTTCTTTGCTATTTCTTCTTTTCTCTCTTCCTTTTGTGCTTTCTTCCGCTTTTTTGAACCGTATCTCCTCCCACATTGTTTTTGAGCTGGAGACATGAATTCGGTACACAGACTGCGGGGCATATAGGAGAATGTGCTATCTTCTAGCTAAGGATCCGCGGAAGCGTTACGGCATTATCGCGGCGAATTTTCCGGGACATTTTGTCCCATAGACTATATATGGTAACAATCCCAAATGTGGTATCTTCAACCGTTTGTTTCATAATACACACTTGGGTACCCCCAACCCCCCCACAGACCCAGATACACCCACCTAAGACCTACCTTATTTCCATTCCCATGAAGCCAATATTTAAGGGGTAACTAACCATAAAAACTAATTTTAGATTTATCCTCAATAAAGAGATAGTTTTAATGGTTGTAAACACAAAAAAGACATAACCCCTCAACCAGACCAGTACACACACCTACTGATCTACTTTCCATTACAGTGGCGGCTGGCAGCCCATACTTAAAGGGTAACTAAAGTAAAATAAAAACTAATTTAGGATTTATTTTCAATAAAAGATAGTTTTATGGTTGTAACCACCAAAAATACATGACCCTCCTCACCAGAACCCAGGTACACACACCCTATCTAACTAACTCTCTATGGGGTAGGCATACCTTAAGGGTAACTCAAGTCAAAAAACTAATTTAGCATTTATTCTCATAAAATATGTTTTTTTATGTTGTAAACACAAAAAGACATAACCCCTGCAACCAGACGCCCATACACCCTACGATCTCATTATCCATTACAGTGGCAAGGCTTGGCAGCCATACGTAAAGGGTAAACTAAATAAATATAAACTAATTTAGATTTATTTTCATAAAAGATGTTTTTATGGTTGTAAACACAAAAAAGACAACCCCCTCAACCAGACCCAGTTACACAAACCTACCAATCTACTAATTCATTTGGTGGCAGCCATACTTAAAGGAACTAAAGTCAAAAACTAATTTAGATTTATTCTCAACTAAAAAATAGTTTTATGTTGTAAACACAAAAACAGACTACCCCCTCACCATACCCGGTACTCACGCCTACGCATCTACTTATCCATTACTGTGGAAGCCATACGTTAAAGGGTAACTAAATCAAAAAGCTAATTTTGATCAATAATCAAAAAACTTTTGTTTTTTTATAAAACCCCAACGTGATAACAGGTATACAAAGCTACTGACCTACCCCTCCATTACAGTTGCAGCCATACTTAAAGGGTAACTACAGTCCAAAAACTAATTTTGACTCAATCCTTAAAAAAAGTGTTTTTTTAACTCTCAACACCACACGGGTACACACCCTACTGATCTACCTTATTCCATTACTAGCCACATACATAAAGGGTAACTAAAGAAAATAATCATTTTGATCCAATCATCAAAAAAGTATTTTGTGTCCCCCAACCTGATATGAAATACACACATCATACCAACTGGACCTACCTTTAAATGCATTGGATACATATTTAAAGGGTAAGTTAAAAACACCACATTGCTCCTCATCATTGATATTAGATTCTTTAAATCTCTCACAAGCACCAAATTTCCTTCCAAAATGCATCCCTTTCAACACCAATTCAAAGTTTATACTTAAACTTTCCCTTTCCTAGTTTAATATTGTTCTTTTAATAAACATATAACTGTTTAATGTCTAGAAACCATGGCACCCATTTATTGCCATCAGAGTGGTAGTTCAGCAACACCCTGCCTCCAACATATCTCGAGGGCCCACTCCTATAATCTTGTGCCAAAGACTTTGGAAGGTATGGCTGACAGTAATTCTCAAATATTATATAGTATCCCTGTACCAACCAGAACTAGAGTAATTTATATACCAGTAACTTTCTCAATATTGATATAGTACCCGTACTAACCAGAAATCAGTATATGTATTAATACCATTAAGTCTCAATATTATATAGTTCCCTGTACCAACCAGAACACAGTAATAATGCTATTAATAACATAATCACTCAATTTATAAGTTCACCCGTACCCAACCAGAACTACAGTAATATGTAATTATACCAGTAATAATCAATATAATATATATCCCTGTACCAACCGAACTACAGTATAATGTTCATTAATATACCAGTAATTCTCATATTATTGGTATCCCCATACCAACAGAACACAGTACCTGTATTAATACCATTAAGTCTCAATATTATATAGTATCCCTCCCGTACCAACCAAACTGCGTATAAGGTCTTAATAACCAGTAATTCTCAATATTATATAGTACTAAAATACCTCCTACTTCCACATCCCGGAGAACCGGGGTCCCTTAAAATCCAGAAACTACAGTTATATGTATTAATACCAGTAATTCCTCAATATTATGCAGTATCCCTTACCAACCAGAACTACGTAACTGTTTTTTATTACCATAATTTCCAATATTATAATAGTATCCTCCGTAACCAACCAGACTACAGTATAATGTAGTAATACCATAATTCTCATATTTACTAGTTATCCCCGTCAAACCAGAACTCCAGTATATGTATTAATACCATAATTCTCATTATATAAGTTCCCTGTACACAACCAGAACTACAGTATATTCATTAATACCAGTAACTTCTCAATATTATATAGTGTATCCCTGTACCAACCAGACTACAGTATATTAATTAATCCATAATTCTCATATTATATAGTACCTGTACTAACCAGAACTACAGTAATATGTATTAATACCAGTAATTCTCAATATTATAATATTCCTCTCTGTACCCGACCAAACTACAGTATCTGTATTAATACCAGTAATTCTCAATTATTATATAGTATCGTACGAAACCAGTAAGGTATCCCAGTAATCATTGTAGTCCGTACCACCATAACTACAGTATATGTATTATAGACCATAATTCTCAATATTTATAGAACCCTGTACCCGACCAGAACTACAGTATATTATTAATACCAGTAATGCTCAATATTAATAGTATCCCCTGTACCTAACCAGGAACCTACAGTATATGTATGTTAATACCATAATTCTCATATATATATATCCGTACTACCCTACATTATGTACCAAATACAGTTTATTTCCAATCCCTGTTACCTACCGAACTACAGTATAGTATTATACCAGTCAATTCTCAACTATTATATAGGGAATCCCTTTACCGACCAAACTAATATATGTATTAATACCAGTAATTTCTCAATATTATATAGTATCCCTGTACCCAGCAGAACTAGCTTGTCGTAATCTGCCTGCAATTTCCAACCCTCTCCATTTCCCCTTATTAGTTTTTTGCCCTTCCTCGAACCTTTCCTTTCCAAATGTCCCTTTTGCTTTGGGTTCTGAAACTGCAAACCGCATATTCCATATTAATTGCCCCTCTGCCTACTTGTCTAGTCCCTTCCCCTTGAAACAATGGAGCCAGGAGATCAAGGAGCCAACCAAGATTATAACTTGGCAGTGTTTACTGTTAGTCCAAGTTGTTTCTGTGGTATAATTAACTAAAAAAATCTTGGATTATTCCCTTCCCAACCTTAATTAAATCCTGATCCAGTGATTAAAAAACGCCATGTGCACTATATTCCTACGTCACAATGGGGAATGTTTATTACTTTCTGCACCTTTGCCAGGTTAATTAAATGACCAGGTTTATACAGGAGTTTATTAGCCATCATGATTTCTGACCTCTCTCCAGGCCGTATTTCACAGAACGCTATTCTCCAAACCATTTTATAAACACCACCTCACTTTATCCGCCAAAAAAAACATTTTATCAAAGGCCAAATTCCACAGTATTTTTTCAATTAATTATTATCATCACAAAAATCTAGCTGTAAGAACAACTCTTGCAAAAATAGTTTAACAACTCCTTAGACTAAGGCACACAGCGCAATGCCACACTAATCCGCACAAATCGCGAGCGTTTACGCACGCGATTGGTGTGCGCTTTTGCGTGTCGTTTTTGCATTTGCAATGTGACGCATGTGTTTACCAAAACGTGACGACGCCCAATCCATGCGCATCGGAAATCTGCCTTCCCTTCCCGCGATTTCCATTTTAGGCGAATTCGCGGGCGGATCACGAGCAGCGAAACGCGTGCGCAAACGCGGGCGAAAAACACGCGAGTGTTGCCCTGCCCTTAACTGGCTCTCTGGTCCTTCATTCTCCCCTGGTCAATGTAAATCATTCACACCCAGGTGTGGATGAAGGACAGTCAGTCATAGAGGTTGGGCCACAGCAGCAAATGGTGGGTAAAATCATTTATAGAATGTGAAGATTTTAACATTATACAAGACGGCCCCTTTGAATGATCGTTCAATAGGACGTTAATTTAATATCCGTTATTGTACTACCGATAATAACTGTAAAAATACTCATAAGAACAAATGTGTAAGATGAGCCACAGGCATGAACGTGACTGCATCAAACTTCAATGTGTATTAGCAACGTGTTTGGTGAATCAATAAACGTGACTGTACACAACCAATAACGATGATTTATATATCCCCATAGACACATTCTGTGTTTTACTACCACATGGGAATTCTATGACTGAACGTTGTTAATTAACGAATTCGTTCTGCGTACCATGTACACCGCAGCAGTACATTACTGATCAAGCTCAGGTATTGCTAAAGTGTCATACTGCGCTTTATAAAATGGCCCTTTTATCTCTGTATAAAATACTGTTTTTAGTTCAGTTTTTTTAATGACAATGTTGGTATGTTTTACTACCCAATTGTAACATGTCATAGTCCATCTAGTTCCCCAAACCTTTATATCCCACCCATAATGTCTGTATACAGTACAGAGAAATCGTATTTGGAGGTTGTATACAACATCGTCCATCTAGTCCCAACCTTTATACACCTACCCTCTGTCCCCTGTATAGCAGCACTAGTAAACATAGTATTGGAGTTTGTAATAAAGACCTACCATCCTCTAGTCCAAACCTTTATACCTTACCCATAATGTCTGTATAGCATCTACATAGTAACATAGGATTGGAGGTTATATAAGACATACGTCCATCAGTCACTTTATACCTTACCCATACTGTCTGATGAACGTTACATAGTAACATAGTATATGGAGGTTGTATAAGACATACATCCCTATGTCCAACGCTTTATACCCTATCTAGAGTCTTGTCTACCAGTTAACCTAGTACACTAGTATTGGAGTTTAAAGATCATACTTCCATCTAGTCCACCTTCATACCTATCCCATAATGTCTGTATCGCAGCTACATAGTAACATAGTATTGGAGGTTGTATAAAGACATCGGCGTCCATCTAGTCCAACCTGTATACCTTACCATAATTTCTGTATAACATTACATATAAACATAGTATTGAGGTTGTATACAGACATACGTTCCATCTATTCCAACCTTTATATCCCTACCCATAAGTCTGTTAACGTTACATAGTAACATAGTATTGGAGGTTGTATAAAGACATACATCCATCTAGTCCACCGTTATACCTACCCAAATTTCTGTATAACAGGTTACATAGGTAACAGAGTTTGGAGGTTGTATAAAGACATACGTCGCATCTAGTCCAACCTTAACCCTCCCAAATGTCCTGTATAACGTTACATAGTTACATAAGTATTGGAGGTTGTATAAAGACTACGTCCATCTAGTTCCCAACCTTTATACCCTACCCATAATGTCCCTGTATAACAGGTTACATGTAACAATAGCTTGGAGGTGGAATGTTTGTTATTGTGTTCTTCCTGTAGCGTCCACAAGTGCTTACGTGAATATCCTTTGGTGTTCACTGTTCTGGGCCTACTATGGCCCTCCAAGAGCCTGGGTCCGGAGCCTGTGGCCTTCTGCTGCTAATCCTTGGCCAAAAAAAACACACATTGAGGCCTGGGATCTCTGATTTGCGAGGCCTGCAACGGCCTAAAGAGATATGTACTTATAAAGAAAGTTAAGATCCCTTGAGTAAGGTAATTAAAAAAAAAAACAAAAAAAGATCTTTGTGCTGGGATGTTTTCACATCCAATCCCAGACCCCAGCTAGAATTTCTGCCATGGAAAAAAGATTTGAGCGCTTACCACCAGAGGCGCAGGCCCTTGGGAAGATGAAATTTGTCGAATTCCGGAGCTATACCCTGAGGATCGTTTCCAGGCAAGAAGGAGAGCAAATGCAGGGGGAATACAAGCAAGGCCCGCCATGCTGTTCTTTCAAGGTCTCCCCAGGTCGGTGCAGGCAGGGTGGGCGGGGGGGGGGGGGGTTTGTGGTGTGGGGCCTGGGGCCTCTGAAGGGAGTTCTCGGTCACCAGTTTCCCATCATACACCTGGACAAAAGACAAGAGAAAGCAGTGGACTGGGCTTGGGAAGAATCCTAAAATCCCCCGGTTTGCTGAAAGAAATAAAATGTCTGGAATCTCTCCAAAAAGATCAGACTGGAATTCCTCCATGGATGAGATCTTGCAAAGAGGAGGAAAAGAGGGGAAAAAGCACAAGAAAGGAAAGAAAGTTTCTGTTTCCCAATTTGTTTTCCAACCATGCAGTGGCAACACCCCTTTGAAAATTCCACTAACAAACCAATGCTTGGAGTCTACCACCCAAACATGGCTGGAAACTGTGTTTTTTCGGCGCCATCTTGGATCTGCCCAGTTGACAGTCACAACCTGCAGCTCCAGTGCTCCATGCGCCTCCCTGACTGCCAAACCTGCCCAGAAAGTAGAAGAGTCTGTCAGTGCGGCTGTAAGGAACGGGCCTATAAAGTTCCCATATGTAAAGAGCAATCTTTAGTTTCAAGGGCAAGTGTAGAGGAAAGTACCTTGCAGCGCCATTTTTGGATGCAAGGCGTGTCACTGTGCTGGTGTCCGCGGCTGTGTACAGGAAGGGATGGGGATCTTCGCAGTGGACCAATCAGCCACAGATCCTGCTATACACTGCACCCGAGGAGCTAAGGAGAAGAGAGGGTCAGGAAGCGGAAGTTATTTCAGCTGGTCCCAAGCAAGTCCCGGCGGCATCTTGGGGGGTAGAGGAAGAGATCAGCCAATACTTTGCCCGACATTAAAGTCCCCAAGCAAGTTTCTATTGGGAAAAGGCGGTGGCAAGTTTAGGGGAATCTAAAATCTTGGTTCCTAAGCTTGGAGATGGCGGAAGCTCTGGGTGACGATTCCCCCCCAGATGTCCGTAGAGGGGCGGCAGAGCTGAGGCCAGCAGGGATGGAGGGTCCACCATATTGGTAAGTGTGATCACCCGGTCCCTGCTGGCCCAGCACCTGTTTTCCCTTTCCCCTGCCTCTGCTGTTCTGTCCTCCAATCTCCCTCTGTGTCAGCCCCAGTGTCTGTGTCCAAAGCTCCCCCTTTCCAGGCTTTGTCTGTCCCTGTCCCCCCTGTAAGGTTTCAGTCACTTTGCGAAAACATGTATGTTCCAGTCACTTTGGGAAAACTTGTATGTACTAGTCACTTTGGGAAAACCTCGAACATTCAAACAACATCTAATGTGGTGGACAAGGCCAGGCAATCAGATCCAATTCCAGTAGAAATCTTTAGATGCTTCAGGCCTAGGTAGGGGAGCAGTGATCTCAAGCTCTCTAGTCCAGGGCAGTTGGGGTTTAAACCTTTCCAGCCTCCCAGGGATACTAGAAATAAAAGCAATTCATCATGCGCTCCAGACATTTAGGACAATTATTCAGGGTATGGCAGTTTGCATTCGGACAGACAACCAGGCAGCAGCCATGTACATAAGAAAGCAGAGCGGGACAAAGAGTCAGAAAATGCTAAAAGAATTGGAACCCATCAAAATATGAAATATGCTCAGAGAAACTTACTGGCAATAGCGGCGATTTATATTTCCAGGAGGGACAACTGCCAAGCAGATGCCTTATCAAGGATTCGATTAGACAGGTTAGAATGGAGTGTTTGAATCCAGACATATCCTAGCATATAGTGAAGAAAATTTGGTCTCCAACAATAGATCTGATGGCGACAGAGAAGAACAGGAAAGTTCAGAAGTTTTTTTCCAGGTTCCACAACAACCGAGCTCTAGCGGTAGATGCTCTATGCCAGAGCTGGGTTGGTCTCAAGGCTTATATATTTCCTCCAATGATCTTCAAGGTTCTAAGGAAGATTTACAGCTCGAGCATGAAGGCCATAAGAGGAAAATGAAGAGACAGGATTTGACCTAAGACAAGTTCCAGCTCTGATTAAATTAATTAGAAAGACACGAGTAATCGTTAAAGAGGACAACCCTCAACTTCAACACTTTTTAAAATTAAGAAAAGGTCTTACTTAGATATAGATGAGGGGGTAAAGGAATCAATTTGTCGTTCCCTTCAAAAAATTCTTTTAGTCACGGATTTTGCACTAGAGTCAATTTTGTTAAAATCTCAGCCAGGGAAATGGCACTATTGGTATCTGCAAGAAGGGCCCTTTGGCTAAGAGCTTGGTTTGCTGATATTTCCTCTAAGATATTTTATGCAAGCTTCCTTTTGAGGGCAAAAGACTCTTTGGGAAAGACTTAGATGACATTATATCAAAATCCACAGGTGGTAGAAACACTTTTCTCCAGCAGGGTAATGGAAGATTTCGAGAACAGCCTAAAAAACAGTCTGAAAAATTTGTTCCTAGGAAGAGGGACGATTATAAAGCCTATTGACCAGGGAGAGTATATAATCGGTCCACCACATGGATAGAAGGACAGTTTAGCCTTTTTCGAGGCCCAAAACCCACCCTTCCTAGATCATCCAGATAACCTAAGCCTTAATGAGGAGGCCGCCCACTTTAGGGTAAAGAACATCCAGGATACATGGTTTCTTACTGTCATATCCAGGGTTTACCGCCTGGAATTCCTTTAAAAACCTTCAAAGAATTTCTTTTGCACCACCAAGAAACAGGTTTAAAATGTTACAAAATTATGTCCCAGATCTCTTGTCAAAGCAAGCAATTGTAGAGGTTCCGTACAAACAATGGAGGAATGGGTTTTACTCACCCCTATTCCACCCCCCAAACTATAATTGAAACCACTATTGGCCCCACTATGTAGTGTGTAAAAATCCTTACCTCACATCCCAGCTCCAAATGGTTCTCCTGTAATCCCCCCCAAAGTCCCAAAAACTGTGCAGCAGGAGGATAGCAGAGTCCATATAGGACTCTGCCTCCTGTCTCCCCTCCGGGAGAAAAATGTCATGCGCAGTTCAGCCCTCCCCCTAACTACAAACCCTTTTGATATATTATACTGCTTTGTCCCCCAGCCGCATTAGTATTATTCACAGATATCTTTACTTACCTTCCCTCTTTCCTCCGCCGTTTCGGAATCCCCGGCAGCCGTGTCTGTGTTTGGCTGCCTCTCAGCCAATCACGGACGCAGCTGCCGGTCCTGCCCCATGCTTGCAGTTCCGTGCAAGCAGAGGGCCGGGGCAGTGCGGTGCGGTGAAGGAGAGAGGCATGGTAAGTAATGATCGGGGGACTTTCTGTGAATAATACTAATGCGGTTGGGGCTGGGGGAGGGAGCAGTACATTATATCAAAAGTTATGTAGAAGGGTGGACATGCCCTTTAAGAAAATTGAACAAATACATCATATGCAACAAGCTCAAGATGGAGACACTGCAGAGAATACGTACCACCATAACCCCAGGAGACTGGATGTGCACAATTGATTTGAAAGATGCATTTCTCCATATACCTATTGCTCAAGAACATCAAAAGTTTCTAAGGTTCACTCTAGAGAATCGCCATTTTCAGTTTCGAAGTCTATCATCATCACCCCAGACATTTACCAGAGTCCTTGTGGTATTTATTGCCAAGCTAAGAAAAGCAAGGGTAGAAATTTATGCGTATCTAAACGACATTTTGATTGTTGCCCGAAACAGAGAGAATTTATTAAGGAGCAGAGATCAAACTCTCAATTTTTTGGAGTTGTTCGGCTGGATAATCAACCTTTCAAAGAGTTAACTTCTTCCAACAAGGTCACTAGTGTTTCTTGGAGCAACGGATAAACACAAACTCAAATTTAGTATACTTACCTCCCAAGAGGATATCCTCAATAGTCCAACAAGCACAGCAGTTCCTTTCTCAGTCCAAGAGATCAGCCATACAATACATTTTAGGCAATCTATCATCTACATTAGGCCTCATAAGGTGGGCCACATGGAGAGTGAGGCCAAATTAAAAAATATTTTCTAGCAAATTGGGACAGACAACAACACAACTGCTCTCAAATTCTACCCTTCCAACTTGGCTACAACAGCAAGTGCTCACAAAAGGTGGCCCATTCTAGAGGTATATTGGCTTCCTGGGAGGCAGAAGGAGGCGTCACAGCAGCGGAACTCTGTAGAGCGGAAAATTGGGCTACTCCTAATACATTTATTAAACATTATAAGTTAGACTTATGAAACTCTAGAGGTGGATTATGGGCACAAGGTGTTACAGTCTGTATCCAAAGCCTCTAATTAAAAATTTCTGTTAAAGCATATGTAGTTTGTATCTAATTCTTTCTTTTTCTCTTCCCACCCATAATTTATTACTTGGGTACTCACTCATTAACATCCTTGCTGCCTGGGGATGGCCAGGAAAATGGAAACTCCATTCATACTTACAGAGAGTTTCTTTTCCTGGCCATACCTCCTGGCAGCAGCTTCCCCTTCCTTTTGCTTTTGAAGCTTTAAAACTTACTATAAGGAGGTAAGGTGGAGGGGTCTACTTATACTCTTGGTAATTTGATTCTTCTTTATATCCAGTAAGCAGGGAATCTTGCTGCCTGGAGGTATGGACAGGGAAAGAAACTCTCGGTAAGTATGACAGGAGTTTCCGTTATACTTCTACATAGTAGAATTTTATGGCTTGCTTCAATCTATACATATATTCACCCTAGGGGAGGTTTTGGTGTGATGTCAAGTGTTGACATCACACTAAAACACTGTGCTCATAGTAGTGAACAGTTCACTCCTATGACCTGTGATACAGCTTGTTGCATGAAACGCACTGTTTGCAGCAGTTTGTGGTGTTATCGCAAAGTGGTGCCATTGAAATCAAAGTGCGATGTTCCCTGAAGCGTTAGCAGCCTGTGTGTGCCTAGTGTGAACCTAACCTAAGTCTTAATACTACTGGCTCCTTGTTTGTTGGTGACTAATATAGTCATACCAGGCTCCCAAAAGTAATGTGAATTTATATAGTTTCCCAGTTTTTGTATATTAACCGGGTCTATGATATGGTACATGTGACTTCATTTATCCATTGTTTAACCTTAGGAGAATGATGAGCCATCCATTACGACCAGTCACCTAGCTATCATTAAGTTTTCTTTTAACAGTTAAATCTGCATCTCTGACCAATCTATGCTCCCCTGGAGACCCAGAAAGCATAAATCAGGGTTCAGGGTGTTAGGTTTTATATTATTCTTTCACAGGGGAAAGGGAACCTGGAGTCCAGTGCAGGCAGAACTTTACGCTAAAATTGTATAACCCTTGGGCATGTCTAAATCAGGTGCCAAAATCGGCCACCTCATTGTGACATTTGGGGCATTCAGATGTATACCTGGGAGAGATATAAGAAAGCTGAGCAGGTAGTGAATAAATAACGGGATTTGTTTATTATTCGCAGAGGGAGAGTATTTGGATTCTGCAAGCTCCCCCCAGCCACCCTCAACATAGTGTGGGGGTATGTTTAGACCATTTCTCATAAATAACGAACTTTGGTATTTTGTCCTGCCTTGCTCGCCCTCAGAATGGAATAAGACCAGGAGACTATCCCCCAATTTACCCTTTGCATATACATGATGAAGTATAGGGAATTAGTTAGGTGACACCATATTACCCTAAAATTCAGAGAATATTCAATGGTGTATTTGTATGTATCTGAACATATCTGAACATGAGTATGTAGGATGTGCACTCGATTCTGGAGTTCAAAGGATACAATACTATTGTTATTAAAAATTTGATAGTAGTCTGCATGGGTAATGTAGCTGAGTCAGAGAAGTTGGCATTATGTCAGAAGGGGGGATTTAGTAGGGTCCTGTATGTTTAGGATTTTGTCCAGCAATGCCTCAGCCAATCACAGGAGACACTGCTGGTCTGGTCTCTTTTGCATACACAGAAAAGGCACGGAAGCAGAAGCATGCCAGGATAAAGAAGGCTGGTTAAGTACTGTTAGAAGCATCTTTGGATTTTATAAATCTCGTGAGGTTGAGGTATTGGGGGGCTGCCAATCAAATATAAAAAGTTTTATTCCAATTTACATGCAGGCCATAGTAAGGTCTAAACTTGGAAATAACATTGTAAGCAGCTCTAAGGGAGACATTAGGATCGGCTATGTATAGGATCATATCGTCAGGACACATTCTTAATAATGACGTATGAGCTCCAAGGGATAGACCAGTGATATTGAGGAGAATAAATATGGAGATATGGGGCAAACCTGTCTAGTCCATCTAGCTAGTGAAAAGGAGGGAGAGGAGGTTCCATTATCTTTTATAGCCGATTTGGGGTGTGCATATAAAATAGTGATCCATTTGATGAAATTGGGGTGCTTCGATATTTTAATTCAAATTACAATTTTAAATACAAGTTCATATAAACCTATGTGAGAGAATTAGCTTTTCCTACAGCAAGCCCTAAAGTTACTTTCTATGTATCTTTACTGGCAGATACAAAATTGCACATTTGATGGCTTATTCCTTACACCCTGGGTTAAGCACATTGAACATTGCTAGGCCAGGGACTTGGGGAGCAGAAGGGGATAAGAAGTTACCGATGGGCTTGACTTCACTCAAGTGTATTTCTTGTTAATAATTACTTAGAATGTAACATCAATAAAATTAGCAATTTCTGGGCTTTATGAAAGAGAAATGTATTTAAGGTGCACTTCTTTTTGAAAATAAAGCAAAAATAATATGGCTTTCATATTTCAGCATCAATAATGGTTTAAAAGTCTACCAATCTGTGATTGAAAGTAATTGCACATTGACTTTCAATCACTCAAGCAAGGTTCAGACAAACCTCTTTTGGCTGTTTTACAGGCATTTTACCAGCATTTCTAGATGTATCGTCACCAGGAAAACAATTGCATGCAGCATTTTTTATTTTTATCGGCAGCCACTACTAAAACCGTCTGCAAAATGAGCAAAAGACATTCTGTCTAAATCAAGCTTTAAGGAAAAGCAAGGTTACTAAAGATTTTGTTAGCTGACCATAAGCGGTTGAGTCTGCCTCTGGTTTTATACTCTATCTACAGAAACAGTGTAAAAAGAATAATACATGGGCTATTCAATTAATAATTATATCCATTGTAATTTATTCTTAAACTAGCCACACACAGCACATCTTCATTGATATTTGTCAAATATGCCAATCAATTAATATAAAACGTAAACAAACAATGGGCAAACACATAAATGTGGCTGGCAGAAAGATACAACAAATTGCAAGGTAGGTGCTTTGCCCATTACTTATGGGTTACAGGATTGGCCCAGATATATAAATGGGCTGATTAATAACCCCCAACATTTTATAACACCATTCCATTGCATGCAAATGTAACAATAGTGATTTTCCAATTCAAGAAAAATAAACCAGCACGTGTAACCAGAATTACTTTGTGAGCACTATTCTAAGTAAAAAAATAACTGAATAATATTCAAACAAGAAAGCGGCTTCATCAATAGGTAAATCAAAGTTTGACACTAATCAATACAGAATTTAAAATGTTTTCCTTAATATTGGCTAATTTTAATAAGAACAATAGTGGTGCCTTAGATTCTTGATTGATTCCCATTTCAGTAAAAGAAACCAGTTATTTCCTTGTATATCAACTGGCAGCTGCTGAAAAGTACACGGTTTTGAGAGTTTTTGATGTCACTGTGGACATCTTAGCTTTCTTCATTTTATCCATCACACAACTAATTAGGTTAGAGAGTTTCAACTTAAAGCCATATCTTAAAACCAAGAAAAGACTTTCAAGAAAGACAAATTAACTTCTTGTACAAAAATAAATCAATAAAATAGACGAAGTTCAGCATGGTTTATTTATGCTCTGCATCAAAGATAAAAAGTTTTTTAAAAATAAAATTGAAGTGCAGTGTGCAGTATACTTAAGTTTTTTTTTTTTTTTAAAGAAGATAAATCAGATGACAACAAAAAAAAAAAGCTTTACATTTTTTTCTAATCTAATTCATAGAATGGATACTTTACCCTTATCTGCCTGTTGTGCCTCTATTCTCTTTAGCTGCTTAAACTGTTATCAGGAATAGGAGCTGATTTTTTTTATGTCTTGTCATGTGTTCCTTCTCCTCCTGGTGCAGATCTGCTCAACTACACTTAAAAGTGCTCCCTTTAGCTTTGGAACAGGCCGTTTAATCAGAGACAAGAGGAAAGTAATCTAACTGGCCAGGGGAACACCATACCCCGTTTCTGGTCACAAGAAGAACAGAGGCACCACAGGAACATAAGAGGTACAGATCTTGGGTGCAAAGTTATACTTTCAATTCTCCTTAAATTCTAAACAACTCCAAAGATAGTATTAACAAAAACCGGTTTCACTGTGAGGAGAAAATTAAAAAGAAGGCATAGCTAAGGCCAGCTTTGACTTTGCGTCATAACTCAAATTAAACACAAAATATGAAGGTGAACTCCAGTGTTATTGCTTGGAATCTGCAGCGGATGGAGAAAGGAGATTCTATGAAACAATTCAGGCTCCCCAAAAGTGTGTGTGCAAATAAAATGCAAATGCAAGTTAAAGGAGGTCAATAAAGTTGAGGGATACAATAAAGGTAAAACAGTAAAGGTAGAACGGTAAAAAGGTTGTGACCATAGCAGCAGGTGCTGTTAGTATATTTAAATTATCTGAATGAAAAGTTAAAAAGTGATTTTACACCAAAAAATTAAAAAGATATTTGTCAACCTGACACTTTTTTTTAACATTGAATCTTTTCCATCTAGTCAGCAATAAAATACGCCGTCTAGATAGCACTGGCTTATTTATTGGCTTTCCTAATTTCTTGATGTATTTCACCAAGATATGCAGTATAAGGCAGGTTTGCACAGTGGTAAAAGACGCAAACTATTGCGATAACTATTATGATAAAATATTACACATGTTGACAAACAGTGTGTTTTAACGCAATCAGATGTAAACTTCAAAATAAAATTAAAGGTGTAACGGTGCATAGACTTTTTAAGAGCAAAACCCCACATACATCCTCTTGTTATTGTTATCTTTTAAGGTTGCAATAGAAATGTCTATAAATGTGGGGGTTTTATTCTCCCCTCCCTCCTGAGTGTTTTGGAAAGACAGGGCTGTTCTCCTGTGCAGATTGAATGAGGCACAATTCAATCGCTCCTGGGAAAAGACTGCACAAGGCACAGTCTGGCCAAATTAGCATCCAGTTAATGTTACAGAACAGAATATGCCGTAACAAGAATGCAAGAATGTTACGGATAAGAAAGTCATGCCGTAACATTTACGTCCCTGAGAGAGTTTGGACTTTGTGTACAGAGCTCAGATGCCAAGACAGGAACAGCAGCTTCAGGTTGTACCACAGTGCCTCCTTGAGCCAAAATTTGCTGTATAGTTTTTCGGAGATTTGGATGCAGCCTCCCGTGAGTTTGATAAAAGATTTCTAGAGCGCAAGATTTAAGGGGCCCAGAGCTGAGGTCTTCATACAGAGGGATAGTGTACATCCTTGAAGTCTGTAAAAAAAGTGGAAACATTTAATCATAAGTAAAATACAGAAAAAGATCTAATACATTTATGATGTTACACCTGAACAAGAATGTATACAAATATTTTGAGTAAGACTCCTCTCTAAATAGGATGTTCACTCCCATTATTTATCAGACACGCCATCAGTGGACAGTAGGTACCAGAACACTGCAGGATTATACTATTTATGTAATTAAAGGACAACTCCACCCTCATAAGAACATCTTTTAGAAAGAACGGCCTCTTTATATGTTGATATATCATAGTTTGTCCTATGAATTCATTACTGTATGCCTGCTATGCTACTGGAGGCCTCGTGGAAACTGAGCCATTTAGAAACCTGTACTGAGCCTGTACTGAGCCTGGGCATGCTCAGAAGAGGCAGACAGGAGATTAACATTCAGTCATTGGCTGTGATGTCAACTGTCAAATCCATAACTGACAGTTACTAACTGGAAGAACCAGGAAGCAGAAACAGGGGAAACAGGACATTGTGCAGGATTTCAGGTTAGACTTATATATTTCACATTTCAAACTATTACGGTTCAGGGTTTTTGGGGTGATTTACCTGTATGTAAGTTTTCATTTCGGGGCTGGACTTGCCCTTTAAAGTCCTTAACAGGTACTAAATGGAAAATAAACATTCACTGGTGCAAGGGAGGAGTTGGCCAGTAGACAGAGTGGCAATTTAACTTCTGGCCACTCTTGTTAAACAAATTGGGCCTTGGTTGCAGTGGAGGACTGGAACCATTTGGCCTGGGGGGAAAACACAACTAAGTGACCCTTTCACATTAGATCGCAACATTTTCGACCAGGCCCACTTTGCTAAGGTCACACACTTTAAGTTACGCTCATTTTTACGACCACTATTCCCATTTTACATTTTCAAGTGTATGATGTGGTTAAAAGACAATTATACTCCTAAAACCTTCCCCCTCCCCCTTACAAGAACTCGGGGTAAGGACCAGAATCAATAAGTCTAAGTTACTAAGTAATGAACTGGGGGGCTGACTTACACTGGTTAATGAACTAGAGGGCTGACAATACTGCTAATGAGGGCTGACTTACACTGGCTAACAACACTGGTTAATGAAAGGGCTACAGGCTGCATATACCAACTTTAGTTACCCTTTATAAAGTCAGTATTAGTAAGTACAATAAAGCACCAAAAAACAAATATTTATTGTTTGATCCAATAGAAATAACAGTAGCCCTCTCCTAGTTAGTATGCATTCTCCCCCTCTCTGTGCTCGGTTTTACATATATTGGGGCCATGAGGAAGGGCTGAGATAAGAGAGTGGGAAACTGACACTTATTTACTGTCTGGCTTTGCCTCACCTCACCCACTTAAACAAGTAAAACTCTAGGAGCTAAAAAGAAGGGAAAGGGTGGTCAAAGAAGGGAAATAAGCAGATTTAAGCTTGGTTACAATTAATCCTTAAGGCTGTGTGATTAAGTGTAAAATGATTTACCACATTTTACATGTCCTTTATGGTTTTAACTGGCAAAAATAATTAAAGGATAAGTACAGTGTAAAATCAAGTTATGTTCATTTGGAAGCTGCAGCTTTAAAAATACCGTTGCCATATTTTTTTTTACCTATGTCCCTCCAGAGCCTACCTTTGTGCCTTGAAAGTTGCTGACATTGTTACTGGTTTGCTGAATGATAATCCCCGTCCCTCATAGATTTCCTCTGCTTTCTCCTGCTTGAGCCTCAAATGCTAATGCCTGTGGGTTCTGTGCAAGTGCATGACGTCATGGCACATGCAACGTGACATCAGTGCGTGCATGGGTGTGTGCCCGAGATGACGTCACATGCGCACACGTCCGTGAACGCACTGATGTCACGTTGCGTGCACTGAAAACACAGGCATTAGCATTTGAGGCTCGAGAAGCAGGAGAAATCTCAGAGGGGCGGAGCTTAACATTCAGCAAAACAGTAGACAAGATGTCAGCAACTTTCAAGGCACAAAGGTAGGCTATGGAGGGGCATAGGTAAAAAAAAAATATGGCATCAGTATTTTTTTAAAGCTGCAGCTTCCAACTGAACATAACTTCATTTTACAGTGCACTTATCCTTTAAAACAAAAAAACCAAGCCCAACCGTTACAGAACCTGAAATGTCAGCTCACTATTGACAACAGCAGGGAATAGCAATTCAACTGACTTTTCAAAATGGAAGAGAAAATGTAGAATAACTAGGTATGCATAATATAAACTAAGAATTTTAAAAATAATGATATTCCATTGAACTTTTACTTTAAAATAAGTGTAGAACACAAAGAACCCAAATATTCCATTTGTGCTTTGAGAATAATGTTGTACTAGAAAAAAACATACATATGCATGTTACTAACCTGACAGAGCAGGAAATGGCGTACACGAGGCAAATCTGGCTGGTAATTGTTCCGCACGACTATCTGCAGCCATCGGATCCTGATTTCTGTGTTCATGGTGGCCAAATCAGCAGAATAACAAAGGGAGAGCTGCATCATTACCTCTATAAAAATATAAAGAGCGTTATAATGACCTATGCCAAAGATTATTCACGGTTATTGTAGTCCCAAAATTTACTTTGATTTACATATCTGCATGCTTTCATATATGAAATATATATCAAAATATATGATAAAATGTGTTTATATTTGAATTAAAAGGCATGTTCACCACACACATGAAATTCTTTATTCAGGATCGTAAAAGAATGCCATATTAACCCATCCCTTTGATGTGCCCAAATAGAGGAATCCTTCTTAACTCTTGCCAGCTACTCCTGTCGTCTTCAAAGTCCTTCCTGGTAATAGCCATCAGTCACTTCTGTGACAGATACGTTACAGCCAACCACCAATGGCTGCTTTTCAAAATTCCCCCTTTATGGCTGCGCAAGCTTGAACATGTATACTCCAATAAACCATTCCATACTGCTACCAGTTGTTAATGCTTTAGCATCAAATGTATTTTTATTGTAACAGCAGTCCTGTTTTTGCAATAGTATTTTAAATCCTGTATAGAAAGCTAGGAATGCAATTTGGCCTGTGTATCTTTGTATAAAGAGCATGTCCACCAGCACCCCCTTGTTTTTCACCAAAAGGTCATTTTGGATGACTCATGAGCATCCTTTAAGATTACCGTATATACTCGAGTATAAGCAGAGATTTTCAGGCTTTAAAATTAGCCTGAAAACGTAACCTCGGTTTATACTCGGGTCAAGTCCTAATTTAGATCCAAATGCTGCAATTGTGAAAAGTAACCAGTAGGTGGCGCTGTGTTAAGAAAATCCTTCACCTGCATAGAAAGCTACAGGAGCTGATTTGCCTTTACACTCCTTCCTGTTTGGCTGCTGGACTCACTCAGCTCTGTCACTGCTCATCTGGATGTTGTAAATCTGATGGGTCTCCTCAGGGCAAACAACAGCTAGTTCAGTGCAAATGACAGCTTGAAACTACAACTCTCAGGTGACATTTTTAACTATTGGGGTCAGACAGTCCTTTACAATATGGGGGTCAGAGTGCCATTTACTATATGGGGGTCAGGAGAATTGTAAATGATGGTGAGCTTAATTAAAAGTTTATTGAACTTTTATTAAAGTGGGCTATATAATGTTCTAAAACTAGATAAGGTATTAATCTGCTCTGAAGTCAAGGTTTCATTCATCTTTAAATAAATACACTATTGAGTAATACATTGCACAAAGCTGTACAGGCTCACTTCATTATTCTCCTCCTGCAGCTCTGTACTATGTTGTTTATACAAGGTTAACTATTTAAGGGTTAAAGTGTATGCAGATGGAATGCAATCTGTGTGAGACTGTGGCAGATTTGAAGGATATGTGAAATCTACACATTAAAAAAGTGCTATTAGTTTATTAGAACCAGGAAGCAGTCAGGACCTGTCAGTTCTGTTGTGCTGGATCTTAAAACAATATCTCAGGAGCCAGGGACAAAGATAGCAGAAACTTACTTTTCGAGACATCCACTGCAGCATAACTGACAGGTCCCGACTGCTTCCTGGTTCTAATCAACTAATGCCCGCTATAGTTGATTAGAACAAGGAAGTAGTCGTGAATTTTCAGTGCTGCTCCAGTGGATCACGTGAAAGGTAAGTTTCTGCTATCTTTGTCCCTGGCTAATGAGATATTGAGTGAAGAGCGGAAGGTAAGGCACAGCTCCTTAAAGGGCATGTCCACCCCCAAAACTATAATCCCCCCCACTAATGGCCCCACCATGTAGTGTAATAAAATCCTTACCTCACATCCCAGCTCCATATGGTTCTCCTGTAGTCCCCCCCCAAAGTCCCAAAAACTGCCCACCAGGAGGATAGCAGAGTCCATATAGGACTCTGCCTCCTGTCTCGCCTCTGGGAGAAGTTTGGCATGCGTACTGCAGCCCTTCTCCCCCTCCCTCCCGTTTTGCGATCCCTCCCCCTACCATAAAACCCCTTACCCATATCATAGTATATCTTCCCCCAGCCCTAACCGCTAAAAAATAATTTTAAGAAAGACCCCCGAACTCTACTTACCTTCCCTCTCTCCCCCGGCATTCTGAGAAGCCGGCAGCCGCGTCCGTGATTGGCTGCCTCTCAGCCAATCACAGACGCGGCTGCCGGTCCTGCCCCCTGCTTGCAGTGTCTTGCAAGCAGAAGGCCCGGGCCGGGTGTCGGAGGAGAGAGGGAAGGTAAGTAAACATCGGGGCACTTTCTTAAATTTATTTTATAGTGGTTGGGGCTGGGGGAAGATATACTATGAAATGGCAAAAGTTTATAATAAGGCTGGACATGCCCTTTAATCTCCTGGTCTTCAATCAATATATTAAAGGAACAGTTCACTTTTTAAATGAACTATTCCTTTAAAGTTTAAATTACTATTATTACAATTACTACTATGTAACATTAATTTAAATTCGGCCATGCAGAATGTGTTAAAAAATGGGTGTATGTAAGTTTCCCTGACAAGACAACCCTGCTGCAGTATATTTAGTCACCTGGATGGTCATTCTCTATACAGGAAATGATCATTTGAGCATGTGTAATTTCAAATCTATTAGTAACTTACCGTACAATGAAAATTGGATACTTACTTAATTGTAATATGTAGATTTCACATGTATTCAGACTAAATTTTTCACCAACTCCACAAGAGTTATTTGAATCTGCCATAGTCTCCTAGTCTCCATGTTTTACTGTAATTGTAATTTAATGTACAAAAGCAACGTTTCCAACTCATTCTACCACTATCTAAACATATGTTTATATAAACTGCTATAACAAAAAAGACAATGTTGTTATTTACAGTATATTACTAAGATGAAAGAATAAAACTGAAAAAAAACTGCCAGTCTTACACAAATTGCATTCCATCTGCATACGCTTCAACATTAACCCTAAATATTTAACCTTATAGAAACAACATAGTATAGAGCTGCAGGAGGAGAATAATGAAGTGCTTTGTGCAATGCATTTCTCAATAGTGTACCTATTGAAATATTAATGAAACCTTGACTTCAGAGCAGATTAATACCTTACCGTATCTAGTTTTAGAACATTATCAAGCCCACTTTTAAAGCTATTCAATGAACTTGCCATTAACACTTCTGCTGGAAGACAGTTCCACATTTTCACTGTAGTTGTTTGTTTTCAAAACAAATGAATATGAGCCTTTGCCTGATAACCTTTAAATGCAGGTTTGTAAAAATGTGTATGTACACTCGTTAAAAAACTATTTAATATGTTAGACAGAACCCCCAAAACCTAAGTTCCCTTTTCAAAAAAGTTAATAAATTTGCTCCCAGCAAGAGAATCTACTTACAAGCTCCTCGATCCACCACCAAGGCTCTCTGGCTCTTCCCGGGTAAGGAATCTCAGCCGTGACAGTGACGTCACGGCCATTGGCTGACTGCTATTCCTGAACAAGCCTCCATTGCTGCTGCTTGGGAACGGAAAAAGAATGGAGCAGTGGAGAAGGAGGAAGCGGTGGTGGATTGTGAACATACATTTAAGTATGATTTTTCTTGATGGAGGCATATTTAACAGATTTTAACAAAATGGACTCTTAAGTTTTGGGGGGTCCTGCCTAACATACTTTTTTCTAAGGAGTGGGTGACTCCTCCCCCACCCCCATTTGTTGCTTAAAGAAAAAGTCTTTAAGGGCATGTCCAACCCCAAGATCGCAGTACAATTTGCGGGTACCTTCCCGCCTCCAAATGACATTTTAAAAAAAAAATCCTTGGATTAACCAGAACTATATGTATTAATACCATTAAGAAACCATTTTAGAAACTAGATAACTTCTATTCTTCTAATTTTAAAGGATGTCCATAAGTCTTCTGAAATTACCTTTTGGTGAACAATATACCAGCGAGTTTCTTATATGGCCCATTAATATATTTAGATAAAGTGATCATATCCCTGCACAATTACTGCTTCTCCAATGTAAACAGCCCTAACTTGTCTAATATGCCTGCATAGTCAAGACCCTCCATTCCCTTACTATTTTAGTTGCCATTGTCTGAACTCCTTCCATTTCCAAGATGTCCCTTTTGTATATGGAATTATAATATTTTTCTCCCTTGAATCTATTCCCCTCTTTATAAAGACCATCTTGTTAGTTGTGAGCTGTTGCTGTCAGGCACTGCTTGCTACAGCTATAGATACACATTAGTTTGGGGGTGGACATGCCCATTAAATCCCAGTTCATATTTAAATGGGAAGTTCAGTGGAAATATATACTTTAAAGAAAAGAGAGCAGTATTTTTCCATCCTAATACTCTTAACCTGCCCATTCAGCATTTTGTCTGTGTAGAAATAAATTCCATTTAAAATGGAACAGAATATGTAGAATTACTAGGTATCAGTGTTCTCCCTAGGGTCTTTTAGCTGGGCGGCCCACCCGGCTACTTTTTCATGCCACCCAGCTGAAAAAAAATTCTTGAGAGAACAATTGTGATTTAAAAGAATTTAGAAGTAGGTTTAATAGGTGCCAATAGGTCAGTAAAAACTCCCGCCAAAACTGCTCAGTCCAGACCCCTTTTTATACCTGCAAGATTATTTTAGCACGGTAACTAGCTTTTCCAAGATCTCCAAGGCCACAAAAGGGTGTCACATGTGCTTGTGCTGCTATGTTACATGGGTTACCTGCAAATGTTGACGAACTACAACTCCCTGCATTCTAAAACTATGGAATGCTGGGAGTTAAAGTTTTCAAACATCTAGTGGGATGAAAGTTAGACATCCCTGACCTATATAATGAGCCATATGCAGTGCACATTTTCCCTTACCACCAAATTTCCCCATCCTACCCCACCCGGCTACTTTTTCATGCCACCGGGCAGGAAAAAAATTCTGGGGAGAACACTGAGGTATGCCTAATATAAACTAAGAATTTTAAAAATTATGATATTTCCCACTGAACTTTCTCTTTAAGAAACAATAAAGATCCAGGTTTTAAATAAATAAGCAGATATTTATATTTTGATTGTTTATCTGTTCAGTGGTTGCCTAAGATACCTACTTTTCAGCAAAATAATACAGGTTTAAGAATAAAAAAATTTACACAACATTTACATAATTATACAGTCACCTGGCCGTAGTGGAGACTTATCTAGCAGTTTGTCTAAGAACAGGACTGTCTGAAAAGTTTGCCAATCTGTAATATTGGCATAGGAGGAGGCAGCTTCAACGTCCAGAGGTTCAGACAACCAAAGCTGACTAAGGGTCTCCACAGGGTCTGTGAACACTGATCCCTGAGAAAGATCTGGCTGTGCAAGAGGTGGTCCTGGGGCATTTAACCAGCGGTCAAAATCCTGACCTAAAAATGTTAAACAGAACATGAGAAAATGGCTTAAATAATAATAACAAATATAGTAATTCTACTTATTTTGTTTACCTTCACTTTTTCCAGTGGTTTCATATCTCAGCTGGGGAAAGAAATGGAGATAGGACTCCAGAAGTTCATGTGCTACAACACTGCGGAATTTATATTTCTCTATGTAATCCTAATAAAAAAATTTGTTTAAATATACAAGAGAAGAAAATCGAGCACATAGCAACAAACAAAAAGCATTAATCAATGTTTAGCAGAAATAAAAATAATATAACAGAGGTGTAGAAAAAAAAACTTTAAAACAAATTAAATTAGTCACTAGACAACAAAAAATGTAAATTTAATTGATAGCAAAAATACTTACCCTGAGAAAGGCATCAAAATGATCTGGGTCTCCACATAATTGGGATAGATAGTGCACAAAGCAAAAGCCCTTCTCATAGGTGAATAGGTTCATGAGGTTACTTGGATTTACACCTTGGAAATTAAATGGGGAGAGAAGGTCAAGATCCTACTAATATTTCCTAATGCAATACATATTTTGAACCCCAAACAAAATTATTGCCACATTATTGTAAAACAAGACAGCATGTTCATGTAAGTGGAAGTAAATTTTTGTTTTGACAGAAATACTTGGTGACTTTTACGATATCTCTGTATTATTTCTTTCTCCTTCTAAAGTAAAAAAATCTAATATTCAACATGATAGTTTAAAATCAATCTCCCAGTGCAGCTATCAGGTTGTATACGGGCCATCAGACAATTCTTATGATAACATAACAGAATCTGTTTATAAGCTTGTGAAAGTTCTCATTCATCCAGGTCATGGTATATCTGTGGTATTAGTTAGATGAACTGGACTTGAAGTATAGTTTTTGAAGACGTTTCGCTAGTCATGCGACTGGCTTTTTCAATTTAGAATGACTTGTACAAGAATCTGTTGGCAATAAATACCCTGGAAATATCCTGTGCCAAGACAACACCCTTGCTAGTAGAACAGAATGTAACCCAAAACAGATGTGTTCCCTACTGGCATTATGCCTGATCACCTACGGTATTTTAAATCTAAGTATAAGTTCTACAAGCAAAACACGGATGTGCAAACCTTTACATGGAGAAAGTAGAAACACAGTCTCTTAGAAATGTTAAGGGTATTTCACCCAGCCACTGGCTCAGATATGTGGATGATACCTAGGTTAAAGGGTAACTGTGGTCTACCTATTTAATAGCCCTCTAATACCTTTCAAACAAGCATTGGATTAGGTCTCTAGATTCTCTGGATCTTAAGATATAGTAAATGTAGACTCAGGCAGTCAGGATAAACAAGGAAGTGTGTGACAGTAACATAATGAAGCTATTTAAAGACAGTTACAGCAGTAAGATACAACTGGTTTCATCTTCCATACTTCCTCTTTCATCCTACCCCACATATGCTCAATGATGTTCATGTCAGGTGACTGGGCTGGCCAATCCTGGAGCATCTTGATCTCCTTCACCTTAAGGAACTTAAATGTGGAGATGGAAATAATGGAAATATGCAATGGAGCACCATCCTGCTGCAGAATTTGGCCTTTTTTATGGTTGGGAATTTATGAGGTAGCTAAGATTTCTTGGTATTTTACGCTATTGGATGTAACCCCAGACCATGATTTTGGCTTCACAAAACTTCACTGTTTTCTGGATAAATCTCGGCTCCATGCGGGTTCCAGTAGGTCTCCTGCAATATTTGCGGCGACTGTGGTGTAATGCCACACGGTTTTTCAATTGTCTTTTGTTTAGTCCTGGCTTATGACCACTGATTGGACCATGGAGGCCATTTCGAGACAGAATCCGACACACTCTTATGGTTGACACAGGGATTTCATGTGACCAGATCTCCTGGAGCTCTGCTGCAGTTGAAAATGGGCTTGCCCTTGCCATTAACACTTCTGCTGGAAGACAGTTCCACATTTTCACTGTTCTCACTGTAAAAAAACCTTTCCTAACCTGAAGATGAAACTTCTTTTCTTCTAAACTTAAAGGATGTCCATGAGTCCTCTGAAATGACCTTTTGGTGAAAAACAAGGGGTGTTGATGGGCATGCTCTTTATATGAAGATAAACAGGCTAAATTGCATTCCTAGCTGTCTATACAGGAGTTAAAATACTATTGCAAAAACAGGACTGCAGTTGCAATAAAAATACATTTGATGCTAAAGTATTAACATCTGGTAGCAGTATGGAATGGTTTATTTTTTTTACCCAGCCTACAGCAGTAAATGTGAGACATTTTATCCTTGTTAAGTTTAGGAAATTTATAGTGAAGTTGCATACATATAATTTAGCTACCATGATCTCAATGATCTCTTAAATGCCTTTAACTTTCTCAGAAAGGATACACTGCCTAATAAAATAGCATGCTTAACACTGATTTACATCACAGAATAACAAATGTATGCCTTACATAAACAAATTGGTTTTAGGCATTGCATATATTTTATAAAAAGCATTCAGACACATTTAAGTATACCACATTGTTAAATGAATTATCTAATCTAATTTGTGGGTTACCGTATATACTCGAGTATAAGCCGACCCGAGTATAAGCAGAGGTACCTATTTTTACCTCAAAAAGTAAGAACCCATGATTGACTCGAGTATAAGCCGAGGGTTGAAATTATGGGAACTCTGCTGTCCATAAAAAAGCCTCATTCCTTGGCACTCCAGATGTTTTGGAAACTACAACTCCCAGCATGCTTTATTAGCTGGGAGTTGTAGTTTCCAAACCCCTTTAGTGCCAAGGAATGAGGCTTTTGTATGGACAGCACCCCCCAGGAAAGGCCCAAAAACATTCCCCCTTAGACCATGACCCGAGTATAAGCCGAGGTCGGGTTTTGAGGCTATTTTTAAAGCCTGAAAACCTCGGCTTATACTCGAGTATATACGGTAATCTCAGGGGCTACCTTCTGGGCCCACTTCATTAGGGCCTACTCCTAAATCGTCAAAGTTCAGATGTGCAAACTGCATAAAAAAATATCATTAATACTGTGTTAACCACTTCACACAGAAAAATAAATTAAACATTATGTGAAGTGGTTAACACAATAAAAGTTTAATACAATTATCTATGCAGTGTGCACCTCTGAACGTTGATGATTTTATAAGGGTACCTATTACAGGGGTTATGTTGGTGGGTAAAAACGTATTAGGAAAAGTAGTTGTTTGTTTTCAAAACAAATGAATATGAGCCTTTGCCTGATATCGTCCACCCACACTGGATAAAGACAGTTTTTTATCCTTTTTCGAGGCCTCAAACCCACCCTTCCCTAGATCATCCAGATAACCTAAGCCTAAATAGAGGGGACCGCCCCCCTTTAAGGGTAAAGAACATCCAGGACCTAACATGGTTTTCTTATGCAGAACAATTTGTAATATATTATAAACCCGGGTTTACCCGCCTGGATTCCTTGAAAAAACCTTCAAAGAATTCTTTGCACCACCAGAAACAGGTTTAAAAGTTTACAAAAATTATGTCCCAGACTCTTTGTCAGCAGCAATTGTAGAGGTTCCGTACAAACAATGGAGGAATGGGTTTTTACTCACCCCTTTCCCCCCCCAAACTATAATTGAAACCACTATTGGCCCACTTATTTAGTGTGTAAAATCCTTACCTCACATCCCAGCTCCAAATGGTTCTCCTGTAATCCCCCCCAAAGATCCAAAAACTGTGCAAGGCAGAGATAGCAAGTCCATATAGGACTCTCCTCCTGTCTCCCCTCCGGAGAAAAATGTCATACGCAGTTCAAGCCTCCCCCTAACACAACCCTTTTGATATTTATACTGCTTTTGTCCCCAGCCGCATTAGTATTATTCACATATATCTTTACTTACCTTCCCTCTTTCCTCTTCCCGTTTCGGAATCCCCGCAGCCGGTCTGTGTTTGGTGCCTCTGCACCAGCCAATCACGACGCAGCTGCCGGTCCTGCCCCATGCTTGCAGTTCCGTGCAACAAGGGCCGGGCAGTGCGGTGCGGTGAAGGAGAGAGGCATGTAATTATGATCGTGGGACTTTCTGTGAATAATACTAATGCGGTTGGGCTGGGGAGGGAGCAGTACATTATATCAAAAGTTATGTAGAGGGTGGACATGGCCCTTTAAGAAAATTGAACAAATACTCATATGCAACAAGCTCAAGATGGAACACCATGACAAGATACGTACCACCATAACACCCAGGAGACTGGATGTGCACAATTGATTGGAAAGATGCATTCTCCATATACCTATTGCTCAAGAACATCAAAGTTTCTAAGGTTCACTCTGAGAGAATCGCCATTTTCAGTTTCGAAGTCTATCATCATCACCCAGACATTACCAGAGTCCTTGTGGTATTTTGCCAAGCTAAGAAAGCAAGGGTAGAAATTTATGCGTATCTAAACGACATTTGATTGTTTTGCCCCGAAACAGAGAGAATTTATTAAGGAGCAGAGCTCAAACCTCTCAGTCTTCAATTTTTTGGAGTTGTTCGGCTGGATAATCAACCTTTCAAAGAGTTAACTTCTTCCAACAAGGTCACAAGTGTTTCTTGGAGCAACGGATACACCAAACGCAAATTTAGTATACCTTACCTCCCAAAGGATATCCTCAATAGTCCAACAAGCACAGCAGTTCCTTTCTCAGTCCAGAGATCAGCCATACAATACATTTTAGGCAATCTATCATCTACATTAGGGCCTCATAAGGTGGGCCACCTGGAGAGTGAGGCCAAATTAAAATATTTTCTAGCAAATGGGACAGACAACACACAACTGCTCTCAAATTCTACCCTTCCACTTGGCTACAACAGCAAGTGCTCACAAAAGGTGGCCCATTCTAGAGGTATATTGGCTTCCTGGAGGCAGAAGGAGCGTCCACAGCGGAACTCTGTAGAGCGGAAATTGGGCTACTCCTAATACATTTATTAAACATTATAAGTTAGACTTATGAAACTCTATAGGTGGATTATGGGCACAGTGTTACAGTCTGTATCCAAAGCCTCTAATTAAAAATTTCTGTTAAGCATATGTAGTTTGTATCTATTCTTTCTTTTTCTCTTCCCACCCATAATTTATTACTTGGGTACTCACTCATTAACATCCTTGCTGCCTGGGGATGGCCAGGAAAATGGAAACTCATTTCTACTTACAGAGAGTTTCTTTTCCTGGCCATACCTCCTGCAGCAGCTTCCCCTTCCTTTTGCTTTTGAAGCTTTAAAACTTACTATAAGGGTAAGAGGTGGAGGGGTCTACTATACTCTCTTGGTAATTTGATTCTTCTTTATATCCGTATAGCAGGGAATCTTGCTGCCTGGAGGTATGACAGGGAAAGAAACTCTCGTTAAGTATGACAGGATTTCCGTTATCTACTTCTACATAGTAGAATTTTATGGCTTGCTTCAATCTAACTCATATCACCCTAGGGGAGGTTTGGTGTGATGTCAGTGTTGACATCACACTAAAACACTGTGCTCATAGTAGTGAACAGTTTCACTCCTATGACCTTGATACAGCTTGTTGCATGAAACGCACTGTTTTGCAGCAGTTTGTGGTGTTATCGCAAAGTGGTGCCATTGAAATCAAAGTGCGATGTTTCCCTGAACGTTAGCACCTTGTGTCCTAGTGTGAACCTACCTAAGTCTTAATACTATACTGGCTCCTTGTTTGTTGGTGACTAATATAGTCATACCAGGCTCCCAAAAGTAATGTGAATTTATATAGTTTCCCATTTTTTTGTATATAACCGGGTCTATGTATGGTACATGTGACTTCATTTAATCCATTGTTTAACCTTAGGAGAATGATGAGCCATCCATTACGACCAGTCACCTACTATCATTAAGTTTTCTTTAACAGTTAATCTGCATCTCTGACCATCTATGCTCCCCTGGAACCCAGAAAGCATAAATCAGGTTCGGGTGTTAGGTTTTATTATTATTCTTTCACAGGGGAAAGGGAACCTGGAGTCCAGTGCAGGCAGAATTTACGCTAAAATTGTATAACCCTTGGGCATGTCTAATCAGGTGCCAAAATCGGCCACCTCATTGTGACATTTGGGGCATTCAGATGTATACCTGGGAGAGATATAAGAAAGCTGAGCAGGTAGTGAAGATAATAACGGGATTTGTTTTATTATTCGCAGAGGGAGAGTATTTGGATTCTGCAAGCTCCCCCCAGCCACCCTCAACATAGTGTGGGGGTATGTTTAGAACCATTTCTCATAATAACGAACTTTGGTATTTTGTCCTGCCTTGCTCGCCCTCAGAATGGAATAAGACCAGGAGACTATCCCCCCAATTTACCCTTTGCATATACATGATGAAGTATAGGGAATTATAGGTGACACCATATTACCCTAAAATTCAGAGAATATTCAATGGTGTATTTGTATGTATCTGAACATATCTGAACATGAGTATGTAGGATGTGCACTCGATTCTGGAGTTCAAAGGATACAATACTATTGTTATTAAAATTTGATAGTAGTCTGCATGGGTAAGTAGCTGAGTCAGAGAAGTTGGCATTATGTCAGAAGGGGGGATGTTAGTGGGGTCCTGTATGTTTTGGGATTTTTGTCCAGCAATGCCTCAGCCAATCACAGAGAACTGCTGGTCTGGTCTCTTTTTGCAACACAGAAAAGGCACGGAAGCAAGCATCCAGGATAAGAAGGCTGGTTAAGTACTGTTAGAAGCATCTTTGGATTTTATAAATCTCGTGAGGTTGAGGTATTGGGGGGCTGCCATCAAATATAAAAAGTTTTATTTCCAATTTCCATGCAGGCCATAGTAAGGTCTAAACTTGGAAATAACATTGTAAGCAGCTCTAAGGGAGACATTCGATCGGCTATGTATAGGATCATACGTCAGGACACATTCTTAATAATGACGTATGATCTCCAAGGATAGACCAGTGATATTGAGGGAGAATAAATATGGAGATATGGGGCAACCTGTCTAGTCCATCTAGCTAGTGAAAAGGAGGGAGAGGAGTTCCATTATCTTTTATAGGCCGATTTGGGGTGTGCATATAAAATAGTGATCCATTTGATGAAATTGGGGTGCTTCGATATTTAATTCAAATTACAATTTTAAATACAAGTTCATATAAACCTATGTGAGAGAATTAGCTTTTCCTACAGCAAGCCCAAAGTTACTTTCTATGTATCTTTACTGGCAGATCAAAATTGCACATGATTGCTTATTCCTTACACACCCTGGGTTAAGCACATTGAACATTGCTAGGCCAGGGACTTTGGGAGCAGAAGGGATAAGAAGTTACCGATGGGCTTGACTTCACTCAAGTGTATTTCTTGTTAATAATTACTTAGAATGTAACATCAATAAAATTAGCAATTTCTGGGCTTTATGAAAGAGAATGTATTTAAGGTGCACTTCTTTTTGAAAATAAAGCAAATAATATGGCTTTCATATTTCAGCATCAATAATGGTTTAAAGTCTACCAATCTGTGATTGAAGTAATTGCACATTGACTTTCAATCACTCAATCAAGGTTCAGACCAAACCTCTTTTTGGCTGTTTTACAGGCATTTTACCAGCATTCTAGATGTATCGTCACCAGAAACAATTCATGCAGCATTTTTTATTTTATCGGCAGCCACTACTAAAACCGTCTGCAAAATGAGCAAAAGACATTCTGTCTAAATCAAGCTTTAAGGAAGCAAGGTTACAAAGATTTTGTTAGCTGACCATAAGCGGTTGAGTCTGCCTCTGGTTTTATCCTCTATCTACAGAAACAGTGTAAAAAGATAATACATGGGGCTATTCAATTATAATTATATCCATTGTAATTTATTCTTAAACTAGCCCACACACACCATCTTCATTGATATTTGTCAAATATGCCAATCAATTAATATAAAACTTAAACAAACAATGGGCAAACACATAAATGTGGCTGGCAGAAAGATACAACAATTGCAAGGTAGGTGCTTTGCCCATTACTTATGGGTTACAGGATTGGCCCAGATAATAAATGGGCTGATTAATAACCCCCAACATTTTATAACAACCATTCCATTGCATGCAAATTAACAATAGTGATTTTTCCAATTCAAGAAAAATAAACCAGCACGTGTAACCAAATTACTTTGTGAGCACTATTCTAATAAAAAAATAACTGAATAATATTCAAACAAGAAAGCGGCTTCATCAATAGGTAAATCAAGTTTTGACACTAATCAATACAGAATTAAAATGTTTTCCTTAATATTGGCTAATTTTAATAAGAACAATAGTGGTGCCTTAGATTCTTGATTGATTCCCATTTCAGTAAAGAAGAACCCATTTATTTCCTTGTACATCAACTGGCCTGCTGAAAAGGACACGGTTTTGAGAGTTTTTGATGTCACTGTGGGACATCTTAGCTTTCTTCATTTTATCCATCACACAACTAATTAGGTTAGAGATTTTCACTTAAAGCCATATCTTAAAACCAAGAAAACTTTCAAGAAAGACAATTAACTTCTTGTACAAAAATAAATCAATAAAATAGACGAAGTTTCAGCATGGTTTATTTATGCTCTGCATCAAAGATAAAAAGTTTTTAAAAATAAAATTGAAGTGCAGTGTGCATATACTTAAGTTTTTTTTTTTTTAATTCAAGTAACTTCGTCTCAGTATAAAAAAAGCTTTACATTTTTTTTCAATCTAATTCATAAATGGATACTTTACCCTATCTGCCTGTTGTGCCTCTATCTCTTTAGCTGCTTAAACGTGTTTCAGGAATAGGGCTGTTTTTTTTATGTCTGTCATGTGTTCTTCCTTCTCCTCCTGGTGCAGATCTGCTCAACTACACTTAAAAGTTGGCTCCCTTTAGCTTTGGAACAGGCCGTTTGATCAGAGACAAGAGGAAAGTAATCTAACTGGCCAGGGGAACACCAACCACCCCGTTTCTGGTCACAAGAAGAACAGAGGCACCACAGGAACATAAGAGTCCAGATCTTGGTGCAAGTTATACTTTCAATTCTCCTTAAATTCTAAACAACTCCAAATAGTATTAACAAAACCGTTTCAACTGTGAGAGAAAATTAAAAGAAGGCATAGCTAAGGCCCATTTGACTTTGCGTCATAACTCAAATTAAACACAAAATATGAAGGTGAACTCCAGGTTATTGCTGGAATCTGCAGCGGATGGAGAAAGGAGATTCTATGAAACAATTCAGGCTCCCCAAAAGTGTGTGTGGCAAATAAAATGCAAATGCAAGTTTAAAGGAGGTCAATAAAGTTGAGGGATACAATAAAGGTAAACAGTAAAGGTAGAACGGTAAAAAGGTTGTGACCTAAGCAGCAGGTGCTGTTAGTATATTTAAATTATCTGAATGAAAGTTAAAAAGTGATTTTACACCAAAAAATTAAAAGATATTTGTCAACCTGACACTTTTTTTAACATTGAATCTTTTCCATCTAGTCAGCAATAAAATACGCCGTCTAGATAGCACTGGCTTATTTATTGGCTTTCCTAATTTCTTGATGTATTTCACCAAGATATGCAGTATAGGCAGGTTTGCACAGTGGTAAAAGACGCACATATTGCGATAACTATTATGATAAAAATTACACATGTTGACAAACAGTGTGTTTTAACGCAATCAGATGAAACTCAAAATAAAATTAAAGTGTGAACGGTGCATAGACTTTTTAAGAGCAAAAACCCCACATACATCCTCTTGTTATGTTTCTTTAAGTTTGCAATAGAAATGTCTATAAATGTGGGGGTTTTATTCTCCTCCCCCCTGAGTGTTTTGGAAAGACAGGGCTTCTCCTGTGCAGATTGAATGAGGCACAATTCAATCGCTCCTGGGAAAAGACTGCACAAGGCACAGTCTGGCCAATTAGCATCCAGTTAATGTTACAAACAGAATATGCCGTAACAAGAATGCAAGAATTTTACGGATAAGAAAGTCATGCCGTAACATTTACGTCCCTGAGAGAGTTTGGACTTTGTGTACAGAGCTCAGATGCCAAGACAGGAACAGCACTTCAGGTTGTACCACGTGCCTCCTTGAGCAAAATTTGCTGTATAGTTTTTCGGGATTTGGATGCAGCCTCCCGTGAGTTTTGATAAAGATTTCTAGAGCGCAAGATTTAAGGGGCCCAGAGCTGAGGTCTTCATACAGAGGGATAGTGTACTCCTTGAAGTCGTAAAAAAAGTGGAAACATTTAATCATAAGTAAAATACAGAAAAAGATCTAATACATTTATGATGTTACACCTGAACAAGAATGTATACAAATATTTTGAGTAAGACTCCTCTCTAAATAGGATGTTCACTCCCATTATTTATCAGACACGCCATCAGTGGACAGTAGGTACCAGAACACTGCAGGATTATACTATTTATGTAATTAAGGACAACCACCCTCATAAGAACATCTTTTAGAAAGAACGGCCTCTTTATATGTTGATATATCATAGTTTGTCCTATGAATTCATTCTGTATGCCTCTATGCTACTGGAGGCCTCGTGGAAACTGGCCATTTAGAAACCTGTAACTGAGCCTGTACTGAGCCTGGGCATGCTCAAGAGGCAGACAGGAGATTAACATTCATCATTGGCTGTGATGTCAACTGTCAATCCATACATGACAGTTACTAACTGGAAGAACCAGGAAAGCAGAACTGGGAAACAGGACATTGTGCAGGATTTCAGGTTAGACTTATATATTTCCATTTCAACTATTACGGTTCAGGGTTTTTGGGGTGATTTACCTGTATGTAAGTTTTCATTTCGGGGCTGGACTTGCCCTTTAAATCCTTAACAGGTACTAAATGGAATAAACATTCACTGGTGCAAGGGAGGAGTTGGCCAGTGACAGAGTGGCGAATTTAACTTCTGGCCACTCTTGTTAAACAAATTGGGCCTTGGTTGCAGTGGAGGACTGGAACCATTTGGGCCTGGGGGGAAAACACAACTAAGTGACCCTTCACATTAGATCGCAACATTTCGACCAGCCCACTTTCTAAGGTCACACACTTTAAGTTACGCTCATTTTTACGACCACTATTCCCATTTTACATTTTCAAGTGTATGATGTGGTTAAAAGACAATTATACTCCTAAAACCTTCCCCCTCCCCTTACAAGAACTCGGGTTAAGGACCAAAATCAATAGTCTAAGTTACTAAGTAGAACTGGGGGGCTGACTTACACTGGTTATGAACTAGAGGGCTGACAACCCTGCTAATGAGGGCTGACTTACACTGCGCACAACACTGGTTAATGAAAGGGCTACAGGCTGCATATACCAACTTTAGTTACCCTTTATAAAGTCAGTATTAGTAAGTACAATAAGCACCAAAAAAACAAATATTTATTGTTTGATCCAATAGAAATAACAGTAGCCCTCTCCTAGTAGTATGCATTCTCCCCCTCTCTGTGCGCGTTTTTACATATATTGGGGCCATGAGGAAGGGCTAGATAAAGAGTGGGAAACTGACACTTATTTACTGTCTGGCTTTGCCTCACCTCACCCACTTAAACAAGTAACTCTAGGAGCTAAAAGAAGGGAAAGGGTGGTCAAAGAAGGAAATAAGCAGATTTAAGCTTGGTTAAATTAATCCTTAAGGCTGTGTGATTAAGTGTAAATGATTTACCACATTTTACATGTCCTTTATGTTTTTAACTGGCAAAAATATTAAAGGATAAGTACAGTTTAAAATCAAGTTATGTTCATTTGGAACTGCCAGCTTAAAAATACCGTTGCCATATTTTTTTTTACCTATGTCCCTCCAGAGCCTACCTTTGTGCCTGAAGTTGCTGACATTGTTACTGGTTTGCTGAATGATAAGCCCCGTCCCTCATATATTTCCTCTCTTTCTCCTGCTTGAGCCTCAAGCTAATGCCTGTGGGTTCTGTGCAAGTGCATGACGTCATGGCACATGCAACGTGACATCATGCGTGCATGGGTGTGTGCCCGAGATGACGTCACATGCGCACACGTCCGTGAACGCACTGATGTCACGTTGCGTGCACTGAAAACACAGGCATTAGCATTTGAGGCTGCGAGAAGCAGGAGAAATCTCAGAGGGGCGGAGCTTAACATTCAGCAAAACAGTAGACAGATGTCAGCAACTTTCAGGCACAAAGGTAGGCTATGAGGGGCATAGGTAAAAAAAAAATATGGCATCAGTATTTTTTTAAAGCTGCAGCTTCCAACTGAACATAACTTCATTTTACAGTGGCACTTACCTTTAAAAACAAAAAAAACCAAGCCCAACCGTTACAGAACCTGAAATGTCAGCTCACTATTGACAACAGCAGATAGCAATTCACTGACTTTTCAAAATGGAGAGAAATGTAAATAACTAGGTATGCATAATATAAACTAAGAATTTTAAAATAATGATATTCCATTGAACTTTACTTTAAAATAAGTGTAGAACACAAAGAACCCAAATATTCCATTTGTGCTTTGAGAATATGTTGTACTAGAAAAAAACATACATATGCTGTTACTAACCTGACAGAGCAGGAAATGGCGTACACGAGGCAAATCTGGCTGGTATTGTTCGCACGACTATCTGCAGCCATCGATCCTGATTTCTTGTTCATGGTGGCCAAATCAGCAATAACAAAGGGAGAGCTGCATCATTACCTCTATAAAAATAAAAAGCGTTATAATGACCTATGCCAAAGATTATTCACGGTTATTGTAGTCCCAAAATTACTTTGATTTACATATCTGCATGCTTTCATATATGAAATATTATCAAAATATATGATAAAATGTGTTTATATTTGAATTAAAAGGCATGTTCACCACACACATGAAATTCTTTATTCAGGATCGTAAAAGAATGCCATAAACCCATCCCTTTGATGTGCCCAAATAGAGAATCCTTCTTAACCTTGCCAGCTACTCTGTCGTCTTCAAAGTCCTTCCTGGTAATAGCCATCAGTCACTTCTGTGACAGATACGTTACAAGCCAACCACAAAGGCTCTTTTCAAAATTCCCCCTTTATGGCTGCGCAAGCTTGACATGTATACTCCAATAAACCATTCCATACTGCTACCAGTTGTTAATGCTTTAGCATCATGTATTTTTATGTAACAGCAGTCCGGTTTTTGCAATAGTATTTTAAATCCTGTATAAAAGCTAGGAATGCAATTTGGCCTGTGTATCTTTGTTAAAGGCATGTCCACCCACCCCCTTGTTTTTCACCAAAGGTCATTTTGGATGACTCATGAGCATCCTTTAAGATTACCGTATATACTCGAGTATAAGCAGAGATTTTCAGGCTTTAAAATTAGCCTGAAAACGTAACCTCGGTTTATACTCGGGTCAAGTCCTAATTTAGATCCAAATGCTGCAATGTGAAAAGTAACCATAGGTGGCGCTGTGTTAAGAAAATCCTTCACCTGCAAGAAAGCTACAGAGCTGATTGTCCTTTACACTCCTTCCTGTTTGGCTGCTGGACTCACTCAGCTCTGTCACTGCTCATCTGATGTTGTAATTCTGATGGGTCTCCCAGGGCAAACAACAGCTAGTTCAGTGCAAAGGACAGCTTGAAACTACAACTCTCAGGTGACATTTTTAACTATTGGGGTCAGACATTCTTTACAATATGGGGGTCAGAGTGCCATTTACTATATGGGGGTCAGGAGAATTGTAAATGTATGGTGAGCTTAATTAAAGTTTTATTGAACTTTTATTAAAGTGGGCTATATAATGTTTCTAAAACTAGATAAGGTATTATCTGCTCTGAGTCAAGGTTTCATTCATCTTTAAATAAAACACTATTGAGTAATACATTGCACAAAGCTGTACAGGCTCACTTCATTATTCTCCTCCTGCAGCTCTGTACTATTTTGTTTATACAAGGTTAACTATTTAGGGTTAAAGTGTATGCAGATGGAATGCAATCTGGTGAGACTGTGGCAGATTTGAAGGATATGTGAAATCTACACATTAAAAAAGTGCTATTAGTTTATTAGAACCAGGAAGCAGTCAGGACCTGTCGTTCTGTTGTGCTGGTCTTAAACAATATCTCAGAGCCAGGGACAAAGATAGCAAAACTTACTTTTCGAGACATCCACTGCAGCATAACTGACAGGTCCCGACTGCTCCCTGGTTCTAATCAACTAATGCCCGCTATAGTTGATTAGAACAAGGAGTAGTCGTGAATTTTCAGTGCTGCTCCAGTGGATCACGTGAAGGTAAGTTTCTGCTATCTTTGTCCCTGGCTAATGAGATATTGAGTGAAGAGCGGAAGGTAAGGCACAGCTCCTTAAAGGGCATGTCCACCCCCAAAACTATAATCCCCCCCACTAATGGCCCCACCATGTAGTGTAATAAAATCCTTACCTCACATCCCAGCTCCCATATGGTTCTCCTGTAGTCCCCCCCCAAGTCCCAAAAACTGCCCACCAGGAGGATAGCAGAGTCCATTAGGACTCTGCCTCCTGTCTCGCCTCTGGGAGAAGTTTGGCATGCGTACTGCAGCCCTTCTCCCCCTCCCCTCCCGTTTTGCGATCCCTCCCCTACCATAAAACCCCTTACCCATATCATAGTATATTCTTCCCCCAGCCCTAACCGCTAAAAATAATTTTAAGAAAGACCCCCGAACTCTACTTACCTTCCCTCTCTCCCCCGGCATTCTGAGAAGCCGGCAGCCCGCGTCCGTGATTGGCTGCCTCTCAGCCAATCACAGACGCGGCTGCCGGTCCTGCCCCCTGCTTGCGTGTCTTGCAAGCAGAAGGCCCGGGCCGGTGGTCGGAGGGAAGGGAAGGTAAGTAAACATCGGGGCACTTTCTTAAATTTTTTTTAGTGGTTGGGGCTGGGGGAAGATATACTATGAAATGGCAAAAGTTTATAATAAGGCTGGACATGCCCTTTAATCTCCTGTTCTTCAATCAATATATTAAAGGAACAGTTCACTTTTTAAATGAACTATTCCTTTAAAGTTTAAATTACTATTATTACAATTACTACTATGTAACATTAATTTAAATTCGGCCATGCAGAATGTGTTTTAAAAAATGGTGTATGTATTTTTCCCTGACAGACAACCCTGCTGCAGTATATTTAGTCACCTGGATGGTCATTCTCTATACAGGAAATGATCATTTGAGCATGTGTAATTTCAAATCTATTAGTAACTTACCGTACAATGAAAATTGGATACTTACTTAATTGTATATGTAAATTTCACATGTATTCAGACTAAATTTTTCACCAACTCCACAAGAGTTATTTGAATCTGCCATAGTCTCCTAGTCTCCATGTTTTACTGTAATTGTAATTTAATGTACAAAAGCAACGTTTCCAACTCATTTCTACCACTATCTAAACATATTTTATATAAACACTGCTATAACAAAAAAGACAATGTTTTATTTACAGTATATTACTAAGATGAAAGAATAAAACTGAAAAAAAACTGCCAGTCTTACACAAATTGCATTCCATCTGCATACCTTCAACATTAACCCTAAATATTTAACCTTATAGAAACACATAGTATAGAGCTGCAGGAGGAGAATAATGAAGTGCTTTGTGCAATGCATTTCTCAATAGTGTACCTATTGAAAATATAATGAAACCTTGACTTCAGAGCAATTATACCTTACCGTATCTAGTTTTAGAACATTATCAAGCCCACTTTTAAAGCTATTCAATGAACTTGCCATTAACACTTCTGCTGGAAGACAGTTCCACATTTTCACTGTTCTCACTGTAAAAAAACCTTTCCTAACCTGAAGATGAAACTTCTTTTCTTCTAAACTTAAAGGAGTCCATGAGTCCTCTGAAATGACCTTTGGTGAAAAACAGGGGTGTTGATGGGCATGCTCTTTATATGAAGAATAAACAGCTAAATTCCATTCCTAGCTGTCTATACAGGAGTTAAAATACTATTGCAAAAACAGGACTGCCAGTTGCAATAAAAATCATTTGATGCTAAAGTATTACCATCTGGTAGCAGTATGGAATGGTTTATTTTTTTTACCCACCTACAGCAGTAAATGTGAGACATTTTATCCTTGTTAAGTTTAGGAAATTTATAGTGAAGTTGCATACATATAATTTAGCTACCATGATCTCAATGATCTCTTAAATGCCTTTAACTTTCTCAGAAAGATACACTGCCTAATAAAATAGCATGCTTAACAACTGATTTACATCACAGAATAACAAATGGTATGCCTTACATAACAACATTGGTTTTAGGCATTGCTATATTTTTGAAAAAGCATCAGACACATTTAAGTATACCACATTGTTAATGAATTATCTAATCTAATTTGTTGGGTTACCGTATTACCGAGTATAAGCCGACCCGAGTATAAGCAGAGGTACCTATTTTTACCTCAAAAAGTAGAACCCATGATTGACTCGAGTATAAGCCGAGGGTTAATTATGGGAACTCTGCTGTCCATAAAAAAGCCTCATTCCTTGGCACTCCCAGATGTTTTGGAAACTACAACTCCCAGCATGCTTTATTAGCTGGGAGTTTAGTTTCCAAACCCCTTTAGTGCCAAGAATGAGGCTTTTGTATGGCACACCCCCCAGGAAAGGCCCAAAAACATTCCCCCTTAGAGAGCCCCCCAGTTCAGGGAGTGAGGTGGTACTCACTTGGTAAATCAGGGTAAATCTTTACAAAATCTGCTGCTGCTTACCGGTTCTTCCTATGTAACCGCTACCGGTAACTTATTGTCTGGATCCTGCTGGCACTCTGCACGCGGCGCTGCATGTCCGTACTCGGCGGCTGTCTAACTTACTGTCCGGCGCCGATGTAGTAGTTGACAGCCGCCGAGTACGGACATGCAGCGCAGCGTGCAGAGTGCCAGCAGGATCCAGACAATTAAGTTTCCGGTAGCTGGTTACATAGAGAAGAACCGGTAAGCAGCAGCAGATTGTGAATTTTACCATGACCCGAGTATAAGCCGAGGTCGGGTTTTGAGGCTATTTTTAAAGCCTGAAAACCTCGGCTTATACTCGAGTATATCGTAATCTCAGGGCTACCTTCTGGGCCCACTTCATTAGGGCCTACTCCTAAATCGTCAAAGTTCAGATGTGCAACTGCATAAAAAATATCTTAATACTGTGTTAACCACTTCACACAGAAAATAAATTAAACATTATGTGAAGTGGTTAACACAATAAAATTTAATACAATTATCTATGCAGTGTGCACCTCTGAACGTTGAGATTTTATAAGGTACCTATTACACGGTTTATGTTGGTGGGTAAAAACTATTAGGAAAAGTAGTTTGTTTGTTTTCAAAACAAATGATATGAGCCTTTGCCTGATAACCTTTAAATGCGGTTTGTAAAAATGTGTATGTACACTCGTTAAAAAAATATTTAATATGTTAGACAGAACCCCCAAAACCTAAGTTCCCTTTTCAAAAAAGTAAAAATTTGCTCCCAGCAAGAGAATCTACTTACAGCTCCTCGATCCACCACCAAGGCTCTCTGGCTCTTCCCGGGTAAGGAATCTCACCGTGACAGTGACGTCACGGCCATTGGCTGACTGCTATTCCTGAACAAGCCTCCATTGCTGCTGCTTGGGAACGGAAAAAGAATGGAGCAGTGGAGAGGAGGAAGCGGTGGTGGATTGTGAACATACATTTAAGTATGATTTTCTTGATGGAGGCATATTTAACAGATTTTAACAAAATGGACTCTTAAGTTTTGGGGGGTCTGCCTAACATACTTTTTTCTAAGAGTGGGTGACTCCACTCCACCATTTGTTGCTTAAAGAAAAAGTCTTTAAGGGCATGTCCAACCCCAAGATCGCAAGAAACATTTGCGGGTACCTTCCCCCTCCAAATGACATTTTAAAAAAAAATCCTTGGATTAACCAGAACTATATGTATTAATACATTAAGAAACCATTTTAGAAACTAGATAACTTCTATTCTTCTAATTAAAGGATGTCCAATAGTCTTCTGAAATTACCTTTTGGTGAACAATATACCAGCGTTGTCTTATATGGCCCATTAATATATTTAGATAAAGTGATCATATCCCTGCACAATTACTGCTTCTCCAATGTAAACAGCCCTAACTTGTCTAATATGCCTGCATAGTCAAGACCCTCCATTCCCTTACTATTTAGTTGCCATTGTCTGAACTCCTTCCATTTCCAAGATGTCCTTTTGTATATGGAATTATAATATTTTTCTCCCTTGAATCTATCCCCTCTTATAAAGACCATCTTGTAGTGTAGGCTGTTGCTGTCAGGCCACTGCTTGCCAGCTATAGATACACATTAGTTTGGGGGTGGACATGCCCATTAAATCCCAGTTCATATTTAAAGGGAAGTTCAGTGGAAATAATACTTTAAAGAAAAGAGAGCAGTATTTTTCCATCCTAATACTCTTAACCTGCCCATTCAGCATTTTGTCTGTGTAGAAATAAATTCCATTTAAAATGGAACAGAATATGTAGATTACTAGGTATCAGTGTTCTCCCTAGGTCTTTTAGCTGGGCGGCCCACCCGCTACTTTTTCATGCCACCCAGCTGAAAAAAAATTCTTGAGAGAACATTGTGATTTAAAAGAATTTAGAAGTAGTTTAATAGGTGCCAATAGGTCATAAAAACTCCCGCCAAAACTGCTCAGTCCAGACCCTTTTTATACGCAAGATTATTTTAGCACGGTAACTAGCCTTTTCCAAGATCTCCAAGGCCACAAAAGGGTGTCACATGTGCTTGTGCTGCTATGTTACATGGGTTACCTGCAAATGTTGACGAACTACAACTCCCTGCATTCTAAACTATGGAATGCTGGGAGTTAAAGTTTTCAAACATCTAGTGGGATGAAAGTTAGACATCCCTGACCTATATAATGAGCCATTGCAGTGCACATTTTCCCTTACCACCAAATTTCCCCATCCTACCCACCCGGCTACTTTTTCATGCCACCGGGCAGGAAAAAAATTCGGGGAGAACACTGAGGTATGCCTAATAAAACTAAGAATTTTAAAAATTATGATATTTCCCACTGAACTTTCTCTTTAAGAAACAATAAAGATCCAGGTTTTAAATAAATAAGCAGATATTTATATTTTGATTGTTTATCTGTTCAGTGGTTGCCTAAGATACCTACTTTTCAGCAAAATAATCAGGTTTAAGAATAAAAAATTTACACAACATTTACATAATTATATCAGTCACCTGGCCGTAGTGGAGACTTATCTAGCAGTTTGTCTAAGAACAGGACTGTCTGAAAAGTTTGCCAATCTGTAATATTGGCATAGGAGGAGGCAGCTTCAACGTCCAGAGTTCAGACAACCAAAGCTGACTAAGGGTCTCCACAGGGTCTGTGAACACTGATCCCTGAGAAAGATCTGGCTGTGCAAGAGGTGGTCCTGGGGCATTTAACCAGCGGTCAAAATCCTGACCTAAAAATGTTAAACAGAACATGAGAAAATGGCTTAAATAATAATAACAAATATAGTAATTCTACTTATTTTGTTTACCTTCACTTTTTCCAGTGGTTTCATATCTCAGCTGGGGAAAGAAATGGAGATAGGACTCCAGAAGTTCATGTGCTACAACACTGCGGAATTTATATTTCTCTATGTAATCCTAATAAAATAATTTGTTTAAATATACAAGAGAAGAAAATCGAGCAATAGCAACAAACAAAAAGCATTAATCATGTTTAGCAGAAATAAAAAATAATATAAAAGAGGTGTAGAAAAAAAAACTTTAAACAAATTAAATTAGTCACTAGACACAAAATGTAAATTTAATTGATAGCAAAAATACTTACCCTGAGAAAGGCATCAAAATGATCTGGTCTCCACATAATTGGGATAGATAGTGCACAAAGCAAAAGCCCTTCTCATAGGTGAATAGGTTCATGAGGTTACTTGGATTTACACCTTGGAAATTAAATGGGGAGAGAAGGTCAAGATCCAACTAATATTTCCTAATGCAATACATATTTGAACCCCAAACAAAATTATTGCCACATTATTGTAAAACAACAGCATGTTCATGTAAGTGGAAGTAAATTTTGTTTTGACAGAAATACTTGGTGACTTTTACGATATCTCTGTATTATTTCTTTCTCCTTCTAAAGTAAAAAAAATCTAATACCATGATAGTTTAAAATCAATCTCCCAGTGCAGCTATCAGTTGTATACGGGCCATCAGACATTCTTATGATAACATAACAGAATCTGTTTATAACTTGTGAAAGTTCTCATTCATCCAGGTCATGGTATATCTGTGGTATTAGTTAGATGAACTGGACTTGAAGTATAGTTTTTGAAGACGTTTCGCTAGTCATGCGACTGGCTTTTTCAATTTAGAATGACTTGTACAAGAATCTGTTGGCAATAAATACCCTGGAAATACCGTGCCAAGACAACACCCTTGCTAGTAAACAGAATGTAACCCAAAAACAGATGTTTCCCTACTGGCATTATGCCTATCACCTACGGTATTTTAATCTAAGTATAAGTTCTACAAGCAAAACACGGATGTGCAAACCTTTACATGGAAAAGTAGAAACACAGTCTCTTAAAAATGTTAAGGGTATTTCACCCACACTGGCTCAGATATGTGGATGATACCTAGGTTAAAGGGTAACTGTGGTCTACCATTTAATAGCCCTCTAATACCTTTCAAACAAGCATTGGATTAGGTCTCTAGATTCTCTGGATCTTAAGATATAGTAAATGTAGACCAGGCAGTCAGGATAAACAAGGAAGTGTGTGACAGTAACATAATGAAGCTATTTAAAGACAGTTACAGCAGTAAGATACAACTGGTTTCATCTTCCATACTTCCTCTTTCATCCTACCCCACATATGCTCAATGATGTTCATGTCAGGTGACTGGGCTGGCCAATCCTGGAGCATCTTGATCTCCTTCACCTTAAGGAACTTAAATGTGGAGATGGAAATAATGGAAATATGCAATGGAGCACCATCCTGCTGCAGAATTTGCCTTTTTTATGGTTGGGATTTTATGAGGTAGCTAAGATTTCTTGGTATTTTACGCTATTGGATGTAACCCCAGACCATGATTTTGGCTTCACAAAACTCACTGTTTCTGGATAAATCTCGGCTCCATGCGGGTTCCAGTAGGTCTCCTGCAATATTTGCGGCGACTGTGGTGTAATGCAACAAAAAATTCATCTGAAAAATCCAACTTTTCCAGCGTAATGTAACAAAAAATTCATCTGAAATCCAACTTTTCCAGCGTCCATCCTTTTAGCAGGCTGTGGCACTTGGCAAATGCCACACGGTTTTTCAATTTTCTTTTATTTAGTGCTGGCTTATGGGCACTGATTCAACCATGGAGACCATTTCGAGATAGAATCAGACAAACTGTTCTGGTTGACACCGGTATTTCAGGCGACCAGGTCTCCTGGAGCTCTGCTGCAGTTGAAAATGGGCTTGCTTGATTTTCGAGCCAACAAATGGTCCTCTCGAGCAGTTGTCTTGTGGGGCTGCCTGACCTGGGCTTGTCAAAACTTCTCCTCTCGTCTTTAAATCTATTCTTTATCCTCTGAACTTGACGCTGAGAGACATTGAAGGTGTGCGCCACATCAGCAGTGGATTTGGTCTTCAGCCTCTTGATAATCAACACTTTAGTCTCAGGGTGAATCTTAGCCATGTTTGCAGAGGTCTATTTGCAGTTGATGTTAAGGTCTAGTGTACTGGGGTTCATTTTATACACACCTGACACCTAATTGATCCATTATTAGTCACAGGTGAAGCCCATATGACAGGCGACAACACTTATGTCTTTGCAAAAATTGACTCAATGGGCTTTACCAAGGGAATATTAGAATACTTTTTGTTAGTTTCGTTTTGCATTGAAACATTATTACAAAAGCTGTTTGGGGTCAAATGAACAATTTCTGGAAACAAAATCTGCATTAGAATTATTGTTAAGCGGCACTTCAGGTCTAAAGACTTTTGTCAGAAACTATATGCCTTTTCCTTAACTTGAGATATATATATTAGCAAAATTGTGCCAGTTGGTGCACAATGGAAATTATGTGTGTGTATGTTTTGCTATGTGTGGATATAGTGGATTTAGAATCTTTACACAGGTATATTTTAAACTGTTACTCAGACAGTCACCAGCTTCCAGAGGAACTAAATAGCATAATCCTGCAGGTCTAAGAGTAGACCCAGGCAATCCTGCTACACTGTGTGGTTGAAACTAAACATGCTAGGCTAATACTTATTAGTATTCACCACGGCAAGTGGTGATGGTACCTCATATATTATAACAGAAGTTACCTCACAGCATCATGTTATTGTAGTAGCATTGCCCTAATAATCTAACGTATAAATAAACATTTCTCATTCCCAGTTTTTGGATATTGACCAGGCCTGTATATTGTGTGTCCTTGTAAGTTGGTGTACACTTACACCAACCTCAGAGTTTGTATCCAATAAGAAAAATTGTCTGTCCAATAATCTGTCCTCCCAACAGGTGGTAACAGTATCTTGTGTTGCAGACAATATCACTTCAAAGCACAAACCACAATCCACTTTCTCTCCTCCTACCATAGAGAGCAGGGATGTCCATTACAATACACATCATATCCTGTGATACCCTATCCTATCCCTAGCAGACAAACTTTTTTTGGATAACACTTCCTTTCATATGGAGCAGACACAGGGGTCTGGTTTAAGCTGCCATTTGACCATTCCATTTTAAAATAGGGATCTCAGCTCTGTTAGTAAGTTTATGTATTTTGTATATTTTGTGTTGTACCTAATATAAGTCAGTGTTAAATTTTATATACGGTACATTATATTTCTGAAAATTCCCTTTAGCTTGGCCCCAACAAAGTAATTTTTGGTATTTGTTCTTTCAAAGGACCTATAAAAATGTGATTCCACCCTGGAAACAGTCCCCAGTGTTTATGCTATGCTGGGTACACACAGGAAAATTATTTGTCCCAACCAAGTGTTCGCTACCAGCGATCACTCGGGACAAATGACTGTCAGTCGCTGCAACAGGAAACAGCACGGTCGTCCGTGATTTATCAACGGGTCCGATCACCTGTTTGTCCAATTCGGACAAATGGTCGACCGAGCTCGGACGTGGCCATCCCACACATTCGGCCGACCGAATACACAGCAATATTGGCTGGTCGGTCGAAAATATCTTACAATGTGTACCCAGCCATAGACAGGAATAAAGCTTCTGCTAACCTGACCCACAGTCCTCTCTACCTGAACCCAACCCCAAACCCATATGGTATTTGGAGTCAATTATTACTACCGGAGAGGAATATGTGGTCTATATTCCAGAACAATGTACATATCTAAATTTATATGGAATATGCTTAACTGAGGGGGAATGAATGCTTTTGTCTGGAAAGTAAATCTTGACGTTCCTGGACACTCCCACCTCATGCATAGCTGAAGAAGGGGGATGGCTAAATGGGTATGGATAACCCCCGAGACACAGGACTAGTGAGTAGTTGGGGTCTGTGAATCTTTTTATCCTTTTAATGTTATTTAACTGTTTGTACCTATATTGTCATTTTATTGTAACACAGTTTTTCTGTTTTTGTATTATATGCACTGTCCACCTTCTGGAATATTAAATCTAAAATGTAATAAGTTTTTAATGCTCTAAAGGAACTTGACCTCTGAAAGTTATATGTGTTTTAGGTCTATTCTGTGTAAATGCTAACTAACTGTTGACTGCTGGTAAGGGAGGGTGAATGTGTAAATCTGATTAACACGTTGGTTGCTGGTGTGAGTGGTGCAGTGTTAACCATTGAGCTGCCAGGACATGGGTGTGCATAGACAGCGAGAGTCAAGAGTGATTGTGGGGCGTCTCCAAGACGTTAGACGCAGAGTGGTGGCAGCAAGTACAGATTGATTGGTCAGATCATTTGCCCAGCGAACTGGCGTTCGTGACAACCCCCCACTAACTTATTACAGTACTAAGAAGTAAAAAGTAGTGTTTTTATTTACTACACACTGGCATACTCCCCGAAATAAATTAGTGATAGCTTAGTACATTCACACTGACTGCAAACCACAGTTAACAAATGCTTTAATTTCTTAATGCACAAATGTCCCGCTTAAAAACAGAATATGCCTTTAAAACAATTGCTCAGAGTTCACACAATTACTCTGCAAGCAGGATTTACAAATAAGGTTCAAAACGGTTTGTATGTGGGGGAGGCAAAACAGTAGCTGCACAAATGCATGGCCCGGCACATAAGAGCCAATTCCTCAGGTTAGGACAGCCATGTACCTACATCTTAAGTAACTGTACTGTTCGGTATAATATCATTGTTTTTACATATTACAGAAGTTTCATCATCTATTAAAAAAAAGTAATTTTTGTACCTGGCTCCAATTTGGCCTGTAATCTACTCAAAGGAGTATCTTGGCCTAGGATTCTGATCTGCCGGTGCAGAGCTTCCAATCGAAAGGTGGTCTCTAAGGAAGTGAAAGCAGCCCCTACATAACAGAATAAAAAATGTTGTTATCTTCATATCCAAAAATGGTTTTACCTTAACAAATAATAGAATCTTATTCTGAAGCATTTGACAGGACCATGGCAAATCTCCCATAGCAGATATTATAGACGCTTAAAATCCATCGTTGATTCAAAACTGTATTAAAGGGTAATTGTGGCTATTAAAAATAGCTCGCACATAACTTTCAAAAAAGCCTAGGATAAGGCCTCTGGATCTTAAGTTATAGACTTGTAAAGTTTCACTTCCAAGAATGCCCTGTGTTTGTTTCTCTGTAAAAGGCATGTCTTAAAAGCTGTATTAAGCCCCTCCTCCATAAATCAATCTTTTCTAAAGCTAGTTATAGACCTGCAACCATTCTCTGTCCTTTCCTCAACCTATGGACACCTTAGACCAGGAATTCTCAAACGGTGTGCCTCCACATGTTTGAGCACCATCTGAAAATCCCTGCCTTAGGGAGAAACAAAAATATTTTTAAGCTTGTGGCTAACTTTGAAAATGAATATGATGTTCGGGGGCAGGGCTTAGGATGCAGCGGATAATTCTGTCCCAGCAGTGTGCATGCTCCAACCTAAAAGGGAATGTCCACCCCCAAACTAAAATTTAACCCACTACTGGCCCCACTGTGTAGTTTGAAAAAAATCCTTACCTTACATCTCTGCTCCTTATGGTTCTCCTGCATTGCTTGTCCAAAGTCCAGGAAACTGAAGAGTAGTAGGGGTCTTCCTGTGTTAAAGGTTTCTGCCTCCTCCTTGTCCTCTGAAAGGACAGTGACAAGAGCAGTGGAGCCCTTTCCCCCCTCCCTCCCACCATCCGGATCCATCCTCTGCAACCGTTGTACCTAACGTGAAATCATTTTAGTATAAAATAGCTCCCCCCTGCCCAACCCTAACCGACATGTTATTTCTTAAAAAAAGCATTCAGAACTGTACTTTTACACCTTTGTTCCCGCGACGCTCTCCATTGATGGCAGTTGCGTCTGTGATTGGCTGTGTCTCAGCCAATCACAGACGAGGCTGCCGATCCGGCCCCCTGCTGGCAAGCAGGGAGCCGGAACAGAGCGACGCGAGAGTTAAGGGCTGTAAGTACCGTTCTGATTGATTTTTTAAAGAAATACTACAGTTGTTGGGGGTGAGCAGGGGGAGTTAACGTATATTAATTTTTAGGGCGGGCATGCCCTTTAAACTTGGGGGAAGACTAGTGGTACTGGTGATGTCACAGCTCACAATGCTAGCAGGAAAAAAAAGATTTTTTACTCACCAGTAAAACCATTTTCTCTGAAGCCTTAAAATTGGAAGGAAGTGAGGCTCCAGTGCTCCTCCCCTCAGGTATACCTCTCTGAGCACCAGAAGCCTCCTCCAGTTTGTCCCAGAGGGAGCATAAGCAGACAGAAAAAAACATTTAGAACAAGAGTAACAAAAGGCAACAAGCCAAAAAAACATGTCAAAAACAGGGAGGGAAGTACCTGGGTCCCCCTTACGGCTTCAGAGAAAATGATTTTACTGGTGTGTACAAAAATTCCCTTTTCTCTATCAGCCTGCAGGGGGAACCAGGAATGCAGGGGACATCCCAAAGTCTCTAAATTTTAAGGGTGGGCAGAAAGATACTCACACCTCCGCAGCTCTCAGGAAAGAGTGACCTAAGGCTGCATCCTACTGTGCAAATTCATTGAGGAGATAAACTTTATAAATGTGTGTATGGAAAACCACATTGCCGCCAGTACAATGATCAAAGCCCGAGTGGAACGGAAACTTTTAGTGCGAGCAATCTAGATTCTAAGAGTCCTCACCACATCGAGATAATGCCATCGAGACAATTCGGAAATAAAGATGGAACCACAATTTCCTGATTGATGTGATATGACGGGAACACAATCGGAAGAAAGGAGGCATGATGGCGGAGGATGGCCTTGTCTGTTTGGAGATTCGGCACGAGGATTCCACGGATAAAGCGGCTAGTTCTAAAGCTTTCCTGATGGAGGATACGGCTAAAAGTAAGACAGTCTGTAAGGAAATAGATTCTGTAAGGAAATAGATTGTTAGGGCTCAAACAATGTTTTTTGAGAGCTCTGAGAATTAAATACAGATCCCAGGGCTGAACCAGCGGACAAGATGGAGGACATATGTGAGTGGCCCCTTGTAAGAAAGTTTTAACATCCTTCCTGCCCGCAAGTTTCATATGAAAAAATACAAAATGCGTATACCTGTGCTTTTAAGACACTGAGCGAAAGACCACTTTCAAAGCCACTCTGGAGGAAACGGAGGACTCTGGATAGAACAAACCTGGACGGGGTGAAACCCCTGGATGCACTCCACGTCACATACCTTTGCCAGACCCAATAATAAACCTTTGATGAAGACTGCTTTCTAGCTGCTAAGATAGTAGGTATCGCAGATGCCGGATTCAATTGCCACTCTGTTAAAGGGAGGCTCTAAAGGTTTGGATGTCAAAAAGGGCCTACCGATAGAAGGTCTAATCGCAGTGGGTTCTGCCCATGTTACAATCCGATGAGATTCTGCCATCGCCATATCGCTTTACGAGATTTGTGTGTGTCACTTCGGTGGCGCTGTCAGATTGGATGCGGACGTTCTTGGCTACCAAAATGTCTGTCCAGTGAGATAGGGCTAGAAATATCACCCTTTTCTCCAAGACATTGATCGGTTGTAGAGCTTTAAAAAACTGCACACCACTCCCTATCCTTGCAGGCTGGCATCCGTAGTCCCCACTGTCCAAGTGGGCAAGCAGAGATGTTTGCCTGACGATAGGTTGCTGTCCAATGTCCACCAAGTCAGAGAATTTCGAACATGAGGCAGAAGGTAAATCAGGGAGTCTAGAGACTGTGCGATTTCAGTGAATAAGATCTCTAAAGATGGCACAGTGCTGAAACTATCTTGAGGAAGAAGAATTGTGGATGGTCGTGTCAAACAGCATTCCCAAAAAGATCATTTGGCGTGAAGAAATTATGGAAGACTTTGCCTGATTTATGGCCCATTAGCATTGTTGCACACCAAATTTCCTGTTCCTTCGATAGGCCGAAAGAGGTATCCTTTATCAAAAAGGTGGATAAGGAAGGATAAAGATTCCCTGAAGACAAATGAAGGCAGCCTGACAGGTCATAACCTTCATAAAGAACAGAGGCGCTGAGGCTAGGCCGAAAGATAGGGCCATGAAATGGAAGTGCCGGGTATAGTATAGTATTTGAGGTTGAAAAAAGACATACGTCCATCCAGTCTAACCCATCTAGCAATATCCTTATTTCCTGCCTAACTTGATCCAGAGGAAGGCAAAAAAAAAACTAATTTATGAAGGGGGAAAAAATTCCTTCCTGTCTCCAAGTGGCAATCGGAAATTTCCCTGGATCAATTCTACTTTATGAATCAATACCAGTAACTTGCAACATTCCTTCTTTGCAGAAAATCATCCAGCTTTTCTTTTTAAACTGACCAATGAACCTGCCATAACAACATCCACTGGAAGACTGTTTCATAGCTTTACCGTTCTCAGAGTGAAAAACCCTTTCCAAACTTGAAGCCTAAACCTTTTTTCTTCAAGTCTTAAGGGATGTCCTCATGTCCTTTGACATGTTCTATTGGTGAACAATGCCCCAGATAGTTCATTGTATGGCCCGTTAATGTATTTATACACAGTAATCATATCCCCACGCAAGCGCCTTTTCTCCAGCGTACATAATTGTAACTTTTCCAGTTTCTTTTCATATTCAAGCTCCCCAATCCCCTTATTAATTTAGTTGCCCTTCTCTGAACCCTTTCCATTTCAAAGATGTCCTTTTTGTACACAGGATTCCAAAATTGCACTGCATATTCCAAATGAGGACTTACCAATCCTTTGTAAAGAGGGAGAATAACATTTTCCTCCCTTGAATCCATACCTCTCTTTATACAAGACAATACCGTGCTGGCTCTGGCTGTTTCCGCCTGGCACTGCTTGCTACCTTTAAGTTTGTTATCCCCCAAAACTCCAAGATCCCTTTCCAACAGGGATTTACTTAACACAGAGCCATTTATAGCATAAGCAGCACAAGGATTTTTAAGTCTAAAATGCATCACCTTACATTCATCAAAATTGAATCTCATCTACCACTTAGCAGCCCAATGTGACAATCTATCTAGATCCCCCTGCAACGATTGCACATCCTCTGAAGTTTTTAATGGTCGACAAAGTCTTGTGTCATCAGCAAACACAGAAACTTTGATGACAATACCCACTTCCAAATCATTAATAGAATAGAAGCGGCCCCAACACAGAACCCTGTGGCACCCCACTTAGCACTTTAGTCCATAATGATGAAGCCCCATTTACAATTACTCTCTGCATCCTATTCATTAACCAATTTTCTATCCATGTACAAATGTGACTCCCCAGACCAACAGACCTCAGCTCATACATTAGTTGCCTATGGGGGACTGTATTAAAAGCCTTTGCAAAATCCAAGAAAACTACATGTACTGCTATGCCAGAGTCTAAATTTCTACTTATTTCCTCATAAAAGCCAAGCAAGTTAGTTTGACAAGATCTATTTCTCCTAAATCCATGCTGGTTACTACTTATAATGTCAGTCCTTGAAACATACTCTAGAACATGTTCCCTTATTAAACTTTCCAGGATCTTCCCCACCACTGAATTAAACTTACAGACCTGTAATTACCCGGCTGTGAACGACTACCTTTTTGAATATTGGAATAACCTCAGCCTTTTTCCAATCCAGAGGCACACCACCGGACATGAGGGAATCTGCAAAAATAAGAAACAATGGCCTAGATAAAACTGAACTTAGCTCCCTTAGTAACAGAGGATGTATTTTATCCGGTCCAGGAGTATTATTAATAATAACCTTATTTAGTTCTTTGTGTACCATATCCTCGGTTAACCAAAGTGCACTTGAATCTTTTATACCATTATTGCTACTATACTCTATGATATCTGTACTTGGATCTTCTATAGTGTATACAGAGGGAAAAAAATATTCAAGACATTTGCTTTATCGCCATCCTTCGTAACTAACTTATCCCCATTAATTAATGGTGCCACATTCTCAGTCCTCATCTTCTTACTATTAATTATAGTGATGCTTTGTTCAGCTATCCTAACTTCATTATTCATTTTAGCTAGTTTGATTGCTTTCTTACACTCCTTGTTACAGTTATTATAATCCCTAAAGGTCCTTTCCGTTCCCTCTGCCTTAAAGGTTTTAAATGCCCTTTTCTTCCTTTCTGGATGGAAAACCCCCGAAACCTTTGATCGAGAAATTAGTGCTCTTTGGCATCTGTGGATGGCAGAAGCCACTTGTTCCAAAAGAGCTGGAGGCAAACTCCGATGCAATTTAGCCAAGGATAGTCATGCTTGTTTGGGCTCATCTCCCCCTGGTTTAAAGCATCCCCTCCTGTTTGAGAGGCAAAGTGTCTTTGTCCCTGACATGTTGGAAGGGGAGTATTGGAAGCCTCAGACTGCATTTAATTTGAGGGATGGGGGAGCTCTTGGAGGATGAAAGGACAATGACCGCCAAAAGGATGGAAAGCATCAAGCACTGTTTTGCAGAAGGAACGTACTCTTCCCTCCCGTGGCCTGGTCAATGATCTTTTCTAGTTCTGACACAAACAGGAGGCGTCCCAGAAAAGGGAGGTTGAGGAGAGCCTTTTTAGAGGCTGGATCAGCTGCCCAGGCTTTGAGTCCTGTAGCGGCTGCCGAGGATCGGGAGTTGAGGCAACTGGACACCAGGGCCAATATATAAAGCCGCATCTGACAACTGTTGGACGATGTCTAGTAGATGGGTGTTTGAGGATTCCTTGGCCACCACCTGATATAATTTATCTAGCCAAGCTTCCATACCCTTGTCCACCCAAGCAGAGGCAAAGGTGGGTTGTAAGGCTGCACCAGAGACCGAAAAGGATGTTCTCAAAAGTCCCTCTACTCACCTATCTGTGGGATTTTTGAAGGTGGCTACCTCAGACAGAGGGATGTCTGTGGCCCTGGAAAGTCTTGCCACTGGAGGGTCTACTGCTGGGGGAACCGACCTCCTATCCATATCTGATTTTGGGAATGGAAACATCTGAAAATTCCTAGATTGATGGAATTTCCTTTACAGAGACGCCCATTCTTCCAAGCCGATCTGGTCTAATTGATCGTAAGAGGGAAAAGTCGCAGTCGCTTTTTTCGGGCATCTAAACAAGGATTTAGATAGGTCCTCTAGTTTGTCTGGGTCTTGGATGTTAAAGGACCTGTAAACCTGCCCTAATAATATTGTTAATCGTCTCTGGTGTGAAGGTGGTCTGGACATCATGTTCAGAAGATATGGAGTCAAGTTCTTCCGAGTTCTCCCCTTCTTCCAAGGAAGGGATGAATGAGGTCTCCAGGAATCTGCTAGCTCTTTGCACCCTGGGTTCTGTTCCTGGAGTTACTGACTGCAGGACCTAGGAAATAGAAGCCGATAACACAGAGTTTTAGCCCAGGCTGGTTCAGACTCCTGGGGGGCAAGACCAACCCGAAGCAGGATTCTTTAGTGAATCAATGGATTCCCGTAGGGTTCTAGCCCACTCGGGTTCCTGACTGGCAAGCGCAGTATGCACAGGCTGGAGGTCTTGGGTTGAACTGCATGGCTCACAGAGTGGCCCACTGTCAACTTAGTCTGGCATAAAGCACAGACATAAGATTGCAGGGGCAGCTTTGAATGTTTTTGAGTGGGACGGGAGATTCTCCTTGTTTGACTCAACAAATTTTTTTCTGTGTGTGTGCGCCTTTTAAGGGCACAAGAAAATTTGGATAGGGCAAATTTGAGAAGAAAAAAAATCTGCTCCAGGCAATGGCCCTTGTAGAGGAAGATAGACCCAGTCAGAAAGGTCTGCCCAAAAAGCACAGAGAAAAAAAAAAATGATAGAAAAGGGTTGAGCACTTAGCTGTGCAGGAGGCAGAAGCAGGACTGGAGAGACCACCACGCTTCAAAAATGGCCCCAAGAGAGATCAGTTGAGAAAGAAAGGAAAACCGGAAATCCCGCCCCCCGAGATAGAGGGAGTCGTGAACTCCTTCAGCCAGTCTAAGCAGTTTGCAGGAAGCAGCGACTGGGCCGCTGGTTACCTGCCAAGCAGAGGAGGGGTGTCTGCACATTTTAGTTCTGAGTGACATGATGTGCAGCCCCATCCCACGTAGGCCTGTGGGGCCTGGAAACCACAGGCTCCTGTTGACAGTCTGCTGATGTCCTTCTCCCGAACAGACAGGAGGCTTCCGGTGCTAAGAGAGATATACCTGAGGGGAGGAGCACTGGAGCCTCACTTCCTTGCTTAACCCCTGCGTTTTTGGGTCCTCTTGCTGGCTGATAGAGAAAAGCCCATTATACTGCTGTAACTTTGGATAGACTGCTCTTAGAAGCATGATCCTGGAGTTATTTTAAAGGTAGGAGAGTGTGTCCTTTTTAATAAAAGGAGACCTCAGTTCCCCCTTGGGAATATAGGATACTGTAACATTCTTCTGCTTGGTTTCCTAGACATTCTGTCCCCTCTCCAGTCAATCTTGAACTCAGCAGCGCAGATGATTTCACTCTCCACCAAGAGAGAACCAGCAACCCAGATACTGCAGTCTATGGGGTGGCTTCTCATCAAGCAAAGAATAATATTCAATACCCTTCTCTTGACCTTTAAATCTCTTCTCTGCGCTGCACCCCCCTACCTATTTTCTCTCTTGGCCCCATATGTTCCTCACCATGCCCTCCATTCCTCACGAGGCAACACTGCCTCCTCCCTTGCTGCCTCCTACCTTTGAAACTCTTTTTTCGCCTGGTGACATCCATTAGTACTTTCAAATCTAAACTTTTATCCAACTTTTATGGGCACAAGCACAATAAAACATTGTTAGCCACCTCAAGCACTTTGTACCCATCCCCCCAATTGTATCTGTATGTCATCCTATCCACTGTAAGCTCTTCAGGGCAGGCATCTCATTCCTAATGTGTCACAGCACGCCACACATCAATTGAGTTATTTTCAGAATCAAGAAATAGAACTCACTTTAATAAAGAGCCATAAATAAATTAGAGAGGAAAATAAAGTTTAACACTTAAAAGCTACACCCTTCTCTCTGAACGTGTATATATAACAAAGCAACACCATGGACCAGGGGTGGGCGATTAAATTAAATGAGGCCACATGAGAAACTTGGATTGACGTTTTATTAATATTTGCAATATTGAATAGAAGGTGTGTAATATTTTTGATCCACTCCATCTTATCCACTTTATCCAGTCATTTAAAAAAAAGTTAAACATAATAAAAATAAATCAATTATTCAGCCTCGGACAATCTATGAATATTTTGATTTGTTTTTTAGTATTGAGGGCCAGTCAGGGGCAGTTAACAGGCCACATGTGGCCCCCGGACCTTACTTTGCCCAAGTCTGCCATGGATTGTTATTCTATTCTCCTAATTTTCCACCAGTCTCATAAAGCAATCCTATGAAAATACCAATTGACTGGTACACTCACATTACCCACACTAACTGTACTATTCACACTATTGCGTTCCTTTTGTGGCAGTTTGCGTTCTGGTCGGTTGCGTTTTAAAAACGCACTCCATGCAGTATTCCGGTCAGTTTTTTGCATGTGTTTTCTTTATAAAGCTATGGGTAACGCATTGTGAAAAACTGGACACAAATGCATGCAAAAATGCATGTTGTGCGTTTGTCAGTTTCTAGTATGAATGAGCCCTAATAGGATTGCCTTTCAGCTTATGGCGGGTGGGGCAAGTCAGACTTTCTCTTTTAGCTGCTATGCAGAAGAGATGTGATGAAAATTTTGACTTCACAGTGTGAGCACTAGAGAGGGAACAGCTACAGCAAATAAAGAGGCGCATATTGAAAATGACTGGTATAAATATATAACATTCTTGTTGATCCAGGGATCCTTTTTTTTTTTTTTTTTTTGTTAATAGTATCATAGTAATTAAGGTTGAATAAAGACATACGTCCATCAAGTCCAACCTATTCACTACAATCCCCCCCACTAATGGCCATTTTGAGTCAAAAAGAAAATTCTTACACTTTTTCAGTGTTTTTTTCTCTCCTTTCCTCTGGATCAACTGTTTCAGTAGGTAAGGCTCATAAGTAGGCTATAAAGGTTGGACTTATTCAAGACATACGTCTTGAATAAAGACGTATGTCTTTATTCAAGAACAAAGTTAGAGAAGGGCCTTGCTCTGTATCCAGAAGAATTCATGCAAGGTAGTTAAAAGCTTCTACAAACTTCAGGGGGGGTTCCTACAGACTTATTGATGTTATCAGTATGTCTTCATTTAACCTCCATTACCGAGTCCCAAAAGGCCCCCCCATACTTGTTTCCACCGATCAGCATATGAATGTGCTCTCTACTAGGACAATATTATTTTTTAAGGAAATAAGCTGCATTGTTATCTGTGAAACCATACCTTTTAACTTAACAGGAAGGAATTGAAAAGCAGATATGTGAGCATCTGGAAACAAGGAGTTAATGTCTAAAGCTAAATACCATGTCTCCCATATGTGACCCTTAATTTCACTTTATTGGATCTGATCTGTACAATGTGGAGCTGAGCACTCCTCTTATTTTGCTGCGGAAGCTCTTTTGCAAACAGCCTGCCAGCATGAAGGAGAGTCTGCTGGCCCAATTATAGTACTGTGCTTTGATGGAGTCCAGCACAGAAATTGCAAAGCTTTCCACTTGCTTTTAAACAGGACAGAAATTGAGTTTACATGCTTCATATAAAAGCACTTTACACATAGTTAAAATAACAAAGATGGGAATCTCACTGGAGTATGTTCAGAAACAGAGCTGCTACAAAAACATTATTTTAAAGGGCATGTCCACCCCCAAAACTACAATCCCCCCCACTAATGGCCCCATCATGTAGTGTAATAAAATCCTTACCTCACATCCCAGCTCCATATGGTTCTCCTGTAGTCCCCCCCAAGATCCCTCCCCCTAGCATAGAAACCCTTGGCCATATATTAGGGTTCCTTTCCCCAGTCCCAACCGCTAAAAAACATTTTTAAGAAAGTCCCCCGAACTCTGAAAAGTGGTATTAACTATGCTTACCATATACACGAGTGGTAATGCGACGCTGGGCATAGGTTGCAAGACCCTCACTCAACCACATTTCCTCCCAGCTTGCATTAGTCACTGCATTCCCGAACCAGCCATGTGCAATCTCATGAATAACATCTATAAGAAGGAAGTCTTCACTGTCCAAAATGGAGCAGATGACGAATGTCAGACAGGGGTTCTCCATAGCAACAATTGGGAAGGAAGGGGGTAGGAAAACAATATCATACCTAAAAAGAAGGAATGTACAGGAAAGAAACCAGTGTTCAAACAACCAGAGAAGGGATAATTAAAAGGAAAAGATAAAAAGAAGGTTGCAATATTCAAAAGCATGACAAAACATTTAAAACATTGCACAAAAGCACAAGTGCAAGTGAATTAGTTCCAGAAAATATCTGGCTAGGTATAAGGCTATTGTTATGTCTATACAGATGTGCAAATATATTTTAAATGGTCTAATTTATTATATAAATTAAAAGGAAAAGATACTTAACTATTCCTTTAATGCATTGATTAAATAACAGGAGGTTAAAGGGCATGTCCACCCCCCAAAACTATAATCCCCCCCACTACTGGCCCCATTGTGTAGTGTAGTTTAATCCTTACCTCACATCCCAGCTCCATATAGTTCGCCTGTAGTCCCCCCCCCAAAGTCCCAAAAACTGCCCACCAGAAGGATAGCAGAGTCCATATAGGACTCTGCCTCCTATCTGGCCTCCGGGAGAAGTTTGGCATGTGTACTGCAGCCCTTCTCCCCCTCCCTCTCCCTCACGATTAGGATTCCCTCCCCCTAGTGTAAAAATCTTTTTACATAACATTCCCCCTGTCCCCCCAGCCCCAACCGCTATATTTGTATTATCAGAAAATGCCCAAAACATTACTTACCTTCCCTCTTTCCTCCGCCACACTGAACTCCTGGCAGCGGCGTCCGTGATTGGCTGCCGCTCAGCCAATCACAGACACGACTGCCGGTCCCGCCCCTCTGCTTGTATTTTCTCGCAAGCAGAGGGCCTGGCAGCGCGGCGGAGGAAAGAGGGAAGGTAAGTAATGTTTTGGGCATTTTCTGATAATACAATATAGCGGGGGGACAGGGGGAATGTTATGTAAAATTTTTTTTAGAAGGGTGGACATACCCTTTAAGGAGCTATGCCTTACCTTCCGTTCTTCAATCGATATCTCAGGAGCCAGGGATGAAAGTGTAAAATATTTAAAGGATAAGGGCACAGTGAAATCAAGTTATGTTCATTTGGAAGCTGCAGATTTAAAAATACCATTGCCATATTTTTTTTTTACCTATGCCCCTCCAGAGCTTAGCTTTGTGCCTTGGAAGTTGCTGACATCTTGTTACTGGTTTGCCGATTGTTAAGCTCTGCCCCTCTGAGATTTCCTCTGCTTTCTCCTGCTTGAGCCTCAAACAGTAATGCTTGTGAGTTCCGTGCACTCTCCTGCTTGAGCCTCAAACAGTAATGCCTGTGAGTTCCGTGCATGGCTCAAGCAGGAGTAAGCGGAGGAAATCTCAGAGGGGCAGAGCTTAACAATCAGTAAACCAGTAACAAGATGTCAGCAACTTCCAAGGCACAAAGCTAAGCTCTGGAGGGGCATAAGTAAAAAAATAGATGGCAACGGTATTTTTAAAGCTGCAGCTTCTAAATGAACATAAAGGATAAGTGCACTGTAAAATCAAGTTAACTTCCAGTTATTCAATCAAAGCATTAAAGGAATAGTTTACTTTTTCAGTGAACTATTCCTTTAAAAACCAAAGCAATTGGAAGTAACAGATTTCATGCAAAATAAAATATGGACAGTTAAAAGTGCAAAATAAATAGTACATAAAAAAAGAGAACGGCAGACCCAGATGTTAAAGGGGAACTGTGGTCTCCAAACAAGTTAAGTTTAAATGAAAGGCCAGTTTCCTACCTTTAAAACGAGCCATTAACCACCTCTCTACGTGCTCCACAGCCCAAGATATAAAGAAATTACTGACCAGAAAGTTAGTGTGTGTGAGGGAGACAGGAAGTCCCTCCTCCTCTCTGCTGTGTGAAGTCCTGACAGAGGAGGTAAGGGGGGGTCTGAGTAACCCACGGCACCCGCGAGTGGGCTGGGCTTAGACAACCACGAGTGGGCTGGGCTTAGAAAACCGTGAATGGGGAGAGGCCACATGGGGCTGTAAGATAATGGGCCATGGGGGGCCTGCAACTGGAGGGACCATGGGGTCGATGAGTGGGAGGGACCAGGGGGGCTGCAAAGGGGAGGAGGAGACACAGGACAGATTAACTGACAGTTTCAGAGCAGGAAGTGCAGGGGACCTGGTGATGCTGCTGCCATATCCCACACAGAAATGTAAATATCTTCAAAACTATGCAAAATAAACAATGGAAATCAATTGCAAAAATTCCCAAGGGAGCAATTCCTATCAATTTACCTAAAGTCATTTTTGGACCACAGTTCCCCTTTAAACGCATTGAGATAAACAGGTTTTAATAAAAAAACAACCAACAAGCACAAACTGTTCAGTTCCGTTTTAGTGCTGGTTTGTCCCTGCCTCCTCCACATTTCCCAGACATGTCAAATCAGAAGGACGATCTATGAAATGTTGATGCCTTCTCATTAGAACAGTACTGGACTGCCTTTAATAACCATTTGATTTCTTGCAAAGCCAAATCCTTTTGGTGATTTAATTCACTTGGGACTTTGGATGGGTTTCTACAAAGACTGTCATGATAAATACTAGAAAAAACTTACATGCTTTAGTGTTTTTAAATCATTTTATTTTTAAGTATTACTATTAATATCATGCGTTAGAACCTATATTTCACCACTGTATTAAAAGTTTTGCAGACCAACAAAAAATATGTTTTTGTTTCTTTTTATAATTTAGATGTTGGCCATTTTGTTTTCTCTATTGTTTATTTTTACCTTATTGCAGTGGTTTTCTATAGGATATTACACATTTGCTTTGAACCACTGTTCTATTTTTTTTTTTTTTTTTATCTTATCTTAACTTATATGTGCAAAAAAAATGGTTCCTGCTCAAATTTTAAAAACACTCGAATGTGTTTTCCTGGTTTCAAAGAAAATAACTGGTTGATAATACTTACCAGAAATTGAAATTATGCAAGCTACATGTGTAAAAAATTAATAGCCAAATCCCCCATATCTTTACTAATATATACTATATATATGTTTTCTTAACCTATGAAACTTTATGTAATTTTATTTTATCTGTATAAAATTGCTTGCACTTATCCCAGTTTGTATACCCTGTATTTTATAATGTACAGCGCTATGTACCCAAGTGACACCATATAAAATTTATACATACAAACATATTTAGCCTACAATCATTGTTGAACGTTTTGGCACAAATGTGTTTTGCAAAATTTGCAGCTTCAGAGTGCCACAATCTTCTTGCAAAGAGATTAGCATAAAAAAGTTAACTTAATTACAAAATAAACATTTTCAATATATTTCGGCTGTGGCACAAAACTATCAGAACCTCAGCTCAGTATAGTGAAGTCATATCATCAGCACAGGTGAGTGTGTGAGTGATTACATCTGAAATGACTTATTTTGATTGGGCTATAATGGCAGAATGATTGCTATAGTAAGGGCAAGGGGAGCATTAAATCATTTTCTTATGTTAGCAATGGTTACCTGCAAATAAATTTGTGTAGCCATTATTGCTTATAATCAAAATAGCATCATATGCAATAATATTGCCTATCATGAATATTGTACACGAATGAACCATTTACTACATCATCAAGAACTTCAAGGCAAGATGTTCAATTGCAGTGATGAGTGTCTAGCAAGCTGCAAAGAATGTCTCCTGCTGATAAGTGAGCAACAGAATTGGGTTTCCACCAGTGCAGCTCTTGATCAATATTGTTAGCAAATGGGTATGAATGCATTTGCATGCACAGTGAGGTGAACATTCCTGGACAAAGAAGCTTATAGAAGAATTTAAAAAAAAAAAAAAACGTGGACCGGACAGCAGAAAGCTAAAAAACGTTATCTTCTCTGAAGAATCCTCCTACACACCGTTTAGAACATCTGGGAAAACTAATAGTCTGGAGAAAAAAAGTGAAGGCTACTATGAGTCTTGAGTTGTGCCAAGAGTAAAGCATTTTGAGACAAACCTGGGGTTGCTTCTTATGCCAAGTAGTGATTTCACATAATTTTTCCCTAGAATACTGCATTAAAAAATTATGTTGCCAAAACTTCTGTTAGGAGCAACTTCTCCCAACAATCCAGGTGAAATCTGGAGATGATTGGTGTATTTTCCAGCATGATTGAGCACGGTTTAACACAAGGTTTTGCCCAAGAAATATTTACTCTTTGCAAAAATGTATTTGCCAATAAAAGCCTTTGAATCATATTAAACATGTAAAACAAAAAATGCTGAAGTTGCAAAATTTGCAAAACACATCCTTTGTATCACTGCTTTAACCTTTGTCCATGACTGTACATGTGAATGCACTTAGCTTTCTAGATAGCAGTCTTCAATAAATTTCTATTGATTTTTCAATGAAAACACATTTTGAAATCTCATTTGAACATATAATTCAAACTAAACAAGGTAACAACAACCGACTTATCTTGGTATAAATTCTAATCCCTAAACAAAGTTAAGTTGCATTTGTACATAAGACCAATCAATATTTTCAACATAGTCTCAATTTGGCAGTCTATCCTAGTTTCTTATAGTTTTTGGATGTTTCTATTGAATTATCTTATATAGGGAGGGTTGTGGTGTACTTGCTGGAAATCCAGAGTAACCAGGTTTTGTAAAATAGATGTATAGAGCCCTGTATAACATAAAATATTCTTTCATTAATCATGATGGTATTAATTCAATTAATCACTTTTTCAGTGTCTAAAACATTTTGTCTCCACTGAGCCCCCACGTGAATTTTAGCTGCTAACAATGTATTGAGTTAGATTATTATGTTGTCTGTTCAGTACCGTACCTCTATATCTTGTCCCAAAAAGGCTATTAGTGGCGAAGGAGGGATCCGAATATAGAGGATTTCAAAAACCTTATTCCAATAATCAGCTAGATAATTTAACTAAAGAAAATGTATTGTGAAAAAATGCACTACCATAAAAAAATATATGGCTAAAGTACATGGTTTAAAGGGAAAGTTCAGTGGAAAATATTTTTTAAATTCTTAGTTTGTTTTACAGATCCATTGTTACTCTACATATTCTCTTGCATTTTGAAAAATCCGTTATATTTATAGCCCTTGCTATTACCTGCTGTTGACATTAGTGAGCTGATTAGTTCTAACAGTCCTCTTTCTTCCCGGAATGCACACTACCTTGGAACGTTCCTAATGGTAATTTTTACCGATTGGCTGTCAAATATGTTCAGATCTCTACTGAGCAACAGAATCAACCCAGGCACTGGGTCAAGGGCAAGACCATAATGGTCTCTATTAGGGGTCTAGCAAACAGGAAGTCAATTTTTTTCGGATGCATTTATTTATACCCAGACAAAATGCTAAATGGACACCGTAAGGTCACTGGGATGGAAAAATACTGCGCTTTTTCTTATAAGCATATGTATTTGCACTGAACTTCCCCTTTAATAATTGTAAAAATACATTTTACTTGGGGTAAGAATTGATTAGATTTAATGCAACTTTATAAATTAAAAAGGGGAATCTAAGGTAAGAAACACACAATTGTTTACTGCACAAAAGCTAATTACAAATCCTGCCTAGAAGTTGGAATTTCGTAAATTTTTCTTCAACAAGAAAACCACTGCTTTAAACTTCTTATTCACTACATCAGATTAATTGAACCACAATTAAAAAAAAGCAGCTGTAAAAATGCAATGCGAGTCTTTAGCCACTGTAGTATATCAGGACAAAATTTAATCAGGGTTATTCTTTATGCATTCAAAATATTTTCACCCAAGAAAGAGTTGGGCACTAATACACAGTGAATAGGTAATGACCATTCTACCAGCTAGTTTTTAGAGTAGCACATGCAGGGGCGCTTCTAGGCCTTTTGGCACCTGAGACAAACCCAAGTGCTTCCTATATGCTGTCTAAAGTAGTGCATAGGCACCTTTACTAAAACCCATCAATCCTTGCTTGGCTAGCCTTATATTACATTCCAAAAGTTGTTTTTCCCCGTGTAATTAAGAGCACCAACAAAACAGGGTCTACTCATCAGTTGTTTGAATTTTCAGACATGATACCCATATACAACCTTCCCATAATAGCGGATATTAGTGTTCATGGTGGAAGTGAATCAGCAAAGTGAACATTGTTGAAATCTCAATTGGGCTAAAATTACTTTGGGATCTCTACTTTTGGGATAAATAATAACACACCATACTAACGGAAATGCAGGGAGCC